>LR990197.1:10718578-11939545 GCA_905147375.1 Hylaea fasciaria
AAATAAAACTGAGAACCAATCAATAACATCCTTCAGAAGATAGACCGATAGACCAGACCTATGATAACATTATGACCAAATATTTATAGTAAAGCTGCGTTTACAGAAGCCACAAACTTCACAACAACAGAACTTCAACTGGCCGCAACAAGTTTGCTATTAAATTCTCTAAAGATTTTGCAACAATCTATAGTATTAGAAGTTGCCGTCTATGTTCGGTTCGGTATATCGATTTATGTTATACTTGCTGGTTGGAGAGGAACTTTGTATGACTTAGTTGAAAATTTATAACTGCTTTAAATTAATTATAGTCCCAGATCGCTTAGAAAATCAAAAATAAACTTGGAAAATAAAAAAAAACAAGACACTAATTGAAATAAAATAAGATAACATAAATAAAATTAAAAAAAACTTAAACTGTTTTCTTTTATCGAATCTTTATGGTTTTTGTAAAAAAAACAATACGGTAACTAGAAAAAAAGGTGGAACATACATTTCTAATGTAAGTGGAATTAACAAAATATGATCCACTCGTCGCACTATTGGACCAGAAATCCTCTCTCACGTGGAGCTCGGCAGATTGGCATATTTATTTAGTAATCTTGGCATAATGAGTAACCTGTGACATTGGCCGAAACCGCAATAGCTCACCGCAGCTTCTCCTTAGTTCAAAGTTTATTTATGTTCCCTATTATTACTGTACGTGGACTTTGTCAAAAGAAAATACTTGAGTGCACGCCGATAACTGGCTTATAAAACAGTATAATAAAGTGATACCATGTGCATTTTTATGCGAGTATTTTCCCGCGGCCTCCCGCGCCTTTCCAAGACGTAGGTACCGTGCACATACTTTATCGGCTTTACTATGTCTTACAACTCACAGCTTATTCTCACTTCTAAGGCCTCCTCCCTCACTAGCTTTTATGTTTTTTTTTAATATTATAAGCGTTTTTTCTTTACTAAAAGAGTAACTTTTTAATGAAATAGTAAAATTTAAAAAGAGACACATTTAAAATATTTTTTAATCATTATCATAGGCCAATGCAATGATTTATGACAACGATTGCTTAACATACAATCATCATCATTCAGCCTGGATATTCTAATATTCACAACATTACATTTGTTCCCTCAACTTGACGTAAATAGTACTGTAAAGATTCTGATTCGTGTAAACTTCAATTCCAATTGAAGTCAATTTTCAAATACAATTTGTAAAAGCGCCGCGGGGTGCAGCCGTTGTTATTGTAATATCCGTGCACTTTGACTGTAATCACAAAATTCCAACATTTTGTATTAGCCGGCTCAAGAGTGGAACCAAACTGTCCTACGGTACGTGGAACTGTTTCCAACGAATTACTACGCATTTATGAGGCTTACGATCCAGTGGCAATGTGTAATGTTAACGAGCACGGTGCAGTGCAGCGAAGGACTATCATAAACTAAAATACTATTGGACATATTTTGATGAAGTTTTCGGCATTTAGTGGATTTAGCCTTGTCGTATCACATGAGACAGTATTTTATTTTAAATCCACTAATCATGAAGTTTAACGAATATTTTTGTGGAAAACAATAATTTTGTACGTTCTTTCTAGGTCAGTATTGTAAATAAGTCCGATACAAAATCTACGCTTCACCAAGTCCAGGTAGCTGAAGTTGCGGATAAAAATAGCAATAAATAAATGGATACAGATCTACTCATGTACCGTGGCACGTGTAAAGCTGCTCCGCCCGCAAAGTTGCGGGCTGCCGGCGGCCATCTCCGCATTCCTCCATCCGGGACTTTCAATATTCCCATCTATATATAATTACTTAACCTTTTTTCAAATTCCAGCGCCAATTTATTTCAATCTGTCAGCGATACATTCGAAGATGTGATTTGATCGTGCACATAGATTTATTAGATAGGTACATTTCCGAATATTTACAGGCCTTTAGATCAGTTTCAATATTTGAAGATGAAAGGTGGCAACAAAGATAGGTTGTAGTTACATAAGATTTTTAAATACGTATTTCATTGTACTACAATATGATCAAAATAAGCCCAAACTGCATGTATTGGCAGGCACTGAGAAGTTCTGCTACCCAACTTCCGTCTTCGACGTCACGTACCTATTGTATTATCACCGAAAAATTATAGGCATGGCCAATAGCAAAAAATGATTTGGAAGATTTTCCATAATAAAAACCTATAACATCAGTGATTTCAAAAAAAGTACTTTTTTGATAGCAGGTTCCAATATGGTTCTGATAATTAAATACCATGGTTAATGATCGGACGCCACGCCCACAACGGTGAGCTTCAATTTACATTCACTTTGTAGCTCGTTTTGGCATACAACTTAAGCTATTTAAATAAGACACAGCGTTTTCTGCTGCAACTATCTTTGCGTTTCTCAAAGCTGTACCTACATAGGTAGGGTTAAGGTTGCATTAAGTCTCACAGGTGTGCTATTTAGCTATTCCAGTTCCGAGACAAAGGCGTTACATTACCGGCAGCACCAGGCGACGTCCCGACCGGCACTGGAGTGGCACTAGAGTGCAGCATCCTGCACTTAGTTCCATAAGGATCCATGGTATTACATGACGGTGCGAACGACAGACGCACCGTTGTCTCTTGTCAAATAAATCTACGGTCATCAATCTTCCGCCATTCATCTCGGGTCCACATCCCAAAAGAATACATGTTAATTAGTATTTAAACGGGTCTAATTCGCGCACAAACTATCGCACAAACGTCGAGGTATGTCAAAATTATGTATTTTGATATTAGTTTGTGTGCGAATTAGACCCGTTTAAATACTAATTAACATCGAGAGTTCGTCGTATCCAATTATTTGAAAGATTTTTAGTTATCCGTAGTATGTAGTAGTATATAGCATATCCCTTATGACATAGTTAGTAGTCAGCATGACCTGAGCACCGATTTCTGACATGAACTTATCCATAACTGATACATGCTTGATATTTAACGATGGTTAATAATTCAAACGCCGCTGTCAGCTTTGAACTTCCGAACGCGAGTGATGAGTAAAGCTGAATTTACAAGCTGCATGAAATTTTTCATTCAGGTTTCTAGGAAATTATAAATGCAAATAATGCAATGCAATTTTTTTCATAGAAATGATACATGCATACATTATTTGTATGAAAAGAGAATTCCGCTTGTCCAATTCCAAAAAATGTAGAAAACTTTTTCATAGGTGCTCAGTAGTTTTTTATGAGTCGCCTTTTGCAACTACTAGGCATAAAATACAGAGAAAAAGTTAAAATAATAAATGTAGTTTTAAAACATACAGAAACAAAAAAAAAGTGTGATCACATAATACTTGTAATTAAATAAGTATAAGATACGTAATACAATAAAGTCCTCTGTACATAAATTATTATCCGTTTCAGCTAGTATGCAATGGCGATAAGTTCACTTCATTGTTATGTAAGATACGAGGATACTTCATTCGCTCTCTTTTCAAAATCATTTGGCCATGATTTCTAAAACATAGAGGTTATTTTCTTAGACTCATGTTTTTTTTTAATCTCCTCTACGATCTTGCCAGTTCTTCTCGAATTAATATACCGAATCCGGTGGTAAAGTCAGTATTGACTTCTCGGTTCAGTTTGGTATTCATAGTTTTATCTATAAGGTTGATTTTTATCTCTCGTCATGAAAAGTATGTATGTCTGACTGAAAGCTGAATGGTTTGGCTGAATTTCAGGGTAGTTTGACTGACTTTGAACGTCGCAAAGTAAATTATCTCTTTTTTTTGGAGCCGTAGCTCATATAAAAAGTATTTCGATTATCATGACCAGGACATGTATAAAATACATACGCTACTACGGAAATACACAAAACTCACAGACAAAACTACCGCGCCGCCTGAATTTCAACTCCACTGTCAAAGTTTGTTTTCCGATTATAAGTTTTCTTTTTCTGTGATTTTTCAATATAGTTTATTACTTACTCTCCATTCATCTTACTAGTAGTGGGCCTGTCTCTAATTACTTATTTATCTCATATTCCCTAAGAAAAGAACATGGAAAATCATTAATCATACCAACGCCAAAAATATGTATTAATGCGGGCGGGCCCTAACATATGAAGGTGTCCAAAAGGCAACACGGCAAAGCTTTCAGGCACCTTTCAGGGCATCGGTCACTCGGACCCTTTGATGAAAAGTGGCCACTTAACTCGTCAAACGCCAATCTTGCCGTAATACGCTGCACGGGCACAGATGGATGGAGATAGTATGTAGATGTGACAGAGGCCTTTAGTTACCTAGGCACGGGTAGGCATCGGGAGGAGGATCCACAGGACAATGCGGCTGCAAAGAACTCTATCCAATCAGATCCGAGTACCGAACTGTATATGCGCTGAATCACAATATTCTATGGACACCCGACGAATTCAGTTTACTCTTGGATTACTTTTATTTTAGACTTCAACTAGACTCAAGACAAATAATAATATAATGTAATATTATTATTTGTCTCAAAACAAATATAAAATTATATTTTCTATTACCAAAAAAATACTCTAAAATGGTAATTATTTTGTTAGCAAGTGAATTGGTTAGGTTAAAGGAGTTCTATCATTTAAATATACAGTTAACCTATATTCCAGAGTAAATAATAAGCAAAAATAAGTCCAATTAAGTACCGTGCGTCAGAAAATAGATAATTATTTCGGAGAATTATTGTTATATCTATCCTCTAACTAATCTATGGTCACTCAGCGTAATCTATTACCAGAAATATATTCCATATTAGTCGTTTATTCGTTCAACCGGCTAACACAGTAGAGGATGTATCGTATAATATTAGCGAATTAATTAATATATATCTCTCAATTATGAGGAAAATATTACTGTTGTGTCTTCTTCCGGGAGTTGTTGTTGGCTTTTTTGATATCCAGGAAGTGATTTCTGAGACAATAACAAGGTTGCCAAAAGACTTCGCAGTGGCTGTGAAAGACATAGCGGAGGGTTTGCCGACAAAGGCGATGACTGTCGTTAGAGGGAACTCTACGGACATCAGGTTCGGCATTTATTTATTTTAATAATCTTTTTTTTTAACTTAATATTTTATCTAGCATTGTTTACAATTTATTACCTCGGCTTTTTGACGCCGAATTCGGTTTAAATTCATTGTTTTCTTGAATAAAGACGTAAATTCAATTGTAAATATTTTGTATTTATTTGTCTAGATCCGAGGACGTTTTCGAGTTGTTATGTTTACTAAGCGAGCATAACATACAGGTCATCAACCTCGACATTACTGCTTCCGAATACAAGGAAAAGGTAGGTAGATAATCCCAAGAGATTATCACTTAGCGGGCTTAATTTAGTCAGCGGTGAAAGGAATTATCATGACGTCACTGATACGAAAGTCATACGAACCGTAAGATAAGTTATACATTGAAGATACTTTATGGGTCTAACAGAAACCTCCACGTTGGTTTGGACCACAGACCTTATTCTTTCTTATTAATAATACCGTTCAAAGTGTCCATCTAATTAAAATACTACAACAAATTAAATTACCATTACAAGAAAATATTAATAAATAAACTAAAACTACAAACTTAAGGCGTGGTTTTATTAAATTTCTAAGTTTGAAGCTCAGGATACCAATTAGATACTTATATAAAATTATGAGTGAAAAAATCATACAATGAATACGATTGAGGCGACAGAAACGCTAATACGAATATTGGCTCGTTAGAATAAAATCACAAAGATAAATCGCACCTTTACTTGTCCCCTACTAAGAGATTCCATCATGAAACCACGTGAGAGTTATAACAATTCATTGGGTTTTTTGTATATAGGAAGCGTTTGGAAACTTACATTTTCTAATTTCGTTATTAGTTTTTTCCAAATTAGCAGTTCAAGCGCTCGCGGCCATCTGCCAGTACCACCAGTATAACCTTAGTACAACCTGGCCTTAAATAGTATTCAGATCGCATACGTAGCTTAAGCGATCCTTTATGTCCGGCAACGTGGCCTAAATTATTAATTCGTGTCCATCATTAGTTTTTATATTGTTTCAGTACTACGCATACCTTAAAAAAGCCTTGGACATATCAGACGAGCGGACGAGCTTGATTCTATGCGAACCTTACGAATGCGAACTGATTCTTACCGAGGTAAATAGTAGGGTAAAAAGGAAAATAAAATAACTGCTTGGGTCACTTCATTGAAATACGTTAATTTGAACATTAAACTATATTCCATCACTATTATCAGTTCATTCGATTCGACATGAAATTCACATTACCAAATAGACCACACAATACGAAATTATAATTGACATTCATAATATTTCATCAATGAGAGTCGCTGGAATATGATCCTACCCCACAATCGGCCCGCATGCCTTTGAGAGTTGATTTCATCTGGAATTATTAATTTCATTTTATTATTGGACTGAAGCTGAATGTTTGAATGGTCCCTGACAGCTGGTTTCAGGGAGTCAACGAGCTGTAAAACTAATCTTTAACGAGGTTAAATATACCTGTACTATCAATAAAAGTACCTACCAATGTAATATTGCTTAAAAAACATGATCATGAGCGTAATACCGTTATCGGTTGCTATGAAAATGGGATCACGAGATCCGTCACTAGAAACGCTATGAAATGTTGATACCCCATCATATTCTGAAAGTCTCATTTGAAAATATTCCCATAATATCTTAATAATACGCGTACCGTCAGCATACGTGCAACACCGATCCATCCAAGTTGAGACGTCGCTTCACAGACTCACTGATTTACAACTCTGTAAATCTTCAAACTATATAACAGTTAACAGAAAGCAACCTGGTACATCGGACTCTACTGTACATCTTCTACTGGCCCTACGGCAGAGTGAGTGACAAATTCCTCGACACCATGAAAGAGGCAATGAGAGTGGCCGTGATAACGAACCCTAGAGAGAGTGTGTAAGTAGCTACAAATTACATAATAATCGCCTCACTAAAGTGAAGTGACAGCCGCGCTCAGCTGTCTTCGGATATGGATTGATGTGTCATGATGTACTATTCACATACTTATCATTTAGCCAAGATTATGACAGATGTAATGCAATTTTTTGCTAGTGTTTGCATAGTTCATTTCAAAAAAAAATTCTGTTAGAATCTTAATAATTTTAGTAGTACAAAAGTTCTTTGGAACGATTTAAAATAATTTATAAATACATGTAAACATAAATATTCTTCACTTATTGAGGTACACAAACTACACACTACACATCATGTTTAAGCTAGCAATAAAATGGGATCTCAGCCCCGAAAACTCAATTATATACTCATTACTCATGTTAATTTCCTTTACACGAATATAAAATAAAAATCACATTATAATACTTACTCAACTAATAAAAGTAATAAGATAGCAAATCACTTTTAACTTGAAGCGCTAAACATCATTAACTTTACTTGCTAACCCTACTTTGTGCAAAAATAATGTAAATTGAAAGTTTGTGTGCGAAAAAATTAATTACATGATATGACTAATTCACATATATTTTTTTAAGCATGTGATGAATTTATTTTCAATGTATGAAGTGTACAAAAATGTGACGAATTTACTTTGTGGCAAATATACAACCCATCTCATACATTGCCATCACCAACACACGCTTCCGCATACCAGAGCTCAACTTCATCATTCATCATTAAATTAATCAAGTCCCATATCTGTTGGAACACTAAATAAATAAGGCTTGCATTTCATAAATCAACATTAATTCTGAATTAAACTGTATGGTGAAGTCAGTAATCAAGATTCAAGCCTCGAATCTTCAACTGAAATATTTTCAACTAGATGCGCACTTCGATTACCATTTTCTGTGCATTGTTCCGGTTTATAAAATATCCTAAGTCACTCAAAAATAGTGCAGCTTTGCATCAGTGAAAGCATTTCCTGAATACGATAGTATATATAGCAGTTTCGGAGATTAGTTCAAACAAACTTTACCTCCAGTGAAGATGTAACAGGAGAAACGCAAAAGTTTAGACACTGTATCCAATTACACTGCAGTAAATGTGAGTACCCGTAATTATTAATAATGGAGTTCACTCTTCAATTATCAGGTCGGATGCATGCTACCGGCGGCTTTCAGTGAGAGTTTCACAAACAGTGGCAAATGTATTGTTTATGTTACACAACGTGTCGTACTCAATTAAGTAATTGAAAGAAAAGCGTTTGTTGTGAGTGGTATTCAAACCTCAAAACTAGTTGAAAGGGTAAAAGACATCACCGAAACAGACGCTTTACACACAACACAACATGTTGAAGAAAGTTATCGGAACCCACCGCTGAGCCCACAAAAGTACGTACACTGGGTACCTAAGTGATGTGTTCGGATATTGGGCGGAATTTGTTCGGATATTATGCGGATGTTTTGGGACTTTGTTCTGTTGGAGTTTTTGTTATAAAATATCCCAAGTGGTTACTAAATTTCTTGAGAATTTCCGCAAGCGTGATGTACGAGTAGCAGTCGTTGATTGTTCACCATCGCAGGCCGCCTCAGGGTTGTTCTAAAAATTATATTGCTCCTCTTTTCTTACCCCCCCCCCCCCCCCCCCCTTTCTTACCCCCTACGAGTGTACAAAGCCTCGGTCCAGCACGTAGTTTGTAATTCGATTGGGCCGAACGCCGATTGAGACTTGGCCGAAACATATTTCATGGGTGCCAAAGAAAATACACAATTTATTGGCTTTGAGACTCGCAACAACTAAGGCGGAAGTCAAAAGTTTATTAACCTATACTTAGTTTAAAGACGCCACATTTTACTGTTATTGTTCTGTAGCACACTAGTGTTGCCTGTTGAATGTATGCTAAATAAAGTTCTGATTATTTCCCAGGTGGATTTATTGGCTATTACAAGAGGGGCCTCTTGTACCACTACAAATTGAAATGGTATAATCATTAATCAGATAGTCATTATCATCATCATCATCATCATCATCAACAACAACCCCTACCCCACGACTGAGCACGGATCTCCCTTCACTTTCGTGAGGATAATTAGGCCATATCCACCGGACTTGGTACATGTCCGATAGTCATTTTGACTAGAGGGATGAATAAGTGAATGTTTAGTGGCTTGGTGAAGAGCCGACTTCGCCTTTGGTGATAATCTGAGTATTTGTCGGATCAGGGTCATTTTGTTGATTTTTTTAATACAGGTATACGAGTAGTTAGGGGTCATCGTGAATTCGTGACGTTAGAATTAAATATTCGTTTGTCCGGTTTCTTTAATACTGACTTGTTTTCCAAAGGTTCCGCATATATTACAACCAAGCCAGCCCTAACCGCTTGCACCACCTGACCTTAGTGAACTGGTGGTCAGGTCACTTATACAAGTCGCCGGTGCTGCCCTCTACCGACAAAGTATACAGTAACTTCCAAGGGCGGGTCTTCGAAGTGCCTGTTCTTCATGTAAGTTTTTTTCTTTCGCTCCACTTTTGATTTGTCTAAGTTATCTAGGTACTTATTCTTAGGTGATTATTCTAGCTTAATTAACTAATGCATCAGGCAAAAAGATGTTCTCATTATTGCATTTGGTTTTCTGTCTATTATTACATGTTAACTAGATTTTAAACGGGTCTAATTCGCGCAAAAACTAATATCATAATAGATAATTTTGACATACCTCAACGTTTCGGCCGAGGTACATCGACCGTGGTCACGCGAAGGCTCATATTTTGACATTAGTTTGTGTGCAAATTAGACCCGTTTAAATTCTAGTTCATGGTATTCAGTTCGGGAAAGTTTAAGTACTTCTATTTTTCCATGTTGCTTCTGATCAGGCACCACCGTGGCACTTCGTGAGGTTCAACAACAGTGCTAAGATCAACGTCACGGGCGGTCGGGACGACAAACTCCTATCCCTTATAGCCAACAAGCTAAACTTCAGGTAACGCTCCTGACAAGGTAAAAACGACCTTGTTTCAAGGATTTCAAAGCTACACTTGCTTTGCAGGTACAGATACTACGATCCACCAGACAGGAGTCAAGGATCCAGCATATCAGGCAATGGCACTTTCAAAGGAACTCTTGGCTTGATTTGGAAGAGGGTAAGTGAAGAAATAATTATTTTGAGTTTCCTTGTTAGCACATTCTAGGTTACAGGTTGCCCAATACATGTCAACTTCAAAGCTTTGTCCAGATTTTTCAAACTGCTTAGAAGCATTGTTTGACCCACTTGTCAGTTGCACTTCACGCAGCTTTCGCCAGACAGCGGGCGTAGCAGCAACGGTGGCGCGACGCTGACGCGACATCGCGTCCCACCCACGTCCTCTCTGTATCATGTCCATGCTCTATAGTAAGTAACTAGTACGTTACCACTACTCACGTCATCAATGTCAGCCCACGCCCTCTGTGTGTCGAAAGATTAATATTCAAATAAAACTGACAGACCCTCGGACAAAAAAGTCTCTATTTTACGTATCATAGTAGGGGTTAAATGGGAAAATCTAATGTTTACCACCGTATATAATGTTTGATCTAAGGTTTACCTTTACGACGCGCTTTGGTGGTCCGGGAGCTAATATTCTCATACATACAGCGCGCGGATTTCTTCATCGGCGACGTGACCATGACCTGGGAGCGTCTGCAAGCGGTGGAGTTTTCTTTCCTGACGCTGGCTGACTCGGGCGCGTTCTTGACACACGCTCCAGCCAAGCTAAGCGAGACGTTGGCCATCATCAGACCTTTTAGGTGGGAGGTACGTCTAATGTCATCATAAAATAAAGTGTTTTTTTACACTGAAATATCAGCGGGGCGGCGTTTAGATTTTATAAACTTTCGCAACACAAACATATATTAAAATATATAATTTTGACATATATCGACGTTTCGGCCGAGTTACATCGACCGTGGTCACGAGAAGACTGGAGAATGCGGGTATCACTGTCCGGAGCAGCAGGTGTTTCAACTACCCGCGTTTGATGTTGCAAAACATAATCGTCACGACATACAACACTAACAGTATCCGAAGTCCCACTCGAATATAAGTTGCGCCGTACGCACTTGCTAATAACCGGATTCCATGAACCAGACAACCTAAACCCATCTTCCCGATTGAAATTCCTGAACATCTTGATTTCAATTGCTTCAAGAAAAATACTAGAAAATATCAAATATCAAAAAGAAAAATTTATATTCGTTTGTGCGCGAACTAGACCGGTTTTTAGCTAGTTAATATATTTAGAGTGTTGTTAGTATGTGTGAATATTTTATCTTTTACACACTTTCCCGATCCGGTAATAATGTAACGGGGCTGTTTAGTGCAGATATCCCTGTTTAGAGCGCTTTATAGGTTTAGAGAGTGATTTATTTCATGTAGTTTTTAAGTTTTTCCTCTGCTGTCGTCTTTTAATCAAGAGGTTATCTATCCACAACTAATGAAAATCGTCTTCATTAAAAATGATTTCTCGATGGGAATCCCATTACGTTCTTCAAACAAATTCAAACATTACAAAAGGCTCAACTTTAATAGTTTGCTGAATTTCATATTTAAGTCACTATGTAAAAGCTTTGAATAGGACATACGAGAGTACGCAGAAACTTATTTCATAATATCAAAGTATCACGCTCGCACTAAATCGCACTATTGTCCCGGTTCCCAGCATTGTTTCTTGCTCTAACGAATTACATTTCTGCACGTAGGAAAGGTATATACTCGTAATATATCCCTTGGCTCCTTCTATAATACCTTGTATTTTATATATAACTGTTACTGGTATGCAATAAAGTATTTTCTATTCTATTCTATTCTATTCTATCCTATATAACTACGGAAAGCAGTCGATTTAAACCTTAGTATCGCCACGTACTTCTCTGCTTGTATGGTGAGCCGAACAACGCTCTATTTTCTGAAACAGCTTCTTGGATGTATCAGCGATTTCTCTGCTTTTTCCAGGTGTGGCCTTTAGTATGTGCAACGTTACTTGTCACAGGCCCAGCTCTCTGGGTGGTGATAGCGGCGCCCTCTCTATGGCAGCAGAGGAAACAGGATCAGCTCGGACTATTCAATACATGTTGCTGGTTTACTACGACGCTATTCTTGAGGCAATGTAAGTCTTGTTGCAGAACGAGAGACGAGTCGTAGGCTAGGCGCTAGCTGAGTGCCGCTGGCTATATTTGTATCGTTTTCTCCGGTAAAGCAGTAAGATACGACTTGCCGGCGCCTTAGCTGTCGTTCTGTTAGATAGGGAGTGACAGTCAGCGTAGGCGGCCTAATGCTGCCAAATGTGAAATTGTTAGAGACACCCAAAATGTGCTTATGGGCGTCACACACCGGAATAACTGCCTTCTAAGATTTGTGATTCGTTATAATGCTATTATTTGTCGAAAGATCAAAACACATACATCCTGATCTCCAACTAAGATGGCCTGTGTCTCGGCAATCAGAAACTATAGGGCCATAAATACAGGAAGTTTCAGAAGTTAGTTAACTAGATACACCCCGCTGCTTCTCTCGCTGATTAAAATATCATTCATGTTATTGTTGTTTATAAAGTAAGTAGGATAGTAGAGCTTTTCTTCACTATGACCAACGTCTTCTATGTATACCTTTCAGCATCGAGCAAGGAACCCTCCAGCACTCACAAAGCTCGCTTGGTCTCAGTCCTGATCTCTCTAGGGGCTACTTACGTCATTGGAGACATGTATTCTGCAAATTTGACCAGTCTTCTGGCAAGGCCTGCTAGAGAAAGACCCATTGGAACCTTACAAGCTTTGGAGGAAGCTATGAAAGACTACGGATACGAACTGGTGGTGGAGAGTCACAGCTCTTCGTTGTCAATTTTGGAAGTGAGTTTGGTTTTTAATCCTTGTGACATAGATTGTAGATTAACTACTGTATTGTTGCTTCTAGATTTTACTATCCCTACTGCAAGAGAAAGGAACTTATTGCTCTAGATTTATGACTGTCACTAACCGGTGAGTGAATATTTCCAGGAAAGCGTGCAGCATCATCAACCGCATCGCCATTTAGCATCGCGTTTAACCGCTATTTTACGACGGTTGCACTATTTTTAGATGCGAACCTATTAATAAAAAATATATAATAGGTACTCGTAGGTAGGTATAACACGCGATTCCAAAAAAACGTATCCACAATGATCTTTGTCGCAATAGCTGTTATAAACTTCTAGTTGCTACAACTCCCGAGGTCTACGGGATGGGATTAGAAACTATGAGGGCCTACGACCCCTACGAAGGATCG
This sequence comes from Hylaea fasciaria, assembly GCA_905147375.1. Classification (NCBI taxonomy): domain Eukaryota; kingdom Metazoa; phylum Arthropoda; class Insecta; order Lepidoptera; family Geometridae; genus Hylaea; species Hylaea fasciaria. The sequence goes on from LR990197.1 coordinate 10,731,820, forward strand.
TAGAGGTCGTAGATCTCCGTAGTACCTCTACGAAAGGAAGACGATAAATTATGTACATTGCATTTTATGTATAGTTCGCTATGCTATCATTTTCAGAACGGTACAGGAGTGTACGGCCGCTTGGCCAAGCTGATGCGTCGACAGAAGGTACAAAAGGTCCGCAACGTTGAAGTTGGGGTCAGACTTGTGCTGTCAAAGAAAAGAGTCGCCGTCCTTGGTGGGAGGGAGACGCTTTATTACGATACTGAAAGATTTGGTATGGCCTTGTGCTATTTTTTGTTATATATTATTGACATTCACAACGGAACTAAATCCCTCTAGAATTAGCCGCACGCCTCGCTGTTCAGTGCCATTAATAAAACTACCTTACATCAGAAATTTTCATTTATGTCATGTAGGTAGAGTAACAACCAACGCTGTTCCAAAAAAAACCTAACAAAAAGGCTGAAATAAAATCACCTGCTAAATTGGATTCACGAGATTTCTACTGTCTCCATATAGTTTTATGCATAAGAAGATTAAAGCATTTTCGTAGACACTAAACTAGCTTGTTCAAAGTAAAGGATATATTTTGGTGTGTAGTTAACTAGGGACAACGATTTCTACCTTAATGTTATTATATAGAGTATTATGAAACCTCGCAAATAGTGGTATGAGAAGTATGTGGTCATTAGACAGTAAAATACCACGCCAATATTTCAGGAGATAACGTCCAGCAAAATTCCATACAAACTTTACCTCTATATTACATTAGTGTTGACAGTTTGCATATAAACACAATATAAGGTAAGCAACACTGGTTCCCCTAAACCCATTTCCTCCGTAACTCAGTCATACGTAAACTTTCAGGCTCGCATAATTTTCACCTGAGTGAAAAACTTTATACGAGATATTCCGCAATAGCTCTGCAAATCGGCTGTCCCTATTTGGAAACTTTCAATAATGTGTGAGTATTTATAAATCCTTTTTTATATTTAGGGATAAATCGTCGGTTGTCAGAGAGTTTAATGCGAATGGAATGATATGGGACGCTGCGCGATCCATTTTCTTTTACATACTTTAAACAGTTGCATTTGACTGTCCTTAATTTTTTTTTTCATCTGTCATCATCTGCCTTTTATGTACTTACTTTTATGTATACTTACGTAATATATATACCTACTCGGATAAAACGATTATATTTCGAATTTCAACGATTCGACTTTGAATTTTCAACGTCTATTTATTCGTCTTATTTACTAAATAAATTCTATTAGTTACGTTAGACACCTAACAGTAATTGACTATCACCTTCACGTTATAGAGTAATGACTCTCTTCGAAGCCGGAATCCTAGCAAAGATGACAACAGACGAGTACAAGAACCTTCCAGAACAATCTAGACGATCCGAGCCGGTAGCCGAAAGCGACAGACAAACCAGTGAAATGACGGGAGAGTCCGCCGCGTCACAGGTAATCCAGGAAAAGGTAGGTACCGCACCTTCTCACTTTGTTCAATATAGGACTGATAAAACCCCAGCTGTTAATATTATGAAGTCAGAATAATTAAAAATTGTTCCAAACTTCTATACAGTAGCAAATAAAAAGAGGTTAGCCGCGATTTTTATTTTTCGAATAAAAAATGTCTCTTCAAAAAAGTATGGACCCCTGCAAACTCTCTACTGCTATACTCTCTAGGAAATGTAAAATGTTGTAGTTACAAACAGATTCCTCTACAAAACTTGGAACAAGGCGCACATTTTCAGACGCAGTCGGAGTCAGCTAAAGGCTTGGAGCCGGTTTCGTTGAGAATGCTACGAGGTGCTTTCTGCTTGCTTGGCATCGGATATGTGCTTGCTGGTAAATAAATGTATAAGAAATCTTCATAAGATATGTATGTAAATTCAATCATTCCACAGTAGCTTTACCTGCCCGCTTCACTGTAGTTACGCAGCCATTTTTTTGTAACATTGCCAGATTTTATATATTTATTTTGCACTTGATTGTACATAAAACTAATTAACTAGTACAATGTAGCGAATTAAGTACTAAAAGTTTCTTTATATAAATTAATTGTTATTTGTTTAGATTCATTCATATACCTATGATGAACAGCACAAATGCCTTGGTAAATACTCGTAAAAGACACTGATATAAGAACAGTAATATAATGGAGGACCACGTCGCTAGCATACTGAATTGTATTTACAAACTGAATTGTATTATTATAATTATTTTAGAATCTAATTAAGACAGCGTCATATAAATTTTCTTTATTTCGTTATTTTTTCTTTTAGATGATGCCGTGTATATATTGTTGTAACTTAGTTATTGTCAGTTAAATGTCGTCTTATTTTTATTATATTTCCTTTACAGCCATAGCTCTTGCAGTAGAAATTCAGCTTCACCGAAGGTCAAACGGTCGTAACCACACGGAACCAAAAGGAATTAAAAGGGCACCAAAATCTAATGTATACCTTAAAACCCGAAAGGTCCTAGCACGCACCTACAGAAGAATCAAAAGGACCATTTACGGGCACATCGATAGGGCTTTAGGTCCAGGCGTTGGAAACTGAAATACATGATCCAATCAAGAAAAAAAAAGGAAGCATTACAAAACAATGAGCTTTTTGCACGTCTTTAAAATATACAAATGATATTTTACCCAATTAAAGAGCGGGTTCAGTGACAAAAGATATAATTATAATGAAATTAACAAATAGGTCAACTCGTCCCGCGGGAACAGTTTGGAGCGGGTTCAGCTGACGTAAGAGCCAACTATTCAATGAATAATCAGTTGACAACAATCAAAGAACACTGTTTTGATTTGAAATCTAGTCCTACATCATAAGCCTAATAATTTAAAACACTCACGTACTCACAAAATTTGTTTTGCAAAACACTTTCTTGTCCTGCATTGTGTAAACAAAACCATTAAGTAGATTTACGAATAAATGTGGTGAAACTGAAATTTAAAGTGTTTTTACTGTTCACATTCGGCAAAGGAACACATAAAGTATAATTAGCGTCACATTTTCTATGAATAAATGTAGTCTGAGCAGAAGAATAAACAGCGCTCGCACTGGAGTAATCTTGTCAAAGGATACCATTATATCAGATTAGAATAATGGATATTCTGTGATAATGGCTAATTTTCGCTCAGCGATGACAGCAAAATAATATGAGCGCCATTATTATACATGAGTATTGATCTAAATCGTCACTTTTGTTATTTATATAGTAATTTTAGATTAGTAAAGTATTCTAACCACACTATTGGAATCCACATACATAGTTGGCAGAATCAGGCGTTAGGAAATAAATCATTATCATCATCATACTCATTATAATTTTCTTCATGATTTTACTTCATTAAAACAAGTAATCACATGATTATTATATTCCTAATGCTTAGTGCAAATTTTTATAGACGTATTTCAAAATGTACGGCAAATTTAACAATTTATTTTTTCATCCTTGTAGTATGGTCTAGTTGTTTGACTATCAATAAGCCGATCGGCACAAAGCATCGCCATTTATTCAAGTATTCATTCAATTTAAGCAGTAGAGACAGCAGGTGTTAAAATAAAATAACCTTCGACGAAAAAATGACGACGTTCAGATACATTAATCCAAAAAGTATCAAATATTTGAACACGAAAGTGCTGTCAAATATTAACAGAAGCGTTACTGAAAATCAAGTGCTTAATAAAATTGAAGATCGAAACTTTACTGTAGATATCTTGAGAAATAAACGTTTCTTGGGCTTTATATTTGATTAAGAGCTTCAGAATTAAAGTCTGGGCTTTGTTTGATGTCTGATCAAGAAATCATTCGAAATAGCGCATTAAGCCGCCTATTTATTGTGTCCTATGTTCGTCTTCTGCGATATATTAGTTTCATTCGTTTAAAAGTTACAGTCTTTAAGGAAAACAGTAAATAAACTTGACAGCTGAATGTGGCATAGTTTTAAAACATAAAAATAACTACACAAACAAAGATATTGTAAAAAAAATACATTATATTTAAAATGTGAGAAACCTACAAAAATATTGTAAAAGGCTTTGTCAGATTATATATTTCAAGAATATTTTTCCTTACAATTTTCTTTATCTCTCCATTGACGCAGCAGTTTATAAAAGCAATAGGAAGCAAAAATTCCCCTATTGAGTCGACTCCTCATTGTCAGCACATTGTCTGTCAATTGCGATCTGATCTGGGGGGAGTTTCAATTTCTGCGTCTTTCCCTTCAAACGCGATCCATAATACTAATATTATAAACGCGAAAGTTTGTAAGTATGGATGCATGGATGGATGTTTGTTACTCTTTCACGTAAAAACTACTGAATGGATTTTAATGAAACTTTACAATAATATAGCTTACATATCAGAATAACACATAGGCATAAAGATATATCGTATACTAGCAGACACGGCCACGCGTTGCTGTGGCTAAGGTTTTTGTTATTGCGACTATAAATTGAGATGTAAGCTACCCTATCTTTCAAGTTAGATCAAACTGCACGCGCTGTGCAAATTTGATTAAAATCGGTCAAGTAGTTTAGGAGTCCATTGAGGACAAACATTGTGACACGAGATTTATATATATTAAGATTAACCTAACGCGGGTGAAACCGCGGGGCGCACCTAGTAATACTATAATGATTTTTCTGTTATTAGACTGACAGCTTTGGATCAGCGATCGTTCCAGCTGTTTGATAATTTGGGACGTTAATTTGAGTGGTATTAATTTGCATAGCCCTGAAATTGATAGCTGAAGATTTTGTTAAATCAAGAGAGATAAGAAAGTGCGTCTTATTTTAAATTGTGACTACAAATCGGATCTATACAAATAAGAGCTACAATTTAATTTACTGATAATAGCTACCCACAACGTTCAGCGTTGCTTTTCATCAAGGCCAGTCTGTTTGCTATTGAACCGCGATATCGACGTTAAGGCGCTGACTTTTACGGTTTGTTAATCTGCCAACTAGCGTTCATTAGTTAACATACTTTTCACACCTTAAATTTGGCATATTTTGAAATCTTAGAATGTACCATAATATCTATTACTGACTAATTACATTAAAACTACCGTAACAAACATTACTGTTTCACTGGAGATCACAATATTATTGAAGGCCATCCAATTAGCGAGGTTGACCCGCACACAAACACATGCCGGCAGCATTAGTTCTTGTAAGACAAATCGCGTGTATGGCCCTTAACTTAGCGGTTAGTGGATCGATTGCATTATATTTTTTCTATGAAGATCCGCAGACAAAATAACTTCAGTTGAAGAAACTATCAACTTAGCTGATGAATCTGTCAACTTTTTAAATGTTTTAGTTAAGAACAGGCAGTAATAAAAAGGCCCACTTAACGGTTGCCAATTTCGAAACTGTAAACTGTTGCAACCACCGAAACTTACAGCTAGAGTTGCTACGGCTACGCTGTTTCTTTAATATTATATGAATATCGCAATAGTAGCTTTAGCCACGAGTGATGTGCGCCTAAGAAAAAATAAATCATAGATCTGTCAATAGATGCCACTACCGTCTGTATCATACGGGTGGGTATAAAATCTACAGGAAGCCTATTGTGAGTTGTCGAAATAAGAACTACGAGCTACTAACGAGTTATTGAAATAACAAGCTTCGTACCTTAGGGTGTACAGGCACCAGGGCCTCGAACCGGTTTGAAATATACCGGTTATAAACGTTAAAATAACGGTTTCTTGGACTATTTCGTTCCGAGTGAAAACGTTAAAAAGAGCGTTAATGAAACCATAATTAACCGGTAAAATCCGCGATGCCAGTGGTTCAAGATCAGCCGTGTATGCGGGGTGCGGGAGAGGTTAGGGCGGGTGGGTAAACAGACAGGCACCGACTCGCTCTCGCGTCTCGTGGCTTCGGACGGCGCGGCGTTGGTGAAGTACGGAACGGTCGGTACGCTCCGCGCCACGTGGCTCGAACGCGCACTAACTTGTTAACTATCTGACCTGACGAACGCTTCTTTATAACACAACGAGCGATTAGGTATCTCAAAGACGATATAATTGATCACGTCCTCGTCATCCAAAATAAAGAGTTGCCTTATCTTACTAATATTAATAAGCCGAAAGTTTGTGAATGTGCATGTGTGAGGGTGTGTGTGTGTATTTGTTGGTCATTCACGCTCAAACGGCTGGATCGATTTCAATGAAATTTGATATAGGAATAGATTGGATATATGAGGCGGACATAAGCTATCTATTGTCTTAAATATAATCTTAGAAGGGGATGAAATAGGGGTTGAAAGTTTCTATTGGGTAATTAATAATTATTTGAGTTAGTAATCTGAACATGTATATTTTGGCTTTTGGTAAGAAATAAAGAAATAAGAGCCATGTGTGTAAGCTGTTCTCAAGAGTCCTTACGAACCATCTCGAACGCAGGTTTGATGACTTCCAGCCTCCCGAACAAGCCGGTTTCCGGAAAGGCTTTGGCACCATAGACCACATACACACGCTCCGCCAGATTATACAGAAGACTGAGGAGTATAATCAGTCGTTATGTTTGGCGTTTGTGGACTATGAAAAAGCCTTCGATTCAATCGAGACCTGGGCAGTATTTCAGTCCTTTCAGCAATGCCATATCAAGTATAGGGTATATCAAAGTGCTGAAGTGCTTGTATATTAACTCCACCATGTCAATCCGACTACAGGGCGAGAGCACAAAACATACCCCATTGCAGAGAGGCGTGAGACAAAGAGATATTATTTCTCCGAAACTGTTCGTAAACGCATTGAAGGACGTTTTCAAGCTCTTGGACTCAAACGGATTCGGCATCAACATCAATGGTGAATACATCACTTACCTTCGTTTTTCCGATGATGTAGTCATCATGGCAGAGTCCCTGGAGGATCTCAATACTATGCTCAGCGAACTCAATAGCGTTTCCCAACTGGTGGGTCTGAAAATGAACACGGACAAGACGAAAGTCATGTCCAATGGCCATGTTGTATGTGCCAGTAATCGTTGAGAATGGTACTCTCAAAGTTGTTGACCAGTACACCTACCTTGGCCAGATCGTCCAGGTAGGCAGTTCCAACTTCGACAAAGAGGTCGCCCGAAGAATCCAACTCGGATGGGCAGTGTTCGGAAAGTTACGTGACATTTTCTCGTCCAAAATTCCACAGTGCCTGAAGACAAGGGTCTTCAACCATGTTACCAATGATGACATAATTATGGTACTGACTGAGTTGTGGTCCTTATTAACTGCTGGCCTTTTGGAAAAGCTCAGAGTGACACAGCGAGCAACGGAGAGCTATGCTTGGAGTTTCTTTGCGCAATAAAATCCGGACCGAGGATATTCGCCAAAGAACTAAAGTTGACGACATAGCTCCTCAGGGTTTGCAAGCTGAAGTGGCAATCGGCAGTCCGCATCACTAGTAGAACTGACAACTGATGGGGAAGAGTTTCTAGAGTGGCGACCACGGACTGGAAGACGCAGCGTAGGTAGGCCTACTAGATGGGCCGACGACATGAAAAGAGTCGCAAGCAATCGGTGGATGCAAGTGGCAAATAGTCGTTCGGTGTGGCACTCTAAGAGGGAAGCCTATGTTCAGCAGTTGACGTCTTCAGGCTGATGATGATGATGATGAGAGATCGAGGTAGAGAGAGAGAGAGAGAGAGAGAGCGAGGAAGAGAAGGATAAAAAGAGAGCAAGAGAGGGAGAGAGATTGAGAGGGAAATATATAGAAATAGAGGGAGAGATCGAAAGAAGGAGGGAGAGAAAAAAGGAAGAAAGAAGGAGATAAATGGATAGTGAGAAAGTGAGAGAGACATAGAGTGAGTGGAAAATATATATAAATAAAGGAAGAGAGAGATAAAGAGAGCGAGAGTGAGGAAGAAAGTGATAAATTGAGAGGAAAATATAAAGAAATAGAGGGAGAGATATAGAGAGAGGTTGAGAGTGGAGAGGTAAATATATAGAGATAGAGGGAGGGGGAAAGATATAAAGATAAAATAAGAGGGAAAGAGATAGAGGTAAAGGGAGAAAGATAGAGCTTCCTCTGTCTTTCGAGCGAGAGAGGGAAAAAATGGAGGAATAGGGAGAGAGATAGAAAGAGAGCTAGAGAGGGAGATAGATAGAGGGAAAAGGATAGAGATAGAGAGATATACTTACCTATCTGTTACCCGTGAAATCAATCGATTTTCTTAACAGTTGACATTAGGTATGATATTTAATATAGGTAGCTAGTTAAAACTGCGAACGAAGTTATAGTATCCGCTAAATAAATCACAGTAAAATTTTTAACGCTAAATAAATATTAATTAGGTACGTGCTTCATAAAAGCTACTGTCGAGCCTGAAGATAGGTACTTTAAGCTTGCATAATTTACTTATCTATATATTTTGCCGATATGTTGGTCCCTACCTAGACCTAGTTTTTAGCATCATAATATTTTACCATAATGACAAGGTGAATACGGTTATTTTTAATTTAAAACATTAAAACACCTCTCATTCATGAAAAATAGATAAAGGCAGGTAGTTAAGTACCTACTTACATAATTACAATGATAAAATTACTTATCCATCGGCCATCATTACACAAGGCGCGAGCCTTCCACTTAACACGGTGATCCCGATAGATGTAAGTTTACGAATGGATAGTTATTCGTTGTTGCAACAGAATGGCAAATTAAGGCAAAAACCGGTAAATATTGGTTTATTGAACATTAACCTATAATGCGAACTTTATTAACCTATAACCGGTTAATGAAGGTTAAAGGTAGAACGAAACCGCATCTAAAACTCCCTATGTACTTAGGCCGAAACCGGTTCGAAAATTAACCCGGTTTTCAAGCCCTGACAGGCACTAACAGTCTGAGTTCAAGACTACTGGCCGCCTTAGACCAGTTGTTCTGTGAAATAATTCATTCTATCGCTCACTTGTTCGCTTTTCTGGTTGGACGCGTGGTAGCGGTATCGTCGAGCATACCAAAGGTTTTGGACTACTAGTGCGCTTCGCGGAACCACTTTAGTATTACCAATTTAGGACTTTGTACTTATTGTAAATAAAAGATATAGTTAAGAGATAAGAGTATTTTATTCATACAAATTGAGCGTCGAACCAATATCCTCAAAATATTTATAGTAATTCGCGTGTCTCGTGGCCATACAGCGGAAGGGCCAAACCTATCCGAACTCTGTTAATGTGTCGGTTCCTTGATTAATTCCGCCCCCGCGCGAACTACCCTGCACGACGCCCGTTAATATGTCTCCTTTATATAGTAGGTAGGTATACTTACTTAAAATTCGGATCTGTTTATGGTGTAAGGGAATTTCAGGATCGATGTTATGTTTGATGCAAAAAAAATATTGTGAGTAGGTATAGATAAGATGAACTGCATGTAAGTAAATAAAATTTCTAGGTACTGAATAGTACATAGTTTGTCAGTAATTTTGATATTAGTTGTACTGCTGATAAATAAAATACAATGAGAAATACAGCCCATAGTTAGGCTGAGGTAGATGTAAATCGATTGAATTTTTGGTCCTTCTACCTTTGATTTGAAAGTGGTATTACCATTTCTATTAATATCTCGCGCTAAACAATATCTTACTATTCACTTTTGTTACATCAAAATATATAATTCGGGAGCCAATCTCATGATTTATGTCTAGACAAGAGAACCAATCCATTCAGAGAAGTACTAAATATTCCATCCAAGTGCTCTGTGATAGCCGATAGTACCTGGAACCAGTGAACAGTAGGGTTTCCCGAGGGCCCTGTATGAGGGATGGGGTAGTGAGATCTGAGGTGCGTACAACCGTTGGACGTATGCAGACTTGGAGATACGAAAAGTACATATTAGTTTAGATATGTAAACTTAAACGAAAACGATGTAACCAATATTTACTGATATTGCCTAAGCTAACATAAATACATAAAATAAAATAAAAGTAGGTAAATCTAAACCTTACAAATCTAACAATAGCGGGTGTCCATGTGGCATGGTACCAAGATGATTTTATAATTAATCTATAATATTGATTGAATATTATAAATGTGCAAGTTTGCATGCGTGGTGGAGTTTTCAGTTAGAGAGTGTAATGTACTCGTACATTGTTAAGGTGGCTCGTACGTCAACTGAGCCCACTCCAAACTGAGTCCGCGATATCAGTTTAGGTTGCACAGATGTGTGATTCTTTAATTTGTTCCCTCGCCACGCCACCACGGATGGGCGATGAAATTTGGTAAGTACGAGATATACCGATACTTTATATCTTGAAATAGCACATATGACACTTTTCATGTCCTAAAACTGATACATATTTTGTAAAAGGGTGCAACCACGCGATTGGTGATGATATATGTGCCTTATCCATTAACTGCCGTTGCTCCTAGGAGTAGTTTTGTGTATTTTCAGTTTGATCCATCGCAGCTCCCGTAGGCTCAATCTGTTTGGACGAGGGTCCGCGAAGTGGCTCCTTGCGGTTTAACGTAACGAATTGGGCAACTTATATGTGAGCCGAGATATTCGTGCAAGCCTGGGTGGGACCTGCATGCCAATTTAGGACATAAATATTGAATACTTTAATGAACACCACTAAATATTGCGTACAGTTACGATCCGTGTACAATTTAACTATTTATTATCCATCATGGACAGTATGAATAAGCATTACCATCATCATGAGCACAAAGTCTATGATCATGGCACTATGAAGTGCTTGATGGCATAGTTTGATTGAGGAATCTTAACCGATCGCCAAGTTAAACAGCGGTGGACACATGAATGGGTGACGACCATTTAGTGACATAACATCTGAGTTTCCGTGCTCGGGAGGATATGTGAAACTGGTCGGTCAACAAACACACTCATTTGAGGTTAATCGATTGAGTCTGCGTAGAAAACTGATCCCTTTTTTAAACATTCAACGAACAATATCTCAGTAAAGTGGTTTCTTTCAGAGAGCCATTAAAACTAAATAAACAACAGTGTTACGGGAAAGGCACAAAACAACAACTTATTTACGCTTTAACTTGTTATTGCAAAAACACCACAAAGAAGACACAAGCGTAGAATAACAAAGCCACTGTATCATAGAAAGTGGATAGTGCACCCAAACAAAGTTTCCAAAAAGGTGAAATGCCAGAATAAACATTTCCGTGGCGCAGCCGCTGCGCTCCTCGCGACCGATTCAAGTTTCACGAAATAAAGTGAAAATGTTAAGCGCGCGAATTCACTAATGAAAGTTTTAAATGACCGACCAAAAACAAAAAAAGGCGCCGTGACCTCGTTATTCTGATTACAATCTTACATTTGCGGCTGATATAAGAATATTTTCCTATTTTAGCAATTTGCGCTTTGGTCTTAGCGCTTAAAATGGTTTGTCGGGGGTTTTCTGAGCGGAAGCGTTGCGTTGGTTGTTGTATAAGAACTTTTTTGAACTTTTTTTATAAATCCAGGCAAAACAATGGTGTTGGAAATTCATAAAAGGGTCGAAAGCGTCGACAACAACACGGACAATGGCCCGCGATTCGCGCAATTAATCTTCGAGACGAATCGAACCGCGCTCAAGCGATCGCTACCGCGGAAAATAAACTTTTGGATACCATGGTACCATGGAGTTGTTGTATAGTGCGTTTTAGTAAAAAGATTGTATATATTTTTACAGGCATTGTTCTGCATAAAATACAGTAACTCAAATTAATATTTTTATTTAAATCCGTTTATCCGTTACTGAGCTGAGTGTATGTGTGGTATTTGTGTTCTGTGCTGGTAACAAACAAACAAACACACAGCCTCACGCACACACACACAACCTCTGGCAAATTAGTACCAATATATTTACAAACATTTATGCGATATCACTAGGCATTACCTACACTACCGATGCGACAACGGTACAAGCGGCGGTAATCATTGCTAATTCGCCACTGTATCATGCCAAAAAAAAATCTCCAAGTAAGCAGTGCAGGATAGAGGCTGAGAGTCCTCGTATTCAAATAGGACATTCCACGAGGCGACGTGTCCAGAGCCGGGGCAGCCCTATGTCCAATTATTGCGTTGCTGCCCCTGACAACCAGATAAACGGTCCTGCGGAATTTAGGGACTCGCAAGTTGAATGTGCAAAACTTAGTTATATTAGATAACGAATGGCCGCACTATTTATTATCCATCTTCTGTGAGTTTTACAAAGCGTTAAGGTACAAAATGTGTTTATGATATAAAGAGAATTATATTAAAATAAACTAGAATATTTGAAATAAGCTACGGAATAACAACTTTTTTTTTAAACGTAGCAGGCACCAAGCTTTCTCTGTATCGAGGGTACCGCTTACAGTCATATAATTTCACATACAAATCACACCCAGACCAGAAACAAATATTTGTGGATCGTACAAATATTTGATCAGCGACACCAAGCGCAGCAGTCCGATTGCACAGCCACTGCGTCAAACGTGCCGTCTGTCTGTATGTTTTCGTTATTTTCGTCATAAACTTACATCTACCTTAAGGAAGACCAAAACTAAATCCCATTAGCACGATTCTAGCTCCCGTCGCCGTCTCACTTGAGCACCTGAAATCTGAAATATGAACGCAACGGCCTTAATTAATGACTCACTGAAAACGGAACTAAAAGTCGTCCTCACAATTAATATCTCTGTACCTGTGACGTCACGCCCATGATTAATCGCCGCCGAGAACAAATGACTACCAGTTTTATGATAATGGAACGACACTTAAAATGTTGATGAGTCTGTATTACCCAAGCATTACCTTTGCCAATTTATTTTTAATGGTAATTAAAATGTAAAAGCGGATGTCTTCTGACAAATGGTTTATTAATGCTTTAGGTATTCCTGACCATTAGGAACTGAGAGGGTCACAAAACACTCAGATTAGAGCAAGTAACTGTAATTTCCATAAATATTTAGCCTGCGTGGGAATCGATCCCGTTACCTCACGGTTGCAGCTACTCATCGCCAGCTTACACAATGGAAGCCATCAAATATGACTAAATTTTATGTGTGACGTTTAATTATTAGTTTATAATGTAACTAGCTGGGCCGTTCAGTTTAATCCACAGTTTTTCGGTAATTTGACAACCCAATTTACCCTTTTATAGGTAATTTATGGATAAATAAACCCCCATGTCTTACAAACTATCTTTGACATAATTGAGTTACATACAAACAAACTTCCAAATCTACGCAATTTTTAAATTAATATAATTATTAGGGTTTGATCAGAGGCCAACTAAGATGTAGGTTCCACCGTCCAGTGACATCTCGATGGTTCCATAATATACGTACCTAACATTATCATTGTATTTTATAAAGTTCCAAGTTGTCGCGACAGTTTAAAGTAGGTACGTGAAAAATTAATTAAAAAATCAGCTACAAAGTTACAAGATAGCTAATAGAAGAGTGTTAAAAAGTCTACAGTCACGATGTATAGCAACCTCACAGTGGGTAACTAAGCCCAGTTAAGTAGTATAAAGTCTCGCCTGTCGAAGGATATACGAGCGGCAAAGTTTGGAGCACTCCCAACCCTTGATGCCATGTAAGGTCGGAAAGGTCTGCGGTTATAAAGACACATCGAGACTTGATTAGTTTATTACGGCACCCAAGAACTTGAGTGCGCAAAAAGTTCGGCGGAGGAATAATTTTCTGAGCGAACTCTAAAAGATCTTTCATAATAAATTGGTATACATTTTACGAGGGAATCTGGCAAAACGGAACGTTTTTTGGTGCGTTATATTCAAAAACTTGTTTCACATGTTTAAAAAAAATTGGAAACAACGCAAAACACTAGTATGCAAGTCTTGATTATTACCAACATATTTCAGACAATTTAAAGTTAGTAGCGGTTTACCCCGAATAATAATATAAATGGATCAAAGCCAATATCTCTTTATGTGGTAAGATAAACAAAATATTCAGCTTTTAATTTACCAAGTACCTAAATGATATTGAATAAACAGCATTAATTAATATTATGAAACAAAGATATAGGGAATTTACAGTGTCTAAGAACTGAGAGATAAAAGGGAAGTTTATATTTCAAGATATTTCAACATAATAGATTTGATATTACAATTTATATTTGTTTTTATTTTCTCAGTGCTTCATGTCTAAAAATGATGTGTATGTAAGTATTACTTACCTCCAAAAAGTACTATGACACGTCTTAAAATAAAACTTAAAATGTACCTAATGTAGATTATGCTAGAACACATTATACTAATCAATAAGTAATTCCCTTAAGTATTTTATCAAGCGCAAAAACGCGCTAATGAGAAAACAAACTTGATAAACGTCTAAGCGTCTCGACTAAATTAATTACTAATTTAGTTAGTACGTTATTGATGGTAGAGCTACTTTTAATATAATGATTCTGATTACTTTGGATGAGTATAAAAATGTCCAAACTCATCCTTAAATTACCCATGAATGAGAAAAACAACGATCAATCTTGAAGGCTCGCATATAAAACGTTATTACAATTTCACATTTTTGTACTTATTAGAAGATTGATTTGTCTCACGTCAGAAACAGAATTAGAAAAATATTTATAATTCAAAACAGTGTATAAAAGGTAGGTAAAGTTTGTATAAACATAATCCGCCAGTAAGCATGGTACTCCGCGTGAAAAGGCGGTTTACCGCGCGGAAGAGCGATCTAGCAATCGTGCGGAACTCCTCATACATATCGTTCGGTGCAACAGAAGGTAGGTACCGCCTTGTCATACAAAACTTCACCGGTGATAGGCGGTGTTCCGTTACATATCTCTCGGCAGCCTGTGAAATGCAGACAAACATATGCTACTACGTCTTTAGATTGCAATTGAATTCTATATTAATTTCTACCTGCACGAACTACATAACGCTCCCTATCCCACCTTCATTTGCGCTGCAGAGCGGCGTTTGAGTCCCCAAACAAAGCGTTTGACGCGAAGGTATGCAAGTAATTAAATCGGCACCTTACTACGGGAACTCGTGATTAAAATTAATAATTTGCGAGGATTGTTTTGGGCACCGGAATCCAAACATATTGAATGCAGCTGCCAACCCTAGTTAGTTCCAACTTGGCCACGGCTATTGTAGGATGGTGTAAAGTGGAAGCGGGAATTATTTTGTTATAAGTAAATGTTAGTAAATAAGGTATTGCTCAAGAAATTAAGTTCACATCAGATAACGCATTCGAATACTTCGATGCCCTCCGAACTCCGAAGAAGATAGGTTATTTTTCTAATAGTACCCTTTACTACAGAATACATAATATTACAAAGTATACTTTACTAGAAACTACAAGCCCTAATGCGTGATGTTTTGGTACATATTACACAAAAAATAAACGCTAACAAAACGCTGGTAAGGTGTATTCCTTCGCTGTTTGAATTATAAATGTGAATGCAAAAGACTGTGCAGATTGGACGAATGACCACCATTCGATAAATTTAATAATAATCATTGAGATAGGGTTAACTTATTAGACTTATTAGACTTACTTAACTTATCAACACAAATAAATTTGACTAAGAGCAGATTAACCCCCAGTTTCTGGAACGTTTGTTGGCGTTGACAGTAGTTTAAAACTATCGTTGTCTCTATCTAACACTAAACAAATGACAAGGATGGCAACAGAATTAATCTGTTGTCAAAGTTGGCTGACGTTTCAGAAACCGGGTGTTACTCTGTGGCAATAATTGTTGCAGACTTTATATTTCGTCGAGTACCTACATTTCTTGTCGTTTGAACCACGGGGTAACATCTGGACCCCTTAACGTAGGGCCAAATGTTTCCAAATTTAAAGTTTATTAGGGACCCCAACGGCGAAATGGTCGTATATTGTAATATCGGTAATTACTTTACGCCGTATTTATGTAAAGGTAAACTTAATTTACAGATCAGGCCCTCTTATAAAGCTTTACCATAACTTATTAACGGTCTAAGCTTCACACATTTTATAGGCTTTGGGGCCGAAACAAATCAATTGGATTTACAGGTGCCTGAACTTTTTTAATATTTACTCTGTAGTTATTTGATTTATTAGTTTATGGTAATGTTTTGGGTTTATTCGTTTGAGAATTTGTAGAAATTATGTAAGTATGAGAACACTGATCAAAACCACTTCGCCAACATTCGAACCGTAATTAAACCACGGTTAACTTGGAAATTGTATCGCATAATAACACTACTATGGCTAACCATGGGTTTACTGTTGGTGAACTTGAGCTTAGAAGTCCAACTAATAGAGCGGGTACGCAATAGACTTTACTGAAAATCAACTTATACATGGCCTACGCTAGG
The DNA here is from genome assembly GCA_905147375.1 of Hylaea fasciaria. Classification (NCBI taxonomy): domain Eukaryota; kingdom Metazoa; phylum Arthropoda; class Insecta; order Lepidoptera; family Geometridae; genus Hylaea; species Hylaea fasciaria. The sequence goes on from LR990197.1 coordinate 10,748,111, forward strand.
AGCATCTACGGGAGTCTACGTATATGCTACGATGATGCTACGACGCTACAGATGTTTTCAAGAAACAAAAATTCTAGAACTAGGGCGATTTATCTTGGGATCATAATAAAATTATCATTACAATTAATTAGAAAACTCTTACCCTCATTATGCGATATTAAAAAAACGAAAACGGACATGTTTTGTGTGATATTTTCATTTTTGTACATGTAGATTTAAATACGAATACACATCGACAACACTCCTAATAAAAAAACAAGACATTGTTTTAGACTTATAACTTACCACAAAAGATTTAAACAAAAGTTGAACGGATGAGTCTAAATGCATGCTCCACAAATCCACGTCTAACCCTCTCTTTTTAACCCTAAAACAAATTCACTAATAAGATACCTAATTAAGAATGGCAGGATTGGTTATTGAATTAATTATTAACTCTGATATTTTATTTTGTGGTAAGACGGATATACGACGAATAGGTATTCTGTGACAACGTCTAGGGTGGTCTGTAAGAACCATGTAACAATTAAACATCTATCGTGTCCGTCACTCGTTACTCAAATGGCTAGAAGGTCCCTCGATTCACAATGTCGTTGCGGTCGCTCTGCTCCCCCTGCTGTGCGATAGAGAGAGTTGCAATTTACCTACATTAATTATTAGAGAAATTGACGTCTCAGGAGAACAAGGGATTTGCCGTATAAATCTTAATTATTTTTATTGTTATTGGCGTCAAATTTTTAAATAGGATATACGAGTTAGTAAGTGTGGTTCTCTTAAAAAAATACTGTATTGATTTACGAATAATAACTACTTATATTCTCATGATTTGAACACTAAAAAATTAATCTTTTTTGGATGCTAATAACTACAAAGTGTGGTACAATATTTAAAAAAAAGTAAAACCTATATGCCTGATTTTTCATGGCTTAGATAACATATAAAAATCATCTAAATAGGTGGGTAACCATGTTCACTTTTTGAATGGAAATAAATCACTACAAAGCCTTAACATAGAACAGAAGACATTAAAACAAAGGCTGCTGCTTACAATATCTGTTTATATCATATGCAGGTGCTCAAAAACGTAGACGGGTAGTTCCGCTTTACATTTTCGGCTTTTGTACAGACAAACCGGCACAAAACATTTCTGCCACAGTCCGGTGTTCCAGAACCTTTGAGCGCTTCTCTCTCCGAGAGATGGTTTTGAGTATTCTCGAGGAACAAAGATGCAGTTTGTAAAGCGTCAGCATTAAATTGTCTAACTATTTTAGTGAACATGTAGTAACTTGTGAGTTACTACATGGCTACGTACGTTTACGTGTACGTACAAAACGATGACATCGATGATCCTCGGGCCAGCCAATCGATTAATGGCTTGAGCTAATAAGTTATGCTTGTTTCATATTATTCCAGCCCAGTAAACCAGTGAATCAACCCAGTCCAGTGCTGGGCTGGATTGTATCGTTCCAATTATTCCAGTACAGCAAGAAAACAACAATACGTGGTTAATCCAGTACTGGAATGGTTTGCTCACTGGAATTGGTATATTCCAGTGCCGTTTCTGGTATAAGTTAAAGTGGTCATTATATTCAGATTTCGAGGCCATTTGTTATCGATTGACAGCAGTCGATATGTTTTATCAAGGTTCCGTAGACAAATCTTACTAAAAAACTTGAGACGGTTAAGTTTATCAATTGTAAACTCAATCGCAAATGAGTGTTATTTGAGATAATGTGAATAATGAATAGGGGGGGGTTAAGCAGCTAAAAAAACGGCATATAAAAAAAATACGCCTAAACGAAAACACCAGTAAAATCCAAGGAAACTAAATCACGCCTGCTTCAAAATGGCCGGCATTGCAGCTGAAGCTTAAGTCAATAACTTAAACTAAAAAGCTAGCTTAACCGTTCCTTCGGATACTTTAAGTGCAGCTTTAAGTGTTTGCAAATCGTCAGAGGTAGATATTCAGTTTGTGAGTTCGGTGTCCGTAAGCGTACATTTACGATATCCGCGGTGGACATGGCGGTTTCAAACGTATTATTTCCTATCATCCTCAAAATTTCAGTAATTTTCTTGAACAGACTATTTGAATGACTGGAATGCCACATTTTGACTATTTCAACATTAAAAGTTGCTATATATTTGCTAACACTTACTTAATACTGGGTAAGAGTACAAAACAAATAATAATAATTCTGCCTGTAACTGTCCTACTGCTGGGCAAAGGCCTCCCCTCACTTTCGTGAGGAGGATTAGGCCATAATCCACCACGGGGGCTTAGTCCAGGTTGGTGGATGACATGCCTCCGAAATAATTCTCGGGCATACCCTGCAGCTGAACCTTTTTTTTTATTAGACTTATAATAATAAGAATCACAAATAAATAAATAATAACGTGTTCTGTTAGAGCCTGAATTCCTGTGCTTACGCCACGATTCCTAGTATCTAGGGATTTAAGAGCCACGAGAAAAATAGTCTCGCAACGTAAATTACTGTGATTCAAACAAATATGTACTTACTCTGCCTTACGCGATGTAGGTACTTAGGTTAGATCTCACCTTAGCAGGAAAATAATGGAACTTAATCGCATAGGGCATAGAACGTTTGTGGTATGTCCGAACCGCCGTCATTATGTTTTTTTACCACAGTCACTTGATCCCTGATATATAAGATTCCTTATGCCAAGCAAATCTGGAATTACAAGGATCACGGGCCGCAAACACCCAGCCCACCCAACCTGTGGTTTACACAATTATTTGCCCCGAGTGGAATGTAACCGCAACCTCACGCTTTGCAGCCGCTTCATCACCAACTACGTCAAGGAGGCTGTGCAATCTTTCCGCAATCTGCGCTCAGCACAAAACTTTCCGCACATACAATTACAAAAATAACTTTTTAAGCCCGTACCTACATTACGCAGGGCTGTCACCGAGCTCTCAGAGGTGTCGTTACTTACTTGACAAATTCGCTGCGAAAACCCTGGATTATTCAGGGGTTGGGCTCAACCCTGCAGCTAGGGGTGGGGTGGGGGATGATCCATCAATCAGAGGTATTCGCCGTATCGACGATAGACGTAGTTTCTTATCCAGTTTCTGATGGACTGAATGGCGATAATTGATTGTTCCTGTGTTCAAAATGTGGATGTTAACCTAATGTTAACACAACTATTTTGGGAATGATCGTCCGTTTGAGGAATTATGTAACAGTCAAGTTCGTACGAGATATGGCTCTGATTAAGTGCCTAGTAATAGGGGGCCTCATCGTCTCATGTCGGCAGGAAGGTATCGCTAAAGATAATAACATACCAACTTAGAGGAAATTGTCTTATACGTTTACGAAAAAATATTATGTATTTTTTCTATAGTATTATAATAATTATTCCTATTACTGCTAATATTTAATAAAATTTAACCAACGACGATTTAGTAATTCGTACAAATTATTAGAAACGTCACTGTGTTCTATAATGTACCTATCTTAGTTAAAAAAAAGCTTCATATAATTTGTTTTCCGTCAATCAGCGCTGTTCAACTAACATGCAATATCTGGATGAAAACACAACGCTTGCATTTTAAATAAAGCCACTGTGCACGAAGCACTCCAAAATCCGTGTATTTACATAGTTGACGGCAAAATATAAGAGAAGTGGCACCGGATGTTGAAAAAGCCACAATCTCGACATCAAAACGCGACAAAAGCGACGGAAATTAACCTCGGGATCAAACATTGTCCATTCAAAGTCTTTGTTCGAGGTAATGAACCTCATTATGAAACTATTGTAAGGGTGCTTAATTTAAACTGTGAGATGTTGGCGGTAAAGCCGCAAGCTATAACTAACCCCAGATCAAAGAGAGAACAGTACGTACCTATGCCAGCTGTTGGTTCTGTAAAACTATGTAATGTTGTCTTACAGCCGAAATTAATATTGTATCTCCTATCCAAGATTGAAATCGATCTTGAATTGCTGCCTATCGTTCGATCGATTTCCAATCTGCGTGCCTTAATAAACCTATCCACGGATCGGTATTGGCACGTGTGACCCTAAAAATGGATGTGATGTCAATCCCAGATAGCAAAATTTGGATTGGATTGATTTTTAATTTCGGCCGTTATCCACATCCAGATACGAGTAAGTATAAGCAACCTATAAGTTGCATGGACATCAAAAGGTGTTTTTATCAACAGTTACGTATAACGGTTATCTTTATTTTCCATCATGTCGGTTCACAACGCATACTAACCCAGGCCAATGCAAACATGAAATAGGCACAAAAGGGTAAGATTTTTTCGACAGCAGAATAAATTAACCTCCTTTCCAGGGGCGAATATTTTTAATTCCCCCGTCGGCACTCGTCACTTCTCACATTCAGCCTAAAATTCCCGTCACATTTTATTTGCATTTTCGAGACAATAAACTCGCAAATACGGCGCAAATATTAAGTCGTATACGTACGAAAACACACCTGCAAGGGGGAATAAAAACATGAAAAATACCGCCAAGCTTTCTCCCGCGAATATTTAAAATTTCAAATGCGAAAACGCGTCGCTTAATCAAAAATAACGCAGCGGCAAAATTCAATAAGAGCGCCTCATAAAACACGTTAAAATGAAAAATATTAAATTCCAGAGACAAAAAATATATATTTTATTGGTGTGGCGCGCGGGGAGGGCACATAAATAATTTAATTTAAAACGCGGCGCAAGTTCGCGCGGTTTGCCCGGTGGCGGAAAGTCGCATCGTGTGTCTTGCGGGCCTGAAACGACGAGTGTGTGGGCAGACCTGGAATAAATCACTTCTTTTACAAAATCTGTCCTTGAGTCTGTTTGGAGGCCTTTCGTTTTTGAATTTTCGTTCGTCATAACATTAAATTACACCGGTTACTTCCTCCACTGTGAATTTTAATTTGGGCTTACATTAAATAATTTAAATGGCAGTAATAACATGACATAATTAGCGCTAGTCATTAGGGCTTACAGGAATAATAATTGTTAGTACATAAATAATGTGTTTATATAATATTGCTATATTTTTATTATTGTAAAGCCATTTATTACAAGCTATCTATATAAAACTTGCTATATTTGTATGTTTAGGTCAAGATCAATTACAACGACTTCCTCTTATCCTAGGGAGTTGGGCTTTTGCATGTTGGTTAAGTTCCGATGACAATTTAATTTTATGATAAGCATAAACTGAATCAACATTCAGATTAATATAATTATTTTTCAACATAAAGCTCACAAAATTTTAATTTATCCAGAGGTAAATAAATAAGATTATATAGCTACTAAAAATAACACCAGGGTGTAAAAATCCCACAAATACTCAACCGCAAAGCAAACTCTCATGGCTCACACACATATTATCCCCTGTGCGGGAATCAAACTCACAGCATTTCACTTCACATTCAACTCGCCAACTGAAGCCGTCTTGCTTACCGGCATAAAACTATATTTACATCTAGAAAAGCGCACAAATGTCCTATAAATAGATCAATGTACGTGACATTTTAAAAGGTCATTTTGTCAATCTGCCGTAATCCTCGAAAATAGGGTTACGAAGGGAAATAAAATGGCTAGATGGATTGGATAGATAACGGAATAACCCTATTGATTGGATGAAATTTTGGGGAAACATTCCGCTGAAACACAATAATACAATAAATTACATAAGATAAAGTAAAGAAATGATTTCACGCTCATTGTCGCAGCAATTGTAAGTATTTTGTAGAAAACTAGTTTTAAGGTTTTATAAAATACGTGTCTGTTCCTGAACGTTAATACATATGAGCCTTCAATATACTGTAGAGTTTTTTGGTCAAAATTCCTACAAAAAAAAGTGTGTGCGTGTAACCTTTACGCGCCATTGAAGTAAATCTACATTGACATGTCAATGTAACCTTTTTTAAATAGCGGAAACTACACAGACTATAGCAAGCGTTACTTCCGTCAGAATAAAAATCTGAGTTACTCCCTAGTCATGCCTAAAGAAGTTTTACTTCAAAAATATTGTAAAATTGCACCGTCTGAACAGGGCTTTGAAGTTATCATGGTAAATCCAGACACAATGCCACCTTACAAGTTAAAGTTAACTTTAAAAAGTATCCGTTCGTCTTGCCTCCGACACAGGACTCCGTAATAAGCTGAGGAAGTTTTAATGAAGCCGTGTTCTCGGCTAATCACTGAACTTCCCTGGAAATAGGGTTGCTACGGATGTGTAATATTTGCGCTCATCGTGATTTGGCAGTTTTAGATGAAAGCATTTCGGTAAGGGAGTGAAATAGAAGTACCTTTAAATGTTCTTCGTATAATAAAATTCATTTAATTAGCATGAAACATATTAAAATAACGAGGACAAATATCTTATTTATGAAGTGTCACGTTTGCCACAGCAAAATTTGCCTTTAAATGGGTGACTTTTGATGCAGATAAATAGGGGCATAGTTAGAATCATGTCATCGAAAGAAAAATTACTCTAACTTGACAACCCTAGTAAAACAAAGATATAATCCTTTTGACTTTGTCGCAAGTGCATTTCCCTTTCGTTAAATGATTCAGGGTTGAATACTGTATAGGAAAAAGAAACCAAGGCTTTGGAAATAGGTAGATACATCTATAAAATAAGTTGCAGCGGGCACGAGTTATGAGATGCATCAGCATAAGAAAGAGTTCGGTCATCACCACTGTGCCACGGCTTTCTTAGCCTTTGACCAGCCGGATGTATGTGTGGAAGAGTTGGAAGCCAACTTATTAAAAAAAAACATCAAAATAAACCTACACAAAACGATGCAGTCGATTTGAGTTAGGTTTTCGCATTAATTCACTGTAAAATCATCATGAGGCTTTTAATTTCATATTAGGGTCTAATCGTGAGCGTTGATGTCAGATTAACAACACGACACGACCCTCCTAACGATCTACCAATTAAGTTGAATTATCATCTGCAAACAATCTAAGCGTTCGCGCAGAATAGATAACAGCAGTTGGTTTATTAATTTAGTCATCTTGGTTATAAACTACTATAATATAGACACTAGAGTCTGGCCAACGAAAGTAGACACTCGCATTTTTTCGAAACTTTTTTCATGGCCATACTAAAGTGTTTCCACCACTGAACATTATGTTCCGTGACAGGGTAAATTTAGGATGCAATAATTATTGATTTCGAATTATTGTAACCCACTTTTTAGTGTGTTATTTTACTTTTATCGACTTATTTTTAAGTTCATTGTGATTTAGCATTGCATGGCTTCTTATGTACCTAAAATGTATAAAAAACCACTTAAACGACCACTAATGAAATAAATAATACAAAATAAACATTATAGTACTTTATTGATTATTATTAATACTGAATCGTAAAAATAAACAAAAGCATTGGCTAATTATAAAAATGTTGTTTTCAAAAATTTGGGAGTACCGGCATCAGGGTATGGCATCACTAATACACAAATTCCCTAATATTTTCAAGATGGTGGCAATTTATGGGCTGCCATACTAATATTTTTTGAATTTGCCGGGGTTTTTCAGTGTCTACTTTCGTTGGCCAGACTCTACAAGCTGTTACAGGCGACTGTGATCATAGTCATAATGCACAAACCATGCGAAGCAAAAACAATTTTTTTTAAATGGTTCTAAAATTTACCATTTGATTATTGGTAATAAATCATAGGTCATTCATTTATTCGCGTAGATGTGGTCATACAAGTTGTAACATACATATTAGAGGCTTACACATCACCAATTTAGGCATGCAAAAACTTAGAATTAATTGAATTTAATTAATTGAATGTGTATGCGTACGTATGCGTAGTGCGTACGTATTGAATTACGGTAGTTAGATCAAAGTGAAATACCGCTGTAGGCTACTATGAAAGTACGGGTTCAATGTACGTTAGTTGGCTTATACTACCTCACCACCTGCAAATAGCAGTTATGATTTTACGAATAGTCAGGTTTCTATATAGTTGTTAGATTTAGATATAGCTCATGATTGCTCAAGGCAGATTCCTAGCCATTAATACAAACAATAAAAATGGCATTAAAATTAGTTGGGTAATTTTATATACCTCAATTTTGATATAATCTGTGCCTCCAAGTTAAATCAGCGACTATCTAATCTATGATCTAAACTATGGCATAGTCTATGGCACAGATACGACTCTCCTCATCCTAATGTTCCGTTAATGATCCAAGTTTCAGTTAGAACTTCAGTTTTAATTAACCATGAGTTATTGGTTCATTTCAGTTGATGCAGTTCGGGGTTCATTGACTCTGATGAAGATCGTAACATCACTTAAAAGGCAGTACATAAAATATTTCAATGGCTGCAACTTCTGAAAGAATTGACTTTAGACCTTATTTAGTTCTTCCTAAACACTTTGAAACTAGTTTTACACTGAACAAAACTGGCTTACAATGTCATAAAGTCAATATTAAAAATACTTGCACGCGCCTTACAATGATGCGTACAATCGAGTTACTGGTATAGCGATACCGCTAAATGGAGCCCTAAAACGAGAAAGCCCATCAAAATGATTTCTATAATGGAGTTTGATTTCGAGCATTTTCCCCGTCTCGTCACCAAAGTGAGATGGGCTACAAAATCAGGGCTGCTTCCAAATAAGCCAGTATGTAACAAAATAATAATGTAGAGTCGAATAATACATGTTACTAAGTATATTTTGATGTTTTGAAGTTTCAAATTTTTTTTTCCAGGATTTTTATATTACAGCAACACAAGTTTCTAAACCGTAATGGAAAAAAAAACTTCTAAAAACTAATAAAAAGTAGCACCTCAGATATAATTATTTCAGCATGAATTACATAACATGGTGTGTTGTTTCGTAAGAAAATAATCACGGGCATTTTTGGAAGTCTTTTATACATATAAAAGTCCATAATAAAATGATAGATCCATCATTATGAGTAGACGCTACACCATGGCTTTTTATATTACACATATATTACATAAATTAGGTAGCATCGTAAAACAAAGAGGTCGAAAGGGGTCTGCGTAAATGACGAATAGACTATAACGAACATACTCATGATTTTCCTGGTCCAGTAAGATAACAGAATCCTATAGCCAGTGACCATATATACACCTATAATATATTGTGCAAATTCTCTGTCCTTCAAAGTTCAACTAACTACATACCTATGTACATAGTTTGTACAATGTTTTTATTGAGTCTTATAATAGCAAGATGATTCTGTCGAAACTACCCACCCTCGATTTGCAGCAAGGATTTTGTAAAGAAACCTTCACTGAAATCTTTATAAAATAACCCACTCGTATAACCTACCTACGATATTATGTTGAAGTGAAATCGAAATAAAATGGACCACTAATTTGATATTTTCAGAGTAGTCCAAACAGATATAGTCGCGATTGACGACTTTGTTGTATTGTATGAAGGAATAATAGTTTAAACGACCTGTAGCCGCAACTTTGTTCGCGATGTGTTTTTTTAATAATAACAATATTTTCTAAACATTGAAACCACCGCGCCAGTCTGGGGCGGCATTACTCGTATATTATGTTGACGCGGCGCGGCGCATACAAATATGTAGTTCTTTATCAGTAGCTCTGCTTCTTTCGTTGAATTCAAATGCTTTATTACTAGTAGGTACTATAGCTAGATTTATTATAAGGAAGCCTATCTTTCTCCACATTAAACAACTAAATTCATAAAGAATAATTCAAACCACCTTCCAATGTGGATTTGTTGAACTTATCTGTATAAAATCCCAAAGTGCTAGAATCCCCTTCCGCCATTTTGAATTATGCTAGTTCGCGTTTGTTCTAGAAAGTTGCAGTTGCGCGCTCGCTCTTATTTGTTTAACACCTTCCCGAGTCAATTTTAAAGTTATTCTATTTACTCGTTTTAAAACATTAGTCTCGGTCTAGAGTTCAGTTGACGTGTAGAAGCTAGACTTTGGTTTAAAAACGCAGTTATAGGGGGGAGTAGAGCGCGGGTGGGGGGAGCTAGACATTTGTTTAAAAACGCAGTAGGAAGAGCCGGAAACCCTGTTGCAGTAATTCCGAGGTAAGCAAACGTGACTGTTATCGCCTACTACACTACTACCCTCAAGCAGAAAGTATTTTGCCAAGCCCTTTTCTTGTGTGTCCCGACTAAGAGCAAGGACCTAGGACCTTTGACTACGTCACTGAACACGAGGTGAGACAGCAAGCAAACGCTAGCCAAAAAAGAAGATAAAATAATAACGATCCAACAAGATAAATAGCAAGTTTACTGGACTTACACATCCCCCCGAGGGATACGCGTATGTAGCATGGTAACTACGACAAATATCAGTTAAGTTATTCCAAAGTTTTAAAAGCGTATTCCGTCGAGTATTATATTGCCTACATTAGATACTATGCCTAAGGGAGAAAGTTGCCTATTAAAAGCTTGATTTAGTTTTGTAGTTAAGGGTTGATTGAAAACACATTTTCCGTAGTTTTAACCCATTTTGTCATTAAGAATCGTCCTTTGCTGAGCGAAAAACATTGCTCATTATAGGACGGTAAGGATGCAAATTCATATTTCATATCTAGCTAAAGCTATAATCTCTTTAGCGTGCTACAATTTCACTATTATACAATTTAGTATTTCATTAAATAATGTACTCAAAGGGCTATGGACAGGCGCCAAGCCACCCACCGCTTAACGCCTGGTCGAATTACTGTCAGAGATTGTCGATTCCCCACGCTCCCCTCACTTTGGCACCATAACACCATATCCCCGTGCAGCCCTGGCCTGAGTCCCGGTAGTTGGCTTCTCCGGCTGGATCCCCGAAGATAGCTTCGCCGTCAGTAGTGTGCCGGGACTCCTCCTCCAGGGTGGTGAGGGGTAAAATGACTACACCCGTCGCTCCATAATAACGTAGTGGTAGTAGTTTATTTATAAATTAACTTAGCTTATATACAATCTTACGCGCGCCTACTCAGCAGTTCTTTCTAAGAATCTACGTGACCTACGTGACGCTATTCGATTTAGGCTGGTTCCGTGTTTACTGCTTGAATCTGGGCTGGCGCCATGCGAAGGCCATGTTCATGCGTGAACATTCTGGGCCTCTCAGGAACAGGACGCAGGATGTGGCAGCAGGCAGGTAGAAATAGCCGCTTCTACTGACTTGAAAGTTGGCGCCGTGTGAAGGCCATGTTCATGCGTGAACATTCTGGGCCTCTCAGGAACAGAATGAAGGATGTGGCAGCAGGCAGGTAGAAATAGCCGCTTCTACTGACTGGCTGACTCGAAAGTTGGCGCCGTGTGAAGGCCATGTTCATGCGTGAACATTCTGGGCCTCTCAGGAACAGGATGAAGGATGTGGCAGTAGGTAGGTAGATGTCGCCGCTTCTACTGACTCAAAACTGGCTCAAACCCGGTTCTTCTTGCGCCGGGCACGATGAAACCAGTTGCGGATATCTTCGCTCCGTGTTGCTTTCTCTTGGGCAACTAGTGTTGTACTAGCACGTTGGCCCAAGCGCTGGAAGGATGGTCGGCCAACAATGCAATTTGGTCGTAATTGCATGTTCTTCCCCGCCCTCTGATAGCCAGTAAACGTTGGCTGTGATCTTCTTTGTCGTATACTCTCTGACCTCATTGCTTCTTTCGTCTTTATTTCTTCTGCAAAAATTCTTCTCGGTTTCTGCTGTAACAACTGTTCTTTCTTCCCTCTTTGTAGCCCCGTAATCACTTTAGGGCACACTTCCAGCTTCCTCCATAGCTTTATTTCTTTTCTCTGTTCAGACATTTTTTCTTTTCTTTCTCTTCTTGGTTTTACACTTACTAAAGGATTCCATTTCTTCTTACTTGGCAACTCCGCCCTCTCTTCAGGGCACCGTTTCTTCTTACAGACGTAAAATTCCGCCCCGTTTGCTTGTGCTTTCTCTTCTGTACGCACCGTCGTGCTTAAATTCTGCATCTCCCCAGTAACGTTATTTCTACAAATTCCAGAAAATAACCACCCATTATTTCCTTCGCGCGCCTGCCCACCACGCAGACTTGGACTGGAGTGCAAATTTGCATCTTTATTTCTGCTCCCACGGTGTACACAGGCGCTTGTGGTGAGACGTTGTGCTGACGAATCACGCGAAAGATACCCTCGGCACCTTTCCTTATCAAATGTTGCCCTTAAACGCTCTTGTGCAATTGCCTTAAACTTGGCACATCGATGAACCGTGTGTCCCCGGTTACGACAGAACCAACAGCTCTTCTCTCCCGGTTGCTTGTACGCCCCCCACCTATCGTGTCCTTCGTACGGGGTATTGTCACCCCTACCCGGATTAACCGACTCCAGACATTTAAATCTTTTCTCTAAAAACTGCATCATCTCCGAAAATTTCTGTACGCTATTCGGCTCTGCCACCTGCTGCTCATACTTCTCGTCAGTCTCCGTATCCCATATCGTACTCACTATCCTCGTTAACATTGGATCCCATGTCGAAACATCAATTCCCAAACTCTTTAACGCCTCTAAATTTTCATTAATTGTGTCGTGAAGATATTTTAATTCAGCTGCATTCCCTTTTCCTATTTTTGGTAATCTGAGGATGTTATCAACATGTTTTGTTACCGTAATTCTTTCGTTTTTATACCGCTTCGTCAGCAAATTCCACGCCGTTTCATAATTCGCGTCACAAACAGTCAAATGCCTAATCAGCTTAGCCGCCTCGCCCTTGACATTCGTTTTCAAATACTGCATTTTCTCAGTAGCTGTTAACTGCACATCCTCGTGAATTATCTTCACATATAAATCATAAAAGGCACCCCATGATTCATATGATCCCGTGAAAACGGGAATAACAATCTTCGGTAAATTAATTCTGTGGTTGTTATTCGGTTTCTTGGCTTCAATTCTTGTCAAAAGTTGTTCTATAACTACTTCAAACTCCGTTTGCACTTTCTCAAACATGTTATCTTGAAAATACGTGTGATCCAATGTACTGCTTTCCATTAACATCATTAAATGTGTGTCTTCAATCTCTCGCCACTGTTTCTGCAAGGTTGCAACTAGCGCGTCTAAATACCATTCTGGTTTATCGTCGGACAATGCTTGCGTTGCCATTTCTAACTTCCTCTGTATTTGATTGACTCGATATAATTGTATGAACATTTTCGGTGAACTGACGAGCGCTTCTTCTTGTGATTCTTCAATCTGTGGTTCATAAATCTGGCTGACTACCTGTCTTTTCGCTTCACATTTCTCCAGATACTCCATCGCTTCTGTGTAGGACTTCTTCATGTTATCAAAAAACTTGAGCGTCAAATACTTATGGGAGGCCAGGATCTCCTGATCTTCCAACAGTGCGTGGTTAGCACTTGCTCTCGAAAATATCTCTAACAAAACTTTTCTTCTCTCTGCAATATATTTCTCCGTCTTCCTTATCGCCGGATCTTTCTTAATACCCGCGTATATGCGGTTAATCTCTTGGGAACTCGCTTCTTGACTCTTTATTAACTCGTTTATTTTCCCGATCTCCATCTTGTTTCTTCTTTGTTGCTGCCCTCGATCCCGATTCTACCTTATCAACACTACCCCGGCACTTAGCTGCAATCTCCCTCCTCGATACGGTATATGCGACTTCTCAAAATACCGGTGATTCCCGCTGGTGGGAGGCCGATACCCGATCCGCTACCGCACGAATACGCAGCCAAGTGCAATCGTCAATATACTTCCAGGGAAGACGAGAACAGCGAAAAATTCCCCACTGGGTCAAAAAATTGTCGAAGGACCATATAGAGAGGCGCCAAGCCACCCACCGCTTAACGCCTGGTCGAATACTGTCAGAGATTGTCGATTCCCCACGCTCCCCTCACTTAGTGGCACCATAACACCATATCTCCGTGCAGCCCTGTCCTGAGTCCCGGTTAGTTGGCTTCTCCGGCTGGATCCCCGAAGATAGCTTCGCCGTCAGTAGTGTGCCGGGACTCCTCCTCCAGGGTGGTGAGGGGTAAAATGACTACACCCGTCGCTCCATAATAACGTAGTAGTAGTAGTTTATTTATAAATTAACTTAGCTTATATACAATCTTACGCGCGCCTACTCAGCAGTTCTTTCTAAGAATCTACGTGATCTACGTGACGCTATTCGATTTAGGCTGGTTCCGTGTTTACTGCTTGAATCTGGGCTGGCGCCATGCGAAGGCCATGTTCATGCGTGAACAGGCTATCATGTTTACCAATGTGATTCTGAACACAAGCTACGTTTTTATTGTTCAATAAAAAAATACTATTTCACCTATAAAATGTCTAAGTAGGGACTAAAGAATTTAATATTCCAAGAAAACGTAAAACTTTTGATAAAAATCCGATAAGAATTTAGTTTACCAGTCTGTCGATTGCTCCAAATAAAGTTTGGGAAACTATTCAATGAAGCCAAATTCCTGAAGAAGAAACGCCGGTATAGTCCGGGAGCTCCACTTGGGAAACCCTGAACGGCGCTTACGTCACTAATGTTATGCATCTGCGGTAAAGCTCTGGCATATTGTTATATTGTTATGTTAAATTGTAATGCCTATGGGGATTCTACTCTACTGTCTAAAAAAGATATTATGGGAATGGCCTATTTTAAAATTTTTGTTACTCTTCAGTTTTGTGCCTACATTACTCGATGTGTAATTTTTATTACATCAGAGCAACGAAACATGCAGGTCGTTCACTTAATGGTAAACGCCAAGCAATAAATATGATTGAAGTGCAAAAGCGATACAGTTCCAATGCATTAGCGATACGCTTAAAATTTTCAATCAAATCACTATTGCATTGTTCCATTTGCATTGTAACAGAATTTAGCAATGCAACTGATGGTAAATCTTAACGCGTACCTTAACAAGACCAACTGACTACCTCCCGACCTACCGCAGGTGGCGGGATATCAGTTAAAAGACGTGGCAGTTTTAATTACGCCAGTCTATCGCATTCCGACGCCGGCGGCGCTGATCGCGCGGAATCCGTTCCATTAGCCGCTACTGCCGCTACTGCCGCTATTGCCGCTAGCTCGCCGGAAGCTCGCGGTACTCGCCGCATTCTTTAGTGAGGTATGTAGGTACTTCGATTCCGTTGATTTTCTTAATAACGTGTATTTATGTTTGCAAGCTGGAATGCTTCTTGATCTTGTGCGGTGATTTTATTGTATGGCAGGATTTCGTTTTATAAAACAGTCGTTCTTTTAATATCGGTAATATTCCTGTTTCAATGGTTCCTATACTTCACCTACTTTCAACGCTCATGATTAAATTACTTATTTGCACTTCGGTCAGAAGAAAATGTCCCTCAACTTAATCGCAAAAATTGCTCCTGCATCACTGGCTAGAAATACTTTACAAAACGAAAACTTTTTACCCATCAGTGCACGTTGCAAAATGTAGACCTTCGGTGCCTTTGGAATAAAAAAAGTCTAGTTTAAAGCAGTTTGAAATTGCGGTCAGCACGATGCGACAGTTTACGACAAAATATGTTAGTCTAAACAGTACCTGAGGTTGCGACCTACGTAGCCCTGTTTGGATCAGACAAGCTGATGAATACTGAGTGATATAATATCACTACAGCCAATACTTTTAGTGCTCTCAAATAGAATACAGTAAGTAGCGTATTTTTACATCCGTTACATTACGTTTGGTTAGCGTTTGGCGTGCCACTGTAGTGAGAGTCCTTTTTTTTTTTTTGATCGGGGTAAATGCCTTCGCACTATTCCTTCCGCCACCCCCGTGGCGGAAGGGCGTGTGGGACTTGACCCCACTAAATCCCCCCGTGAGCTGTCGATCCGCCTGGAGTGGTGCGAGATGGGGTCGTGTTGGCATTCACCATCCCATAGTGAGAGCCCAAAGTTAACCCGGAAAAATCTAGACCACATTCACTGTGTACCTGCTCCAGTGGTTTACGGCGCCCACAGGTGACTCCGTTACTGCTGTTATAAAGTAGATCTCATCTAACGAGACGTTAAAACGTGTGGCCTAGTACTTTGAGCTCTTTTTATTACCTGTGCCTTGGGTTTCGATTACTTGCTTTCAGCCTATACATAGGTAAGTATGTACGAGTAGGTATAACTTAATTTAATCGTAAAAACTAAGAAAACTGCAACAGTTTGTTAGTATGATCAAATGCATGTAGCTACATCATCGCTTTGTGTCTTAGGTTTATAATAAGTTTTAGGCAGTTATAGCTATTACATTTTCGATGGCATAAATTCATTCAGTAACGATTGAAAAACGATTCAGTAGCGATTGAACTCAATTCGTTATTAAACTAACGTCATTTGCACTATAAGTGGGTAGCTAAAATAAAACATCTATTGATAACGACAATCCCCCATAATAATCGAATATAGTGATACCTAGTCAATAAGATTATCTACCCGTCACTCTATCGATCTTATCCCTAATCAGCTTGGTAACTACCCGGCGAGTATTTACAACGGTTATGTTACGTCAGAAATATAGGCTAATATGTCATGTAAGTTTTGGCCATAGGAAGGAAACATTTTTCCCACATTTACGAAAGTTTGCTCCCGTGGGCGTAAAGGAACATCGGTTAGGCTGGAATTCCGCCCCCGTTCCACTGAGGGTGAACATCAATCTAATAGGTACTATATTTGACAGATCAGTTCTTGTATTATATTTCTTTGAACGCATTTGGGAATCATACTTTTACTGTAAGTGTGTATTTTGGAAAAGCGTTACAAATTCCGTTTTTCGATAGAATCTTGACAGGGCGATGCGATACAGCTAGAGATGAGACAATTTCGGTAAAAAAAATAATAAGAAAAAAATAGTCAGAAATAAAGTAATACCTAGACATAGCCGACGCTAACTTCATAATAATATGCACTATCAGAATTTTATGTGAAGTATGTGCTTGTTTTAGGCTGAGGCCAAACGAGCGTAATTTTGTGAGTCGTGAGTCGCAGAATTTCTGTTGGGATGCCAGACGAGCGCATTTTATTCAGTTACTATCGAACGTCAAAAATGTACCTGACTGACGCTTTGCCCGGCCCGCGTCGGCCCCCTCGCCCCTTGTGTGAGTCGGCAGACAACTCATTTTGCGTCGCCGTGTGAATGAAACAGGACTTTTGTATGAAACCGAATGCAGCAGAATTTCTGCGAACGAAATTCTGCGACTCACGACCCACAAAATTACGCTCGTTTGGCCTCAGCCATAGTTACATCAGAAAAATTACTCAGAGTCAAGTCACCTCTAAACTGCACACTCATATAAACATCTAGGTAAATCTACCAAAAACATTGTAAAACTAGTCTCAGGATAGAACAACGCTATCTCGAAAGGCTTTGCCAACAAAAGGAATAATCTACACCTTTCCCCGCGAAGTTGGCTCGATAGCATCGCCATTCTCGAGTTTACCAAAAAAGATACATTAGGATCAACTGATAAATCTTATTACGAGACATAGCTACCATAGCATCAGACTTTCATATAGTGTATAGATTGCTTTTAATTTTTTGGTTGTTTTTTTTCTATAGACATGTCGTTCACGGTTCAGTCAAAAATAAGTAAAAAATAGGGGCAAATTTAGTTTTCCATACAAACTTAACTATTACGAGCAATCAATCTGGGTCTTAATTAAAACCAGAGAAATGTCTGCGTAACAGAGAGATAGACACGGTTGGCGTATCTATAAGTACTTAGTGTATACTGTAATCTATAACTAGTGTATAGTAGGTACGTACCAAATCACGTACCTGCCTAGTGCCTACATAATAATAATTATAACTAAACATAGCATGTACCACAAACAAACAAACCAAACACAATAATCTGTGCAGGTGCACCAGTAGTTATCAAAACTCGACAGAAATGTTACCATTGAAATAATCATAAGGATCCTTCTTTACATTAAAATATTATTATATCTCTCTCTGTGTGTGTTTCTCTTTGTTTCTTTTTTCTTATACTGAAGTGTAATTCTATGAGTAAATATTTGAAACAGTATCTCCCATCCACGGTTCCGCGATAAAAATCACCGTACACAATTTACCTTGCCATAGCTTTACCGAAAAAGAGAATTCACTTCAATTACATTTGTAAATTAAGCAATAAAGGGAGAAAACGGTACGTGAGGCGTTTGTTAACAATTTTAAGGCAAAAATACTGAGAAAGATGTTCTGTTCTTTACACATTTGATTTGGAAATCGACAATGTAGTGCTGGTAAGGAAAGATTTTGGGTTTAAACTTATATGAAGCGTCACCTACAATAGTCTGTAAAATAAATTGATTTTAATTGGTGTGTTAATCTGTTGTGACCCATCCAGCGCCCACAACAGGGTGATGCCTGAAATTTCTTTCTCTCTCTCTCTTTCTCTCTCTCTCTCTGTATTAGACTACCATCCATTCAATATTTTTGAAACCAAGTAGTCGCGCAATTTATGCAAAAAAGTTTACCAGTACCTACCGCGGCTTTTAATAAAAATGCTGACTTCATAAAGCAAACCACCTATATTAAATGATGAACAATTGCCGTTACCAAAATACGTATTCGTATTATTATGGAGTCCGTAATACGCGAACACTGGGGCGGGCCTGTCCACTTGTTAGGTACACACTGTATATTTTTTTTGGTGCGGGACTGGGCGACATCTGGCGAATGGCCGCGCATTTTAAACAATTTATTTGTTTTACGTTATATTCACAGAATGATCCTTGGAATTGAGGGATCTTTGTGAAAAAGCATGTTTTAGATTGAGCACAGACTGTGTAGACATAATAAACAATTATTACAAATATTGTTTTAATTTACTAACGTGTTTCTTTGAAAGTACAATTTCAGTACAATTTATTAGTTATCAACCCTTTTGAAGAAATTTCATCGTACAAGTGTCTACATACCTACTTACCTATCTAAAATACTCAGGTCAATATTGAAACTGAATGTTATCTATTATGTACAATACACATTACATCATCAATTTCACAGACGACTATTCATACAATAGATGGGAAAGAAATTGTATTGAATTTTTCAAAATTGGTTATTTATTATTTACTATGAGAATTCACCTTTATCACAAAGGTACTTACCCTGATTTTATCGGTCGATAAAAAAACCGGAGAATGCTCTAGATCTAGAATCACAAAGTAAACCTTCCTTCGCCTCTCCGTAGTGGGATAAATAGCTTCGGGTCAGCTAGTATTTGGTAGCCTACTCTGCCTACTCATACTCTAATAGATTGGATGGGGTAAAATATATAACTTCGGTTAAAAATACTCGTGCCCACTCAAATCATTTTACTTCAATTTAATACGCCAGACTTATGGGAGCAAACTTGCCGCCACTCCGAAACTCGGATTGCCAATTGCAAATTCATCGCGGATTATTATTTAGGCAACAAATCTATTAATCCGCGGCTGCGGCGGCGGAATACATAAATCAATTATCCCGGACAAGACGCGTCGTGTCGGGGCACCGGCCCATTTCGGAGATAGACCTCTATAGTCCTCTATTTCGGCGACACAGTGCCCCAGGCGACGGCATCGTCTCCGGTTTAATTCAAATATTACTTGTGGAATTGAAGTCCACGGGGGGTTACAGAATTCGCGATCGGTTGACCGTTAACCACGGCATTGTCCCAAAAAAACGGTCAGTCACAAAAAAGGCAGTCTCTTCTAAAGATTAACGGTCCTATAGGTACCTACCATTTCCTTGCACGCCGTTACTTAACAACTAGTGTAATGATGGTCAAAACCTTTCCTATCTCTATAAATGCTAGAGTTTATAATATATAGGTACCTAAATTATTATTCAACAAACAAAAACATATTCACATCTCTATGAACATTACAAAAATCCTCCGATATCTTAATCCGTCAACTTTAATATGATATAACGAAGGGGTGGTATGGGGAAGCCAGTATCAACAAATATCAACTGCGTATCGTTTCGATCATCTTTCTCAGAAATGGCAAAGCTCACTCGTGCCGCCGCTGTTTGGCGTAGGCGTAGCACTACGCCAAACGATATTGCTGACCTATATAAGGTTGTTAAATTAAAATGACGAGCGTTATGCAAACATGGCTGATCGCCTTTCACACACTCATTTACACTCCCAAATATACTACGTATACTACGAATATTTACACGACGGAGTAAGACGCAACTACGTCAGAGAGTATACATACATACATGTTGGTATGTCTTAAAATAACTCTGACAATATCAACATTATTCTGACTCGTAGGTAACTTACCGAACGCTATCATAACCCGTCCCGCCTCCGCTCTTGCCCACGCCGCTGATCTCCTGGCCCGAGGCATCGCGACTCATTCTATATTTACATAAAACCAATTACTGGTGGGTCACCATCTCACGTAACCCCTCACGATACCTCTAGAGCCAGCGGATACAGTATAAACAATATATTATATCAGAAACAGAAGGCGTAGTAACAAATACCTTAAGGACCTTCGGAAAGCAATCGTTTAATTTTAATTTAATCACCCACTACGAATGATGTCTATTCTATCTGTTGGTAAAAACGCCTTCTCTTATAAACAAAGAGAGAAAGTAAGCACTTGGACCAAAATCTACCATCCTGCGCGCCTGCACACATAATAATATGGCGAATATCGTATGTCCTGTAATTTTAGATTGCGGAAGTCTCACACTGAAAATTGTTGTCTACACACTATTATAGTGAGATATTATAAGAAACCAAGCTGTTAACCTTCACAAGCAACGCGCGTTCTCGAATATGACTTGTATAATAATAATTAATACGTACCAGTCGTCAATCCCGCAACCATTGTAAAGGAATAAATTGACCCGGCACAGCATAGAGATGTCGTAAACTACATGTCTGATAAAGACTACAGTAGGTATACTAGAATTATTCAAGTCAATTAAATACATCTCATAATACAATCGACTCACCTAACAATAGATATTAAATAAGTACGTACGTTACATTAAGGCAGAGCATGTCAGCGTGCAAAGTTGAACAGTCCCCCGGGTAGGGTAACGTCTAGGGTGATTTAGGTAACCTGTGATCGTAGCGGCTAATTACTCAAATGAATTAACTAAATGAAAGGCCGCGGCTAGTCTGGAGGACTCTCGCACTAACAGCGTACAGTATGTATAAAGATAGAGTATTGTGTATTCGTTTTGTATCGACTTTACTTCCTACATACACGCAAACATACAAATGTACAAGTATATGGGTGCTCACCCGTTTGTCTACTGATCGTTACTGAGATCTATAAGAAAATAGCTTGTAATGTGATTATATTCCAGTACCTATGCATTTCTGATGAGTCTACTATTGTCGGAATTTAATCGCGTGGAATAAAAATCTTTCTCTCTCTCGCTCTCATTTTATCTCATCTATCTCATTTCAATTGTAAATTTTACTCCATGAGATAAATCCGACTTACGTGTAGATAATCACCTAACGAATATTCGTTGCTAGATACCAAATCTTCTCCGAATAATTCTATAAGGCCTTTGAACTCTTTTCATAGAAAAATAACGACTGTTCAATGATGGGTCGGCTCGATTCGATTTGTAGAATTTGTGGACATACCTATTTGAACGCAGAAAGGGCTCACTTTCGCACAGCTAACATGGTGCGTCGTCTCTTTCTGAGCGAGAGCATCTATCAGGGTTGTAAGCAGACCATGAGGACAGACTTGAGGTTTATTTGGATGAATTTAGCTTTTAATTTTATTTTTTATCCGATCGCTTTTTGTGTTTGTCTAACTTATAGCGTGCTTTTTGTTAGGTCGTAGTGTGTAGTGGCTAACTCGTAGATAAAGAAACGTGTAGCACTTTCGTAGCGTTTCTCGTAGCACGCTCGTAGCGTGCGTGATTAAAAATAAATAATAATAAATTTAAAAACGTGAATCTTATAAAAACGACTGCCGCACTCTGGGCAGCTGCAGCTGTAGTCTCCATCTTTGCCAGTCCTGCTGCCACAAGAGCCTCGTAGCACCTATGTAGCGTCTCAAGTTTTGCTATAGTAGTGGCAGTCAACGTCACCATTAAGTAAAGTGGTGGATGCTACTATCCTCACTTATCTATTCTCTATTGTGGCCAGGGATCTCAGAATTACCGGAAGGTTCGATCTGGCTTTTTTCACCGTTCAAGCGCCGCGTTGCTAGCCTTCATCAGGATATCCAATCTTTATTCTAGGCCCTATTCAACAGCGTCAAAGGACAATATTTAGGCTTGATTATAAAAATACTAAAAGTAAGTGTAAGTATAGAAATTGCCCTAGATAGCATTACATTTTGTATCTATTTTGTTCATTTTTGTGTTATTTTGTACGCCTGAACGCCTGACTCTATATAACCGATTAAACTCGCGTTGCCAGCGTCTTATTATGCAACCTCTTAAAACTTAGCCTTTCACTATGTATGGGTTGGGAATTCAATTACGTACCTACGTTTATCAACATATTATATATAGGGTAAGTTCTTACATGGATTCTGCATTTTAGCAACACGCTCTTTGTTTTCACAAAGATAACGCATGAAAACGAAAGTTAATGCCAGCTCCAATCTCGCCACTCCTCCAGGGGTTAAAATAGGGTCATACAAACATCCGCACGCGAAAAATGTTAGTAAAAAGGCGAAAAATACGAAGTTAACGCGTTCTCTCGCGCCAACGAGCGTCAGTCAAGCGTACTGACTGACTGACTTATCGACAGCATTCTGTTTATTTACATACATTTCGTACTGTCTCGTTGGCTCCGAACAATATTTGGAAGATTCTGCCACCGTTCAACTGGAAAAACGAACAATCGTAGGCGCCTATTTACCGTTCAATATTGACATCCATCATCAGAGGCACGTTTTTTTTTCTTTCGATTTTGTAAACATTCAGTGATTGTTTAGGCCTTAGGCGTTGTTTATCGCAAGTCCACGTTTGTGTGATCGTTGCGCGTATTGTCCTATCCTTATTTACTTAGAAGTCTTGGCAGAATAGAAAAACGAGATTACAGAAAAAAATAACTGTTTTAAAATGCTTTAGCAGATTCAGAATAATCGAAGTGGACCATTATGCCTACACGAGCTGTTTTACCAACACTCAGGGGGAGTAGGGGGAGTTTAACCACAATAAACTCAGATGAACGAAATACGATCAGATCGGATACTATACTTAAAATTTAAAATACCTACGTACGAGTATAAATGGAGATATCAACTATTTACGAAATTATTTTGAGTTTTAATCGAGTATTTCGAACGCGATCTTGACAGTAGTGAACCTTAGTATTTGATGCTTACTATAGTTTGATTTTGCGATATTTCTAGATAAAAAAAATAACTTAGCAACAATTTGTATGATTGAAATCGCTAGTCAATTGCGCTCTCGAGATTCCAACAGTGATTGCGCCCTTTCATTCGGAATCAATAAACTTCGTTGGAGTCGAAATGCCTCGTGCCAGTGGAAGCAAATTCCCAGTACAGCAACATTGGTGGCCGGCGATAAGCCGCGACGACCGCGCGCCTTTGTCCGCTCTGCTTTGTTCTACTGCCTCAATGAGCCACTGTGGAGCGTATCACGCGTAATCTCAATCCGGATTTCAATACTGAATACTTGTTCCTGGCATCGATTAAAGTGCACGTACTTGTGTTATTATGTTGGACGGTTTCAGGTTTACTGGTGCAACTGGACTGATACAAAATATATTGAAATAATGATGTAAGGACTCCATTACAACGAATTCAATTAGTATCAGTAATATTTAACTCTACTTTACGAGGTAAAAATATGAAAAAATTATCGAAAAATAGGTGTTACATTTTCTTTTTTCGTATCATATCATATTTCTCAATTTCGCACGCAGCTCAAATGGCTTCCTATACGACTTCGCCGGAATACTCATATTCTTTCCCTTCTCTATAATGTCCTTTTCAATCCCACCTCCCCCCGGTATCTCAAAGATCGCTTTGAGTTTCTCCAGTCCTCCAATTCCTGTTACCTTAGATCATCAGAAAATCTTGCATTAAAGACTCCTGTGCACAGCAGCACCTTCTACGACAGTTCCTTTTCCGTGGAAGCTGTCCGGCTCTGGAATTCTTTGCCAGTGGAAATCAGACGTGCTCAAACTCTGACTCATTTTAAAGCGCAGGTTAAACTTTTATATCTATCGTAGGCTCTAATGTGTATAAAATTATTGTACCTACTGCTTCATTTATGTGTCATTTCATCTTGGTTGTATTGCATTTATTTGCTATGATTAATTTTATTAGTATGTATGTATTTTAATTTTATTAGTTACTGGATAGGTAATGCACTACCGGTCGATAAAATTTTATTTTTATTTAATCCTCTCCATCCAAAGGTTGCCTGGAAGAGATTGCTGTGTAGCAATAAGGCCGCCCATTGTACCTATACCTACCTATGTATCTTTTTCTTTATTTTTAAAACTGTATGTCTTGGAGTGCAATAAAGAGTTATCTTATCTTAACTTATCATATCCCTAATTTTATGGCCTGTCGGGCCCGAGTTTAATTTCGAACGCATGTTATCTACCAATACGTACCGGACTACCGTGGTGCATTATGGCCTAATCCTCCTTGCAAAAGTAAAGGGAGATCTGTGCGCAGAAATTGAGGATGATGATGATGATCTCTAATTTTTCCTAATCGGCACTGATCCATACTCGCAAGTATTTCCCAAGACTAACCGTTAGCTGTCTTTGCCTACCAGAAATTCCAAGATTCGTTCGCAAACCCATACGTATCAATTCAACTATGTCACACACAGCTTCCCCAGCTGTTTTAAAACTGCCCTATTTATCGGCTCCATACAAAACGAAACTCCCGGGCCTCAAGTCGGCTATTTGGCAACAATTTGCGATTGAAAAACAATGCAATCAATATGCAATGTTAATTTTGGCTAAAGTCGGTAGTCTGGTAGATTATCAATCGTAACTTCATTGAATTACAATTGTCTCGTTTTCAAATTGTGGGAGTTGTCGACTCCCATGAAAGTCATAGAGCTCTAACTTCTAGTTACGATGTGTATTATTTAAATTTAAAAAAAAGCTATGGACTTACTTCAAATAATGGCCAAAAGTCAATGTCAAATGCCACAAATTCCTCAAGTTTAGGTAATCTGTGGTCCAAGTGAAGTGTTTTTGTCCGCGAAAACAGCGAAATAAAATCTATTTGGCTTGCTAAGCCACCTCGCTAAGCCACTCATATTTAACTTTAAGAAATTCTTTGGAATATAAATAAAATAGTAATTTTAATTAAATTACGTACAATTTGCACTAGAACAATTGATAAAAAGCAATGTTTTCACAATTGTGATTCCATAGACAATTAGCCATGGGAAAAGCTGTCAAAAAAATAGTGGACTAGAGATTTTTGCCAAGATTGAAATGCAATTATCTATTAGACTACGGACGTACTACGGATTTTTCAATTACTTTGCTATGATCACAATGGTAATGCAATTGAAATGTCAATTGTTAACAGGCTACCGGAAGTGTCAAAAGTAACCATAATGGCTGAAATCATTGATAATCCATAATCAATTCAAATAGTAGACTTGGGGCCCCGGGTGGAGGCCGTCAATGGTCGAACCGAACAGCCCAACTTCCGAAGCCCGTATATCCTGTCTCAAAGTAAACAACAAGTCCGTGGCGTAAAAACGGCCGAAAGAGCTGTGGAAAGAGCCGAAAGATTGGCAGGCGTCGCCAAACAATCGGAAAACTCCGCGTGCTCAGTGGTCTGTGAGCGCTAACTGCCCCTATGGGACTGGGTACACGCTGAAAGGATTCACTGGGACGCCTAAATCTTTTTTAAATCTAGCTACTTTACAAAACATATTCAACGCTGCTACCTTCAATAAAATTTGGTCCGTGATGTAAAATGATAGCATAAACTCTCGACTGTACGATTCAGTGAATGCTGGTGATTTTTGGCGTTTCCATTTCGCCTGGTTGCGTGTTACTGTGGCCTAGCGATGATCGCCATGTTGATCTGTTTGGATTTAACTATTAATTAACTAATTGTAGTAGCCTATAATCAAGCGTCCATAAGTAATGGTATTGGTTCCCGAGAGCCTCGTAACATATTTTTCATGAGCGCTGCTATAAAGAAAACTCCATTGAATTTCCGTATTGCAAACCCGATACGAATAAAATAATATTTTGTCAATTAATATAGCACTGGCGCAAGAGCCATGATGAAATCCAAATAAGTGTACATGGCGTCCATGAAACATAAAGTGAACTCTGACAATATGCAATTTAAAATTGGCGAACAGTGTTTCCTGGAGCTCATTAATTATTTTTGAGCGGCGCAACGCGTAATCACGGGTTTATTACCTACCAATACCGTGGAGGCTTGTCAACAAACCGAACTCACAAACACTCGGGAATCCATAAAGTAATTAGTTTTATGCAAATAACGCTGGCCCTTTTTAATCCGACGCACATTTTGAACGGATACACCCACAACCGGCAAACCCGAAGAACAAGTCAATCCGCCGGAGACTTATCTCGACCGAACACACGAAATAACCAATGTTTATCACCTTCGCCATCTAATTACCAATTTTCCAGTTAACTGAACGGTAAGACCGAGTGATTGACCGATTCAATCAGGCCGAGAGTGAATGTGGATCGGTTGAGAACGGAAAAAATTGATTGCGTTGAATCAATCCATTTGCGGGTACGATGGGTTTTTGTTGAGGTCCTTTACGTCGATTTTTTATCGTGTCTCGACCGCACTTTGGCGCAAAGTGGCGTTTTTAATGACAATAATTATTCTTTGACGTAATGGCGTTGCTCGCTAATTCCAATTTTATATGAGGGAGCTTCGTTGCAATTTCTCTATGCAAATATTAATTTTTAACGTCTAAACCTACATCCCTGTTTCACTTACCCCGGGCGAGGGATGCAGAAAGCCGGGGGTGTTTCGAAGCCCTCAATTTGTCCGCTGTAATTAGACAGTGACACTTGAGCTCCGCGTCTCTTGTATCTGCCATGAGTTAAGTCAATTTAATTAGTATAACTCTACCTACATCAGACCAACAGCTGAAATAGGTCTCGTTATGAAGCTCGTCATTTCATTTGTCTTTGTTATTCTTGATTTACAAGTTTCTTTGTTCTTACGTTTCTGAGTAATGTGATATTTTCGTATCATACCCTAGATGTACTTGTACGCGAAAATAATGAAATACATGATTTCATACACAAAGTTTATTGAAGCTCTCACACAATGTACATTTAAAAGCTTACAAAATAATATCATATTCCTATAAAATATAATCATTCATTAATGTACACGAGCATACAATTATTGTTTCAGTTATATTAGTAATTCTTGTTTCATAATTTTCACATAATCCTAATTTCTTACTACTACATAAAAGCAGACAAAATCAAAATACAATTTGGTTAATTCAGAAGTCGGTTATTATTAGTACCTACATATTATCTAATACCTAAACTATTCCTTAACAATTTTCCAGTCCAAAGTCTTACCGTAAAAATCCACCATGACACTAAAGAAAAATACACAATAAGATATCAAAAACATTAACCATTAATAAAGTTAGGGTTCCCAACCGAAAATGGTAAAATGGAAGTATAATATTCCCACTTTGCCGTGTCAGTGACGGGCTGTGATACACAGTGTCCCATACCCAAAGCTACAAAGAGAGTTCGATTAATTTATCTTTAACATTTTTTATATAAAATTCACAGAACTCTGCTGTTCGCCATTCTCTCAAAAATATTGGAACTGTTTTTACCGTCCAAATTATTTTACAATAAGATTTATTCAATTACGCTGCACATACAATAAAGTAAATAAATATACACTATTTTTATATAAAAATACATTATAATATAATGCATTTCTTCACAATTAGTATTATTTATTATTTTTATTAATTTATTATTTAATTAAACATTTAAAAAGATCTTTTACCTTTAAAGAATATAGTGTTGACGAAAACAATTAAATAATATCATAGGTTTATCAAATTACAGTATTTCGCTTTAAAAATAAGTTTCACAAACTAAATTAGTGTTACAAAAAAAAGTAAATCAAATAACAAAATTTGCACGTTAGGATAATATTATATTCTTTTTGAAGAATAAATTGAAAGGAATACTCGCTAGATTAACATTAGTGGATTAATCTAATCCTTAACTGATAATATTAGGATTAAAATTATTTGCTAAGAATGCAAGTTTTTTGTAACAATATAAGTACATATAATATTGCCGTATTCAAAATCCATTACCTTTAACATCACTTGGAGAAAAGTCAAAATTTTTCGATACAACAAATACACACGCGTTGAAGAGAATTCCTAATTTTCAAGTGCCCATATGAAAAATAACTGTGCTTATTGCATCGATCAACAATGTCAATCAAAAGAAACGGCATGTGGCAACACAAAGCAAGAGCGTTTTATAATATATTTCCCCCTAAAATTCAATTTTAGTAAGGCAAATTTAACACTTTACTCCATCGTTGCGGTATTAACTATTTCATAAGTATATTGTGTATAGAAACACGTATTTCATACGAGTCATCGTATCAAACAGTTTTCGAACACAATTAATGGTCGATATTGTAGGGGCAAAATTCAATTATATTATGTCACAGTTTAGTTAAAACCAGTTGTCAATCTTCATACAAACGTGAGTAACTGCAAGAATGTTAGTAGCTAGAGCGGTGTCGTGTTCAAATAAGGATTCATTTTCTGACACTGTGACTGCACTGTAATATTTAGTCAGGTATTATAGTTTTCGCTTCAGCTGTCAATGCCAACACAAATGTGTAGTGCCTCAAATTGTAAATAAGCATACAAGAATAATAGACTTCCAGAATTCTACACGAATTGCTATAAGTCTATGTCTTGTATAACACTCTTTATCCGCGATTATTGCACAGATAATGATGACGTCACATAGCACTTTGCAGAAACGAATAAGTTGTACTACTGGTTACATTTATACTGTGATCCGTTCCAGACATATTAAACAATGTCTGGACTTGGAAAGCAATCTTTGGACTCACATTATTTACATAATTATGGACTATGTGTGGTTGGGTTTCATACAATACTCCATTTTACTGTTTGAAACAATTACTGGTAATTTCCAGGTTATTTTGAACTCAAAAAATTAAGTTGCGAATAAACCGTTGCGATAGCGGTTTCATAACGAACCCGTCAGCGCAATTGCCTGTCAAAATTCTACTGCAACATTCGACAGAGCCGCCACCGCTTCCACCATTGCAACTGTTTACATCAAAGACAATCTTAACTACCTTATTTATACGAATCAAAATCACACCCTATAAATTATTATTACATTAAATTTAACCTCTTATAATATTATTACACAATCTTATCAGGCACCATTTTCTTCCGTCTTACCTCACAAGTTATCTTCTGCGAAATCCGTGTTAGTTCATTTTTCTTTTCTTCTATTTCCTGTTAGCAAGCTGGGGCCTCGAATAGGGGTGGCTCTGGACGCGGTCCCTGGCGCGTACTGCTTTGAAACCCACTGACTTTTGAGTGACATTCGTCTTGCCTCGACACGACTCTGTTAGTGGGTTAAGACGGCACGAGACGGGCACATGGAAGAAATGTTAGTTGTATTAGACACACACATTCTCACACAAACCCCACATTAATTGTCTACAAAAACTTGTGATAAATTACCTTCTTTTTAAATTTAGGTATGTATTAGATATATCAAAACTATAAATATCTAGTACTTTAAACCCAGTTCATATTACACAAAGTGAAACAATACACGACTCCACCACAAAAACATGCTAGCCAAATTCTTAGCTGTGGCGAAAAATCTCCTAAATACAATGCCATTGCAAAATTGTTCCATAAATTTATTTTTATTTTGAATAGGTACGGTTACGGTTGATATTTTTAAAGTATGTAAGTAAATATATTTTTGGGAACATTGCCCATTTGTTTAGTTAGTTTTCGTTATTAGTTTTTATACAACCCAATAATTTTGTTGGAATAAAATATTAAATAACCAAATGTAAATTTAGTAACATAGAAAAGAAAATTAAGCAACTCGCGATACGAACTGCACGTTATCAATGGCATGATAGTTGGGGGATAGCTCGCAGCTCTACTATGAATGGCAATGTACCTTGCACGGTGCCCCTCTGCAGCGGCGTGCCGTCCCGGGACAGGCTGGAGCCGAACCCGGGCGCCGGCGCAGGCCCGGGGGCGGAGCGCGGCGCCGCCGGCCGCCGCAGCGGGAGCGCCTTGCCCACCACGGGCTTCACTATCTTAGCTGCGGACATAGCACACCTATTGATACCTTAAAACAACCGGTGGGGCGTACCCGGACATGTTTTTTTTTATAATCCGGGGGCACCAATGGTAAAAGGTTGGGAAACCCTGCCCTAGAACAAGGGGCACTCTCTATTTTTTAATTAACGTGATATGGCAGATCGGTAGTTTGTATGACACTTTTAGCGTGTTGGGTGGACTCATTGAGTACTGTATCAACGCGGACAATGCTATAGCTCCGCATACAGTTTCGCTTGTCTTTTGTCAATTCAGCCGTTTGTATAGTGTCCACCCTGCGTTGCGAATACAACAAGACACCGTAAAACAGCAAATAAAATAAGAAAACCTTTGGGACGACCCTAAATCGTCCCGTCTGGGGTGCAGTTGACACTTTTCAACGCAGACAAGTATGATGTAATGGACCGCAGGTAAACCAAGGCGAAACGGTGGTAGCCCGAAACGCGTTGCGGACAACGTGTTAGCTTGTGGCTTTGAAACTCACCTTTATCGCCGAAGTTGATAGTCCGCTGGTACGTGTTGGTGTTCGTCCTGTCCACGAGCCCTCTTTTAACCGGTGGCGCTCCGGCTTCAACCTTTTCCGTCTTGATCGTGGGCTTTCTGAACACCTCCCCCGTCTTCCCCGCCAGCACGAACGTCGAGTTCAAGTCCTGGGGATCTAGGACCCCGTAGTTCTCCACCTCGGAGACGACGTCGAACTCTCGCTTGAACTTCTTCGCCGAGTTGAGGTTCTTAGCCGCGTCCAAGCTCTCGAACGAGTCGTTTATGACTATAGTCTCATTGTTGGCGAGCTTGATAGGCGTGCCTTTGCGTTTCTTCGCCGAGAGACGCGCCGGCTCCCTGTTTTCTAAGTCGGTCAAGTCCTCGCTGTCTGTCGCTATATCGATTGTCGTGTTGCCGTTTTCATTGGTCGTACAGTATTCGGCCGTGGTCGAAGGCTTGTCCAACTCTAGAGTAGAGATGAACTTGAACTGCGCGTCGCTCTCGGAGTCTTTGTCGGACCAAGTGATGCCTTTCGCCGATTTCACCGTCTTCATGATCTCTAGGTATTCCGCCGTCAGCGCGGGAGGCGCTTTGTCATACCCTTTGAGGGTGAGATATAGTTTCTTGAGCATTTTAGGCATGTCGCTCATGTATTCGGTGAACATGTTGATTTCCTCGTTCTGTATGGCGAGCAGTTTGGTCTTCGTCTCGTCTTTGGCCTTGTAGTGTTGGAGTTCGGCCTGCAGCCGCACGGTGGCGACGAAGTGCGCGAGGTCGGCGCAGTCGGCGAGCGCCGCCTCGCAGACGGCGTCGAGTTCGGTCCGGCTCTCGTTCCACTTGGTCCAAGCTTTGAGGACCTTGCAGTCTAAGTAGACGGATTGCTTCGTGTAGTTTTCTGCGGCGCGCTCCTGCCGTGGTATATCTTCAGTGCACATCTGAACAAAATGATATAAAACTATTAAATCAATAGAAATAAAACGGCAATTTATCAGTATGGACTTACATTAGCATATCGAAAACTTTATCACAATATCACTAATGATGCTCGGTTTGGAGCCCCTAGTTAACTTTGAACAAACGATAAGTGTATTGCTGTCTTTGTCATTTGTTTAGTGCCAGATAAGAGACACCGATAGGGGGAAGTCCCCTAACGCCGGACGGCACCTAGCGTCGGACACTTCCAGTATCTTGGCAAGTCGCAATGCGTTCGTTTCAAAAACCGTTGAAAGGGGTGCAGGGGAACGGTACGATACCCGGACGCGGGACGCGACTCACGTATGACTCGCGAGGCGAAGGTGGGAGCGATCGTTTGCTACTTTTGGTGAGAATGCACTGCGTCGCACAAGATTGAAGTGAGTACCTACTGCTACATTTTTGTGATTAAGTGTCTTTAATATTTTTATTTTATGTAGTGTTCTATAAATATTCATATTGCGTGAAATTATTTAATGATTTCAAAAGAAGTTTTGGGATAAATAATGTAATTTAGTGGACTTCCTGTCCCCTTGTACCGGACACAACATCGTCCCTTAACGTCGGACAGTTAAAAAGTTGTTTTTTCTTATCCGTATTTAATTTTTTTATAGTAACTATTATACTTACCTTGTTTTAGAGCATACAGGTACTGAGAGAAATCCAAATAGAAGAGGTGAAAAAGAAAAGAAAATGGGTTCAACAAGAAAATAAAAAAAACCGTTACGCAACAAAGAAATAAATATGAAACAAATTCAGAAAAACATTAGAAATTAAGGGGAAACCAACCTAAGAAGTAAAGGCCAAAGGCAAAAGTGGAGAAAAAGGAAATAAAACGGAACCATTAAAGCAGAATCATCTGTCAGATAGCACAGAAACTACTTGCGTCGTGTGCTTAGAGGAGTACAATGAAGATTGGATACAATGCTTTAGCTGCCGTGGGTGGGCGCATGAAGCATGAGCAGACATCCCTGAAAGTTCAGGAGCCTAAATAAATGATCGATACACGATCATTTGATGATGTTTTGAAGGTGTCCGGCGCTAGGGGTTCGAAGATCAAGCTGTCCGGTACTAGGTGCCACTTGTAGTAATTGCAATTTTTGTTGCCAAAGTTTGACTTAAGTTTTTAAGTAATGTTTCAGCAGTGGTTGTATTTTTATTTACTTCATTTGATTTTAAATTTTGTTTACATAGCTAAACAATACATAAAAGTACTTTTCTCGAAACAGTTTTTTTGTTATTGTCTTAAAACCTTAGGTGTCCGCCACTAGGGGACTTCCCCCTACTCATTTCGATTGGTCAAATTTAAATAGGGGTTCAGAATCAACGAATTGGTACTTTTCACGCTAAAACGGTTGAACCAATATGATGATTATTTGGTATGGAGGTAGCTAACACCCTGGATTCACACATAGGCTACTTTTTATTCCGAAAAAAAATGGGTAGCACAGCACCGCGGGGAGCTAGCAGTATATAACACAAAGACAGTAACAAAAATGCACCTGTTCCATCGCCTCGGTGGAGGAGCGGTGCGCCAGCTCGGCCACGTGCTCGAAGGCCCGCGCGCGCAGCCGCCGCCGCAGCGCCAGCACGCGCTGCCGCGCCAGCAGCGCCAGCAGCGCCGCCAGCCGCGCGCCGCACGCCGCCGCCGCACGCCCCACACAAGAGCACCACTCCTGCTTAGCTGAGGACATACCGCACAGGGCAATGAAGAGAATACCAATGAAAAGGGACAGATCCAATCAAACGGAACGGATCTGTTTCCTATTTTTCCGATGATCCTTAAATATACTATTGAGATTGAGAAAACTTCGTAAAAAACTGAAAACCCCTAGATTTGGGTGAGCCATATTATTTTTTTCGAATCTAGTTTGTCATCTTCATATTACCTAACTTTACATGGATAGGGAATCATACCTAAGGGTCAAAATCTATATAACCTTAGCAAAATATGTAGGTACTTAATAATTACCTCTCTCCTTAGCGATGTCTGGTTCCCTAACTTGTTTGAGGCTTGACAAAGTCAGCT
Organism: Hylaea fasciaria; assembly: GCA_905147375.1. Taxonomy (NCBI): domain Eukaryota; kingdom Metazoa; phylum Arthropoda; class Insecta; order Lepidoptera; family Geometridae; genus Hylaea; species Hylaea fasciaria. Next base: position 10,781,878 of record LR990197.1, read on the forward strand.
TTGCTTCCAGCTCTTTAACCTTCTTTTTCAGTTCTTCGTTAATCTTCACATATTGGGACAGCCTCATATCTCCGTCCACTATGTTCTTCTTGATGCTTAGCTGGATCTTGTTGGCTCTGGCCGCATACTTTAGTGTGTTGTATGTGTCTTCATAACTGATGCTTGATGGAGACACATTGGCGATCATCACTGTTTTACAGTTGCCGCCGAGACTGTCTTTCAGTAAACGGGTTAGTTTGGAGTCTCTGGAAATAAGATTGATTATAAACCACTCTGCACAGTAGGTGCAGTGCTAATGCTGGGTAAAATTATTGTTTCAAAATCCAATATGGCTGGTTACAGCCACCATTATCTATCATGGACATTTTTAAAGATCTTCATTCGTCAATCCATGGTATTCACCCACAGTGCGCAAATTGACAGTTTGATCCAACCTAGTTTAAATAAAAGTCCATGGCCTAGCAACTAGTAAGGGATACATTCCACCTTTCCGCCAACCTAAATAGAACAAGTTCCACCAACCTGTAAGGGATATAGTTGCTGCCGTCAGCGAGCTTGTTGATACAGTTCCCTAGTGAGAGCAGACTCTTGTTGATGTTGGCGCCTTCTTTGAACCTGTCCCCGACGCAGCCGGTGGCGGAGGCCCGCTCGCTGCCAGCCAGGTCGATCATGGACAGCTTCACCATGCGGAGCTGGCTGCTGGTTTTGTAGCGCATTTTTACATACACCTGTAGAATGAGGTTTGCACAATAGACTATTAAGATAAACTCAGTGAAATGATATTGTACACAACATTTTTACATTCACACTGCTGATATTTCATATTCATTGCAAGTAAGGCCATATAATAAACCCTAATCTATTTTAAACGTTTAGTAATTTCTTTACATTCTGGGAACAATTTCGATTCATGGTGACACTAATGCGAGTTCAGAGTTTTGCTTGTAACAATTAGCTGTTACTCGCTGATGTTGTTGTAACTATCTGAGATATCATCAAGTGCTCACGAATTGCACACTAATAATGTATCTCGGACATTCTAATTAATACATGTAAAATTACTTCAAGGGTTAGATAGATTGATGAATTCTTTTTTTTTTTACACAAAGCCCCACAGTAGTGTTTCTCTTATATTAGTGTCTTCTTATATGTTTTGATATACCCATTGGCTGGTTGTATTTTTTATGACCATTTAATAAAGCACTTAATATGCTGCCTGTCTTTATACTAATTAAATACAGAAATAATTAATTGTGCTAAAATGACTGCATCTGCACCTGGAATACAGCATGGCTCCGTGAGCTCTCAGCATTAGCATCGGTCGGATGCTGCGTCCGGTTTTTGTTTCCATTCTCCAGCATGTTGAGGAGTTCCCGAGCTGTTTTAATGTTGTTGAGAGTGAGTCCTGCGACCATCACACCATATTTATTGTCCTCTCGGAGTTGGAGGGGTGTGCTAGACGGCTTCAGCAAATCATACACATTTTCATTGTAAACCTGGAAATTATAAACATAAAATGTAGGTACCAAATTTTTTTTAATACTAATTTTTAATCTAACCCATAAATTATTTTAAATTTCTGTTGTTACTCATTTCTTTCAACCTGCTTTTAAGACTTTTAATATGAATGTAAAAACTTACTTCAATATAAGAGACACCAATATCAAACTCTCTCTCATGTTCAAACGAGTTTATAATGTAGAAAAGGTGTTCCATAGTCAAGTATGTGATACCAGGATGTTCGCAGCTACCAATCATAGTAAATGTCTTGCCAGCTCCCGTTGCTCCATACACAAATACTGAGCAATTGTAGCCCTCCATGAGAGCTGAAAGCATGTCCTTCGTAGTGGTCTCAAACACATCCTTATTGGTGGCGTCCATGTCGCATACATTGTCAAAAACAAATTTTAGCTCCTTATTCGCGCGCTTGAGAAAATTTTTATTTGGCTGCTGGACTCCTTGGTAGAAGAAAGATCGCGCCTCTTCTTTAGGGTCGAACACTAGCATCCTTTCGTCAACTACATCCACGACGACGCGGTTATTCTGTTCTTTTTCTTTATCATTCAAGGGCCGGACCCTGACGACTACTTTGATGTTGGCTGCCATGTTTTGGGTAGATCCACTCCTGGACGGCGCCGGGGGGGCACGCAACGGAGCCCTCATCGCGGCAGAAGGTGGACCTCTATCAATCCTAACCATTTTCCAAGCGCTTTGTCATCAAATAAGACAAGACGCTTTGGTCACACAACTCCTCACTAGTCTTCACGCACCACTAGATCACTGGTCAATTATCAACTGTTTTGTATGATAGGTCATAAGCACAAATTCCTATTTCCTTTTCGTTTCGTAAATGTAATCATAAAACTTCTAAAAGGAAGTTTGATTTTATTTGAATTTATTTGTGTGTAACCGTCAAATTTCAAAACTGACAAGTTAGGCAATAATGACAGAGGCAAGACAGAAGCTTCAAAAAGCTTTAATTTGATTGGTTCATATTATGGCCCCCGGGCAGGCATCACGCTTACTTGCGTTCCAATTCACTCAATCAAAGCATCATTTACAAGTAAAATTAATTAATTCTTATGAGATTTTAGTATTTTTATGTTCACTCTGTTCATGAGTATGATAGTAATAATATAACCTACGCACAATAGTTACAAAGTATACTACCTACACAATTTTTTTTCGTTCTGTACCATATTTTTGAATTTTGAATTAGGCTAACGGTCATTGCCAACGGCTACGCGAGTTCCGCTGCTGCTAATCCCAAATAGAAAATTAAGCTTTATTTTATTTACAGTCAGCGTCTACGATCCCGTCTTTATTGTGACGACGGACGGCGATGTCGCTGTATAAGAAACAAATACAATTTCCTCTTAATTTCCGCCGCGATCTTATCTGGACATAACGACAGGCTTAGCATTCAGCCGGGACGCCTAAAACTTCGGAAATACGCGGAATTTCATTGAGCTTGAGGGTGCGATGTGCTTAAACTAACTGCCTGAACACTACGGATTCACTTGGCAGTTACACGGCTCGGATAGGCTCGTTTCAGAGTTGGAAACTTAAAAGGATTAATTTAAGGTTGATAAATCCTGCTATTTGTATTAGGTACACGTAGGAATATAGACACTAGGCACCTAACCTATGAATAATCCAGACCCGTACAAACAAGCGTATTCCGAACGAATTTGTAAAGTTACCTAGGTACCTAAATAGCATCCTCTGTACAAAGGGTTATAATATATACATAATACAATAGGTACTTAGTGTAGGTATGTATACAATGACATAGATAAGTATAACACATAAACATCATCGTATTACTATCCTACTTACTTCGTTGTCTATTTATTACTTGTCTCTTTACTTCCTCGGATCCTGAGTTAGATGTCAAATCTAGGTAGGTATTGGAAGATAAATCTGTGTGCCGCTAAAATAACAAATACAAAAAAAAACAATAAATGGGGGCTTCATGCGCAAGCCTGAATCGCACTTGGCCGGTTTTTTATAGTTAGTAGGTGCCTATGTGGTACAATCCCTGTCAAAGCCTACAATCAACTAAATGGTAGCAATTAACCTAAAATAAAATATTATACTGAAAGTAGCGTTTTACTCATTTTACCTTTCCTACGTCGCAATCAATGCCGGACAAATAACACACATCGTTCTCAGTTAATATAAAATTCAATCGGCAATACCCCGACCTATAATTAATCGCGACGAAATATTCGTAACAACTGCATTTCACTCAAATTGCTCCCACGCCAATTAGGTAGGATATTATTCAAAAGGAAATTATTTGTCACTACCACTGAAATTCAGTTCTTTGATGCGGGTGGACCTATCGTGTGGGTAAAATGACGAAAGTCAATAAACTTTTAAAACTTCTAGAAGACCCGAGATATCCTAGCTTGGGTCCACATCTGCGTTTACTAAGCCTTATTGGCATGTGGCATCCAAATCTGAAGTCTACATTATCACGCATAAAACTAGCGTTCCACTACATCGTCATTTCGTTTTTCGTGTCTCAATACATCAACAGCTTGATCAAATTCGACATCGATTCGTTAAAACTGCTCCTTCAATACGCGCCCTTCCACATAGGCGTCGTCAAAACATGTTTCTTTCAGAAGGACCACACAAAGTGGGAACGCCTTGTGAAATTCATCTCCGAGGAAGAGCTTAATCAGATTTCCGTAAAGGACACAAAACAAGATGGAATAATAAACGATTACATACACAAAAGCCGCAGAGTAACATATTTCTTTTGGGCGGTCGTCGTAAATTTTAATTTCGTCATTTTTAGCGAGCCGTATCTGAAGAATCAGTTCATTGAGAATGGAACTAGTGTTTATTCGTACATGTTTGATGGTTACACTCCGTTTGAGAGAGATCCCCCGGGCTACTACTACTCTATGTTCGTCCAGACAGTGTTAGGTAACTGTATGAGTGCCTGCATCGTTGTTTGGGATATGTTGGTCGTGTCCATCATGATTTTCTTCGCCGGACAACTTAGAATGTGTAAATTATACTGCAAGCGAGTTGTAGACCTGCAGAGCCCCGAAAACACCCATCGCAATATTGCTAGATGCCATCAATTATACATTTCATTGCTCCAGTAAGTACCTAATTTCCTTCTTTAATCAATGTTTCTTCATACCAAAGTACCTATGTGGCGTATAGTATTTTATATTTTCCTGTTTTTCGGTCGATCGTTCATCTAATGGGGGTCAGTCATTTTTTGGTGCCACTACCCTATCACTGCATAAATGCTGCCAGCAAAACGTGTGTCCCGCCCGTACTAGTAACAATGGTAAATTATATTCGATCGGTTACAGGTACCAAAAGGAGTTCAATGAATTAATATCCCCAGTGATGTTTGTATATCTTGTCGTCGTTTGCGTCAATATTGGGGTGTGCATCATAGAAATTGCAGAGGTTAGTGTCAGACACGATATGAGAACCATGTAATAAATTGCACTCCCAAGTCTCTATTTGGTTCATAGACCTAGCTAGTATTAGAAAACTTGGTCTAGTTAGCACTTTACTCCATCTCTCCTTCCCTCATCTGACAGTTAGTTGGAATAAGTAGGTTTCTTTGTAAAAAGCCCTTGCACTGCGTTCAGCCAGCGAAAAGCCTTATTCGAACATCTGGCTTTCGACTGGGTCGGTCTCGTGGCGCTCTACTGTCTCATCTGATAGTACCTACCTATATGGTTTCTGTTTTGTCAAATAACGTAGTGCTGGTCTCTAATGTCAGAGTTTGTCAGGCTGCCTAAGTGTGTCTGACAGCTTACTACCCATCGATAACAACCAGACCAGCTTCGCGTGCACTCCCATGCACAGAACGGTGGATATCCACCGAATGTATTGTATTGGGACAATAGAGAAATACTTACTTGCACTAATTTGTAAAGTATTTAGAGATAGGTAGTCGGATCATGTTACACGTTTGGCTTATTATTTCAGATTGGTGATATTGCGACGGTGGTATCCGGCTGTTTATATATACTAGCTATTCTGATTCAGCTGCTACTACTATACTGGCATGCAAATGAAGTCATTGTTGAGGTGAGTATACCTAACTTAGATTTTTTTTACACTAGAGTTGCGGGAAGGACACATTTTCACCTCGTGGTAAGCGCACATCCGTGTGGAAAGGCATATACAATATACATTCCATACAGGCATATACGTTCCCAGGTGGAATCTTCCAGATGGGCTACTAGGAAAAGCCTGCCACGTATTTTAAGGTTTCGGTTCAGATCACGTTAATTTAGCACTTATTAAAATAACAAAAGATAGTTTAGACATTCATATTTAACCGCTTTTAATGTAACCAAGTCATGCAATCCGTGTGCATTCAAATAAAATTAAATGTGACATGTTGAAACTTTCACGTAGGACCCTACTTGTGACTAACGATGATTCCATCCAGGGATACATTTTGGAGTTTTCTCCCTCTAAATTAATTTCGTTTCAAGGCTCACGAAGCCCAACTCTCTGATACCTACTGGCTGATACTACTGGTGCCGTAGAAATCAGAAAAACAAAGGAAAACTATGATACTATTCTCGTATTCGACAGCTTTTGTTTTTTGTATTATATTTAGAGCCAACTGGTGAGATACAGTACTTTCAAGAGCGACTGGACGTACGCAGACAAAAAGGCTCAAAAGGAGATCGCACTTCTCTCTCTAACCATGACCAAGAGACTGATGTTTACAGCTGGGCCCTACAATGAAATGTCACTGGCCACCTTCCTTTCGGTAAGAAATACTGAACTGACTTTCTTTGTTACTCTATGTTATTATAGTAGGAGGTAGTAAGTACTCCTTTATCTACCTAAATCTTATTTTGATGTTTCAGAATACTCTTTGCGGATTTCTGCCCAGTGCAACTATTATAACTTTTTAACTCTATCTTGTAATTACTTTGCAATGGTATGATGAGAAGATCCATGGGGAAGATCAATTGTGGTTTTTGATAATTTGCACGTTTTGTTTCAGATTTTACGTATGAGCTACAGTTTCTATACATTATTGAAGGGAACGAACTAAATCTACCCACTTGTTATAAATATAACTACTACGTCGCGTAGCACATTCGTAGCACCGTTGAACTTCAATAGGTACTACGAGTATTTGTACGTAGAGTTCACAATAGCACGAAAAGTTAGTAAAGAGTTTTAATCACAAAGGTATGTATTATGATTTTCTATTAACTATAGGTACCTACCTATTTCTTTTGCCAAATCCCTAGCGAAAGTAAGTAGGTACGCATCATATTATGTTATCTACCGATAAAGATTAGTAAGAATTCAAAAATGATGTTAAAGTGTGCTCAGTTCGTCTTAGCTAAGGAACGTAGTATAGGTAAATTCTAATAAGACGAATCTTAGTGAAGTTGTTTCGCATGACCTGCATTTTTATAACGTCCTCAGCAATTTTCAATTGGTTCATTAGTGTTTATTATACTTACTCGTTAGGTACCTTATATAATACTGCACAACTTGTATTTCATTTCAAATAAGATTTGCCTCTAGCCCTGGATGAAGATACACTCAGCTAAGTATTAACTGCAAACTTGGGCTTCGATTCCGAGAAGTGAATCGATTTCCTTATGTACCTACTCGTCTAAAACTCGTTAATCGATTCTGATTGAGCGAGCTCACCATTGCAGTGCAGTTTCCAGTTTTCACTTTGATTTACTTACATAATATTATACGTAGACTGGTTTTGAAAGTAAGAGTCACTCGTAGTTTGAATATTGGGATGATCACCTTTATAGCTTGCGTTTCAATTTCTAGTGGACATAAAAATTCTCTCGCTTGCAGCTTGTGGTCTAAGGGTTGTGCCTGACGCTTATCAGCTATTCGAGCTCACTGGAAGGTAACTAACTCAGTCACACATTTAGCAACAAAAGTCACTGAACGTAACGTAAAAGTAAAAAATTATTCCACGTATAACTTTGCATATTATTTACTAAAACTTGTTCAATATTCAGATAATTATGCTTAGCTCTCTGCCTATCGTACCTATAGTAGGTTAGGTAATCAATCATATTATTTATTTTAATATATATACTAAGTACCTACCTACCATACTAGGTAATATGTCTAGGATGCTACAACCCGACCACACCTCTGGCATCGAATCGAACTTGGTATTATTATTTTGTCATGTAAAATCTTTAACGTCCATATCTTGCCAAATGGCTTATGTAAAACCGCTTTTACAACCTCCTCTCCTCGTGAATCGTGGACCTGTAAATCTTGCCAAAAGTAAGTAAGATCTCATTCAATGGAACATATTGATTTCACTTTTATATAAGAACTAGCAGACACGGCCACGCATAGTTGTGGCTAAGGTATTTTTTATTGCGAGTAAGCTATCCTACCTTTCAAGTTAGAGCAAACTGCTCTTTGCGGTGTGCAAATTTGATTAAAATCGGTGAAGTAGTTTAGAGGAGTCCATCGCAATTTATATATTATTAAAAACAACATAATATATTTTCCTAGGCTTGTAGGTACCTAAATGTAGATATATAGTTTGCGTCAGAAAAGTAAAGCTATGGATATATAATATAATATGGTACGGTATCCTCTTTATGAATATGAGACAAGATTCGATCTCAGCAGTTGGTGATGAGTTGATGACTTAATATTATGGTGAATGACGGTTGCTGAATACTGAATGTATCGAAGTTGCCCCTCATCACCCTTTCTCCTCGTTTGCTGCACGGTCCATACCTACAGAATTAACATATAAATTGTTTTGAATCTGACGACTACACCGCGTTAAATTATTTCGCGAACTTCGCGAATTTACATGGTAATTGCTAAAACTCAAGATTTGTTGTTGAATTTCTGATTGTGATGTTAGACCAATCTGGTGAATTCTGGTGTTAACGAGTTATCATCTGGTAGTCAGATGAGCCAGATGTGTCTGTTGGTAGCCGTAATGGTCGTTTAAGGCAAATTAATTTTGTGTTAATAACCATTTTGATTTACAACTTCAAATAACAGGAAGTTTCTTGTGGTGACAGTTGCGTAGGGGTTCGTAGACGTAGGTAGGTACTGTTGAGATTTGTAGGAGACAACTAGATTATAAAGTCAGATTAGAGGAACACACGGCCCGAACTTCCATGCATCCGCTCATTCGTAACTTTCTAAACTAGGCAAGGTATTATAGGTACCTACTACGCATAAGGCATTGTACCTACACTGAACTAAACTGACTGAACTAAACATAAAATAGCTAAAAGCTCATGTCCGATTAGTTAATGAAAAGCTATTGTTTGAACGAGCAAAATAGGTACCTAATGCTCAGCATTTAGTTGTGTAAGAAACGCCAGTATTCAATGCTCCTTTGCCTTTTTGTCTAGGTATTATTTTTCTTACTAATTAGGATCCTATATAAACTACAAGCTCGTGTACATTCCCTCGCTGTCAAAGTAAACGAGGTCGACAGCAGGAAACGAATTCAGGAACTTACATAACTAACTAGCAACCAGTGAATTGCCAACTAAAGGGTTGTAGTGAAAACTTCGCCACGCACCGACCACAATCAACGCGACAAACATGTTGCAAACTTTGAATTGCAAACCCAACGTAGGTCTGAACTTTAAGGTTTCCGTATAACTAAGTAGAGGGATATTGATAGGCTATAAATCGTACAATCGTGTCTGCAAAGTACCAATGAAGAAACTACGACGCAGATCCTACTTATATATACGAGTATACAAAACTTGCTCTATTTATTGCGATATATAGGTTTGAAGTGAAATTGATTCTAAAAATCAAGAAGCTCGCGATAGACCGGTTCATTTGTTGCGAAAATTTACCTGGAAATATAACTGTCTTAGAAGGAGTCTTGATTTTCTATTTGTATTGTTGTTTATTTGTCGATTGAGGTACCTAGTAGGTATAGGCCTCTGGTGGTAGAGCTCGTCAGGTCGTCCTAAGGTCCTTATGGCCACCACCGCTCTAACTGGTCTGATTATCCATTAGGGTAGTAAATAATAACGGTAGGTATCCTTTACATATACCTTCTCGAACCTAATCTCGAGACGTATAACGTCCACGTATCATATAGGTACCAACTTAGTTTTATGACCTTTCCACTATACTCCCACAAGCCTAGAACTTTACAGACCCCTGTTCCCGAAATACCTAGTGGCTACCTTTACCAAGTCACTTATTAAATTACGCTTTATCCTAAAGTAACGCGGCGGCAAATTAAATTTCTAACGCGAGTTCTGGTCGGTGACAGTTGACGAAGGTCCACTTTTTTGGCCCCCATTGGTCCATCGATCAGTGGGGTGCTTCGCACGTTCGCGCTCGACTTATGAATTTATGTATTTTTTGTTGGGATTCAAAGTTGGACTATACCTGTAGGTAATGCGGGGAGTTATATTATTTGATTATTCTGTTAGTGTTGCGGGCCGATAGTAGAGCTTTATGGGGAATGCTCATGAGTCTTTCTGTTTCGGAACTCGGTGTGGGGAAGGTTGTAATTGTTGAGGAGCATAAACATTACGTGGTCCTGAGATGGAAACTTGTTAGAAACGTTGCGGTGACAAAATTGGTGACGAAGATTTAACTGCCATGCATCCCTTCATCATCCCTGCCGGGGCTCTAGAGATGTCCCAATTTTTAGAACCCCGGGATCGATTTATTAAAACCCCACTCGAGGTTAATCAATGAGAACCAGTCTGTGGGCATTGTCTGTGGGTTGGATGGATGATACATACTTATACCTAAGACTATAACAAATGACCTATACATACATGAAATATAGAAAACGTAATTAGGTAGTATACGAGCTACGGCTTAATGCAAGAATCACAACGAAATCTGCATAATTATTCATTCTGTAAAAAACATTATATTATAGGTACTACTCCTGTCTATACGGGTCCTTATAGAATTTAGGTAAGTATTTGTAGGGTTCATAGATAGGCCCTGATTTATTTGCGTCTACGAACGCAAATTACTTAGTAAATCTTTCACAGCCCCGCCATACCTCTACGTCTCATCCAATTTCTTTTTCAATTGAAAAATAAGAAAAAGTATTCCTAGAATGCCGTGTACCTACTATCCACCTGATTGTGGTCACCTGACAGAAGCCGAAATAAGGGTAAGGGTCAGTATTCGTGGAGAGTAAATCTAAATACCAAAGATATTTCTCTACTGAAATGGGTTCGAGAGTAAATGGGAGTCTATTTAGAATTGGATAAACAGATTTGTACCTAAGCACCTGTGAATACGAAGAGGAAACGTTTTGAATTGAGATGGAGAATTTGTGATTTTCTATACCTACTATAAGTAAATAATTTATTATTAGACTAAAATAAATAGTCCGAAAAACGCCTCAATTTGACGAAAAAAAAAACAGATAAGTACCAATTCTAATGGTAATAATTAATCAGTCTAGCTAGTAAGTTGCGTGCGAAAAAGAACACAAAATGTTAGCTATTCATAGAAATATGTAACTATACGATTTCACTATTGACTGGGATTATAGATAGGGGAAAACAGGGTGGCTCCGTACAGAGGGAGCCTTCGTACAGTACGTATATCTCCACTATTAGTTATTTAGGCGCGTTCATCTTTTTATGCCTGATTCCTACTCGTATGCAGCTACTAATTAGCGGGAGTAAACATGACTGCCGGGTCCCTTTAAATAAATTCAAATGTGTTTTCGCGCCGCGAAAGTAATATTTGGACTTGAATTCAAACTCATATAGCTCTAGTAAGTTTTACTGAAACTGTGTAAGTAATTCATTGTATTTGAGGAACATATCCATTAGTTTCTTATGTAATCGTAAATTTTGGGATGCATCTTAAGGCATTTTTATTTTTATTACAATTGTGTAATTATTTGGGTTGGGGTACCTTCGTACACATGTGTGTGGGGTACATTCGTACTATATAAATGCTTCGTGAAAATATTTTTCAGCCTGCAATGTCCATATTAATATTTGATTACCACGATTATGTCATGTTATCGCTAATATTTACGTTGATTCTTACTAAATAGACTATTTTAAGTGACTTTTTAATTTAAAAGAAGATTTTTTTGTCAAATACTGCTGCATTAGTACTACTACATCTAAAGGCTGATTATTACTCAATTTTATGTTATTGGAAATCAAACTGTTGAATGTTTATAGTTATTTGATGATAAACGTATTTATTTTTATTATACATAACTTTTATTATTGTGTTAGCTGTGTACGAAGGTACCCCGCGTCTGGGGTGCGTTCGTACGTTTTTCATTTTTTAGTAAATCCGCCATTACTCAGTCAATTATGCTGTATCGATACTGATCCACACTACATTTTATAGCCAGATATGTGTGTAACATACCAGCATTGAAATGAGTTTAAAATAGCTGTTAGTTTTTTTTTTATAAGGCCTAATGTAAAAACTGTACGAAGCCACCCTGTTTTCCCCTACAATGGTGCAATGGAAGTAGGTACCTTCCTAAGGAACGGACTAAAATCTTAGTATCCAAATAAAAGAGGATAACCTATATACAATATTATGTTATGCAATATACATACTTAATCATAAAATAATATTCAGCGCTTACTATTCGGAGGTTTGTTACAGACAGGAGATGAGAGCTTGTTCGTTGTTATCCAGCTAACTCCGGATAACATAGACGAAGGTGCCGGATAACGTTATCCGAAAGGCGCCGGAACAATGGTGTAACTATGTAGGTGACTGTAAGTAAGTACATGCCTTTATAAACATGTTTCCGTGTTCGGGGCTCGAGCCCAGCCCGAATCTATTATAGTTATACGTTTATAATTCCGTCTAATAAGTGGAAAAAATATCGAAAAATTGTTTCTTTAGACTTTAGTCGTTGTTTTATTGTAACATAGCGATGGTCATAGGTTGACACCTCGTAACTACAATAAGTAAAATTTTCAGGAGACGAAAAAAACTTTCTTATATCTGTTACAGTTGCTATTTAAATAAAACAAAAATATAGTTGGTAGGTAATCAGTTACTCTTTTTAATTATATGTAAATACAAGAAGTCCACTTGGGGTTTTATTCCAATAATGCCAAAATAAACTAGATACGAGGAAACTATTCTAAAAAAATCTTAGGAAGATCAAGTTACGAGAAGTCAATTCAATCACTTATGACCAGTTTTTGAAACCTTAGTTAACTTATCTGGCAAATTGTCATAAAAGCTGTGGTAATCTGCAGGTATAACCATCGTATAACACTATTTATATTAAAATTCTCATCATAGATAATAAATTAGTAATTAACAAAACTTAAAATTAGTTACCTACCTACATGATTCAAATTACTCAATTTATTCCCCGATCCCCCGATAGGCTATTATAGTGTATTGAATGACATTGTATCCTCATACAGTCATGGTGTGGTGGGAGTCTGGATAGCAATAAATAGGTAACACAAAGTGTAAAACGTCCTTTTGTATGATTCATTTCCATACACGTTTTACACTTTATATTGGTATCGTTGGTACCTATAAAAAGTAATTAATGCCTTCCAGTTTTAGGCGCTATATTTGTACCGGAAGCACCAGGATAGCACAGGACATAAGGAGGTATTACTTCTTGTTCCATCCAATATGTCTGTGTCTTACAATAGTAATCCCAGCCATACTGGTAAGCACCGGAATCCCTGGATGATTACCAAGCCATTCAGGGATTCGGGTACCCACCTTCTAGGTCTATCATACAAAGAAACACAAGTCAAAGAGGACAAGCTATAAAAAAGGGTGTTGGTAATTATTAAAACTACCACTTTTTTGTAAACTATAATAGCATAAAGTGATGTTTTCTTACTGGCTATGCTACCATGGTAGGTATACCTACTTCTAGTTTAAATATATTACAGCTAAGTTTATTTCTGTTCAAAAGCTAATAAAGGTATGTCTCCTAGCTATATCAAAGGCGATGGAAGTAGTCAAAGAGTCAGTTTTATTTGGAATTATTTATTGGGAAGTAATTGTTTGGAAAAAACGACCCTCGAATTAGTCCTTTTTTGGGAGTAGGGCGTTTTGCGAATAGGGTATTAATCTACGAATCCCACTTTTCACAGAGATAAATTACCTATATTGTTTGTCTATTTTAAAATAATTAAAACTGGTAGCATAGTCCTACTTTTTCAAATAATAGCGGCACACTAACCAATACGTTCATACAATGTATAGTGTTGACAACTCGTAACTGTATGCAAAAATTGGGCAGGTCGATACTTGAAACTTGTGAGCTGTCAACTTTGGATAGAAATGTTCGAGAGACATTTTCTGTTTGTTACGAGCCAGCTACGGTTAGATGCGGCGCGTAATTTTGAAATTTTACATGTGCATCTGTAACAGATATAAGAAAGTTTTTTTCGTCCCCTGAAAATTTTACTTATTTTAGTTACGAGGTGTCAACCTATGACCATCGATAACTTGTTTTCGTCAAAAATGTTAGTTACGAGGTGTCAACGTATGACCATCGATAGGTAGAGTGTCACCTGAGCTAACCACTACGCCTTCCCATAACAGTGGCAGTTCCACACAAATGTATATTAATATACCTAGTACTTAATGCATTGCAAAATGTTGTATGGTCGTTACCGGGAAACACTGGATCTTCTCATTTTCGCTAGGTAGATAATATCTACCTAGCGATCGGATCGTCTATACTTATACCTATAAGTACCTAGGAATATACAGTTAGAAACAAAACGGAACGAGTGTTATTCACAGTAGGTACTTACCTTACCTACTGCTTAGTTAGATACTTACCTACTGCTTAGTGGATATTATGGATATTGGAGAAAAATGTGTCTTCCCCAGGTGGACTTTTGCAGAAGTACTTAAGGCGCTAATATAGGAGCGATTCATGTATTTTAGAAGATGAAAGTTACCTGGCCAGGCCGCGCGCCACGCTGGCTCCGCGCTCACGGCAAGTCGAAAACGCTAATTCATAATTATTATACTCTTACTAACGGCATCACGTGGCCTTAGCACAGATTACTAGATAGTTACTACGTAGGCTTTAGTCTGAAGCATTCAATTATTTCGACACTGTAATGACATGTCAGATTGGCCGAGCGGTCTGAGATGCTACGTTCCGTTCCTAAAGACGTAGTTTCGAAGTTTCGAAACCTGCTGCCGGGAAACTGTTTGTGTATGATTTTTGTTTTGGTGTATGTATATAAGTAGTTTGTTACAATGAAAAATAAACACAATCTATAGTAGGTAAATAATGTATTAATTAAATGTTTTATCTTTGTTGGCGTACGCACCAAGCACCAACATTACCGCCAGCATTACATAAATTAGTACCTCCTTGACTATAATCCTATCAAATTTAGAATGCCGCACGAATTATTGGAGTCACACCTAAATAAGTTGTATTAAATTTATTTAGTGTTGGTCCTTTCTGGTATGCGCGTTTGTCAAGTCCATTTGATACATCCTCTTTAGTCCACTTCCATAATTTTCTTTTTGATATATATTTTGACAATGACAATGACGCAGTAAAAGATTTGTGCATTTAGCCAGTGTCAGGCATCCGTACTAAGATCATATAAATGCGAAACTGTGTGTGTGTTTGTTGGTTTTTTTTTTTTACTTTTTGCCATCCTTTCACGTCTAAACGGCTGAATCGATCTTGATCAAGATTGGACCTATGAGATGGGTATAGGCTATTTTTCGTCAGAAAAAATAGGGATCTTAGAATCCAAATAAATAGGAGTTGAAAATTTATATGGGCAATTCATAATTTCTCAAGTAGGTGATCTGACACTTCATTATTTAAGGCTCTTGATAAAATATAAAGGTTAAGACTAAGGATAGGGACAAGGAAAGGGACAGGGATAGGGATAGAGATACAAAGACTTCAATATTTATTTTCTAAACAGTTGCTTTTTCATATACGGATGAAGTCGCGCGTAAAAGCTAGTTTCAGTAAAGTTTACTGAATCGTGGCTATGACTGTAAATTTACTTTACCACGAGGTTGTGAAAATATGGAATACTAGCTGTTACCCGCGACTTCGTCTGCATTTAAATCGAATCCAGCTAGTAAGAACACAATATGCGTGAACTTTGTATGCTATTGTAAATCAATCGGGCACGTCACGTCTCTGTCAATATCTCTAAAACATCTCTATCTTCCTATTTCCTCATCGCTTTTTTCCCCAACTCCCAATATTTCATCTCCCATCCCTCATCAATCTCCGATCTCCCATCTCCTCATCTCTCCAGCTGCTGCTCTCCATCTCCCCATCTCCCCAGGTCCTCATCTTTCCTTCTCCCATATACCTACCAAATTTCATTTTCATTTTTGTTGTCTCTCTATACCTAATTTCATCGAAATCGGTCCAGCCGTTTAGCCATAAAAAGTAACAAACAAACAAACATACAAATAAACAGACAAACAGAGAAACAGAGTTACTTTCGAATTTACAGTATAATATTTGACAATGACTAAATGCACAAATCGTGCGAAGCAAAAACATTGAAAAAACTCTGAGCAGAAAGATTACTGGAAGTGTGCTAAAAATAAAACGTCAGAATATGCATCCGCCAGATCCGCCATTATGGAAAACGGAAGTTCACTACATCTTCATTTTAATATACTATTGGAGAAATAAATGCTGACGTCATGCCAATGTCAGGTGCCTACCCTTCCCTCACGATAAAAGGCGGGCAAACCACGCGAGCGACTCACTTTCTTGCTGGCGCTGGCGGAGGTTACATCGTGTTCGTCGTGATTTGTTGCTGTTGGTTCGAATTGTTTTGTTATTAACTGTTTAAATTATGTGTGAATATTAGTAATTGTTATTCTGTGCTCCATTTGTAAATTTGTTGAAATCAAATAGAAGGAATTGTATTTGCTAGGTTGAACTATTGTTTATTTTTATTAAATTTCCCTTCTGATCCCTAAAATCAGAAGTGGGATAAGTAAGCCCTTCAGGCCCTTTACTTTGCCATTCTGTAAAACAAACGTGCATCAGAAATAACTCTTGCTAACCGCCCATAACATTTGAGGTTATGTCGGGCCGGCCACGAAAACATGGCAGCAGAACACGTCGACACGATCGTGGCAAGAGATCGCGATCTCATACGCCTCCTAGGCGTAGTCGCACGGTTTCTAGGGATCGCGAGGCTGACAATACTACACAACAAAAAACATTAAATGCAATTTTGTTGCGGTTAAACGCACTGGAGTCCCAGAACGTTGATACTACCCGTAACACAATCAGTGAAATTAATAGCGTAGATTTGCCTGTAGCATGCGCCTCGCAGTCCTCGCATTCGAACCGCGCTGGTAGTAATCCTTGCGATAGTATACCTGCATCGTGCGGGCCGCAAACAGTAGGTAACAATGTCGACAGAATGACGTGTGTAGGCGTAGAAACGCGTTCAGATGGTGTGGCGGTTACTATTACGAACCCTGAAAGCGCACCCCAACCTGATCGAAACGCCGAAGCGTCCACCTCCGTGCAGATTTTAACAGACGCGATAAAATCTTTGCAACCAGTACGCTTCCAAAACTACTATGTGTCTAATTTTGACCCTTCTGTACATGACATTGACATGTGGTGCAAAGAGGTGGAACGCGCCAAACTAGCGAACGGTTGGGACGGCTACGAGTGTTTATCACGTGTCGCAGGTTGTCTTAAGGGTGACGCGCGAACTTGGTTGAATGAATGGGTCAGTAATGACCGTTCATGGGCTAATTTCGTGCTGGAGTTTAAGTCTCTCTGCCCACGTAAACTCGACTACGCTAGCATTCTTTTCGAAGTCATGAATACCTCGTCTGATGCTTTTGATACATACGCCGAGTACGGTCGCCGAGTACTTATGCGCTTACGAATTGTCAAAGGCATTAGCGAGGAATTGATGATCCAAATTGCCGTTCGTGGCATTGCTGACCCCCAAGTTAAAGCGGCGGCAGCAAATGCTAATTTGACCGCGGACAATTTGGTTTCCTTTTTATCGATCTACTCCAAACCGAGACGTGATAAAAACGATAGTAAGCGCGCAATTACGGTGGCTACAAAGAAACGACCGTACCCTAACCGACCAAATCAAATGAACAGTAAGTGCTATGTTTGTCATCAAACTGGGCATAAGAGCTATGAGTGTCCAAAAAAGATGAGAGCCGAAAAAGATACTCCTGAAGCGGCTAGTAAGGGTAAATCATGCACGTTTTGTAAGAAACCTGGTCACACCGACGAAGTCTGCTTTGCAAAGAATAGATCGGAGTTGCGTAATAAGCGAAATGTAAATTTCTGCGCAGAACCTACAGAGAATTATTCTAAAAGCAGTGACATCACTACCGCTGTAGTGCAGGGTATCCCAACCGATGTGCTAATTGACAGTGGGGCTTTAAATGTTTCATTAATTTCATCTGAAGTTTTGAAACATCTTACATACAAATCAAAACCTGTCAGTTGCACATTGAAAGGGATAAGTGGAAAGGAGATATTAGCGGATACTTGCGTGACTCTGACTATCGAATTTAGCGAAATATCGATCGAAGCGGACTTTGTTGTCGTACCGGCTTCGTGCATGAGTGCCCCCATTATCGTCGGGACCGATATTCTGAATCGAGATGGTGTCACTTACGTACGAACGAAAGACGCGCAATATCTGACAAGATCGGTTGATAACCTCGCGTCTGTTAATGCCATAATTTGCGACAAGCCACCAGAAGTTAATACTCCTCTTCAAGGCGCAGAGCGCGAATCACTGATGACAGTGATTGAGGAGTTTTCAGAGCACTTGATTTCCGGTACGGCGTCTAGCACGGTGACCACTGGTAAGATGCATATTAACCTTACCAGTGATTTACCCGTGGCTTACCGACCATACAAACTTTCGCATACAGAAAAACTAAAGGTTCGTGAAATCACACGAGATCTTTTAGACAAAGGAATAATTAGGGAATCTCAGTCAGCATATTCAAGCCCTATTATTCTTGTAAAGAAAAAAGACGGATCGGATAGGATGTGTGTCGATTATCGTGCACTGAATCGGCTGACAGTAAAAGATAGGTACCCCCTACCGCTAATTGACGACCACATCGATCGCCTGGGTGGCTTCAAATACTTTAGCAGCCTTGACATGGCCACAGGCTTTCATCAGATAATGATCGAGGAGTCGTCAATTCACAAAACCGGTTTCGTCACACCAGAGGGGCACTTCGAGTACCTTAAGATGCCTTACGGGTTAACCAATTCTCCAATAGTCTATCAGCGCATAATAAACGATACACTACGAGAGCTGCTAGATAGTGGCAACGTCCTCGTATATGTCGATGACGTTTTAATAATGAGTAATACGGTTGAGCAGGGTGTTCAGTTGTTACGTCAAGTCCTTCAGACGCTGACAAAAGCTGGTTTTTCGATAAACCTTCGCAAATGCTCATTTCTCACAACCCAGGTAGAGTACTTGGGAAGGTTAGTGAGTGACGGTCAGGTTAGGCCGAGCCCTCACAAAATTGAGGCTCTAGTCAATGCCCCAGCCCCAAGTAACGTCAAACAGGTCAGGCAACTTTTAGGCCTGGCTGGGTATTTTAGGCGTTACATTAAAGGATATGCGAGTAAGACTGCCTGCATATCGCACCTGCTCAAAAAGGGTGTAAAGTTTGATTGGGGAACTGATCAAGAATCAGTTCGCCAAGAACTCATTACACAACTGACAAGTGAGCCCATTCTGTCTATTTTTGATCCCACACTGCTGACAGAGGTTCATACTGACGCTAGCAGTATTGGGTATGGTGCGGTGTTACTGCAGACACATGTCGATGGTAAGAAACATGTAGTCGCTTACTTCAGTAAGACAACCCAGGGCGCAGAGAGTCGGTATCACTCCTACGAGCTGGAGACTTTGGCGGTGGTGAAAGCGCTACAGCACTTTCGTCACTACCTGATAGGTCTTCAGTTCAAGGTAGTTACTGACTGCAACGCACTCAAGGCTACTGAGCGCAAAAAGGACCTCCTGCCTAGGGTTGCTCGTTGGTGGGTCTATCTCCAAGATTTTACCTTTGATATGGAGTATAGGAAGGGTACCATGATGGCACATGCCGATTATCTAAGTCGCAACCCTGCTTTGCAAATACAACACATCACCAAACCACGTAACTGGGCTCAGATAGCACAGGCCGCAGACAACGAAACCCAGGGTCTACTCCAACAGTTGCAAGAAGGTCGCTTAGATTCTCGCCGGTATGTCCATCAAAACGACCTATTGTACTACAGATTTACACCTATTGGTGAAGAAGCTAGGCTGCTGTGCTATATCCCTAAAGGGCATAGATTGAGCTTGCTTAGGATCTTCCATGACGAGCACGAACATGTCAGTGCTCAAAAGACCATTGATCTTATCCTTAAACATTTTTGGTTCCCCGGGCTTCGTCAATTCGTGACAAAATACACTGCTCATTGTCTAACTTGTATATCAAAGAAACGAGTTCCTCGTACCCCCCATCAGACAATCACTTCTTGGGACAAATCAGAGGTCCCATTCAATACCATTCATGCAGATGCATTAGGCCCATTGCCAGAATCTAATGGTTATAAGTTTGTATTCGTTCTAGTAGATGCTTTTTCGAAGTTTTGTCTGCTGTATCCCATCTACCGACAAGATGCAAACGAACTAAAGCGGGTAATGACGAACGCAATCTCACTATTTGGGGTGCCCAGATTGCTCGTCACTGATAGAGGGCGCATGTTTGAATCAACCGCCTTTGTCAAGTGGATAACCGAACTCGGCAGCAACATTCACTACATAACACCGGAAATGCACCACTCCAATGGCCAAGTGGAGCGGTATGTGCGCACTGTGCTCAACATGTTGCGAATAGAATTCAATCAGACCAATTCATCCTGGTCCGAGTCAATTTGGAAGCTGCAACTTGTGTTGAACATCACGAAGCAAAAAACTACACAAGCCTCCGCGCTAAACCTACTCATTGGCATCGACGGTGCGACGCCTGTTATCCAGTCACTGATCCGTGATGTGGCCGCTACGGGTTCGCGCCCAAACCGTGAAGCTTGGCGTGAGATTTGTAGGACTAGAGCTAGCCAACTGTTACGAAGGAACAAGGAACGACAAGACTCCTATGTAAACGAACGGCGCCGGCCTCCTCGTGTGTTTAAAGTCGGAGACCTAGTCTTCGTAATTAAGTATTCGCAGTCGACTGGAAAGCTTGACCCCGGCATGCGAGGGCCATACCGGGTTCAGAAAAGTCTTCAAGGTGGACGGTACGAGCTGAAACTGTTGAGCGGCTCTTATGGAAAGACAACCCAGGCGGCATCAGAATACATGGTGCCTTGGCGAGGAGAGTGGTGCCCAGAAACGTGCGCTGCATTTTTCGAGAGTGAGTGGTCATGATCCCCTTGTTCCGTGTTGACTAAAGCGTTAACCTTATTTTGCCATTAGTCCCCTTTTGCTTACGACTCTTAACTGTTTCTCTTGAAAAGGCCTATAAAACTAAAACTTTCCATCACGAATAAAAATCCAAACGTAGTCAACTATACCTACTTTTCTTAGTTATCCCCACTGTGGCAAAGTAAGTCTTACGCAATAAGTGGAAACACGAACATGGAGATCTGACAAACAGAGGTGTTACTAGAAGAATCAGTTTCCAATAGTAACTACCAGTGGGTACGCGAACTAATGGTGCCTCTACCCCCCACTAGTAACGCTAAGACATGGTGACTGCGGTACCTGTCCATGCCTGAACGTGTGAGACGTATGTGCATATTGTAACGTGTGTGTGTGGAAAACATAAATGTAACAATGTGTCATATATGTAGATAGCTGCTGCGGTAGCTGGTGACCTATGACAGTCCATGTATGCTTGGACAGTTATATGTGGATAGCTGCTGCGGTAGCTGGTGACTTATGACAATCCATGTATAGACAGTTATATGTGGATAGCTGCTGCGGTAGCTGGTGACTTGTGACAATCCATGTATGCTTTGACAATTATACGTGGATAGCTGCTGCGGTAGCTGGTGACTTATGACAATTCGCGTATAACCATATACGTGAATAGCTGCTGCGGTAGCTGGTAACATGACAAGTGCATGCGTGTGAAAGGGTAAACGAGACGTCTCTTTAGGTAATGATGCGTGAACGGATGTGTGAATTTAGTTGACTTCAGAGTGGAGAAGGACGGAAAAGTTTTAAAGACGTCTAAAATGTTTCTAAACCAAGTTTACGGTTTCAGATGATGAAATACTTGCAGCTAATCCATCATCATCAGATTTGCATATCAGTTCTGGGGCATCCACTAGTCGCCAAGGAGGAGATACAAACGACTCGTTATCAGACCCGCATTGCAATGATGGGCCCTAGAAAGAGGAAGAGACGAGGACGACTCATAATCAGGAGAGGCCGTATTGGAGAAATAAATGCTGACGTCATGCCAATGTCAGGTGCCTACCCTTCCCTCACGATAAAAGGCGGGCAAACCACGCGAGCGACTCACTTTCTTGCTGGCGCTGGCGGAGGTTACATCGTGTTCGTCGTGATTTGTTGCTGTTGGTTCGAATTGTTTTGTTATTAACTGTTTAAATTATGTGTGAATATTAGTAATTGTTATTCTGTGCTCCATTTGTAAATTTGTTGAAATCAAATAGAAGGAATTGTATTTGCTAGGTTGAACTATTGTTTATTTTTATTAAATTTCCCTTCTGATCCCTAAAAATACAATCATAATCTGCTCCTTTGATTAACTCCAAACTATCATAAGAAATCCCAGTTTTATTTAAGTGAACAATCTAAAAACGCGTTTTTGCTGCTAATTTCAGTTACAGGTGGTGCAAGAATAGTCATATTAGCCATTATTCTTTACACACAATCTATATATATAAAAGCCAAAACTGACTGACTGACTGACTGACTGACTGACGATCAACGCACAGCTGAAACCACTGGGTCTAGAACCATGAAATTTTGCACAAATACTCCTTATGTGACGTAGGCGTGCACTAAGAAAGGATTTTTGAAAATTCAACCCCTAAAGGGGTGAAAAGGGGTTGCAAAGTTTGTATGGAGCAAGGTGTTTTCTTGGTCTTATCAACTTCAAACTTGGCATTTATATTCTTTAAAAGATTTAATTAAACACGTATTTCATCGTTTTTTAATATTTAACCCCCAAAGGGGTAAAAAGGGGTTGCAAAATATTTTACATCAGATTTAGTTCGACATTGAAATTTTACATAAATATTTCTTAAGTGATGTAGGTGTGCACTAAGAAAGGATTTTTGGAAATTCAACCCCTAAAGGGGTGAAAAGGGGTTGCAAAGTTTGTATGGAGCAAGGTGTTTTCTTGGTCTGATCAACTTCAAACTTGGCATTTATATTCTTTAAAAGATTTAATTAAACAAGTATTTTATCATTTTTTAATATTTAACCCCCAAAGGGGTAAAAAGGGGTTGCAAAATATTTTACATCAGATTTAGTTCGACATTGAAATTTTACATAAATATTTCTTAAGTGATGTAGGTGTGCACTAAGAAAGGATTTTTGAAAATTCAACCCCTAAGGGGGTGAAAAGGGGTTGCAAAGTGTGTATGGAGCAACGTGTTTTCTTGGTCTGATCAACTTCAAACTTGGCAGTTATATTATTTTAAATATTTAGTTGAGCACGTGGTTCATAGTTTTTGAATATTCAACCCCTAAAAGGATAAAAGAGGGTTGCAAAATATTTTTCTTCAGATTTATTCCCAAATTATTTTTTTTTCACAAATATTTCTTAGTGACGTAGGTAGGTGTGCTCTAAGAAAGGATTTTCTAAAGCTCAACCACTAAGGGGGTAAAAAGGGGTTGCAAAATTTGTATGGAGCAACGTGTTTTCTTGGTCTGATCAACCTTCGAATTAATTACTTTAAAAAAATAATTTAGCACCTGTTTCAGCGTGTTTTAACATCAATCCCTAAAATTTAGACAGGAAATGGTAGATTTTGGTAGAAGGTGGTAGATTTAGGTAGGTAATGGTAGATTGTTGTAGGGATTGGCTGATTTAAGTAGGAAATGGTAATATCGGTAGGAAATGGTAATGTCGGTAGGAAATGGTAATGTCGGTAGAAAATGGTCGATTTTGGTAGGAAATGGTAGATTTTTGGTACAAATGGTAGATTTTGGTAGAAAATAGTACATTCAGAAAGAAAATGGTAGATTTTCGTTTTAATGGTAGATTTATATAGAAAATGGTAGATATAGGTATGGAATGGTAGATTTTGGTAGGAAATGGTAAACTGTTGTAGGGGTTGGGTATAGATTTAGGTAGGAAATAGTAGAAAATAGAAGATTCGGAAAGAAAAGGTAAGTTGTCGTAGAAAATTGTAGATTTCAATAGGAAATGGTAGTCTTTGATAGATTCTGGTAGAAAATTGCAGATTTTAGTAGTAAATGTAGCTTAGTAGCTTTTGGTAAATTATAGTAAAAAAAAGTACATTGTAATTTTGGTAGAAAATGTAGGAAATGGTAGATTTTATTATAAAATGGTAGATTTTTGTATAAAATGGTAATTTTGGTAGAAGATGGTGGATGTCGTATGTCGGATATGGGATGGCGATGTTGATGTCGAAGTCGAGGTCGATAACCTGGATTACTAACGGACCTATCGCTGAATGTAGAAACCCGAAACTTGGAGGGTGTGTTCTTGTGTATGACGTAGACATCCGATAAGAAAGGATTTTCCGAAATTCTACCTCTCAGGGCGTGAAAAAGGGGGGGAAAGTGTGTATGGGACAACGTGATTCCTTGGTCAAATCTACTTAAAACTTGGCATTTATATTATTTGAAAGATTTAATTAAAGATGTATTTCATCGTTTTTTAATATACAACCCCTAAAATTATAAAAAAGGGTTGCAAAATATTGTCATCAAATTTAATTCGAAATCCGTATTAAAACACGGAACATAGACAGACAAGGTAGAACTTTGACATGTTTGAATACTTTATAATATTATTTGAATACTTATTAGGAACTTTCTCAACCCTATCCATACTGTGCGTCAATCAACTGTTCATCCATACTTGAAAGTAACTCTTTTTGTTTCTTCGTTACCTTTTCACGGCTAAACGGCTGAACCGCTTTCGATGAAATTTGGTAAAGAGATAGATTGTACTTTCGAGACGGACATAGGATACTTTTATCGCGACATAATGTAGCCCGCGCGGACGAAGTCGCGGGCAACAGCTAGTGGAGAATAAATACAAAGTATTATAGGTTATAATAAAAGTTTAGTAATCGTCGAAGGAAGTCATTTACGGCAACTAAGTAAATAAACCAGTTGTATACCATGTAGAGATTCTGTTTGCATTATTTTTTTGGAGAACAAACAGTAAATTCGACGAGAAAATTTTGAGGAACAGCGACATACGTCCTCTCTCTGAAACGCCGTAGCGGGTACTGAGCCGCCTAGTACGCGCTCAAACTGATCATATTCTCGTCGTTTTTATTAATTTAGAAGAACGGAATCGATTCAGTTCATTGGAAAATTCAAATTTCATTGGAAAATAAAATTGCCTTTTTTATGGTTCAAAAAAATATGATAGTTGTCGCTGAAAATGTTGAGCATTATGTGACGAAAGATTTTTTTCGGGTCTTTTCTCGTGAATTTTTTTCTCAAGATACTAGACAACTTTAGTCCAATATTATTGATTTATTAGCTAACTGAAACACTTGGCTATACACTGTATTTTTTCTGGCTTATAAATATTTGTAATTACGGCTTAACTTTTTGACAAAAAACCGCCCATTTTACGGAAGCTCGCTGCCTACAGGTCCTTAATAGATGTACTTATCTACATCTACCTAATACCTGCCTGCCTATATAAGCCGCCCCGCCGGTGCCGCCGCCGCCCGGTAGGTACAGAGAATATGAGCAGGTATACCTACCTACTTACCACCAAATTAATTTATGCTGCACTCTCAGTTTATAGGAAGTAGAAGGTAGCAGGATGGTAGGTGTACTCCCTCAAACCTCGTAATTGTTCCTCGTTGATTAGAACAACGCCATCTCAGTGCGATCTCGGTGATGTATTGCGCGCGCGAGTCTCGCTCGTCGCGTCGCCCGTCGTCGGAGACGTCGGAGTTCATGACATGACGGCATGTAGGTATGTGATAAAGGTATAAATATAAGGGATTTGGGGGCTAAGGATAAATTCCTGTCATGTGCAATGTGCATGGTGGCGGAATTAGTAGGTATAACCACTAATTTTGGCTTTCGCGCAACTGCATAAAACTGGATTAATTAGGTTGATAGGCAGCAAATATATTCCATCGATATTCCGAGTTGGTAATCAACTCGACCGCAATAAACTCGCCCATGCGGTCGAGTTGCCACCATTATTTTAGTAGTAGCCAACTCGACCGCACCGCACGTGCAAAGTACAGTCAGTCGAGAAAGTGATATCAATCAAATGATTATAATATATAATATATAAATGAATCTAATACCTACTACAACTGTAACATTATTTCCATAAGATGTTAAATTAATAGCGCCTAGCTACTAACAGGACCTAGGTATATTATACTTATACCTAAGTACCTACATCAAAGACAATAGGTATACTAGTACCCAACTTATAAGGCGCGTCGTGAATCTTCGTTCGCGCAGAAAAGAAAGTATGGTCCGAAGATTAACGAAAGAATGCTTAAAACTTACAATCAACCTAAGATCACTATTATAAGGTTCATAATACACTGCAGCTGTTAGTTCCATCTCACTCTAAGCTCGCTAAGATGGCGGCGGCTGCCGACCAATTAATAGCGGTCAATAGCATTTCCCGCGCTTTGAAAATTCATCTTCTGCGCAGGTACATCGGTAAGCCATATCAGTTGGGTAATACTATACCTACATGTACCTAATATGCCTACTAACCTACTTAGTACCTACCTCCGTGTAAATAAGTACATTTTGGAAGAGCATTAGTTACGAATTAACTAGATATGTTCGAATTAACTAGGTAGTCTGCGCCATTAAGTATAAGCTGTGCTACCCAGAAGCGTAGCTTCTCGGGGCCATCAGGGGCTGTGTCCGTCCCGGCGGGCGGGGCCCCGGTGCTGAACTGCATCCATATTACGCTTCCGTTTCTCAAAGTTTCCATCTGGGTCTACCTAAATGAACTACTTAATGAAATTATTGTACTTACTTAATTAGGTCCTTAGTTAGGTACCTACCTATTACGAAACTGCAAGAAATTAATACACTTCTTCACCATAGCTGTTCGTTTTCCTACTTGGCTAGTCTGATCCGGATTGGATTAGTACCTATGTATATTTTATTATATAGGTACGGAATACGGATACCATAATAAGAGTAGGTAAGTTCCTACTTATAACTATTCACTTACATATTATGTTATTATTAGGTACGGCCCAAAAACTTCAATTGCAATTAGTTTCAAAAGTTACAATTGATTTTGAATCAATAAGGAAGGTATGATCTCTGCTCTCTAGAGCTCCAAAATCCTCATCGCAGTTCAATTACAGACGCTATCGTCGCAGCGATGCGGTGGGTCGCCTGCGTCTAGATCTGACTCCTTCTAACTAGGCATCACTATCCGTTTACTGCACGGCCTGCACGCGACTATTGAAATTGATTCCACAGTGGCTCCATTTTAATATTAGGTACCTAGGTATATTTTTCGTTTTCAATCATTGTTAAAAAGTTGTAAAGGTAAAAGTATGTACATAGGTACCTACCTACCTATTACTTAATAAATATTAAATATATGATAATACACCTACATAATAATGCCTAATAAAAATTGTCAAGCACGCGACAAAATACAAATTATGATCATGGTGACGCTCAGCGACCATACAAAATGTTTTTTTTAGTTTTATACCTACCATTTGGTAGGGTTTTCACTATACCTACTCTGCGTATAATTTAGCAGCAAAATTGGCTTAAACTGTATTAATAATATAAAATTAATAAATATAGGCAACTTGTAAAGCAATAAGTACCTACCTAAGTACCTACTCTATCCAAGTATAAAGTAAAAATCTGCACAAAGTTTGTGGACACTGTAGCACCACCTCCGCGGGTTAATTTGGCCGATATCAGTTGCTGCTGCGCCGCGCGGGCCGCGTTCAGAACGCGATCGTACGGAAAATTGGTCTCCTACACTATTCGATTACGTACCAAGATCCCCTGCGAGCACCCGAAAGATTCCCGCGGAAATAAATTGGATAATATGAGAGGTAGGTAGGTAGGTACGACATGCCTACATAGCGTGTTTAACTTACCCCCGGTTTCTAGAACGTTTGTTGGCGTTGACAGTAGATTAAAACTACCGTTGCCTCTATCTGACTATAAACAAATGACAAGGATGGCAATAGAATTAATCTGTTGTCAACGCTGACTGACGTTTCAGAAACTGGGGGTTAGCTTTTAATAGAAAAATATTCAGAATAGTAGGTACTTAACTGAATATTCATTCAGATGGTACTTCTAATCATCATTTAATAGGTATAGGTACCTATCTACTGTAGATAGGTATAGGTACCTAAATATTCATGTTTGTTATCTCTATTAGCTCATAAAATCCATGTTCACTTTTGACGACAGGTTAGTAATCAGTCATAAAATAAAGGGGGTAATTATTAAGGCCATACCATAAAAGATTTTGTGTTGACTTTAATAATAGCTCACAATTGTGATTTTGTGCTAAACTTTAAATTTTAGCGATTTTTGTGGTCATAATAATTATGTAGGTACCAGTTAAAATGCATCATTAACATAAAATAGCGTAATACGAGTAATTATATCGATTCAGACCGGTTTATTAACTTTATTTAATCAGAAAAACTCACTCAATATACCCTGACGTACCTACGTTAGTTGAGACTTAAGAGTCATCGTCGTCTGTCAACGATATCGCCAGGGTCTTAGTCGATATCGCTGAGGGTGTCAGCCAATACCTCATCATTAGCCGTGTAAATCAGAGCGCAGGATGACGATTTGACGCAAATTGGACAGGTGTCGGGAGGCGCGATCCTTGGATTCTACTTGTCAGTGGTGTACTAGACTTAACGAGTTTGGATCTTGAAGAAATAGGGCTGCCCAAAAATATTAACAAGTTATTTTATTGTAATTACCTAGGTACCTACCCTATTAGGTAAGTAGGTACTTATATAAATTAGGTAGGTTGTTGATAACTTATATAAAACTAGCAGACACGGCCACGCGTTGCTGTGGCTAAGGTTTTTGTTATTGCGATATAAATTGAGATGTAAGCTACCCTATCTTTCAAGTTAGATCAAACTGCACGCGCTGTGCAAATTTGATTAAAATCGGTCAAGTAGTTTAGGAGTCCATTGAGGACAAACATTGTGACACGAGATTTATATAATATTAAGATTTTAAGTAGATAGACACATTGTCATAATAATTGGTCTCGTGTATAATATAGTAATAATAGCTAGGTAGCTCATACTTTATAAAATATTATTTTACCTTAAAATATTATAGGTAGTTTAATATTTTGAGACGTACCTATGAAGTTTGGAGATGTTTTTATCTAAAGTGAATTTGGGTAGGTCCACTAGGCAGAACGAAGTTAACTAAGTATAATACCTATACATTTATATAGCTTCAAACGGTTTATAAACATTTATATTCAAAAGATCAATAAGTAATAATTCGATTGACAGCCCTACTAGCTTTGGAACGAGGAATGTCGGTGAACCACCTCAAGAGTAGACTCGAGCGATCGCGAGCTATTGCCTAATAAAAACCCCGGCATATTATGAGATTTCAATTTGGGCGCTCAACCTAGACTTCACTTCACTTGGCAATGCAAGAATTCCAAATAAAGTGAAAAACCGAATAATGAGTTTACATTTTTATGGATAGATTTTCATTTTCTGGGTGGGATTACTAGTTGGCTTATTCCAGAAATCCCCTGGCAGTATCCCCTGCGCAGGGGATTTCTGGACTTTTTGTCCAATTTTCCCCTACACAGTTTTCGCATGCACAGGGGATTTCTGGACAAAAAGTCCAGAAATCCCCTGAACCGTTTACTATGGATGGCACTAGAAATAATTAGTTATGTGAATTTTTGAGATTTCAGCAACCCGTTTAGAACTTTACTATAGTGGTGCGCACCAAATTCAAATAAAGGAATTATGCAAATTCCTAAGTACCTAGTTGTTTGGAAGAATAGACTTTAAAAAATCTATATTTCGGGAATCTACCACCTAGGCATAATCATAATAATAATTATTATCATATCTTTAAAAAATGTAAGTGTTCATATTAATATTTTTAAAACGTCGACACTATTTTACTAACAATTACTATTAAAATTAAATAAAAAAAATCGATTCCCAGTATGAATAGAAAATGTAATTTTTCAAAAGTGGCCACTGAATCTTTACGGACATTAGAAATTTAGTCAATTTTAAAGTAGGTTACGCTAGATTTCGTATACTTAAGTAATAATTACGCTAACGACACGTGAGTTGTGGAATAATAACTGTGACTATGACTATGACTATAATTTATTTATTATGAAGAAAATCAACAACATTTTTTAATGACAAGTACAAATATATAACAACGTATTACTTTACTTATACCTACCTAACATTAAAATGTTTTAATAACGACGTTACTAGACTAAACTTTCTAACGTATGTCCTCATAACCTTAGACATTAAAATTATCACGGAGCATAGTTACAGCGTCATAATCACTGTTACCTTGGTGTCCTTAATTGGCAAACTTACCCGGCCGCCGTGTTGAATAGTTTGTAAAGTCATTGTTTTGTTTACCCCACTGAGATGTAAGCCTAGTTAGAGAATCTTGTATACACCTGTGTGGTAATTATAGTGGGAGTTAATTGAGATTCTATGAGTAATAAGGAGATGGCTTAGGTACCACATTCACATACTTTCATCGGCCGTTATTTTCTACCGTTTGTATACAAATAATGTTGAAAATGCAAGTAGGTAGGTACCTATACTTATATAAAATATAATTGTAGGGTTTTTTTTTCTATCACTTTCTCAATTATACCTCGAAATCGGCTAAATAAGTATAGCAACTTAATAATAATATTTATGGCCTGACCCCCTTCACGAAAGTGAGGAGCCTTTGTCCAGCTGTGTGCAGGCTGAATTATTAATATTATTAAATAATGTTAATAAATTACACACAGACCGACTTACATAAAATAAAACACGGTCTAGATTTTTCCAGACGACATAACCCCACCCGAGCGTCGCCGCTAGAAGGTAAAAAGCGTACGTGTGAGACTGGCTAACGCCGATAGCACCCCATATAATTGATTGAAAGCGTTTTCAGAGAGAACCGACGTTTCATTTAATTAAATCCCTGTTTAAAAAGCCGTTTGACACGGATTCGGACTCGCGCCATTCAAGGGCTTAGCGCAAATTGCACCTTTCCAATAAGGGACTTGGTAAAGCAGGTTTTAATGACTTTTAAATTTGTGGAGCTTGCTTCGGTTATGGAGTACCCTTCTTTGTTTATGTTTTAAATTATAAGTTGATTCAGGGGGCTCTAGAGTCTTATTTATTGAACAACGAACGAGTCTTGATTGTTCGAACAAATCAATTATTAGGTACAGGATGGTGGTCATTACCACAATGCTAGTTTTAGATGTCAAGCATGTCATAATTATCACTGATTTCCTTATTTTTATGGCCAAAACTGTAAGAGAGAAGTGACAAGTCTGATGAGGGAAGATAGGATTTTATTACATCCCATAAACCCTAAATGGTCGCAATTCCCATTACTGAAGAAAAAAATAATGAACACACGGAGCTGAACGAACATAAAGCTAAAGTAATACACATAAATAACTGGTCTTGGGCTTAAAATTACTTTCAGGCAATTTGTCAGGAAAAAAGTGTCCCGTACGGAAACAAATGGGTCAACCTTTTTTGGTCTAACGGAAATTTCTAATCTGTTATCCCCCGTGTATACTGATAGCACGAATATTAGGTACTAAAGAGAGTATATTTTGAACAATGAAATACTACTGCTGTAAGCTTCCTATTATAACTATAAACTTCATTTGTCTTTCTTAAGTTATTCCGTTGCAACGACCACCACTGGGTGCAGAATCAGGGGTGGTCGTTGGGAATAAACCGTTGAATGTTACCTACTTGTAAATATTATAGCTACTTATGAGTAACGACAGCTGTGATCAACATCACAGTTAGGTCAATTTTATTACGTGTAATACCTAAGTAATACTTACTTAAAGTACGACTGAGAGTTTCTAAGAGAACAAATGGACAAATACCTATGAACATTTACCCCCTGTATATATTTATAAAAAGAAAATGCTATCCCCTATAAAATAAACGTATTGTATCAGAATCGGTAATGGAATGGGTACTTCAACGATGTTTTATTAAACCACTTACTCTCTTGAAAAGTACCATTGGTTAGAGTAATTTCATTCCATTAATTCGCTGCCAACCTGAAAGCTTAATTTCCCATAGGATACCGAATATAAATTCCATTTTTGAATAGATAATGGGACGCGCCCAAAACTCACAATTATTTCTAAACGTGCAAGTAGGTACCATCATAGAGAATACACTATATTATACAGTTATTTATTTAATTTACGGCATGATAATAATTTTAACCATAGTTAATATAAATAAAAACGCAATTGGCTAATATCTAATAAGTAACTGTAAAATGTATGTATGTAGGTATCCCGATAAAAACGATTTTAAATAATATACAAAATCATCAGTTTCACTGCATTTAGGTACTTATTAGAAAAAGCCTTTTACTACATAAACACAATACCAGTCTTATTTATCAAATAAGTGGCCACTGAGCCCTTGGCTAGAAGTTAAAAGGGTTCATTCGAGAATGCTTTCGTTAAGAATTTTACGATTTTCAATTCGCAGACCCTTAGTAAGTGTGCCTACCAATATTTTTATGGAGTAAGGTATGTGAAGGCACGATATTTCAATTGTTCAGTGGGCCGACAGAGTTTATAGGCGTCGACTGACGTCGTAATAGGGACACAAACATTACCCTTTTAAATTGAATTTTGCGCCATTTATCAGCCTTGATAAAATACGGTGTGCACCGGCTTCCTTCAAACAATTTAATTCCAACTGAGTGTATCCCTAAGTTATTTTTATTGTGTGTTGTTCACCAGACTGTAGTTGATGGGAGGTGACAGGTGTTTATTGTAAAAAGTTACTACAAGAAACGATAGAGGATGTTATTTATGAATTAGGTACAATTTGACTGCATAATGGTTTACCCAGTAGGTACCTACCCCCACCTTGATTGAATAACTAGTTAAGATGCCTACATAATAATAAGTACCTACCTACCTATACGTACCTACATATTTCATTTTAACTTAGGTATAATAAACTTATAATTTGTATGTAGGTAGGTATGTACGTACAAGTAGGTACTTACTCGTACTTACATAATTATCTTACTTATTTAGTCTTAACTTTAAGACTACTTATTTACCTAAGTACTTACTTTTTATCTTTTGCCATAAACCTAATACGGATCCAATCCAAGATTGGCATTTAAGTAGGTAAGTATCTCAAGTTAAAGTAAGTACTTACCTATAGCGGTGCAGAACGAAATAATCTGAGCCTACCTACTTTAATGTTTGTTTTGTACCTAGGCAGAATTATAGAACTACCTAGTTATGTGCTCATAACCACCCTATATTAAGAACATGCCCTATTTACTACTTGCTATGAAAGCACATTGTAACATTGTAATGCTATGGATCACGCCACCGTCCCAGACGCACGATCAGCAGAATGTTATCGCATCCGCTCGTTCGTGAGACTGTGACGAACGGCTAGTGAGCCCGAACCATCGGCAGTCGATTAGCATCCAACTCTGCTACCGCTCGTATATTGTAAAATTAATTAATTAAGTTTATAATTAAATAAATTCGTAAAATCCGAATATTGTTTTTAAAAAGTCTCCAAAGCGCTCCCGAAAGATATCTGGCGCAGCCGGTAGGATATCGGTTGTTGCCATCGCGAAAAGTAGCGCTATAGTTTTTGGTGAAATCCTAAAAAGTGAATCGCGTGTGGCAACTAAAAGTGAGAGTGTTATAAAAATATATTTACCTAAAATCGGTATCGCGCTCTCCCCGGTAATCCAACGAACCAAATAAATACGATTCTTAGTGGGACGTGATGACTACGGTGACGGTTGGACAGTGAGTAGTAGTAATAATCTACTAAGTAAAATCCTTCTACTATCCTTCCCTACCAAACTCCTAAAATTGGTTTTAATTTTAAGTTATAAATATTTCTTGTGTGTTTTAACTATATTGTGTTCTAAAATCGAAACATTTGGTTACATTATTAATTTAGAAAAGTGCTCTATTATATTTAGTTAGGTTGACTTTAGTTATTACTGTGTATTAGGTAAAATGGCTCACTCACAAATGCAAGCCACTTCCGCGCCTGTTTTGGTACCACCACAATTGCAACCCGTAGATTTACAGATACCGCGGGAAGTTTTAAATTTGATACCCGAATTTAGCGGCGAAACAAAAACTTTAAATTTATTTTTAAGAAAATGTACTTACGTGATTACACGGTACCAAGGCACAAGGACGCGTAATGAGTTTTTAATGCAATGCATTACTAGCAAGTTGGCTGGTAAGGCGGCGGCATTAATAAGTGAAAGAGGAGACTTTGAAACATATGAAGAGCTTGAGGCTCTATTGGTTCAGCATTTCGGCGATCCTAGAAGTGAAGAATGTGTTGCGATAGAGTTAGAGACCCTTAAGATAAAACCCAGTGAGTCTTATCTCGAGTTTTGTGGCCGTATTCAGGACATCCGCGCAATCCTTTTGTCTAAGGTTAATCAAAATGCGTCGCCCACGCTACGAGAAGCAAAGCGTGTGATATATAACAATACTTCGCTTAATGTTTTCCTATACAATTTATCAGAGCATATGGTTAGATCAGTTAGGATGAAAAATCCTAACTCGCTAGAAGATGCCTTACAGCACGTTTTAGAGGAAGTCAACTTCCGGGAACAATACCACATGCGTACTAAAATGTTACAAAATAAACCTGTACAGATTAACTTTAGGCCATTACAGACCTTGCCTCAAACCCAATTTAAATTTGGTATACCGGATCAAACGAATAACTTCGCACGCCCTAATATGCCCAACTTTGCATATCGTGCACCAATGCCAACTCAATTCGGTTATAGGCCGCAATTCAATAATAATGCACCAGGTCAAACTCAGTTCGGACAGCGACCACAGTTTGGTTTCAGACCACAACCACAAGTAAGTCAGCTCGGGTTTAGACCACAAGCTGGTCAATTCGGTTACAAAGCCCAACCAGGTCAATTTGGTTTTAAACCACAACCGGGACAGTTCGGGTACAGGCACCCACAGCCCCAAGGTTACCGTCCACCTCATCAGTACTCAAATGACGTGACCATGAGGACTGCTCCAGTGAGACCTCAGCAGTTACCCGTTAACGAAACATACGCGTTAGAAGGTCAGTACGAGGATTATTACCATCCTTACGAGGCCTATGAATCCTATGATACTTGCGGTGAGATGACTCACGAACATGATACTTTTAACGGTATGTATACTTATCACGAACCGTCAGTGCAACAATACACCTCTGCTGAGAGTAAAATTTGTGAAAATAATACACAAGGTAACGCGCCTTTAGCGCCCAATGATCATGAAACAGTTGATGCTGTGGAAAATTTTCACATAGACGTTTTCCCAGCCACCACGAAATGATTGAAGTAAACTATGACGCTTCGTTAAAATTACCGTATATTTACGTACCGGACATAGATGGAAAATTCATGCTTGATTCTGGAAGCACTCGATCGTTCTTAAGTCCATTAAAAGCAAACGAACATTTCGCGACGTTAAAATCTTACGAACCATTTATGGTCACGAGTACCCATGCCTCCAGCATCCATCATGAGGTGGTTAACATTCCACTTTTCTCGATATTTAACGAAGATGGTCATCATAAATTTTACGTGTACGACGTTGATAGACGATATGACGGAGTGATAGGATGCGATCTTATGTCAAGGCTCAAGGCTAACATAAATTTAAAGAATAAGACTTTAGAAACCCACGGTTCTAAAATACCTATTGTTTATAACGACGATTACGTCATCAAAATGCAACCACGCTCAGAACATCGAGTTAAAGTGCCTGTAAACTTAGAAAACGGTGATGCAATTTTGAACTTTAAACATTTCCATGACGGTGTACGCATGCCTTCAGCAGTAGTCAAATGCCATAACTATTTTGCCACTACAGTAATACAAAACCTTACTGAAAATTTGATTACCATAACGATTACGGCACCTTTTACTGTAGATGAGTTCAACAGTGACATATGTGAAGTAAATTATAACTCAGATTTTACTGACATTCAAGTAGACGATCTCCTGGCCGAAAATTTATCAAAGTTAAGACTAGAACACCTTAATAACGAAGAGACAAAAGCAATTCAACAATTATGCTATGAATATAAGGATATATTTCACTGCGAGAGCTTACCTCTCAGCTTTACAAACCAAGTTAAGCATCGTATCAGGACAGTTAACGAAGATCCTATTTATATCAAGCCCTATAGGCAAGCACCAGCTCAAGCCGAGGAAATTAAACAACAGGTTGAAAAATTACTTAAGAATAACGTAGTTAGAGAATCGCATTCACCTTGGAGTGCACCCGTACATATAGTTCCAAAGAAAATGGATGCTTCGGGACAAGTTAAATACAGAATGGTTGTAGATTATCGTAGACTTAACGAGATCACGGTTGACGATAGATTCCCCATACCAAACATCTGTGACCTGTTCGACAAACTAGGTAAAAGTAACTACTACTCTACGCTAGATTTGGCTTCAGGCTATCACCAGATTGAGATAGAGGAAGAGGATAGGGAGAAAACCGGGTTCTCAACACAAAACGGACACTACGAATTTCTGAGGATGCCGTTTGGCTTAAAAACAGCCCCGGCCACTTTCCAAAGAACAATGAACAACGTGCTCAGAGGCCTGCAAGGCATCCATTGCCTAGTTTATTTAGACGATATTTTGATATTCTCAAATGGGTTACAAGAACACCTTCAGAAACTACGAGCAGTATTTGACAGACTCAGACAGACTAACCTCAAAATTCAACTTGACAAATCCGAATTTCTACGCAAAGAAGTACAGTACTTAGGACACACCTTAACTAAAGACGGACTGCGACCAAATAACGACAAAATACAAGCAGTTTTGACATATCCCATACCACAAACACAAACGGAAATAAAACGGTTCTTAGGATTTGTCGGCTATTACCGTAGATTCGTTAAAGACTTTTCCAAAATTACCCAACCGTTGACATCTTGTCTCAAAAAGGGTAAGAAGGTAGTGACAGATGACAAATACATAGACGCATTCGAAAAATGTAAGGAGTTGTTGGTTAATGCCCCTATCTTGCAATATCCTGACATGACGAAACAATTCATACTTACGACAGACGCCTCCGAAGTTGCGATCGGTGCGGTATTATCTCAAGGGCCAGTAGGCTCAGATAAACCAGTCGCATACGCTAGCAGGACTCTAACCGACACAGAAAGAAAGTATAGTGCGATTGAACGAGAATTATTAGCAATCGTTTGGGCCACAAAACATTTTAGACCATACTTATATGGAAACAAATTTACAGTTTATACTGACCATCAACCCCTTGCTTGGTTAAACAAATTCAAAGAACTTAGCAGTAAGCTAACGCGCTGGCGTTTGCGCCTCTTAGAGTATGATTTCGACATTATTCATAAGAACGGGAAACAAAATACAAATGCCGACGCGCTATCACGAATACAGTTGAACGCATTAGGGAACGACGACGACGTATCTATGATTGTTAATATTGACGACGGTGAACAACAACTGCAAGACCATTTACAAGAAGTGACTGAACAAATGGCGACTCTAGCAGGTCGACGTAATACTGACGATTCAGGGACTATAATAATATCCGACTCTGAAAGAACAGCTACAGCTAGCCCTGAAACCATACCTGACACAAATATATCTGAAGAAGAACCAGACTACCCCATAAGATCTGAATCTAGTGCAACGCAAACCATTCACTCAGCTAGAGACATGGAATCGCTAGGTATTCCTATATTACAAGAAGCCATTGATACCAAACCGAACCAAATTTTAATATTCAGTTGGTTACGTAACAACATGCAAGTCAAAGACTTGTCCAGGGACAATCAAAAGATACTCGAAGTTTTCTTACCACTTAACAACGAAGAACTAATAAAAGACTTTTTGAAAAAGTACGTTCGACCGAAAATCAAGTATTTTATTTACTTTGAAAATCAAGAACACCGAAAAGATTTTAGTAGGGTTATTATAGCTTTATTTAAGAGAGGGACAGTCAATTTTTACGAGTGCACGGAAAGAGTAATTTATATCGAAGACGAAAAAGAGCAGAAAGCTATTGTAAATAAAATACATGATGGGAAAACGTGTCACCGTGGAATTACGGAAACTATCAAAAGAATTCGGCGTACTTATCACTGGCCAAATATGCACGAAACAGTGGCAGCTATGCTCAATTCCTGTGAAAAATGCCAAGCCTCTAAATATGACCGCAAACCAATAAAACCAATACTACAACTAACACAGACGCAAGACGCTCCTTTCCAGGAAATCTTTATTGATATATTTTCTATAGAGTCCAAACATTACCTGACCCTCATCGATGCATTTAGCAAAATCGGACAATCTATCGAAGTGCCATCCAGATCTACTCCAGAAGTCGTTAGAGCGCTATTGAAATATTTTGCGTTTTACGGCATTCCACGAAAAATAAGTTGTGATCCCGGCACCGAATTTAATAACGAACTACTTAAAGAGCTGACAAGTTTACACAAAATACAACTGCACATAGGCACGCCAAATAATCCAAACTCCATGGGCATGATCGAGCGATTTCATTCTACAATAATCGAAATCTACCGCTTAGCCAAGTATGAGAGGAAATACACAGACGCGGCGTCTGTAATGTCATACGCTGTTATGGCCTATAACAACACAATACATAGTGCAACAGATTTAACACCATTCGAGGTCGTATTTGGTCACACAGAATTAAATTCCACATTTGATATTGATTTCGATAAATGTTATAGACAGCAGCTTATAAAAGATCACAGAAAAAGAACATATGAACTATACAAACATCTGACAGACAAAATGATTAACTTAAAGGAGAAAATTGTAAAGAAAAGTGGAGGTGAGGCAGGACCGGACCTTAACGTAGGGCAAACAATATTCGCAAAGGCCGTTAATAAAAGGCAATCCAAAGATAAGCCCAAATTCCAAAAAGCCATAGTTACGGGACAACATGAGCGTAATGTTGTACCCATTAAAATAAACGAGAGACAAACTAAAATACCTATTAAAAATATCAAACGCCCTCCACAGGTGGTGCAAGATCCTGCTATGGACATCGATGATCACGACCATCCTTTGCCAAGTTCTCCCCAACCAGGGCCTTCAAGTGGTAAAACTTGAACATAATCCGGGTATATTGCCGGTTAAGCAAGGTCGCGCATTCGTGCAACATGACAAATGGTTAATAATTAAGACGAACAATCTCAA
Organism: Hylaea fasciaria; assembly: GCA_905147375.1. Classification (NCBI taxonomy): domain Eukaryota; kingdom Metazoa; phylum Arthropoda; class Insecta; order Lepidoptera; family Geometridae; genus Hylaea; species Hylaea fasciaria. The sequence goes on from LR990197.1 coordinate 10,821,072, forward strand.
AGGCATTGTTAGAGACCTAAATTATAATGTCGATAAATATTTAGAGTTCAGTAAAATCATAAGTCAGAACAAGTCTTACAGTAATGACATTTTTGAATTAGTAACCCAGGCAGAATACCTACGCGACGAAACCGTTGAGAAAGTTCGGCAATTAATTCCCTCTAAAAGATACAAACGCGGTCTGATCGATCCCCTCGGATCCATAATTAAAGCAGTAACCGGGAACCTTGATCACGATGACGCGATGCGCTATGATAACCTTATCAGTGGACTTAAGACTCGAGAACAGGGCATTTTAAATAAAATCACTCTAGTATCCGAAATGATGGACCACTTTCTCAATTCTACTAAAATTATTAACGACAATACTAAAATTATGAATGAGCGACTAAGTCGCATTGAAAACATTGTAAAGGATTTATCAAAAGAAAACATGTACATTTTCGTATCATATTTAACTAATGTTTTAAATATGTTTATTACCAATTTTAGAACTATATACATAAAAATTAATGATGTAGAGACATCTCTAGCACTCAGTAAAGTATCCATATTGCATAAATCTGTAATCAATTCCAATGAACTTTTACTGTTGCTAGGCGAAATCTCAAGATATGATAACTTAATGTATTCTGTTACTGAGCAAAATCTAATGAATATTGAAGAATCACTTTCAGTAAAAACTTACATTAAAAATGATGAAATAAGATTCATAATTACTGTTCCTTTAGTTATTAACAATACTTTTAATTATTTCAAATTGTACCCTTTACCTATATCCCGGGACTCTCAAACCTTCGTCATTATTCCCGAATTTCCCTTCCTATTAGTAGAAGGTACGAAATATCGTCCAACCGCCCACCAGTGCCGAGAGATAACGGCTAATGAATATTTGTGCTCTGAAGATGACCTCGTCTCATACGCTCCAGAGACCTGTATTGAGCAACTGATGGAGTATCGACAGAATCAATCCAGATGTTTCCCACGTAGAGTCTTTTCAGAAGACTTGAAACTTCAAAGAATCGCAACAAACCGTTGGATATTGTATAGCAAATACGACAAAACACTAGTACAAACCTGTGGCGATGACGTCATACGTGAAAATATGCAAGGAACGTACATACTCACAGCACCTGAGACATGCGACATTTCCATCGGTGGCGTTGTATTACATGGACGGCGCTACCACCAAATGGATACTGGCTATAAGCCCGTTCCACTTATCACCCTACCTGATGTACGGCAGCAGCAGCAGCAGAACCTCCTCGTCGAAAACACCGAGCCTGTTGATCTCAAGGGAGTCGAACTGGAAGACGTCCAGCACCTCAACTATCTACTCAAGAAAAGTGTTAATAGTGATAATGGGCAATATAGTGATTATAGTGTTCAAATCGACAGTGTCAGTGTCGCAACTATAATACTTTATATTATTGTCTTTTTATGTGTTAGTTATGTAATTTACCTTAGATTTAAACATCCAGTTTTAAAAATGTGTGGAAGAGAACAGGTTCATAATGATGGACAAGAGAACCAATCTCAACCACCCTTATTATTAGTGTCACGTTAGGTATTGGCAAGTTATTGGAAAAACTTCCTTTTTCCATTAACTTCCATCTAAGGAGGGAGGAGTTATGTGCTCATAACCACCCTATATTAAGAACATGCCCTATTTACTACTTGCTATGAAAGCACATTGTAACATTGTAATGCTATGGATCACGCCACCGTCCCAGACGCACGATCAGCAGAATGTTATCGCATCCGCTCGTTCGTGAGACTGTGACGAACGGCTAGTGAGCCCGAACCATCGGCAGTCGATTAGCATCCAACTCTGCTACCGCTCGTATATTGTAAAATTAATTAATTAAGTTTATAATTAAATAAATTCGTAAAATCCGAATATTGTTTTTAAAAAGTCTCCAAAGCGCTCCCGAAAGATATCTACCTACTCACTCAGGCAGAACCAGGTAAGCGGATTAATAAAAAATAATATACCTAGTTAGGTATACTTAAGTAGGTAAGTACTAGGCAACCTACCAATCTTTATCTTTATCTATCCTTACCAAATTTCTTCGATACCTACATTATATTTCTAATAATTATCTCAATTTAAAGAACAAAAAGCTAAGGTACAGTACCTATTTTATAATATTGAAATAGGAAAATACCTATTCTTCGTCTAATAAAACGTGTCCGCCACGCCGAGCACTTCCTACCAGGCGTAACGACAAACTCCCAGAAGAAGTTTCCACGAACTTGTCGTAATGCGATTAAAAGTCGTGTCGGTGTCGGACGCGACAATAGATGTTACTTTAACATTGTTTCTCTGGCGACGCGCCTGGGTTGGGACCTTGCTGTTGTGGAACAAAGCAATAATTGAGTATCCAGCAACCTACCTAGTACCTACCTACCTACCTACACTTTTTTACCATTATCCGAGAATGAATAGGTTAATATGGATAGGTACTTACCTAACCTATTAATTTATGGTGTGACCAATTTGTAGGTAGGTAGGTATGTAGGTACTTTTTTAACAACAATAAAGGGATTTTCGACTTACTGGAATATATGCAGTACATGCATAACAGTAACTGTAGTAGGTAGGTACCTACCTATTTCTTAAATTTAAACACTAGGTTGTTTGTAAAAAAAAATACTTTTATTAGATACCTACCTAAGTACTTATATAATTTTGTATTATTGGTATAGGTAGGTACATAATAAGTAGTAATTTAGTAAGAAATGTTTGTCATACGCAGTGTACCTACGTACCTATACTTAATTACTTATACTTAACAAAAGTAATCGTCTAGAGCTACCTACACTACGAGTATTATATCTACCCATAGTAGGTCAATCTATAATTACTTAGGTAGGTACCACAGAGAAAATTCAACTCTTAACAAGAATCACACGCTAATTACTTACAATTTTAGATGAAGTAATTTCATAAAATAGAGGCACTATTTCACTTTTATAATAGCTTCTTTTATATCACTGGGTACACCCCTAACAGTTTTTGATAGGTGATGAGGTAAATAATGCTGTCGATGAGCTATAATAAGTTTAAGTAGGTATATGTAGGTATAGGTACATAAGTATTATGTAGGTACCTATTATAAGTAAGATAAATTTTGCGGTAAGTACCTCTATATAGGTACAAATTATGCCCCAAACACACAAAGTATTTCACATTGAAAATTCAAAGACGATGCAAAATTGCGTTTCCCACGCGAAAAATTTCACTCGCCATTTTTCGACGTTCGGAAACTTGCACCAAGCGGGACGTAGAAAACTCAACGATGAAGTTTGATGAGTTCGACACACGACTACGACGCGACGGCGGCGGCGCGCGGCGGGCGCGACGTAAGCGGCCGTCGTCGCTGACAATGGACGTTCTTTACTTTTGAATAAAACTCGGCAAGAATTTACTTTGTCGTCATTTTGTTTTGTTACTCTTTTGTTGTAAACATACTATACCTACCTACCTACCTTGCCGCTGTTTTGAACTGCGCCGAGTCAAAATAAGAAGTTAAAACAAACTATGTACCTACCTACTGGACTTTATGCAATGAATTGAAAGAATTATCTCAGAACCTTTAGGTAGTTAATAAGTAGGTAGGTACGTAACTATAAACCTATAAACGTAGCCTCCACCACCCTCCACTAACAGATAAAACGTTATAATAAAATAAGGACTCGTTCTAACTAGGTACATTATAATATTATATGTATATGTATATATGTATATGTATATATGTATATGTATAATACTTTATGTTTTTATGATTCTCTTGTAACTTTTGTTTGACTTGTAAAAGTGCGAATTAATTGCCTATTTACAATAAATGCTTTGACTTTGACTTTGACTTTGACATTATGTACCTACTCAAATACGGAATACCTACCATCCATAATAATTGTTTTCACCCAACCTAGGTTACTTATATTATACGTAGGTACCTACTTAGTTTACTTATTTACTTCATTTATGTTTAATTATGCTGTTGCTGTTATAGTGATCCATCATTAGGTAGGTACCTACCTACCTTTATTTTTATCCGTTGCCACCAAATTTAAGTTCCTATTAGGTATAAAATATATGTATTAGAACAGGAGCTTATTATAATAATAATCATGTCGATGAACTCATGGACTAGGTACCTACCTACAAAGTATCGGGAGCGCCACAGGGGCCCCATCCCCAACACCATGCCTTCAGATTGTTAATACATCCCTGGAAATACGGTTCCAGTATTCCAAAGAAATATTTTACCTGGATAATAAATATCTAGCACTTTAATGTGAAAAATAGAATTTCTAAGCTTTTTCAGTTCATTGAATCTTATATAAACCTCAAAGATTATATTTTGATTATGTTTGTAAAGTTGTACCTACCTAGGTAAGGATATGTTAATAATATCATTATTATATAAAATTTATTATACCATATAAAACTAAAATACAATTTGGAGGTAACGGAACGTAAAGTTTCCATTTGACATAATCTGCCAAGTTGCAAGAGTGAGTTGGGCAAGTTGTCAAAAATGTCAGCCAACAAGGAGAATAACCTTGTTCAAGCTTATATTGAATTAAATAAATTCTGCCAAAGTGGTGAATATGAGAGAGCATTAAAAGCAACAGGAAAAGGTAAGTAACATTTCCATTTAAGTTATTTTGTAACCTCTCTGCAATATCTCATATACTTATATATGTTTTTAAACAACCCATATTCACTATCATTTTCTGCTAAATAAACATATTTTTTTTATCCTTAGAGAAGTTGAGAAGTCAAACCTTGTAATGCTTTGTAAACCCTTCACCCTAAATTCTAGCAAACTTAAGTATTCTAAACAGTATCTAATAAACAACTAAAAAAAGAAGTAAGCTAACAAAGTCGCTATTTATCTGTTCCTATTTTAATAATAGACTGTTTTCAGTCCTGCAAATAGCTCCAAATGAGCAGAAAGCATTCCACTGTAAGGTGATATGCTTTATTCAACTGCACAACTTTAAGGAAGCCCTAATAGTGCTGAGTAACCCTAAAAATGCTGCATTGGCGGCCGACTTACACTTCGAGAAGGCCTACGCCCAATACCGACTCAACTGCCCCAAGGAAGCTCTGCAAACGGTCGACAACGCCCCTGAGCTGACTACGGCTTTGAAGGAATTAAGGTATTCATTTGATTCAGCTTATTTGATTAGATAGGTAAGGTTAGCAAACTATCTGCAAAGTGAAGTGTTAGTCTAAGTGAAACTGGGTTTAGTCTTGTGTAATGTGGAATATTCTTATAAAGTTTGTTTAATATAATGTGAGCCTTTACTATATTATAAAAAGATCTTTATTCTCCCTAAAGAAGATTATCACAATAGCTATTGACTGCAATACACCATGAAAAATACTGTATTGCTCATGAAATATAACAAAGTACCCAAAATACAGAATTACTAAGCAGCTAGTAGTATTAGAAACAAATATACTAGAATACACTCGTTAACATCCTATTTCTGTCATTTCTTATGATAAGTAGTAGGCAATTATAAAAAACCAAGATTACATCAATTTGCCAACAATATTTGAAAACTTTAAATATTGTTTCAGGGCTCAAATTCTATATCGTCTGGAGCAATACCAGGAGTGCTACAACCTGTACCGGGATGTGGTGAAGAACACCACCGACGAGTATGAGGATGAGAGGAAAGCTAACATGGCTGCTGTTGTGGCCAACCTCGCCGCACTCAATCCAGTAAGTGCCTATCTGACACACACAGACATTAACTATCCAGCAGCAATCTGGTCCATATAAACAAGGCCAGGTTTAATCGGGTGATGGCAAGATGGACTGTGCAGCCCTTAAATCCTTATCTAAATAAATAACGTTATAGTTTGATAAAGTGATATGGACTGGTGCCTTATCTATAATACTGTATAATTATCCATCCTCTCAGTCCACCTCTGCTCTGGTTTAAAAAAGCAATACCATTCAAGCACTATAATAAACATTACTTTAGATATTGACAACAAATCCAATTGCTTCTACTCAAAGGCTCCCTCTATCTCTAGAACGCAGACCTGCCTCAATTCGATGAGAACACCTACGAGCTATTGTACAACTCTGGCTGTACTCTGGCCATGCGAGGCAAGTACAGCGAGGCCCTGCAAGTGCTGAAGAAGGCCGAGCAGGCTTGCTCCGAGAGTGTGATCGAGGATGGGGGCACAGAGGAGGAGGCGAAGGAAGAAGCTGCCATCATCAGGTAGGAACGTGGAGGATCTCGCTTACCCATTATAGAGAAGTGGGAACAAAAAGGATTTTCCCTGAGTATTGCTAAACGAGCAGCCTAATGCCCATTGTCACCAACCACAAATAGGTTATATGACCTATTCCAACTAAGTACCTAATGTATAATGTACGCAATTCCTTCTGTCAGTAAAGCAGCATGGAATCTGTGTCTTCACCTTAGACGGGTTCCAATTTCATATCTTGTCACCTAAAGTGTTGCTGCTCTTAGCAAATCCTTGATACCTAAAGTTACACCATAATATGTCTCATGTGAATGATTTTAATACTGTTGATTTCTTTCATAACTTATATTCTATCAGGCCATACTTCAGAGGGCACATTATGACATTGCTCCCAGTTGTTATAATTCTATTCACAATAGACGTTCAACCTTGTCTGAGTCCTTTGGATGGCTATACATGCAACAAACAACCTTAAAGTCATGGCCTTGAGGACACGCATAAAAATTATTGATAATATTTTCCACAGAGTGCAACAAGCATACTGCCTGCAGCAGATGGGCAAGGAGAAGGAAGCTGCTATCATCTACCAGAACGTCCTGAAAGACAAACCCAGCGACCAGGCCCTCGTGGCCATCGCCAGCAACAATGTCGTTGTCATTAACAGGTTTGGTATTTGACATACAACCTCATGCATCAGATCGCCACACACATCACATCACATTATACCAAACTCATTACGTTATCATCAGCATACATAGGGCAGGTTGTTGGCTGAATGGTAAACGAGAACAATGCGCAAGACTCGCGGTTTTGGAGTCACAAACTCAAGATTTTTTGAGTTTGTGCTCTTTGCCAGTTGAGTTCTATATAAAATGTTCATTATAACTTTACTAATATTATAGGTCCCTACTAGCTTAACTCTGCACGTCTTTTAGCACTTCAATTCACAGAACTCTAATCTCGAATTCGATTAGAATATAACTTAGTCTCGTATTTGTTTCCTTATCTCATCTTATGCCCCGCCACCGTCCTAGAGACACCAACGTGTTTGACTCCCGCAAGCGCATGAAGGCGGCCGGCGCCGACGGCTTGGAGCACAAGCTGAACTCGAGGCAACGCGCCGCCATCACCTACAACCAGGCCGTGCTGGCTATATATTCCAATCAGGTGAGTTCCTTTGAAGAGTTTGAATCCCACTTTGTTGAGGGGGGAAAATGCCATCGCACTTCTACCTCTGGGGGTGGCCAATGGGGGTGTGTGGGACTTGAACCCACAAAACCCCCCGTGAGCCATACGTCTGGAGTGGGGCGAGATGGGGTCGTGTTGGCATTCACCATCTCGCCCCAATGGCAGAACTAGCTTTAAACCTAACAGATGCGATGCTATCGGGTCGAAACCATTTGCATCTACTGCTAAGCACGAATTTCACCTGCATACATAGCATAAGAGGAAGCAGATATCTTTGTGATGCAGCACATTTAATGTTAGTAAAATTTTATGAATGTATCATGTATCAGTCTTAGTTAGTTCGTCCCTGCCTGAATGACTATTTATGCCTGGCTTCACTCCAGATATCTGTAATGTTCGGTCTGCTGTCTCCTGTTATATCCGGTATCATCTACACCTCTCCATTCTGAATTTGTGTAATATTCAAACTAACATTTGAATTGAAACCGCTCTTCCTCCCAGCCGGATTTCTGCAAGCAATGCTGCGTGAAGCTGGTCCGCGAGTTCGGGTCGGGCCGGCGCGCCGCGCTCGTGGAGGCGGCCTCGCTGGTGAAGGAGGGGCGGGGGGCGCACGCGGTGCAGCTGCTGCTGCAGCAGGGGGGCGAGCTGCTGCTGGCGGCGGTGCAGCTGCTGCTGGCCCAGGTAAGGGGGGCGGGGGGGCGAGCTGCTGCTGGCGGCGGTGCAGCTGCTGCTGGCCCAGGTGAGGGGGGCGGGGGGGGCGAGCTGCTGCTGGCCCAGGTGCGGGGGGCGGGGGGGCGAGCTGCTGCTGGCGGCGGTGCAGCTGCTGCTGGCCCAGGTGAGGGGGGCGGGGGGGCGAGCTGCTGCTGGCGGCGGTGCAGCTGCTGCTGGCCCAGGTGCGGGGGGCGGGGGGGCGAGCTGCTGCTGGCGGCGGTGCGGCTGCTGCTGGCCCAGGTGAGGGGGGTGGGGGGGCGAGCTGCTGCTGGCCCAGGTGCGGGGGGCGGGGGGGCGAGCTGCTGCTGGCCCAGGTGTGGAGGGTGGGGTACGCGGAGCTCAAGTCAGTTTTTGCGGTTTACGGTTATCTAGTTTCGAATACATTGCAATATTCGAATATATTTTACTTTGAATTGATATAATTCTTCATATTATGTATGTACAGGGCGATCGCAAAGCCGCCGTGAAGCTGCTGGAGGAGAGCGAGTACAAGTACCGCGCCGGAGTGGTGGGCGTGCTCTGCACGCTGCTGGCGGCGGACGGGGAGCACGCGCGCGCCTCCGCCATGTTCGCGGACGTGTACCGGCAGCACCGGGCCGCCGCGGGCGCGCCCGGGCTGCGGGCGGTGTGGCGCGCGGCGGCGGCGGCGCACGCGCGCGCGGGCCGGGGCGCGGAGGCGGCGGCGGCGCACGAGGCGCTGGCGCGCGCGGCGCCGCAGGACAAGCGCTCGCTGGCGCGCCTGGTGAAGGCGCTGGCGGCCGCCGACCCCGCCCGCGCCAGGAAGCTGGCGGAGAGCCTGCCGCCGCTGGATGAACGAGAGGTGAGTGACACCACCCGACACACAGTTTGGCGTAGTGGCTGAGCAATCGGACTGCTGCGCTAGAGGTTGCGGGTTCGATTCCCGCTTGGGACAAATATTTGTGCGATCCACAAATATTTGTTTCTGGTCTGGGTGTGATGTGTGTGTGAAATTATAGTTATCTGTAAGCGGTACCCACGGATACAGGATCAATCCTAGTGTGGAGCTAAAAGAAAAACAAAAAAAAGAAGTTCTACCGTTGGATTGTTATGTATCGAGCTGGCAACGCCGCTCCGCCCCAGTTCTGACGAAGGACAGGAGTCTGTTGCCGTTGGATCAGCTCGAGGTGAATTCGTTCTGCGAGATGGCAATGCCATGCAACCCTAGCTAAGATTGTATTCCGTTGTTTGGATCCACTCGATAAGTTGTTTAGCGAGCTGGCAACGCCGCTACGAGCATGTCGGTGAGGAAATAGGCAGAGAGTGTTACCTTTCAAATAGATAAGGAGCAAGTATAGCTGACGACATGACCAGATTTATGTAATCTGTTTTAAATTTTCAGACCAAGATCGATATCGACGCGTTGGAGTCGTCCAAATGGATGATGGGTGCGAAGGTTGTGAAGAAAACTGTACAGAGCAAGCAGGAGCAATCGCCAGGGTGAGCCAAACGTAGTTCCGCAGGGCTCTTACCTTACGTCATGTTTCTTTATAGTGTTTATAAACGCTCTATCCGACAATAAGCCCAATACAAGATAATTTTGTTGATCAACAAATAGAATAGAATAGAAATAAAGCGCTAAAAGGTCTCTGCAACAACGTTTACACCGTTTCCGTCTAATTTTATTGCTAATATTGCAAATGTTAATCAGAACAACAAACCACAACACAACAACAACAACACTTAATTGACAACACTTATTTCCAGAACGCCTGGATCAGATTTGGGTACTAAGAAGAAAGCGCAACGTAAACGCAAGACGAAACTACCACCCAACGCTGATCTCTCCAGGCCCCCGGACTCGGAGAGGTAAGATTCATCATCACCACCATCACCATTAGGCCATCGATGACAATGGTCATCATCAATGGTAGTCTACAGGCGGTCGACCTTTCGAAGACGAAGACCTTTTCGCCTTACAACCTTATTGGCTCAATTCTGAACTGAGCATGTTGAACACCTTCGACGACATCGTCACACGAAGCAACGAGACGTGTGACGTAAATCATATTTACTAATTTTCACAAATTTTCAGATGGCTTCCGAAATACGAACGGACGGCGTATAGGAAGCGGCGCGGCGTGAGGCGTGACGTCATCAAGGGAAGCCAGGGCATGTCGACAACCGCCACAGATCAATAGTGAGTTTTACTTCCTTAGTTTTTAAGCTAACACTTGGTTGTGCTAAGTTTTAGTTTTAACAATGTTGAGAGTATGGAAAACTCATGTCAAATACAACACTATCCCGTTACTAATGACTTACAAAATTAAGCCATGGTCGGTCACAGAAGTGGCTGGACTTTTAATGCTTATACGAAAAATTGGCTGGATTGATTCATCAGTCGCAATTAGTTGAGAAATTTGGGAAACCCCGAGTTTTTTTTTCTATGGGCAGTTTGTATGAATGACCTTTAACTCACCATTCAAGCAGTATGGACTTGCGTAATTTTATATCACAGAACGTCTGTCTGTCGGTTAGTTTTTACTTAAGTATTTCTTCTGTTTTTAGTGACATGAGCAAGCAGCAACCTACCGCGACCGCCGCCGCCGCCGCCAAGAGTCCCCGCGTCGAGACGCCGAAGGAGAGCGCGTGGCAACGCAAACAGCAACAGAAGAAGGGCAAGGGCAAGGGTCGCAAGTGGTAGACGACAATATACTCTCTGTTGCCTCAACATAAGCGTTTTATTTGAATAACCTCGCTTCTCAGTCCATGGCTGATAGATATAGTGCGACAAAGATGTTTTGTCGCGTGATATTACGAGGGTGCTGTAGTAGTACTGTATGTATGCAATGCATGTCAGTGCGTAGTGTTACAAGATGACGGCGTTACGATTTTGGCGACGCGCCAAAAAATGTTTGTAGCACTATCACTTCAAAATTATTTGACAAGCGTGCTTGATATGGCCTGTGGAAGGTTTGTGAAAATCTGTCTAAACCATAGAATAACTAAAATAAGGAATTTCTTTGTTTTTGTTATCTGTGTTTCGGCCTCCAACATGGCTGAGAATCGAACCCGGTCATCAACACGTCAAAGAACTAATCACTGAATCAATATGTACATTATACAACAGACTCATTAGAAACATGGGCAAATGGAATAAACTGGATTATTGCATGAAACATACATGCAAGAAAACTTCAAAAATTAACCTTTATTTATGAAAGATTTTTATTTGCTGTAATAATTACCAAAAACTAAATAATTATCTTTTACCGCCTTTCCTCTTAGATTTACCAGGCCTCTGATTCTTCTTGTTATTGGGCTTGAAAGACTTGTTCTTGATACTAACTGGCTTCTTTTTGGAGCTGTTAAATCCATCCATATTGTTAGAAGACTCCCTAGTATTTAGCTTGGATCCCTTCTTTTTGCCACCAAAGCCAAACTTCTGGTCTTTCATAGCCCTTCTTTTAGAAAGCTTGTTCTGTGGCCCGCCTTTCCCTTTGCTGTTATTTCCTTTATTGTCTTCTAAGAAGCCCAAATCCGATGATTTGCCTTTCCTTACACGCTTCAACTGTTCAAGCATTTCTTTCTTGTCAGCTTGCTGTTTCAGTTTCGTGTCAATCTATGAAAAAAAAAATAGTAGTTTGTAATGAGTAATGTCACAGATTTATCAGATTTCCTTGTGAATATTTTTGGCAATTATTTAAACATTAAGATACTACACAAACCTACTAAAAATAGAACTGTATGCAGATAAAAGGAGCGAATTGACTAAGCGGTACTTATATGAGCCTATGTTGTCCCATTGTTTGGCTAAGGCCTCTCAACATTAATCCCATTTTCCAGACTCAATCTGGCATCGGGTGGAGAATGGATAGTCTATATAGAACATCTCTAGTTACTTATGGTTACATACACATACCCATATTTACAATAAAGTCAAAGTCAAAGTCAAAGTCAAATCATTTATTGTAAATAGGCAATAAAATCGCACTTTTACAAGTCAAACACTTCAATCTAATAAACAAATTAATAAAATCATAAAAGAAAACAAACTATAATTAATTGATTAGGTATGGTTTGAGTTTGAAAAAGGATGTTTCCCTTTCAAGTCCAGGATTGAATCTCAGACAGGAAAAGGAAACTCCGTTTGATTCTACCAGTGCTTCGGAATACGCCCGTTAGAGAAGACAGCACCAAGAAACTCTACGGGGATGTCATATTTTTTTTTCTCATAATGTATAATTTTCTTTTTTTTTTCAATCACAATATTTACATTGGTATAAATATGACCATCAATATAAAAATTTCAAAACATATTAATAAAATTCACGTTAATTATTACTACCATGGAGCTGGGGGCATTGAGGCCATGCATTTTTATCTTTAATATAGTCATTAACAGTGTAATAGGCTTTCTTTATGAGATTAGCCTTAATAAAAGTTTTAAATCTTTGCATGGATAATTGATCAATTCCCTCTGGCAACTTATTATAAAAGCGTATACAGTTCCCCATAAATGAACCACTAACCTTCTGCAACCGAAATCTTGGTACATTGAGTTTATTTTTATTTCTAGTGTTGAAATTATGTACGTCACAATTTTTAGCAAACTTGTTAATATTTTTATGAACATACAATAAGTTTTCATATATATATTGGCAAGCCACTGTAAGAACATTGATGTGTTTAAATCGTTCCCGGAGAGAATCGCGGGTTTTCATATTATATATTGACCGAATTGCTCTTTTCTGTAGCACGAACACAGATTGGATATCCGCGGCTTTGCCCCACAACATAATGCCATATGACATAACGCTGTGAAAGTAACTAAAATATACTAATCTTGCAGTGGCTTCATCAGTAAATTGTCTGATTTTACGTACAGCAAAAGCTGCAGAGCTCAATCTTCCAGTTAAAGATGATATGTGAGGACCCCACTGTAATCTAGAATCTAAATTAATTCCCAGGAAGGTTGTTGACTCTACCTGATCTAACGGCTCATTATTAATTAAAATACTTAAATTTGTGTGGCCTCTTCTAACATTGGGTAGTGAGAATTTTACACATTTCGTTTTTTTAGAATTCAGCACTAAATTATTTACCGTGAACCATTTAAGAACTAGCGTGATTGCTTTGTTAACATTGTCAAAATTGTTGTATGTTCTGTCAACCTTAAAAATAAGTGAAGTGTCATCAGCGAACAAAACAATATCACATAAGTTCTTTACAAAAAAGGCAAGATCGTTAATATACACCAAGAACAAGAATGGCCCCAGTATTGAACCTTGAGGGACACCCATTGTAGTGAGCGACCCAGATGACCTTACTCCATTTATATCCACTTTCTGGATTCTGTTACTAAGATACGAGAATACAAGATCGAGAGCTTTCCCGTGAGTATAGAGTACACAACATATTTTACCTGTACACGCTTAGCGATTTTCTTCTGGTCCCTTAGTTGTCGAACCTTTTCAGTTCGAGCCTGTGCGGCTTGCTTCGCCATCAGGTTCTTGCGCACTTTTTGCATGTGCTCATCCGTCTTGGCCATCTCTGCAAAGTAGTCATCGGGCCTGCAATGTCAAAAGTAAAGCTTTATAAGTACAGTGGCAGTGTAGTTAACAATGAATGGAATCAAAGAAATTGCTTAACATTTGAGTCTTATGACAAGTCATATTCTGACCCATTACATGTTTCAATTCTTATAATTATGTGGAATCTTTCATTTCAACCTTCTTTAATCTTTCATTTACATTGGATTAAGGAAGGAACTATGTACTGCTTCATCTTTGTTATTATTATCCATCTTACAATAGTCTCTACCCAAATGTTTCCATTGTAACTAAATACTGTTATGACTTTACCTTCTCGTGGGTACTCCTAGGTCTTTTAACTTCTTGATGCCTTCGAGCACAGCTGCCTGCGCCTGCCGATGCAGTAGGTTCTCTCGTTTGAACTCGTTGAGTACTGGATCATTAGATGGGTCATAGTTTTGATGGCCTTTACTATTCACTTTGATATTCCTGTAAAAATTATTAATTGAATATAGGGTTACCCATAGAGTAGGGATAACCTAAGCAATACAATGTTAAGTTAGCTTACAATTGTTTTCTTTTTCTGTGCTATACAAAGTTTTATGCAAATAAATACTATATTATATCCTACCTATATTGTAGGATTTAGGATTGCTCGATATAATCATGTTTTTATATTTCATGTGAGTAAACCCTGCAAGTGCAGTATGTAATAATAAATTTCTTACTTCCTCCTCTGAGCAGTTTCCTGCATTTGCATAGCGACATCGGGCGCTAGCGGAGCCACACTCGTCACCAAATCAAGCGTCTCTACCCATGCAAGGGATAGTTTGAACTCCTTCAGTTTACCTCTCAAGTCAGCCACATTATTTATGAATTTTTTCTCAACCTTCTCAACTTCCTCGTTTAGACCTGGTTGCAGTAGTCCTTTGGCAAAGGCTTCTTGCAACTGAAAGGCGGTTATAGAGAAAATATTTATAATAAATTAGTGAAGTGTGTACCTACTCGCAACCTACAACAATGTGTTATTTTTTTATTTTTTATGCATAATAAACCTACTCACCTCTTCATCCGAATCAATTTCAGAATCGGTGTCGTTTAGCATAAAATCACTCATTATGGTTAGATGAACTTTAAATCTGAATAGACACAGAAAAATCAATTTCTACTGCTTGCGATTCCTAACTGTTACAAACAAACATAACCTCAAACTCCCTCCTTCCACAATCTCAAACAACAGTCAGGGACAGGGAGGCTGTCTCTGGTAACTGGTATCCTATAATCTGTCTGACTGTCTGTGGGTGGGCTGTCTGACTGAGACCACAGACCAGACCTATACAAAGTTGCTCTATGGTCTGAGAGTGTCCTGAGTGAGTCTGTCGGTCAAGTCAACTCACTCAAGGAGTTTTGGCGGGAATCCGATAGTGAGACGTTGTTGGTTTTGTATTATTTTCTCAAACTTGTGTTTCTTCGAGTGTTAATGTATAATATTGGTGGAATATTAATCATTAAGTGTTCGTTAACGTGCACGGGTGTAGGCGAATGATATAAACTCAAAAAACGTGTCTTTTCGCATTTTTTCCAAAACTCCCAGGAAGTTTCAGTAAAGCATCCACTACTTTACTGAATCGTGACTTTGACGATGTAAATAATTGACTTGACTACTTGACCACGATTGCTATATTACTGTGACTTTCTTAATGTGAAATTAAGAAATACTTAAATAATAAAATAGGTACTTGACACTGGCTATATGCACAAACCGTGCGAAGCCATAACTAAAACAACAAAAAAAAACTATCCTTCGCGGCACGGATTAACCTCTGTGAGAAGGTAAGGGAACGGCAAATAGACTTAAACACTATAAAAATAAAGTTACTTTCCATAGTATACATTTTCCGCAGTACACTATCCTCTTCTAAAGGTAGGTACCTAGTTAATCTATGGTTTGTCTATAGACTCTATGGTTTACGAATAGGTTTGTAAAGACAAAAAAGAGCAAAGCCATTTTTCTATTCTAAAGTAACTTTTTAAACTGTGGTCACTGTGGGTGGGAAATAAAGCACTGAAATACCGATATTTTTGACGTGTATACAGGTGTAACAGCAAGGTGTAATAATTTTGAAATGTGGGTACTATGTGTACCTGGTGATGAATCATTTGCCAGGGTACTAAAGCCTTAAATCGATAATCGATTTTTGCATTCAAATTGACTAAATAACGAATTATTACAACCTTAACATGATACCGGTGACGTCACGTAACGCGGGTCACTGGCTTTAAATTATTGAAGTAAAACTTCTTTAGGCGCGACTAGGGAGTAAATCAGATTTTTTTTCTGACGGAAGTAACGCTTACTATAGTCTGTGTAGTTTCCGAGTTTCCGCTGTTTAAAAAAAGTAACATTGACATGTCAATGTAACCTTTTTTAAATACCGGAAAATAAGTTATACTTCAATCGCGCGTAAAGTTTACGCGCACACACTTTTTTTTGTCGCAAAGTGCATCGCGGTCTTTGAACATGCCGACAGTATTTTTAGGGTCCAGTACTTTATTAAAGTTGAAACCGTACCTGTAACAATAAGCGTTCCGGTCATAGATGTAATATCAGAAATAGACTTGACAATAGCGTATACCCGAAAGGATCTATGCTGCAATTGATAAATCAGATAAATTTAATACATGTTATTTAGGTGATGCTCCAATTATTCATACGTCATTCTAAAATATCGAGATCGCTGGTAGCCCCTATAATTGTATACACTTGTCTATTTTCTTCCCCGGATCTTGAGTTAAATGTATATCTATTGGATGAATAATCTGAGGTTCCAGTATTATGCTACGTATTGTTACAATTATCGGTATTTCCGATATAACAATGCCGATATAATACAAATATCGGTATTATTCCCTGGCTGAAACTAAATACAGAAAAGTCTGGCCCATTCATAGACACAATAAAAATATTATTTTTTTGTTGTTTTAGTAATGGCTTCGCACGGTTTGTGCATATAGTCAGTGTCAAGTATTTTGTTATAATAAATATTTCTTAATTTCACATTAAGAAAGTCGCAGCAATATAGCAATCGTGGTCAAGTAGTCAAGTCAATTATTTACATCGTCAAAGTCACGATTCAGTAAAGTAGTGGATGCTTTACTGCAACCTCCTGGGAGTTTTGGAAAAAATGCGAAATGACACGTTTTTTGAGTTTATATCACTCGCCCACACTCGTGCACGTTAACGAACACTTAATGATTAATATTCCACCAATATTACACATTTAACACTCGAAGAAACACAAGTTTGAGAAAATAATTCAAAACCAACAACGTCTCACTATCGGATTCCCGCCAAAACTCCTTGAGTGAGTGAGTTGACTTGACTCTTTTTTTTTGTTTTAGTTATGGCTTCGCACGGTTTGTGCATATAGCCAGTGTCAAGTATTTTATTATTTAAGTATTTCTTAATTTCACATTAAGAAAGTCACAGTAATATAGCAATCGTGGTCAAGTAGTCAAGTCAATTATTTACATCGTCAAAGTCACGATTCAGTAAAGTAGTGGATGCTTTACTGAAACTTCCTGGGAGTTTTGGAAAAAATGCGAAATGACACGTTTTTTGAGTTTATATCATTCGCCTACACTCGTGCACGTTAACGAACACTTAATGATTAATATTCCACCAATATTACACATTAACACTCGAAGAAACACAAGTTTGAACTAATAATACAAAACCAACAACGTCTCACTATCGGATTCCCGGTAGTCTTGTGTAGTACATGAACGATGAACGATTAGGAGACGTTTCTTTGCACTGAACTAAAAGACATGTTACCGAATTCAAATCGGTCTTCAGTCTATTAGTTCTATTAGTTCATTAAAAACCGTCCGTCGTTTCGCGAGCCCCGCCGGCTGACCGAGCCGAGCAGCCAACGACCAAGGAATGTACAACCGATCGCGTCGCGGTACTAGCGGGTTGAGGCTGACCGTATTTGTAACGCACTAAGGTCTTCTTTTGTTTATTTAATGATTGTAGGTGTTATGAGGTGTTACCGTCTCGCGCTTACATACAGGTATTTTGGCGGGATCGCATCGTGTGTCCATTTTTGTTTGATTACTGTAAGATTTAGGTACCTACCTATTTTGAAATTACGTGTTTATTTCATTTGGATTAGATTCCTATTTTGCGAGGATGCTTCAGTGTTTGTACTTTGTACCTAGGCATACCTACGATAATATAATTAAATTTTAATTATATTTTGAATGATACACTTTTTCATTACCTAGTGCTTTCATTATCCTAATAATAAGTAGGTGGGCATTAGAATAAACCTGTTTTTTTTTATATATAGGTACCAACCAACCTAAAATTTTCTTCCTAAAATGATAAGAAATATCTGTTTAACTCTGGTTTATTTTTTTTTGTGGTAAGACGGAAAAATCGTGTCCCTTCGCATTATTCCAAAACTCCAAGGAAGTTTCAGTAAAGCATCCATCACTTTGCTGAAGCGTGACTTTAACTAGGTATATCATTAATTGACTTGACTACTTGACCACGAGGATTGCTATAATGCTATGAATTTCATATTGTGAAAATAAGAAATAGGTACTTAAATATTATAATACCTATTTGACAATGGCTAAATGGAAAACCGTGCGAAGCCATTATATTATTTAAATTAAAAAAAAAACAGACATTTACCAAGCAAATGTTACGGAACTGTTAGCTCTGGTGACCTAGAAGATCCGATGTCCGAATAGTCCTAATAGTACTAGTACACTGAACTAGGACACTGACTGCATAGTACTCGGACGGAGCGATCTCTTCGAAGACCGACCAGGCACAAGACTAATTCCCGGCAAAACTAAAAATAATTGAACGCAGCCTTAAGTTACCTATTATTCAAGTCTATGGTTCCATGCTTAAAAGAAAAAAGGATTTTATTTGTCTATTTAACTCTATTCATAGAGAATGAGTAACTTATTTGAACTCAAATGGCGTACTTTAACACTTATTTAACAAAAAACATAATGTATTGTTTATATAAGACACAAATATAACATCATTTAAATAAAATTTATTTATTCATTCTATAATTTTCACTTTATAATATTAATTAGGGTACAATCAAGTTTAACACCACTTTCATTTGACCGGAAACAGAGTAGTATGTCGACATGTTTCGTGAAACCCCGTTGTTTTGCATCAAGAAAATGCAATGGCCGCCATCTTCGAGTCTTGTGAATGTTTTGGTCGTAGTTTCGGACTTTGATGCATATTTCATACGTGCTATGCAATTTATTCATGGGAATTATTTCGCTACATCGTAGGTGTTATTGACATATTAGTGTGCAGGTGAGTAAAAGCTTCCAGTAGTGTCTTCTCGAAAAGTGTTTACATCTGGATTTCTTATTGCTTTCCTTCTGTGGTGTTGTAGTTATTACTAAATACTAGTTATTTTTATTCTTTATCGCCTTATTTACTAATGAAATATAAATAGTTAAGTCATAATAATTTTCTGGAGCTGATAGAAATATACAAACCTCATTTTCGTATGTACCTATATTTTATATCTCTTTGTTACTAAGCAGGCTTGTGCTCATGTTCGGCTTAATTACTTGCTATTATTTCCTGAAATAAATCACTTCCAAAGCCTTTTATTTCTAGTTTTAGGTTAGTGTTTACTTTTTTGATGTTTTGGCGAGACATTTCAATATCCGTGCGACAATAATGGCGGCAGTAGGATTAACCTATTCGCTTATATTATCCATTTACTCGTATGTAGCTGCGCTGAAAATCAACTATTTCATTCATTTATCATATATTTTTTCATAGGGAACATTTTAAAGTGGCTCTCGAACAATTTTCTGGAACAATGACCTCGACTGCCGTATCCTATTTGTGGACTATGAAATAAATATTTTACCAAGAGCATTATGGTGTGCACCGGGCCTATTGGTGACGGGTTTGAAGATATATGGGTAAAGAATCAATTTTCGGTTGCAGTCACATGAAATAAATTTGGAGGCCGCAGTGCACTCCAAGGCGTCATCTCGGGTTTGGCCCAAGATGATAGTATTTACAGCATGTCAGCTGCATCAGAATACGAACCAACGGCCCGGCAAGTGAGTACAAGTCATATTACTACGATAACCACATCTGCATCAGCCACACATGCACACACAATGCCATCTTGAATGCCACAGAACCTTTCTATTTTTGTAAATATTATGGTGTTCAAAACAAGTGGAGAACTGTAGGAAAGCTGGAATAGTCCCCACGCTTTTGTCATGATTAAAACGTACTGTGATTACGCTATACCTAGACCTTGATTTAAAACATATCCTATGTAACATAATACTGGTATGCTCTCTCCTTTTCACATTCAAAGAAATCATTCTAAAACTTCTTTATTATCATCAGCTAAAGTCTAATCACAAACAGGTAATCAGTTTCATCCCTTTGATTGTCTAAATGGACTATTATCTTCAGTAAATTTTTCCAGAATCATGTTATTGTATTGAATAAAGAATTTAAAACTGCTGACTTATTAATTTATACCCCGTTTTAGTTAGTTGTTTACATATTTACAGCTTCCTTTGGTAAGTCTGTGTTATGTGCTTATTATTTTAATATTTATCTACTTTGTGTAATTTATTATCAGAACTCTAACTGAGGATGTTTAGTATGATAGTCATATTATTTATATACCTACTTGCACTGCTATGTATTATGTTGATTGTATGATAATTAATTCATTGGCTAAACTAAGGGCCTGGATAGCATAGTAGCTCTATGGATAATAATGATAAACCATTTTACTATTAATTAACAACCAAAGTGAAATGTCTAATGTGTTTAAAATACGTGATTAGTATTTTATCATGAATGTAGCTATAAGTAATGTACTATGTAAACAGCCTCGCATAATATCATTGTAAAGATCCTCATTAATTGGTGAGTTATACATAAATGTTGACTCGTAAAAGCAGGGTCAGTTGTAATAGTGCATTTGCAACTAGAAGTAGGTTCATTTGAATTTGCTTCACGTTAACTCAATGTTTTTTGTTATAGGATTACGGGCCGGCCACCTCCAGTGAAAATGTGTATGAGCATGTTTTGGATCAGAAATTAACAGAGAATATGAATATACAAAGTATCAGAACTCCTGTTTTAAGGGCAGTGCCCTTATCCTCAAATGAGGGGGACCCAGAACCTGATTCAACTAATCACGAGAGCATTATTCAGTCTGTTAATAAGGTTGATAAAGAAGTAGAATATTGTATATCAGAGAAGAGAAATGATGCAGAAATGTCAGTCGATACCCTAGCTAATATTGTTAGGATCGAAGAAAGTAATTGTACTATTGACAATGTGGCTCACTTAGCGTACCCCATACTGCAGGACGCGGAAGACTCAAATGAAGGCAACTATGTTGAAAATTCAGCCACGCTAATACAAGGGTCACTGAGCACTGCAATTGTGCAGAATGTAACAAAGTTACCACAGAACTTCACTATTAATATGGATGCAGCAGTCAGCAACATTACAACTATACAGAATGTGTCACAAGATGTGTCTGGTGCGCAAACTCTATGGTTGCCTACAATACTTGCTACTAGTACTCCTGTTGCTGACAGCAAAAGCGATGAAGATAGGCCGCAGGCTGGCGTATCACAAATTATCATAACCAGTGAAAGCTACGGCAATGAAACTACCCAAGTTTGTAGAAGATCCAATATAGTGACAGAAACAAGCTATATAACCAGACCCAAAGCATCTAAAGTTCAGATTTTGAGTAATATCTCTTTACCGAAGAATCCTACATATTCTCAACAATACATCACTCAAACTAAAGAGATTGCAAGTCCAGTTTATGCTACTCAAAATCACGTTTACAAGTTGAGTACTAATGTAGTCTCGCAGAAGCATTTAAACAGCTCTGTGCTTTGCACCAAAGCATCTAAGAGCCAATCTTTGATTGGATGTTCAACGTTAACACAAAGTGTCATCAACAGCAGCCCAATCAAAAATGTGGCGTACAGTCACACATTTACGAAAAGCACAAACCTGAATAAGACATTGAATAAAGTAAACAATGGTGCTAATCTTAATGCAATGATCGCAGCTTCATCCGGCAGCACTCAATGTCATATTCTATCGAGGGTTGTGTCGGGTCCTAACAAAATGTCTGTACATTCTGGACGAAAATCGGTCAATACATTCAAAGGGTCAAAATCAAGTCAAGCGTCAAACCAAAAGACTCAGTCCAGGCCTATAAAAATAATACAGCAGACTGGATCTGCACATAAATCGGAGCCAAAGTCTTGGCCTGTTGCCAGTGTCACATACAAAAGTCAGCCAGCCACCTATGGAGTAGTTGATTCGAATACTTCTAAGATAATTCAGAAAGTCGGTAGCCCTACAAACAAGATCCAGCCAATGTCCTTACAGAAGTTTTCAGGGAAAGGGGAACGATTGGTGCTTCAATCGCCATGTGGCCCAGTACTGCTCTCCACTGCTCCGTTAAGTACAAGTTTACCTAAAGGACCTCATTATGTGCAGTCCGGAGCGACTCCTAACTTGCGATATGTTCAAACATATGGTACCGCAGACAATCAACTCACTTCTATATCTCAGGTCACAGCCAATCAACAATTAACTGCACAAATACTGCAGTCTCTGTCACAGCCCAAAATAATGTTGCAAACGGCTGCAACCCCTATCAATCACAGTATCACTACCTTGACGCCAGTACCCCCAATGCAGATTGAAGAACCAGCTGAAATTAAACCAATAAATCAGAAACGAATCGTCATGTAAGTATCCAGAGTATTGACATAATCTCGTATTGCCATTTTTGATTGGTTCACAATGCAGTTCGTAATAATAAAGTTATCGTTTCTTTGTTTCAGGGGTGACAAGTCTACGTTGCTCACAGCCATTACAGCAGATGATCTTATAGGAATAGAAGAGAGGCCCAATGTGTCGGAAGAGTTGCGACGGTATTCATACCAGCCGTTAGCGTTCATCATGATGGACCACACTTACGCTCTGCCTGCGCAGAAGCAGCCGCAGCCCCCGCCGCCGCCGCAGACGCCGCCGCCGGCGCAACCGCAGCCGCTGTCTCCGAGCCACGCCCAGGCACCGCAGCCACTGCCCGAGCCCACGTCGCCGCCCTCTCCCGTGGCCACGGTGTCGCCGGCGATGCTGACCCTCGTGTCCCCTCCCGTTGTCACCACCCTAGCTCCCATGAGCCCTGTCAAGAGGATCTCGCCAGTAATCATGTCTACAGCCAGCTACGAACTGCCGATAGCCGTGCCGACGAGCGTCATCGGAACCGCCATTCCGGTTTCGTCTATCCAGCTGGCGCCCGTCCCATACAAGCCCGAGGCGTTGCCTCCTCTGCCGGACGACGACACGGCTTCCGTGATATCTTCGATCGACGGAGACAGAAAGCCACCGGTCGCCGGCGGGAGTGACACTGAGACCGCTCCCGAAGGCGAAGAGGAGGGAAAGACTAGGTGTATTTGCGATTTCACACATGACGATGGCTACATGATCTGCTGCGACCGCTGCGGCGAGTGGCAGCACGTCGACTGCATGGGCATCGACCGCCAGAACATACCGGATTCTTACATGTGCGAACTCTGCCACCCTCGACAGATCGATCGGCGCCACGCTCGCGCCATTCAAATGAGAAAGAGGGAAGAGTTGAGCGCTCTAGGCGCCTCGGATTCGGATTCATCCGAGATGGGTCGCCCGCCCGGCCAGAGAAGGAAACGATTGCTCACTGTCACCACTTACACTAACACGACCGGCTCCTGTGTGACTACATACAATTCGGGCGTTCCGGTGCTGCCGCCTTTGCCCCAACCGACGCTGGCGCTCCCCAAACGAGGCCCCAAGAGGCCGGTGGTAAAAAAGGAGTTGCTACGAAAAGGAACCAAGAGGAAGCTCTCTGAAAAGCGAGTGAAACGTAAAAAGGAAATGATGCTGAACAGGAGCAAATACGGAGCGAGCCTCACAAATCAGTCTCACTGGCAAGACACCTACGAACTGGCAGTGACGAATCATTATAGCCCCGAACTGAGAGCTAAGATCATGAAATACAGCAGCAAGCTGAGCAACCAGCCTAACATGGCCTATGCTATGAACGCGCATTTATGTACCACGGTACCTCACGCGGGGGGAAAAATCCTCATCGCTACGAAAGATTTGAAAGAAAGCACTCCAGTGATAGAGCTTCGAGGGAAATACATGCTCTCCAACCAGCACAGGCCTCAGCTGCAGAACACGGCTAGGGCTGGCAGTCAGAAACCTGGCCCCTTTGTGTTCTTCTACAGATTACCTAGGGATAACACTCAGATATGCATCGACACTAGGACGTACGGCAACGAAGCACGATTCGTTAGGCGATCGTGTAAACCTAATGCGGAGCTTCAACACTGCATTGTAAAAGGGACTCTTCACGTATATTTGGTGACTATTGGAGTTATTCAATCCAATACTGAGATCACAGTCGGCCATGATTCCGACGGTAGTAAGCAACCCTGCGCTTGTGGGAATCCTAAACACTGCAAAGTGAATGGACTCAATACCCCTCTCCCGAGGAAAAGCATGGACTACCCTCCTCAAAGAGAGAAGAGAAGCCGTAATAGATGTTTCAGTTCTTCTTCGCCGGTGTCGCCGCCGCTTGCTCCCGTTTATGCGACGCCCATGAAGGAATCGCCTTTCATACCTTCTATTTTGACAATGAAGCCGGAGAAATCGCCTATAAAGCACGAGTATCCGCCGTTATCACCAGCGAAACCTATAATTATGTCCATATTCGAAGAGCCAATGAAAGCAGAGACCATTGATGACCAGAAACCCGAGATGGATTTGACTGCTAAAGAGGAAATGAAACCTGAAAATGATTTGGACGAACCTGATTTCTGTAAGGTTGAACATATTCAAGAACAGCTCAAAAAAGTAGATGAAATAAATATGCCGATAAAGACAGAACCTGAAATTAAACATGAGCCAATACCGGTTGTAAAAGAAGTTATACCAGTTGAAGAGCCCCCGATAATTGCTTACAAACCAATTGTTCCTCCAAAAGCAATAATTCCTCCGAAGGCGATGATTTCTCCAAAGGCAATCATTCCTCCAAAGGGAATCATCCCTCCAAAGGTAATCATGGCTCCCAAGGTAATCATGCCTCCAAAAGTAATCATGCCTCCTAAGGTAATCATACCCCCAAAGGCAATCATTCCTCCGAAGGCAATCCCTACTAAAGTCATAGCTTCCAGAGTAGAGGAACGTAGAAGAAGTCGATACACTTCAGAAACTAGATCCATTCCGGAGATAAAATACACTCCAGAAGAGATAAGAGCAATCATAAACAATGAGGAACCACTATCAGACGACGAGAAACCTGTGAAATTTGAACCACAGGAGAAAGTAGAAGAAAAGAAACCAGATGAGCCGAAGCATGAAGATGAGAAGCCTCTATCGATTCTCTCAAAGGAAGTGACAGCCAAATCCGCTTGCCACGACCGGTCGTCTCGATCCAGCAGAACGACTGTAGTCAACCAGGACTCTATGGACGACAAAACCGATGACTCGCAAGACAAAATACAGACCACCACTAAAGAGAAGGAAAAGAGGAAAATGGTAAGTGTAAGTCTATTTCTATCGTTCCTATCTCATTGCAAACGCTTTTGTTCGAACAGCTTATCCATTTAGCTGTCGATGATGATATTTAAGATGTTTGTATTGCAGACCCGCGAAGAGCGTAAAATGGAAGCAATAATGAAAGCGTTTGAGCGGATGGAGAAAGCTGAGCAGAGGAAACAGGAGGTCAAGGAACGACAGAAGAGACGAGAGTCGGACCCGCATCCGAATGCGATAGACAGAGACGACGACGAGGAAGTTCATTGTGCTACGAAAAGAAGGAAGAGGTAAGTTCTTTGCTCATTCTTCTTCTTTTTTGTATGTCATTCAGATTCAATGCAAATTGTTTAGGTGCAGAAGGTCCAATTCCCAAAACGTCTAATTCTATATTATCTGTGAACCGTAAAGTAACTATAAACCAACTGACTTGTAGAATTGTAGGTCTGCACTAATTTGCATACGACGCGTGTGTAACATTACAATAATTGTAAATTCAAAACTGTCCAATCGGTAACTAAGGTATTGCTTCTGATGCCTGATTTCTGGACACATTGTTAACTTTGCCCAACATATGTCTCGTTTCTCCATCTGGTATTAAACAATAAAGACAGCAATACACTTGTTGGTCGGTCAAAGTTAACAAGGGGTTCAAACACCGGTCATTAATCCCCTATCTGTACAAATATCCACAATCCACATGTCGTAACAGACGCAAGGGGCGCGCCCGCACCACGTCGCAGTCCAACCGCCGGCGCCTCAACTCCGCCGACAGCGACCTGGTGACGTCAGGCGACGAGGCTCCGCCCCCGCCCGCCACGCCGCCCCCGGCGCCTCCGCCCCCGCGCCGAGACTCCGAGGCGCCTCTGTCTAACGAACCGGACAGGTCTAGCGACACCATCAATGAGGTATACTAGGGGCATTTTTCAGCCTTTATCATCCCACTCCTTATCCCATAATGATTGCTCGAGATAATAAATGTGCGAGGAAGATAGGATAGTTTTACCCATAAGAGTGCAAAAATATTTTTTAAATGGAACCAATAAAAATTTAATCCTGCTATTTACATTTTTACATCTAGAAATTGCACCAATAAGACTGCTTTATACTTATAACTAGCTTGGAACATATTTATTGAGTATCATGATCTAACATTGACAAGCCATTAACCATGACTCAATTGCCAGGACCTGGGCCTGAGCTCGGCGTGTCTGCTGGTGGAGGCGGCGGTGGGATGCGTCGAGTCCGCCTTCAAACTGCCCAAAACCAAGAAGACAATGGCGACGGAGTGGGTCGGCCGGTCCCCGGAGCGCACGCCGTCGCCCTACCGCTCCCCGTACCGGCCGGCGCTGGTGTCCGCGCCGACGCTGGAGAGCCTGGTGCGCGTCGCCTCCACCATGATCGGGGACCTCAGCGGGCTCCCGGGCGCCGGGGACGACGAGGACGCGCGAGCCTCCCCGCCGCGCACGCCCGGCCGGGACCGGAACAGGCCGCCCAAGAAGTCCCGGCGGGTCACCCGCAGCACCCCGCCGGCCGAGGTGCCCGAGGCGACGCACCAGATCCTGCCTCAGCACAGCGCCAAGAAGCGCTGGCTGCGGCAAGCTATCAGCGAGGAGAGCGACCCGCCCAGCACAGGTGCGTAGCGCGTACCGCGCCTCTAGAGACGGTCCGTCCGCGCGGAGAATAGGCGTGTCGACAGTATCAAAGAATCGTCGATTTAATAATTTTAGGGCAATCTAAATACTAAAATAATTTAAAACACGGGTTAAGTTTTATTTAAAATAATCAGATTATTAAGATTTTCAATAAAATAAAACATTAAAATATTGCTATCGGCCATTTTGATTGAAACACCAATCATAGCGCATGACGTCACGCTTAGGTAAACTCCGCTGATACCACTGTATTTTGTTGTTGTGAATACTGCTTTGCGCTTTTGGAGTGGTTTTTTTATTATTTAACGTGTGATTTATCGACTTTAATCTACAATATAACAATGGAACCAAGCTTTGTTAAGGCAAATAGCTCTAATTTGCCTAGGATTGATATATAATGTTGGGCGATTTCCTACCAACAAATAAGTAATTTTGCTCGTCGAGTTCCGAAACGTGAAGACTTCTTTGTAAGTCACTTCAAGAACCATCATTCTTCGTTTCTTAGCTATATAAGGTCGCTCAGTTGTGTCGGATGTTCGTATTTTCCTGTCTGATTGGCGTGTAAATTTATGGGGCAAACATTCTGGTTTTATACGTACTGGTGATACTGATACCATCACATGATACTCCATATAATTTTCCATGTCATTTGGCACCTCAAAAAAGAAAACGAATTTTGATAAGGAATGATAGCCAAGGCCAAAACAAACATAACCTCGATAAATTAATTATTCCATAGCCGCCTTAATTCAACTATTTCCAGTCAAACAAACATTTTAAGACCTATAATTACATGATAACATACTCACATCAAAGTGGTCTTCACAGAAGTTTCGCCGTGCGAGCTTTAACCACTCAACTCTTATTATTTTCTTGTTTGGAAAATGTACAAACACTTTGTTGCGTGTTCTTATTGATGTGTTTTTACACTGCGGTACTGCACATCACTTATAAACTTCGAAATTCATTTGTATCACACTAAGTATCTAAATGTTTTGTTAAATTCTTCGTAACGCATAGACATAATTACATGTTTACCTAAGCGTGACGTCAGAGCCGACGCCATGACACCGCGAGCTGTTTAGGCGCACTATTTGAATAATTATTAGAAAAAGGGTTTTAACTTCGTTAAACTCAAATTTATTACCGAAATAAAGGTTTTTTCGTAAATAGTAAATATGTACCGCTATTATGGAAGAGGATTTCAAAATCTTTCGCCACGCCTATTCACATCTATGTCTGAATTAGAAACGTTTGTTGCAGAATCTCCGCCGAACGAAATGATCACGCCGCTGAAGAAGCGACGGTTGGCGCGGGAGTCGCTGTCGTGCGAACAGAACACCATCGTGCCTGTAAGTTTAACTTAACATTGACCGTGTAGTAAACATGTAGTGACCGTGTAGAAACATTGACAGTTTAGCTAATTCCAATTGTAATGAACGTGTTGTTGTCCATGCAGTGTAACGAAGATACGTCGCCAACTCTAACGTCGGAAGACTCGCCGGTCAAAGACGACCCTCATTCGAATAGACAGTATATAGTGAGAAACATAATGGACAGCATTTACGGTAGAGATCGGACTCGCTCGGATAGCGGGCAGGGGTCCGACGACCAGTGCAACTTGATGGACAACGACGTCCTCAACGTGAACATCAGGGGACCCCACGACAGCGAGAACATTAGGAGGATAATCGGAGTCCCCACGCCCGAGGAAGAGACGCCGCCCGAGTTATCCAAACCCGACGACTTCAGAAGCAACAACAACAACGTGGAACTCGAAGAGAGCAATTACAACAAAGCGGTGCCTATGGAGATCGACACGACGATACCCCAGCCGAGGATACAAGAGGCGGTGGAGAGTCACGCCGACCCGGCCCGGGGGGACAGTCCAAGCGACAAACTCAACAGCTGCCAGTCGGCAGACACCAGCGGCAACTCCTCGCCGCAGCGGGACGAGATGGACGACATACAGAAGAAAATACACTCCTTCCACACGGAGAACATTATGATACTCAAGAGCAGGAACAAGAAGCCGAAAGAGAAACGGAAGAAGGTCAACCTGAACTTCGACCTCAACATGGTGGACGACCAGATCAGTATTCAGCTGCGGACGGGGAACGAGCGGTCGCCGGAGGTGAACGGCGACGGCCACGGGGACATGAGCGACGAGATGAAGTGCCACGTGTCGCCGGAGAACATTCCGCTGCCGCCCGTCGAGTCCATCCCGCTGCCGGCGCCGGAGAACATCCCGCTGCCGGAGGAGACCAGCCCCATGGCCATGGTGCCGCCGCCCGAGACCATCCCGCTGCCCACGGGGCCCATGCGGCGAGCCAGGCCCGCGCGCCCGGCGCCCGCCTCGCCGGAGGAGAAGCCCTACTCGCCGGAGGAGAAACACTACACGCCTGATGAAAACCCCTACACGCCAGAGGAAAAACCCTACACGCCAGAGGAGAACCTCTACACGCCAGAGGAGAAATCCTATTCGCCCGAGGAGAAACCCTACACGCCACACGAGAAGCCCTACACGCCGGAGGAGAACCCCTTCACGCCGGAGCGGCCGTCCGTTCTAGAGAACTCCAATTTGACGTTCTCCTCTCGCTTCAGCTCGACGGGCCTCTTCTCCGGCATCTTCAGCAACATGTCGCAGAACTTCAACGCGGACGCCTCGATGAACGAGAACGCGCCCAACATGTCGATAATAAAAAGTGCTATAGACAGGACTACGAGTTTAGACAGTAGTTTGTTCGACAAGGACAGTATTACGCGGTCGGACGAGATGAAGAGCGTGCAGGAGATACTGACGCGAGTGAACAATATGGACAGTAATAACAGTGTGATATTGTCGGGAGTGCTGAAGAGTTCGAACAAGTCGGCGCTGCTGACGCCGCCCAAGCCGGCCGGCCGGTACTGCGTGCGACCGAACGACCCTAGGCTCAACCCTCCGCCCGCAGAAAAACCCAAACCTATCAGAAGAAAGGTGAGTCGGTTTACTAAGTACTTATCATCTTGACGTGACGATCGAAAGTCTACCTTACAGCTTAGGTAGATATAGCTCAATACGCCTTGCAAGGTAGCCGCGGAGTCATTAGGTATCTTTGTTGCGTTATCCTTATATCAAAAGATTGAGCGCTGTTACGCAAAACCGATGTTTATCACCGACTAACGATTGGTAATGATGGATAATCGCCTTGTCGAGTGGAGTAACGACCTACATAGGGTAATAATTTAATGAACGAGATCGAAATTAGCATTGTTGCTTCCATTGACGAGGCCTATAATCAGCCAGTTATGATATTGTACTTACTAAAGTGACTGATTTGAGCCATTTTGCAGTTGTAGGGAAAGTTTTAATATTGATGATCATGTTGATTTATTAAACCCAGTAGAAATCCGTTCAAGGCTTTAGATAAGATAAGCTAAACATTATGCTAGCCATTGAGGTCATAATGTGTTCCGTTTATTTTGTTTTTGTAATCAAATCACCATGCATAAGATGAACTGACTTTGGATAGGGTATTTATAAAACGAATACTTAAGATATAGTTTTAGCTAATCCTTATTTTTTTCATAAAAAGTGATCTAGATAGCATTGCGTTTTGATAATATTTTATAACCATTTCACAATTTGATACTAATCTACTCCGAAGCTATTCCATTGAGATTCGATTGAAGAGTTCTTAAATTAGCAGAACTGACCCCCAGGTCAGATGAGTCAATAGTCGTATGTCTAGTCTAGTAAGTAATAGTATGAGAAATAGCGATGGCTTAGTGCACTGGTCGTATCTTTTCACTCCACAAGCACCATACACGTTCCATCTTTCATGAAACATGTATACTGTCTAATGAAAAGTTTTCAGAGTTACTTTCAAATATAGTTACCAGTTAGTAAATAAAGTTTCAAGTAAAGTAAGCTTTCACACATCCTCCGATCGCGGGCGAATAGGAGCAGGGGCCTTACCATGACGTCTTATTGCGATCCAATTGAGGACCTAAACAGAATCGTTTTACTACTTATTCGTACCGTGACCTCTTGTTGTGACATCGTGACGCTCAATTTAGGTTGATTTTAAATCTAAAGGGATTGACGGCTACCTAAATTATATCGAAAGCCATGTATTACTATTATTTAAAGTGAAACGATTCCGTTTAGGTCCTCAATTGGATCGCAATAAGACGTCACGGTAAGCCCCCTGGAGCGTGTATACGCCGTACTGTCCACGCGTTTTGTAACTGTAACGTATTCGTGGTCCGTCTCGAGCGCAGCCCACTCACTGCTCCTCCGGCCCGCAGCTCTCTATCACGGAGTACCGGCTGCGCAAGGGCGCGGCGGCGGACGAGCCGGCGCCGGAGCCCGGGGGCGAGGGCGCCGAGCCCGGGTCGCCCGAGCGGGACCCGGGGGAGCTGGACCAGCGCCTGCACAAGGATCCGGCGGCGGACCAAGCGCCCAAAGGTGCCCACTCTACTGCTACCGTGTCCTGCCCGTGTAGCACCTGTGTGGTGGCGGCTTCCTTGTAGCCGACGGTCGCGTGTGCCGCCAGGTGTGGCTGTCGTGTACGATGAGGATGGGCGGCGCGACTACTCGGTCGCTCGGGCGACGAGATAGTCGCTTCTGTAAACAATGTGCCGCTTCAGTATCGCAGCATCTAGCTTCACACGCGATCGTATGGTGTATTTTATGGCATGTTTTGAAGTGACTTCTGAAAAGAAGTTCTATATTTAACTGTGTTTTTTGCATGAATCGTTTAAAAAATTCTGGCGCCGTAGTCTCGTACATTAAATCACATTTCTTTCGTAACTTTTTAGTGTATGAATGAATAGGAAGTCTGGTTTTTTGCTTCAAGGAATGATAGTTATTTTCAATATTAGTTAGCGTTTTTTGACGTCTTATCGATTGCATGGTATTGTAGGTAGTTTTACTATACAGTCGGGAGATTTTTATGCCCATATAGGTGGTAGTTGTGCGCGGCGTGCAGGTGAGGGGGGGCAGTGGGAGTGGGGGGAGGGGCCGTGCTTGGCCCTTCGCTAATGGGCTTTGTGCAGTTTGTCTGGGTGGATATACCGCTTCTAATGCCTGTACACATACTTCACGATGGCTCCCTATACTCGTACGTAGTAAGTGAGTCTAGAGACCCGCAGCGAGATAATACGTTAAAATTTAAATGATATTTGGAAAAACAAAAAAAAAACGCGTACTAAAATATATCAGATAAGATCCTGATGAGGATAAACTAAGCTAATTTTTTATTTAGTCCTGTCAAATGATTTGTCGTCACTTTTCGACCTTATGGAAATAACTTGAGCGCTGTCACATCAAGTTTTAGTTCAGTTCAGTTTATGCCAACAGAATCGGACCATTGTCTCGCCATATCGACACTTGGCAATCGCAAGTATTTCCACACAGCCTGAAATGTCAATGCTAAGCGAGACTGGCGAGTCAAGTTTGCCTCGTGTTCCCTCGCGCGTTCCTCGACTGGGTCAGGGAGGGTTATTGCCCTTCCGACTCCCACCAGCTTGTATGCAAACATTAGACGCGGTTTTACCATAATCTTAGATCTGGCTAACGCGCCCTTTGAGTCTCGTTACGAAATTAGTTACGACCGCGATGCTTGCATTCCAAAATGTACTCTGTTTCAAGTTTTGTACAAATGTTGCATTGTTCAATCTAAACTTGTAATAAAACAGGGAAGAAACAAAAAGATAAACAATAAATCTACTGAAGAAGAATACAAAAGTTTTGAAAATGGCGACGGTTTGTCTATGAAATAAGTAAATAAATGATATACCTAAGTAATGTTTAGATTTAATATAATTTAATTAAATCAATGCAACTCTACTGCATCAATGTAATAAACTTCATATAAATATATGAGTCAAGGCTGCACTGAACTCCAATCGAAGCATGTAATAATAATTTTGCAAAAAGGTAGTCAATCAATCAAACAGACAGATCGTTTGGTCATCATTAAATGACAGTACTGCGCATTACCTATGATCTCATGCACTGCAACAGTTCCATTAAATTATCTACGTTTGCGCGCGATCCATCTATTGTACTGATAAACGCAGTGCGGTTGACGATGCAGAACTGACGATGAGAACATTGACTTGACTTGTACATTTGGTACTTATAATAGTTCCTTTTTGACTGAACTTATCACTGACCACTCGTTTGAACTGTCAACAGAAAACCGCTATTGTAATGGTTTCTGATCGCCACAATATTACGCCTCGAAACTACTGTAAAATATTGTAATACCAATAGTTTTAAAATGATTTGTAATAATTGATAACAGTAATGAGTTGCACTGTTTATAATATTTGATTGTACCTACTACATGGATACTGCTGGATGTGTTATGCAACTCACGACCCGAGTTTATCTAGCAATTTACTTGCATTGATATGAAACTGGTGTAAATAGCTTCTAAATAAGCTTGCTACATTCGTAATAATGGTATTATTGAGTATCTTTATGTTATAGGACTTTGAATTTAATCTACTACATAATAAGACTGATCAAATTTCATATCGTAAAGTCAGAAGCGATGTGTACGCCGCG
Source organism: Hylaea fasciaria (assembly GCA_905147375.1). NCBI lineage: Eukaryota > Metazoa > Arthropoda > Insecta > Lepidoptera > Geometridae > Hylaea > Hylaea fasciaria. The sequence goes on from LR990197.1 coordinate 10,854,580, forward strand.
CCGTTGTACCGAATGCAAATATACATGCGGGCTTATACAAAACAAAATGTACGCGGCACATAAATTGCGTTTTAAAGCCGGTCAGAGGATTGAATCGCCTCCGACTCGGCCGACCTTGGCGAACCGAGCGAGTGGCGACGTAACCGCGCCATCTCGCACAATACTGCGCAAATTATACCACAGTACGTCACTAGTAGTTAAACTTTTTGTTACAATCGCACGGATGCCTTAGCAATGAAATAATCTCGAGTTAATCACGTACTCTGATCGTCTCGTTAATAGAGTCGGCGATCGGTCGACAATGTAAGTCGTGTTATTTTTGGCTCGCTACCGCGGCCGCTGTTTACGGACGCCGCTCTCGTATTCATGTTTGAGAATCGCATCTCGCGCCCGTTCCGACAACTTGGGTAATCGAGAACGTGAACGGATTATGCTCGACGAGATCCGCGAGCATGTCGGGCTACCTATGCTCGACGAGATCCGCGAGCATGTCGAGCTACCTATGCTCGACGAGATCCGCGAGCATGTCGGGCTACCTATGCTCGACGAGATCCGCGAGCATGTCGGGCTACCTACGCCCAACGAGATCCGCGAGCGTGTCGAGCTACCTATGCTCGACGAGATCCGCGAGCATGTCGGGCTACCTACGCCCAACGAGATCCGCGAGCGTGTCGGGCTACCTATGCTCGACGAGATCCGCGAGCATGTCGGGCTACCTACGCCCAACGAGATCCGCGAGCGTGTCGAGCTACCTATGCTCGACGAGATCCGCGAGCATGTCGGGCTACCTACGCCCAACGAGATCCGCGAGCGTGTCGAGCTACCTATGCTCGACGAGATCCGCGAGCATGTCGGGCTACCTACGCACGACGAGATCCGCGAGCATGCGTGCAGACCGTTTGAAGTGGCGACTGATTATTTGCGCAGGTGTGTTCGACGCCCAGCCGACGGCGTCGGAGCGCCAGCGGGAGGACCTGAGCTCGCGGCTGCGGCGGGAGTTCGGCCTGGCGCTGCCGGAGGACGACGAGGCGCGCCCGCCGCCGCTGGCCTCCGGTACGCGACGCTAACTGCACAGGGCCGGGGGTAGAGGGCACGGCATACACGGACTATCTAATGGGGCCGTAGTGTTTAGTTTGTTTGCACTTACATTACTGTTTTACTATTTTGCATTAGATTAATGTAGAGTTGTCTTAGTATTTTTTCTACCTGAATGTAAAGCTTCATAGTGCACATTGTTGTTGTCATTAGAAATGTTTATTGAGATGTAGTGTGGACATGTGAGTGAAGGCTCCCCTTGTCCGCAGACGGCGGCGGCGGCGCGGCGCGGTGCGAGAGGTAGAGGCGGGCCTCGCCGCTGACACAATATGAACACGTATTTTTGTAAATCTCGGCGCGCGGTCGCCTGTATTGTATTGTATTGTATTATATTAATTGTCGTAGGAGCGAGACGTTTCGATCGTCGTTAGTTAGGTGCGCACTCGCGCGTTTTGTATATTTCAGTTTCATACTTCACTTTATTTTTTATTTTTCACAGTTTTCTGCAAGTACAAATTGTTTTTATTTCTCTTTGTACATATTGTATATAGATGAGTTAAGATAAAATTATAGGGTACCTACTCGGTCGGCGTATATGTATTAATGATAATAAAAGATTTTTTATATATGTACAACGTTTATGTATCTTATTGATATATTTATTTATTATCGATCTTTCGATAGTGATTTTAGGGAGCGACGGCTAGCACTTTTGTACGCATAATGTTAAGTAAATTATAGTTGTTTTTATTATTTTGTTTTACGTTTTTTTTAGCGTATGGAGTCGCGTGACTCGCCTAGTGTAGGACTCTTCGTAGTGTAGATGTGTTACATGTAACTCTAGAGTACCTACTAATAGCCATTTCTAGAGGTTACGCTCTTATTTTCGTGAAGAAAGTTGTTTTTATACTTTGTCTTTGATCCACCATCGCAAAGATGATTGCTTAGGCAGCTGGGTTGATGGTTTTTTTTATACCCCATTCTATGAAATTATTTTGCATTGTTTCTCAAAAGAAAACATCCTAACTTTTATTATGTAGGGGGAGAGGCGACGAGACCTTACTCTGCTATCTTTTACTATCTTCTAGCGTAGCCACTGCCTCGAGTGAGACGGACAAGGTGGCAGGTTCAAGGTGCAAGGTGGCCGATTGAGATTGCAATCGCGGGGACTGTGTAAATATTGAAGAAATTAATTTTCTCACCAATTTTCTAGTTCGAAGATTAATATCATAGCAATACAGTGAGATATATTAGGGCTCTTGCGTTTTCTGGCGACTTGATCTAGATTTATAAAAGTATGCAGTAAATGTAAGAGTAAATGCATTTTACGTGTAAAGGTGTCGGTCGGGTACAATTGTACATAGAGATGTTGACAGCTGTAATATTGCAATTTCATCTATCATGCGCGCGCTCCCGTGGTGGATTGAGGCCTAATCCTCCGAACGAGAGTGAGGCGGGATCCGTGCCCAGCTGTGGATGAATATGGGTTGGTGACCTTTCATTCACTCATCAACCCGCATAGCTTAAACATATTTGTATACCTATACAATGTATTACGAATATTTGTGCAAATTCAAGCGCTTTGTTAACGGTAGCATTTATTTATTTCATACAAAAGTAATTGTTGATTGCATATTGTACTTTACATTTGAATTTTGTTATTCCCCATTTCAATAACTGGAACACTATTAATTAATTTAGTAGTGTTAAAGCATTACAAAGTTTATTGGATTTGAAGTGGGTGCCTATTTATTATGTGGGTAGTATTTATCGATTAAAATTCATAACCTATTTTGCATCAACTGCCATGAAATCGATGATTGATTAGCGGCCCGTAATGCCTCAGAACTTGAATTAACAAATGCGCAAACGCTAAGCAATATGATGTGATTTACTATATTATTCTAACATTAGATATATATCTATTTGTGGTTGTGCTCTAACTTAATATTCTTGGTAACTCGCGAACAAGTGCTTTGTGTAAGTAGAAATAAAACTGCATTGTAGATTATGTGCAGTAAAAGACGCGGTATGAATGTGAAATTAATTCGGGCCGAGCCCGCATAGAAGTCTTACAAGTTACGAAATTGAATATTACAGTTGTTTAACTATTAATATGTAATAATATATATTTTTATGTAATATGGTAACAACGAATCGATGTTGTGAATAACCCGGGCGATCTTTCAAAACCCAGTGATCCAAGGAAACACTTGCAAAATATTCTTTTTGTTATATTAGGGATGTACGTTTAGGTAATTAGTTCGTATCGTTTGTTTAGTGTAAAACCGCCTTTCATTATATTAATTTTAGTTTTATTTTGGCAAAACGTTTTGGGTTAAAACACTTTTGCTTACTGAATGTGGCCTAAACCATAGATTGGAAATGAGTTTGATTAATTACAAATTGGATTTAATAGATGCCTTGATTCGTATTTGAAGAATATATTTATAGATTTTATTTTGTCTACCGGTGGAAGTCGTCTTATCACAAATTATAATCAATCAAACGCGTCTCTCGTCTAAAAGCTTTAGTGAATAACTGAACACTGGATGTGCACGCGAATATTTAGGCTCAACTTCGTAGTGATTAATCTGCTGATTTTATAAACCCAGTGTCGGCCACGTCCCGAGCGTTGCTCAAATGAGGGGTTCTGCGCGCACCACCCCGCTGTGGAACCCCAACCACGACGGATCGTGTGCTTTTTGTGGTGAGATGTGAACTGCGTGAGATTTTATACTGGCTGCTTATTCTCAAGTCAATTCTGAACCCTACCTAATAAAGGTCTTCCTTTAACAAGGCTAAAGCCATACTACAATGTATTGAAATTCTTCCTGACCTAGTGATAATTTTATAGTTTAAAGTGTTGATCGCTTGCTATTCAAGTGTTTATACAGCAATATCGAATTAAGGCAGAGAATGACAATTCTATGTTGTTAAGACTTATTTTCTAATGAAATGATGAAATTACTCGTTTGATGTGGTTTCTAATAGCCAATAGTTGTTTTGTTTGTTGTATTCACAAATATTGTCACGTACCTACTTGCCAAGTTTATTAAGTCAATTGTATTTTTCAGAGGATCCGTTATTTTATTCTACTTAACTATTTTTGAAGATTTAGTCATTGCATAATTATTAGTGTTAGTCAACTTGTTGCAATAAAGCCTACAAGGCGAAATTACGAGATAAATATATTGACGATTTATAAACACGCAGAATGATATATTAGCCACGTTTATTTCATTCATTATTTTATTATATTTTTGTATAAAAAGTTGTATATAAGTTCTTTTATTTTATAGATCAATTGTAGAATAAATGGAGTTTTATTCGCAGCCAGTCGGTTGTGGCTATGCGAGTACTAAATTGTATATGAAATGATTTGTAAATATTTTGATCTGGATTTTACTAGTATCTATACCTCTGCTTAATGTCTTGTTATAGTGCATCTTGCTGACTTCAAATACCAGTAATTATCACAAATCTAGACGTAGCGACAAGAGACATACAATAGAAGAGTTGTAATATAATTCTATAGATTTTAACATTAACAACTTCCAAACGGCAATATGCGCTCTAAACTTTTAAAATGTTTCTGTAGAATATTAGAGAAAATCTTTGTGATAAAATCTTTATTATAGTTAATATCATCGAGTAGTGAACTGTTTGTGTACATAATAATTAGATATTGTTAAGTGAAAGCTATATTTTGTTATGGTGGACAAAAAGCGCACTTTCTATCGGTTGCCATATTACGAACCTAGTTTGGTACTTTCGACTCCTTCGTCATTTGCACCCACCTTGGTCTACCTTCCCCTGTTCGGTTAATTCTATGTAAGGTATTTGTAACAATGGAATATTTTGCAATATATAATAATATAATTTTGTAACGCTAAGTGGATCATAAAAAAGGAAAGCTGTATATTATCCAGATGTTAAATATTATTATTTCTTAATGTTTGAACTAAGCATGTAAAATTTAAAATAATAATATAGAATAAAAGATGTTATGATAATTAATTACATAAAATCTTCGTTTGAATGTAAAGCCTTTTCCTTACTCCTAAAGTGAAACATTTGCGTCCATAAAATAATAACATTTATTTTATAACGATTATTAGGTATTACATTTGACACTTTGAACATACGATACACGTGAAATGTCGGAGGAGTAAAGAAGCGAAAAGTGAGTTCTCTACTCCTTCGAAAAATAAAGTTGTCCAGCACATTTATTTATTCAACTTACATTAGTTGCCGGTTCCAATAGCACTGGATTTGGCCTTAAAACTTTGAGCTAAACAAATTTTCTAGTATAGGCGTACCTATACAATTTATTCTGGGCGATAATTCCAAATACATATAGAGACCGGCTAAAAAAAGACGCAATAGCCCATCGCACGAGACGGCTACGAGTTTTTTTTTTACAATTCTTGCATATTTAGTGACGAATGGAATAATATCCATCTATACATCTTACATGTAAGGTATTAACGAGTATAATTTATATCAGGTATATGAATGGTGTGTATTCGTGGCCGCCGCAATGGCTAGCTAACGCTATTTCTTAATGCTATAAAAATAACCCTCAGTCTTAAACTTTTCCATTCTACCAGGACGCCATGATTCAAGATTCACCACACTTGCCGACTTCGGATAAAAAATAGGTTTGTAGCTAACAACAAAGATAAATAATACAATAAAGTTCTTCCTGGGCGACTGCAGTTGATGAAAATGAAAAATTTATAAAACATTTCTATAAAATTATATTTTATATCTTATGTACCTACCTACTTAGACTAAGTTTAAAAAATATAACTGGATGGGTGACCTGCACCATTGAAGATTTGAAGAAGACTCCTTAGGACGCTGTCTTGGACTCATGTTGATACAATATGAGTCAGTATACGGATAATTGTATAGGAAGGTAGCGCCTAAAACCTTTCCATCGCCAAACTTTCAGAAGCAATTTTACAACAAAACGAATTCCACAACTATCTTTTGGAACAGTCGTCTAATGACCCGGCGCATAGAGCACGGTATGCTTTGTCATGTATACGTTCAAAAAGTTGCAAACAAATGGCTGCTTCTGCTTACCGGTGATTCTAACAAAAATATGCTGGACATTAGTTTACATACTGTTAGGTTATCAACCGACCGTTTAATGGCACTAAAGTATGATCGATCATCTTATAAATCTCTATCATAGAAAATACTACCCCTACGACGATAACTAGGTACAATTTTTGTCTCAAAGACTTCCTTTACAACTTAGGTGTAGACTAGTAAGGTAATATGAATATTAGCAGCCGTTTGGGCTCACTACTCAATGTTCTCGACCTCTACACATATACTGCACGCACGTACAACTATAAAATAAAGTTTATGTTCACCATCTAACACTTAGGCGCCATACTGGCTGACAATAAAATTAATCACAATCTGAGTTTTGTTGTTCGACCCATACCTTCGGATGGCTACTTCAGCAGGATTAAATGCCGTTCCAGACTACATTAAATGAATGACCTGTTAGCCGCAGTTCATAGCGGGAGCGTGGTATCAACAAGGAGGCGCGATCTGCCTTTCTCGTTATATGCGCAAGTCGCAATCCCCGTAGTTACACAGTGCCGTAACTAGCCTTATTAGCACCCTAGGCGTTAGTAACAGTGTTCTTGTAATAAAAAAAAATATCTTACCCGGCTTTAACAATGAAATGGGCAATGTATAAAAATAAACCTATATCATTATTTCTCCCAAGGAGACTCAGACCACGCATGACCCAAAACTTGGTTCCATCCGATCACGCGGCACCCACCCAGTTACGGCACTGCCCGCAAAATGTCATTAAAACGTTACAAAAAGTTCCACCAAGAAGTAAGCATGATCTCGATGACATTTACAGTTCTACCCAGAAGTTGCGCTCGTCATCCGAAGGTAGGTCGAGTCACTCGTCACAGATCGTGTTCACGCGAGACAGAGGCGGCGGACTCCGCCCGGGGCCGGGCGCTACGCCGGCCGCCAGTCCCGCTCGCTCGGCTCGCGCTTCACGTGGTAGCCGATGCAGGGCTGGAAGTTCACGTGGATGGTGACCGGGTGCAGCGGCGCCGCGCCGCCGAGGTGGGCGCCGCCGAGGTGGGCGCCGCCGTGGTGGCCGCCGCCGAGGTGGGCTCCCAGCCCCGACAGCGCCTCGCACGGCGCCAGGTGGCGCGACAGGCACGCGTAGTCCACGCTCAGCGGGACGTAGTATTTGCCTGCAAACCGACGGGGATATTGTAAGAACAAGTTTGAAAGATCAATAACGACGTAATTTCATTTAAGTAACGGATGGCTCGATCAGAGCCGTGGAATAATACCTAACAATGAACACTATGGGCCTAAGATTGAGTAAGTGAAAGCTATGAATTTATACATACCGAGCGCGTTTAATGCAAATATTGGAACGTATTGAGTAGGAGGCGGCAGCGGCTTCTCGTAATGGTGCTGGTGCGCCGAGTCACTTGACGTGTCCTGTTGAAAAACAAATTACAAATAATTAATTTACTAAATAAGTATGTAGGTATCTACCTACATATTATATACATAGGTAGGTAATTCTAATATGATATAACAAAGTCCTGGTTTACACCATTTACAACTCAAGAACGACTGGACCGATTTTCGTGATCTTTGCTTTGTTAGACTTGTCTCTAACTCTGTCGTGTCTGTGTTGAAAACTCTCCGTTCCGAATAGCAGAATACAATTGGCAAAAATATACGAAAATGAGAGAAAAATTATAATCCATATTCAAATACATCTATTTGACAGGACGTCTGTCGGGGTAGATAATTATAATTTCACTAGCTGCGCCCCGCGGTTTCACCCGCGTTTGGATAATATACAATAATATATCTTTATGAAATGTAGCCTATGTGTTATTCTGATATGTAAGCTATATTATTGTGAAGTTTCATCAAAATCCATTCAGTAGTTTTTGCGTGAAAGAGTAACAAACATCCATCCATCCATCCATACTCACAAACTTACGCATTTATAATATTAAAAAATAGTAGGATGATTGAATACCATTGTTCGTGAGTACTACCTTAGTATGTAGGGACCTACTTACTAAGTATAATAGACGCATGTCGATAAAGAAAATAGCACGGAATTTCTTTACCTAAGTACCTATACCTACCTATTGCCCGCTAACTATTTTGAAAACGTGATTCCATGCAGAATCCGGGCTAGTTCACCGCTGTGGATTATGTCATATTCCTCTCACGAAAGTGAGCGAAACTCAAGGGGAAATCTGATTGGATTTGAGTGTTTGTGTGTAATGTGTATGTTATTACCTGTGGCGAAGTGTCCCTCCCCTCCTCAGTGGAGGCGGAGGCGGAGGTGCAGGTGGAGGCGGAGGGCGGCGCGGGGTGCGGGTGCGGGTGCGGGTGCGGGTGCGGGTGCGGGTGCGGCGGGCGCGCGGCGCGGCGCCGCTTGTGCGTGTACAGCTTGGCGGGCGCGTGCGCCGCGCGAGGGGGCTCCGCCGCGGGCTGAGGGGGGAGGACCTTATTGAGGACGGTTTATTCCCAACGACCACCCCTGATCCTGCCGCCAGTGGTGGTCGTTGCAACAATATTAGTCACGAGTCACGACCGAGGGCCCCGGACTAGTCCCGGGATGACCCCGAATGATGACGAGAGCCATCATTTGGCGAAAGCCTCTCAAAGTGATTACCAGACCCTGCGATCCTTTTGACTAGTCATTGTTGTTCGAACCCGAGTGCAAGTTTTTATGTTACTGAGGCAAGCAGTTGTCGCTTCATGACAACAGTTTCAGCGCCACATAGAACTTCGTATTGCAAATATTGCTTAACACTGCACTGTGCTCGTCCCGTTGACATGGTTCTAAAGTCAGTAAGGTTAGGCCTAAGTACTATAGCTAATAAGGATATACATCGACCCGGCAATGCCCTAGAGTTGCATATGTCATGTCTTGGTCACCATTTGCCATCAAGTGGGCTATATGATGCAATAAGCTATTTTTTTTTAATTCGCATCTTAATTCTGTAAAAATTGTATTAATATTTCAGTTAGGTAAGGCACCTTGAATTTAGGCCAAATCATCAAAACGAACTCATCAGGACTCCACACGAAATGAGATGACAGCGGAGGTGTCAAACTCTCTTAACCGATTTCAAACCAATCTCACCTCAGTATCCTGCGATCTAGAAAATCGCCTCTCGATGCTATTCTTGAATTTGTACGAATGTAGGAAGTCCTCAGTGTGGTCTGGCTTCCTCACGGTCCGCAGCGAGGCCGGAGACCGCTTCCGCCTCCCGTCCAGGGGCAAAGGCTCGCGAGGCAGGGCTTCTCCCTCAGCTGTCACAGGCATCTGAGCCGCTGGTACTGGAATGTGCAATGGTTTATGATAACCCTAGAATTGGAAAGACATGCTGTGAGAATAACACGAAAAACGACCATTAGTTCACCGTATCTTCAAGACAAACAAAAGTAACGGCTTGTGACAGATTTTTAGGTTGTCTTCTTCGGCTTTTCATAGGTATGTAGCTTCCCGAGCTTTGCTGTGGGTCAAAATTTTGGACCATTCCGATGGCTAGTCTATAAGAAGATGTACCTCGCGTTCGACAACCTTTAATCTTTCATCATCTCACCAAATCAAGTATACTTCACTGGCTGTACCTCCGGGTTCTTAATAAGTTCTACCAGATAGAAACAGAAGAAGACGTCAGTCAACGAAAGTACATCCTTACCAGAAGTAGCCTATTTCCTCTGATGATAAGCAGATCGTACATGACAAGAAAATATTAGATTAAGACCCCTTATCCTGCGTAGGGCATGCAATTATCCGCCCTTTTTTACTATTCGGATATTTCGGATACTTCCAGAACACTATTCGGATAAATCCGGATAATATGGATATTTTGGATATTACTAACTAGAAGATAAATCAAACGAATATCAGTCTCAAATCAACATTTGTATTACAAACAATTCAAAAATTATGTAATTATACTTATGTAACGAAGAATTATAAATTAACACATTTTGTAACAGAGTAATTTTCAAAGAGGTCCTTTATAAAAGTTACAAAATATACCTAATATAAACAATGCAACAGAATTGTATTAATCTATGTACTTCAGTATCGACGATCCGTAACGACGCGAGTGAGATCTAATAGTGATAATAATAATAACATATTATTATAATATTTATACAATAGGCGTGTCGACAGTATCAAAGAATCGTCGATTTAATAATTTTAGGGCAATCTACATACTAAAATAATTTAAAACACGGGTAAGTTTTATTTAAAATAATCAGATTATGAAGATTTTCAATAAAATAAAACATTAAAATATTGCTATCGGCCATTTTGATTGAAACACCAATCACAGCGCATGACGTCACGCTTAGGTAAACTCCGCTGATACCACTGTATTTTGTTGTTGTGAATACTGCTTTGCGGTTTTGGAGTGGTTTTTTTATTATTTAACGTGTGATTTATCGACTTTAATCTACAATATAACAATGGAACCAAGCTTTGTTAAGGCAAATAGCTCTAATTTGCCTAGGATTGATATATAATGTAGGGCGATTTCCTGGTAACAAATAAAGAATTTTGCTCGTCTGAGTTCCGAAACGTGAAGACTTCTTTGTAAGTCACTTCAAGAACCATCATTCTTCGTTTCTTAGCTATATATAAGGTCGCTCAGTTGTGTCGGATGTTCGTATTTTCCTGTCTGATTGGCGTGTAAATTTATGGGGCAAACATTCTGGTTTCATACGTACTGGTGATACTGATACCATCACCATGATACCTACTCCATATAATTTTCCATGTCATTTGACACCTCAAAAAAGAAAACGAATTTTGATAAGGAATGATAGCCAAGGCCAAAACAAACATAACCTCAATAAATTAATTATTCCATAGCCGCATTAATTCAACTATTTCCAGTCAAACAAACATTTTAAGACCTATAATTACATGATAACATACTCACATCAAAGTGGTCTTCACAGAAGTTTCGCCGTGCGAGCTTTAACCACTTAACTCTTATTATTTTATTGTTTGGAAAATGTAAAAACACTTTGTCGGGTGTTCTTATTGATGTGTTTTTACACTGCGGTACTGCACACCACTTATAAACTTCGGAATTCATTGGTATCACACTAAGTATCTAAATGTTTCGTTTAATCTTCGTAACGCATAGACATATTTACAATATGTTTACCTAAGCGTGACGTCAGACCCGAAGCCATGACACCGCGAGCTGTTTTGGCGCACTATTTAAAAAAATATTAGAAAAAGGGTTTTAACTTCGTTAAACTCAAATTTATTACCGAAATAAAGGTTTTTTCGCAAATAGTAAATATGTACCGCTCTTATGGAAGAGGATTTCAAAATCTTTCGACACGCCTATAGGTACATACATGGTACATACAGTAGGTACAGATAAAATAAAACTTCTCCAAATTATCCAATTTAGTGCAAAACGCTCTCGGCTTTATAACTATAATAGTTGTATGCGCAGGAGGATAAAGTTTAAGTATGTAGGCATTGGATTGGTTAAAAAAGTTAATTAAGTAAGTTTTTAGTATTTATTTTCTATTTGTGTAAGTTGGAAATAAAATTAAGTAAGTAGTTAAGTAGGTACTTACCACGCATGACGACGCCGTCAAAATAAAACCAATAAGGCCACATCGGTCGTAGAACTGATAACCGATGGGGAAGAAAGGTTCTAGAGTGGACGTCTTCAGGCTGATGATGATGATGAGTAATTTTATAACAATATCATTAAAAAATAACGTAGTTTTGATAAAATAAGTAAGTATCCGTAAAATTCGTATTATCCGAATAGTAATAGTATTGATATTCGGATATTATATTCGGCGGATATCCGGATAATGCGGATATCCGGATATCCGGATAGCATGCCCTAATCCTGCGCTATGCAAGACGCAAACCTGGTTGTAATAGATTATATAATTGCTTGATTGTAAACACATTTAACACACTATTTAGCTGGCTAACTCTGCTACCATGATTATTCAACCAAAACCGCCATTTCACAGCACACACGAAACATCAGCACGAATAAGAATTTCATTAAAACGTTGTAAGACATACAATTGACTTACCTATGTTTTAGGTACATTACACCTATTATTGTACGCTCTAATGGGCAAAACTGTTGCAACTAAATTAGTATCACTAAGACCTATACTATGTATAGCACCTACACAGTTATTTACAATAAAACATTATTCTATTCTATTCTATTCTTTCCTTCCTTACCTCCATCGCAGTCCATTGAATAGGATTCGGGGGATATGTCGTAGGCCTCCGTGAAGGAAGGAGGCGGCCCCTGCGGTGCCTGCGCAATGATGCTGGGCTTCCTCTGGAACCCCTGGGAACTGCTCGAAGAGCTGGGTGTCTCGGAAGAGTTCCCGCCGGGGTGCCGAGGAAGTTCGCGCGGCGGTGCCTCTCCTGGAACATACAGTAAAGAACTTCGAGACCATTGGGCTAAAAACTGTTTAAGAAATCATGGTGCACAATATGCACATAATATTCTAGTTCACGAAGCCCGTTCTCCCAGTGACGTGTACAGACAGAAAAGACTGACTGATAGAGAGATCTCGAGCGGACTTCATGAAATAGAATAAAGACAAACGTGGAAGGAGTGCGACAGCGTCATGCCAATTCGATACGGCTCTAAAAATCGAAGTTGTGCCCAACGACGTCCCTCTATCGCCGGTTACGCCTGACATATTCGTTGCCAATGAATTAAGCCTCTTATTTTTCCTCTACACAACGAATTATTGCTTTTTTTTGTTGTCACGTTTGCCAGAGCAAAGTGTTTTCACACATGCCAAGCAAACACCTATAAATAACCCAGCCGTTTCGAAGTCACACTCTAGACTCGCCGGTTCTTGTACAGGATCGTCCTAAATTTCACTAGGTAAATATTACAGAGCGTTACCATGATTATTTTAAGAAAAGCAAACTGACTGACTCAGTTATTCGGAGACGCCAACAGCGCCAATCAAGATAAACAAGATGACGTGCTTACTGCTGAGCTTGATAGAATCAGGCGTTACTTTGCGGAAATCCATATTCAAAACAATGAAGTAGAAATATATGTAGTTTTAATCCCGCCAAAAATTCGTCTGATCAATGTTGGCTAGATGACTGATGTCGTAATCTTGTATACTAATAACCCCCTGAAAAAACCTAGCTAATATCCCAAACAGTACTCTACCCCGTAATTATGCCTAAAAAATTTTTTTGAAAAAACACCGTCCCCTAATAATCCACAAAGCCCTGTGTCCCCTCTAATCTGAAACCCAGTACAAAAAATGACCGAACGTAAAATAAATAGAAACGGCCGACAGGCCGTATCTACTTATTTCACTTCTACCTAACTATCCTATACCGAATATTAATAAAATAAAAAGACTTACTCCCATCCAAGAACCTATCCAACATTGACTGACAGCAATACGACACGTGTTTCGTCTCTACACGAGACATCTCCTGGATGTCTCGTGTAGAGCAATACGACACGTGTTTCGTCTCTACACGAGACATCTCCTGGATGTCTCGTGTAGAGACGAATTTATTAATATTCGGTATAGGATAGTTAGGTAGAAGTGAAATAAGTAGATACGGCCTGTCGGCCGTTTCTATTTATTTTACGTTCGGTCATTTTTTGTACTGGGTTTCAGATTAGAGGGGACACAGGGCTTTGTGGATTATTAGGGGACGGTGTTTTTTCAAAAAAAATTTTTAGGCATAATTACGGGGTAGAGTACTGTTTGGGATATTAGCTAGGTTTTTTCAGGGGGTTATTAGTATACAAGATTACGACATCAGTCATCTAGCCAACATTGATCAGACGAATTTTTGGCGGGATTAAAACTACATATATTTCTACTTCATTGTTTTTTTTACTGCTGAGCTTACTTTTAGTGCCACCTTCAATGCGTCTCTGAAGATGCGACGCCAATGAGACGCACAGCCCTTCCCCGGGCGCGTACCCTTGGACCTCCACGAGGAACCTCACGGCTTCCCCCACGGCCTCCTGGTAACCAGCTCTAAAGGTGTCTTCGCTTTGACGGTCGGCAGCTAAAACAGAACCCACGCGAAGATCCAGTATCTTCCGAGGGTACTCCCAACAACATTAGTTCCCTTCAGCGTCCGCACTCTTCACTTACCCGCCTTGTGTACTTTTTATGGATTGTCGATAAATCACTAAGTAAGCTAACTTAGGGTTTTTGAAGCGACTTTGCGGAGATGACTCGGATGACTAAAGTCAGATCTCATGGTGGTAAAAGTTCGTGTTTTTATATTTTCAATGTTACACGGGACTTTTGGGTGGGTTTTATTAATTCAGGTCATTGATTGAAAGTTCACCTAAGTATAATGTAGGTATCGCAAATCAGCAAATATTTTGCGAACTATACGATGTTTACTATAATGCCCGGTTGGTCTTTGCAGACCTATATACATATTAATTTATTGGATTCTGAGTTATTCAATGAATACAGTGTTGGTAATTTTTCAGTTAGGTAGGTGACTAGGTATATGCCGAAAGATTATAATTAAAAGCGGCTCGAACTTAAGTTACATTTCTAATGACCTAAAAACACTAAGTTGTTATAAGATTCTACCACAATTCCAACGTACGTACCTATGTATTATTCGCCGATTATACTTACACCATATTGAACTGAAAGATTGTAATTATGTTTTGTGTACCAACTTAGCAGTTTACTACAGTGGATTTAAAATTAGGACCAAAAACAAAAAAATATATAACTGGAACTCTCTATTATTTGTCAAAGTTAGACAAATACTTATATAAAATATGCCAGCATAGATTTTATTGATGGTGATTGGTTGTAGATATTTATTAATGAAGGTATCTCCCTACGTAACTATTAAAAAGTTATTGTCCGTTTTTTATTCGCAAAGGTAGTACTTTTACTTACCAATGTAGGTTATTTATTTAGAGTGGTAGGTACCTTTTGTACCTACTAAAGTTTTCCATCAAAATTGGTACAACATGATTTTTTTTTTAAATATTTATGCAGGCGTACAAATCGTCGTGTTTCATAGAGTGCAACTTTACTTTTAACTATTCTGAGATAATGAAAGAAATACTCCATTACCGAAGGTGACTGCAATTAGGCACAGTTAACTAGTATTTCGGACATCAATCTTAAAACACTTGAAAGCTTCTGAAGAAAACAAAATGTTGATGAAAGTCAGGACTGGATATTCCTAATATGGGAGTAGGCCACAACACTGGCTTAAAATAGTATTTACCGAGAGAATAACAAAGGGATTCATAGTAAAAGCTACTTGTTAAAAGGTTAAACATAAAATAAAAAAGAAAACAGAAGGATTTATCTTTAAAACAGACATGAAATCAGTCCATACCTGATCTGCAAGATAAAATTGAAGTTTTATAATCATATTTAGTAGATATTATTATGCTTTTCATGTGGAATCTTCCAAAGTATCAGTTCATGTACCATCAGGAAAGGGGTACAAACCATTAGCTCGGTCCTGCAAGTATTTGAGATGGCGTATGGCCATCTCGATTATTTCTGTCTTTTCGACTCGTCCGCGGCCTTTTTTCAAGTACTCCGGCGGTATCAATCGAGACAGATCGGCGAGGCAGTTATTCATACGGTCTCGCCGACGTTTCTCGATTATGCGATGGGACATCGGATCTTGCTGTAGGATAATACATATTGTTAGAAATAAATCACACAATATTGTTTGAATAGATCTAGGAGCCTACATTGATGACGTGGTTACTAACGGTCATAACTTTGAATTACACGCACAAATATCGTGGTAACTCACTATACGCGGCTGCCACCGCAAGACGTAGCTAGGATGTTATAGTCTAGGTCTAGTAAAAGAAGAGATAAAGGGGCGTATTCAGTAGACTTGCCCTCGAGACCTTCCCCTTTTTCATGTACGACCCGGAGGGGTACTCCGCTTCGTCCTCCGATGGCGCTGCGAAGTTGAGGTGGTCTCCCGCGCCACGCCCGAACCCATCGCTGGAGTTGAAGCTGGAAGGAGAAAAGGATTTTATTTTAGTGTATTTCTTTTTACTTTTGTTTTTTTTTTATCTACTGCCGCCATTTATAAATCCATTTAGATTTTTTTAAAGGATATTTAAGCCACTACTTCAGATAGGTGCCACATAAATTTCATAAAATTATCTTATATATAATAATATTATATATAATTGTATACCTACCTAATATTTGTTATAATTATATTATTTATTAATTAGTGTCAATAATAACGCAAGGTTCCAAGAAAATATTAAGAATATTATTCATTCAAATAGTAGGTAGATGCTTTACACAAGGTTTTTTTTTTTAGTTATGGCTTCGCACGGTTTGTGCATATAGCCAGTGTCAAGTATTTTATTTTAAGTATTTCTTAATCTCTCATTAAGAAAGTCACATCAATGTTATAGCAATCGTGGTCAAGTAGTCAAGTCAATTATTTACATCGTCAGTCACGATTCAGTAAAGTAGTGGATGCTTTACTGAAACTTCCTGGGAGTTTTGGAAAAAATGCGAAATGACACGTTTTTTGAGTTTATATCATTCGCCTACACTCGTGCACGTTAACGAACACTTAATGGTTAATATTCCACCAATATTACACATTAACACTCGAAGAAACACAAGTTTGAGCTAATAATACAACACCAACAACGTCTCACTATCGGATTCCCGCCAAAACTCCTTTACACAAGGTTATATAGGTATACCTAAGTTAGTACTCCTTACTTATTATTACAAAGGTAAGATTTGTAAGTAAGTGCGTACCACCTACCTTTTCCCCATTCCATACCGAATAAATGTGTTGTTATTGTTATTGCTTTTTTATTTTTCCCCCTTTGTGTTCCTTTATGTTGTATACCTAATGGGTAAGTATACCTACCTACTTATTATGTTTTATTAGACACGTCGAATCGAAGAATTAAAGTTCTTATCGATATACCTAACGTTGTTTATCAGTATTCTAGCTCGACTATTCTCAATATAACAGCTTCCTACCTTCACATCCTAGCTTCAATATCACAGGAATCAATCAAAGTATAGGTAGGTACGGAAAAAACCTTCCGCCGTATACGTAGGTAGGTAGTAGGTACCTACTAGGTCTGAGTAGCGAATAGGTAGGTAAGTAGGTACATAACTACACGGTTGTTTGTTACCAAGGCTAATAATTCTACATGTGACTCAAAAACGTGTCCAACTTGAGGTCATGGAGAACTTTGTATGATAACAATGAATTAATTTTTCAAATGGAAAATTCATAGGAAAGAAGAATTGTTGAACAACACGCTCGAGTGGATAAATCGCACACACTTTATTTTCAAGACAGGCGGCCGGTGGTAATTTCTCCAACAACTAACCTTTGAAATATGACAAATTGGAGGTCAGTGCGTGCAACAGTAGACTTACCTATACCTATCTATGCTCCTCTTTTTCGATGGCATCGAAATGATATTCGTTATAGGTATGTAGGTCTACCTACCAATATCGACTTATTTCATATTATTACTAGCAGACACGGCCACGCGTTGCTGTGGCTAAGGTTTTTGTTATTGCGACTATAAATTGAGATGGAAGCTACCCTATCTTTCAAGTTAGATCAAACTGCACGCGCTGTGCAAATTTGATTAAAATCGGTCAAGTAGTTTAGGAGTCCATTGAGGACAAACATTGTGACACGAGATTTATATATATATTAAGATTACTATTATGTTAACTCTACCGAAATATAAAGGTGAACCTTAACTTGCTAAAATATAGTTGGTCGCACACACCCTTAGCACGCACGGAATCTTTCAAGCTAGCTAAGCAAGGGTAGTGTAATGACATAATATTATAGGCTACGATGATTAACTTATCACTTTTCAATATAGGTAGGTACCTAAGTATTTTTGTATACCTACATACATAATAGTAATTGCAGTTTAGTGGTGCGTGTAGTGTTGAGACACCGCGTCCGTAAATACGGAGGATAGGTACTATACCTACCTACTATCGATTTGTTTAAAGTTTTACTTTCACACTTGCGTTTAGCCAGTTAGGTCATACATATTGATTACATACTTAATTTCATTTAATGAAAATCAAATGAATAAAGATGTAGGTAGGTACATTGTACAACCCACGCAGCCTTAACCACCTACCACATCGTACGTATACCTACTTAGTGTGTGTAGATGTTGTATTTACGAGTATATTGTATACCTTTAGAATATAAAACGAGTTGGGGGTCATCTCGACCACATAAATGTCAGTTTAATGGTCGAATTGCCACGCGTACAATGTATACTCACATATAAAATGAAACAACCAGTAACAGGAATCGCTGAACACGTCGTTATTAAATTCCAAAAACCTACCTAAGTATAGGTAGGTACCTACCTAATAACGTCAAGAAATCTCAAGTCACAACACAACTGATCTAGATCAGAGTAGGTATAGTTGGTTGTTTAAATTACTGGATATAAACGTGACGCCCGGCGCCCGTAGGATTCGTACAATATTTATGTTTAGCGAGACTGATAGACTCATACTGTTTGTCAGATATTTTCCACTCATTAAATCAGACCTAATTATTAATCTACCAATCAGGTAGAGTTTCAAATCGATTACTTACACGTAAATACATGCCCAACCATTATTTCAAAAGAAATGCAACTGCAATACGCATTGCGGTTCATAATTTATTACAAAAATAAAATTGTAACATTATTGCATAAAACTGCCTTGAAGTCTTGAGTATCACTTTGTTTTAATAACTAAATAATAACTCTGAACAATAAGAATAACTAGAATAAAACAATTAATTAAATAATTAATTATTAATCAAATCAAAAGCATGACACGAAACCAAAGGATTAATTATTTACCTACCGAGAAAAAGCAATGATAAATCTTGATAGTGTTTACGGTTATCTGAGTACCTAAGTATAATTTAATTGAAATTTACGTAGGTATTTACATCCAAAAATACCTCAAACGAATAGATATAATATGACTACCTAGGATAGCTGAAATCATATCAGAAGATACTAAAAAGGAACTCACGAACGTAATCCAACGAGCAGCGGTTCAGGAATCGTCTCTTCCCTTGCATAGGGTGTCAATAGCACATTCATTCTTTAACACTTTAACACTAGCAGTAAGAGTACCTACACTAGTACTCTAAACATTAGTCCTATAGTACTATAAACACTAGTCCTATTAGTCCAATAGTCCTAGAAACACTAATCCCATAAATCCTATAAGCATGTCACAATCTACAGGGAGGGAAACACGTCACAATTCGTCAGCAGACCACTCGAACATGACTGCGTACACAAGATTTTATGGCACGTAACGTATATAACAAGATATTATTGGCGTTAGTAGAGTGCGCATGCGATAGGGTTAAATGTGGGATATCGTGGTGGATTATTTTTATAGTTTTTTTTATACTCTGGCTAGTATTTGATCACCTCTCACATGGTCTTAAGTGACGATATGCTTGAAGGTGGTGAACATGCTCAACTTAGAAAGTTAGAATAGGGCTGGCTTTCAAGGACCGCTGCCGGCGCACCCTATAGCAGTATTGGCGACAGATTTTCTACTTGATTATATTAGATTCATAAATGTATAATTCATATAGGTAACTAAAAGCTAATCAAAATTGTTTTTTTTGCGTTACTTCATTCAAAGTATTATCTGTCCTCTAAAATGAAGTTACCTAGTGAAATAATGTGTTGAGAGCTTCAAAATAAATGATGACAGTAAATCATACATATAAAAAGTTTTAAGTCAATGTTGCAGTGGTAAAACGTGAGAACAAAAGTCGAATATTAATTACTTTATTAATCAATGATTAGGTACCTCTACACAAATCAAAAACAGTCGTAACCACAATATTGTTCACTAATATAAATCACAAAGCATAATACTTAATATCATTACGCGCTTTGTTTCGACCTCTAGGTAAATTATTTTATTAATTTAACACACATTTTACATTATACCAACAATTGAATTTTCAGAAAAGTCACACTATTATCCGTCCGAGTTCCGTTCATAAGAGTCATAAATTAAATCCTTAAAATACAAATTAACTAATTTAATTAAACTTAATTGCCTACTTAGTTACCTTGCGAGTAACAAGTTAACAACCCACGTCTAGGGAAAGTCTCAAGTTTTCCCGACTTCATGGCAGGCGCGCGCGGCCGCACGTGTTTTAAGACGTACGTGCTCGGGTCGCGTGTTCCGAAGTTTGGACGGACGTCATGCTGATTTAACTCTGTCTAGGTATACCTATACTAACACACTGGAATAAAGTAGATTTATTACACGCTAGTTGCGCCCCGCGGTTTTGCCCGCCTTATTCACGTTGTTCCGCAGGAACTCTACATTTTCTGTCATAATTTTATAGCCTTTCTCACTCGGGACTCAGGAGTATAGTGTAGTTTTCTTTTTTTCATCTTTGATTACAACAGAAATACCTCCTTTGGATTGTGAATATAAATACAATTTTCCCGTCATCGGATAAATTTAATCCGATACCGGAGGAATGTTGTGTACTTACCTACTTATAGGTTCGACTGTTTGTACCATTCAAATATCGAATACGTTCGTTAATGTAAATCGTCAACATTATTATCAGTGTAATTGGTGTTGCAAACGCATTCTCCTGCACGTGATACGAGATAACTCTTTGTAGGTACCTAATCGTTACTCATTATTTACAGTTCCCGGCTTATCTACGACTACGAACAATCGCGCGCTTTATTGTAATGTTTTTTTTAGGGACGCCTAAAAACTGAGAAAGAAAGAATAAGAATAAACAAAACAAATGAAGCACGAGGAGGAGGAAAGGAAGGAACTGATATACAATAGAGTACCTACCTATTTTCTATTCTATTTTATCAGGCGCCGTCAATTAATGATGTACCTACTTAGTTCAAATACTGCGGGATAAGAAAAAAAATACCTGCCACGTTAGTTAGGTATAGGTATTTAACTAGAGACTCCTAGACTAAAAATGCTTACAAGATTTTTCTATCGCCTACACTCCAGATTGAAAAACTTTTATAGGTAGGTACGTATGTGGGGCGAATCGACCAATGCAACATAAATATAGGTACCTACTGGATAGGTTCGCTTCGCAAAAGGAAGTTTTAAGGAAGGGTGCATTGGACCGATTCGGACCGTGGGGCTTACAAGGCGCGGGGCGTACGCCCCCCACATTATTATTAAAAATACCTTAGTATATATTATAATGTAACACATAGGTAGATACTTTAATAAGTAATACCTATTTGTACCTACCTATTTTAGACTAAAATGTACCTACATACCTACCTAATAACATTTTAGTCATGTAGGTTAGGTACCTGCTTAAACTTACCGCGTAAGTAGATAATAATGTAGGTCTGTACCTATGCCTACAAACTTAATAAATTTTATACCTAAGCATAGGTACCATACCTCGTGAAATAAAAAAAGTATAGGTACCTACCTAGCTATGCGTAATGTCAATAGTGCCTAGCCTAGCCTAAAAGCCAACGCAAAGATAAAGCGGCTGTTCTGTTTCTACTAGAAATCAGAGTCGTAAATTCTGCCATTATTAACCTAGGTCAAGGCATTGAATTCCGTCTAGGCTACTATTGTTTACTGCAAAAAATTGGAATTACTGCATCGAACGTATAATTATGTAGGAAGGTACTTACATGCTTGCTGACCTATCGCCAAGGCAAAAGTTTATTTTTGTAAGTTCCTGATTCTACTTTTTAATTATTTTTTTGCGAGCAGCCTATGTATAAAATTAATTCCTAGGTAGGTACCTAGTTCTATATGATTAGAACAACAAAAAAATATCACTAGCGTTGTAACGTCATCCGTAAATCCGTAGAGGTAAGTTACTTTTAATGTTCGTCCGACTATTTTCGTCCGATGATTAGGCGTAAAGGTGTCTTCTATCAAAACAGCGCTGCAGCGTTGTGCAAGCGTGTGGCATAGTAGGTAGACTGCGTGTGGTGACTACATACTATAGAGTAGGTATTCGTGACGTTAGCGGACACGTGCGGCATTCACGTGCCGTCCGGGGCCGAGCTGAGGTACCTCTGCCTATCACTCTTGTAGATAAATACCGGAGCATTTTTATCGGCTGAACAAGTATTGTTGAAATTTGGCACATACCTAATAATTCTTGTTAGTTTTTAAGGTGAGTTATAAACAAGGTTAATTGCTCATAATGATTTTAAGTACTTCAAATTATTAGGTATGTAGTACAGTAGGTAGGTACTTAGTTCGTCAGTTAAAATGTTATTCATGGAGTAAAATTAACAATCAATATGAGATGAAGTCATGAGGTGAGATGCGAGAGAGAGAGAGAAACGAAGAGAGACTTTTACTCCATGAGATTAGGAGTCCGAGACAGGTGATCTTGTAGAGGTAGGTAGGTATATTAGGTAGGCAGGTACTAGGTACTACTAAAGAGTACCTACTTACCTACGGGTAGATAGGTAAGTATCTACAGTAAATAGGTAGGTACCTACCAAGATAAATAGGTGGGTAGGTACGTAAGTAGGTATAAGTACCTAGTTACATTTACCATTCTTATAAGTTGTCCCACAAAAACAAAGCAGGTCGAGAGAATTTTAAACAAAAAAGCTGCGAAGCCGCGCCGCCGTCCGGGCACGTGTACGTTGTATTTGGATAAAATATAATAGGGAGGTACGCGCGAACGGGAATTCACACCTGTTACGGATTATTTCTGTATTTTGTATTTTCTAACCATTTACGCGTTATGAAAAAAAAATATATAAGTACCTACTACCTACTTAAGTATAAGTATAGGTAGGTACATCAAACACATTTTTCACCTTTCATGCTTAAAAAGAGTCTATTAGATTAGCGAGTAATATAGCAGGTATTATTTTTTAATTTGTTACTCTTCTTTAGCGCTGTATTTAAAGGCTACAAATTCTTTGTGATGACATTGCTTTTCGATCTTCCATTTTTTAAATAAATTAATAATGTTGTCTAATTATTGTACAAACCCTAATAGTTTAAGCGATTATGGAGTGTAAGTAGTACCTACCTATATTACGCAGGAGTGTGCGCTTGTCAACAAGAATTTGGTATTTACCGATACAATCTAAGTATAGAATAATAGCCCTACAAAAACGTGCATTATTTATTTGTACTATGGAAGTCAATCAAGTCCAGAGGTGTGCCAATATTAAACCATAATCTAATATTAGACTTGATGAAAACATGTAAGCGCTTAATCTAGGCTATTATTGTGATCGAAAACGTGTTGTTGAAATAAATGTAGTACCTATGCCTAAGGGAGTCACATGCTGGTGCGTGGATAAGATAGCATCATATAGTCACATTTCACCTGTCCACGCAGAGGAGTATTAAGTCGTATTGACTGAGTGATAGATTGCATTTTTCATAGTTATGCGATGTAAATCTTTTGATGTGGCGCAAATAATGAAAAAGAAGGGTTACGACATTTTGGTCAAAATGTAAGTATTTTCTTGGAGAAACTGTGACTGCGAGTGTTTTGGTTTTGATAGGTAGGTACCTACCTAACAAGTTAATTCCCAGTTTATTTTTGATAAGTACACGAAACATTTAATATAAATATTGTGTTGGACAAACAAAGATGGAAAGTTATTGATTGTCCTGAAATAACAAGCCTAAATTCAATATAGGTAGGTAATCTTAGTAGCTATAAATAGGTATAAAATTCACGAGAAAATACGAAAGATCACCGGCTTATTCAATGTTTCGTCCCACTACCCGTTCGTCCTAATGGGACCGAACTAGGTATGAATTTGGAAATTAACCGCCGAACGATGTGGCATTGCTAGGCAATTATTTAATATCACGTTTATTTTCGTAACAATCAGTGTTTTCTGCTCTCTACGGACTACAGGGTAAAAAATAATCCGATCAAAAATAGGATTCCTGATTAGATGTAGGTGTACGTATTTCACTTAAAGTTCTATTCGTGAAACATTATAAAAAAATAAAATTAATACAAAAATAAAAACATTTTATCCTAATCATTTGTAACATCAAAAGATTCCTAAGGGAGAAATACTACCATAAATTCGTGTTATTAACCATACGCAACAATCAATTGCTCAATATAATAAATATGTGTGTTGGTTGTTGTGTTCTGTGTTTTTTTACCCAGTACCCTGTGTACAATAAACAAAGAGCACGTCAACAGCTAACTCACATAAAGTTAATATTTTGGCATAATATATCGTTCTATTCTATGTTATTACTTATTATAATATTGTATCAACCGCCGCTTGATTTGTATTTGTATACAATAATACAATCTTGTAATGTTATTAAAAACCCAAGTTTATTATAATTATTATTTGCGACTTTTAACTGAATATATAGTTTCACTTTCTCTTGTTGTATAGCGCAAACGTAGCCGAGTCAACGCGGGCGAATTTTATTGCGGTCGAGATAACAACCAATTCTAATAAAAAGGCTACAGTTAAAATGTATCATCAAAGTCGCCTAGTAAATTGAAGCACTCCATACTTTTACGGTATTTCTAGTTGAGCTAAAATGCATACTTATATCATAGAAAAATCGGCCGCCTGCCCGATATAAGTACTATACTCGTAATTATACATTATTATAATAAAATAACATCTGTTTTCCTCTTCACTTATACAACAGTCTAAAAATAACTTACCCAATTTGACCTTTTAAATGAATTTACTTATAAATAATAATTGTTTTTTCCTTAAAGGTCACATTATACAACAAATCTAACAACAATTAGAGGAAAACATTCCACGTCTATAATTAGAAATAAAAGAAAAGTTTTTATCGTTTATTATTAGACCCACACATAATTTATTTTTAACTTGTCAAAGTTTATCTCAAGATGCCATACAAAAGCAGATTTTTTAGACCATTTTGTCCTTATAAAAATGTGAGTGGTTCATTTCACGTGTTCGAGATTAAAGGTTACACGTGACTGAATATCGCGAAGAAAGAATTATGCCTGATTTTATTTTTGTCTAGCGCGAATGAGCATTATAAGTAAAATAAGTATATAGTTATGGGTTGATTCGGACCATGGGGCGAACCGAGCGTGGACCGAAACACCCCATAGTAGTTACCCCAACCAAGTACCGCCTGCAGAACTTTTACTAACAATCATAGGTAACTTATACGAGCGAGTAGAGCATGTGTTTCGCTTTTTTGTTACTATTATTAATCTTTATAATATGCTAGCATTTGACATGGTAAATATGCTCAGCCTATAAGCTAGATTGGAACTAGCTTTCAAGAATCGCTGTCGATCCACCCCGAAGTCCCCGAAGGGGCGCGAGGGCGTCGTGAGAGATTTTCTATTTAAGGGTGCTTACTAGCCAGGCAGATACAGTAGGGACGTTCTTAGCATGGGTTTGTAGCGATGTTTTTCTTCATCGAATCCGGACGAATCCTCACTTATTTTCCGGTCAGCTAGTTTCGCACCTACGCCCTCCGACGCGAAGTGCGATCCAAATACTGAGCCGATTGAGTAATCAAAGTTCACTCACAGCGCTTGGGCTATGATCTGCCACGTCTTCTGATTAAGTAATGCATAGTTTTCAACTAATCGGCGAACGGCATGGTCAGCCACGTGCCTTAATGCCTAGAAAGTCACGTTGCCTTCCACAAGGCACTTGCGCAAACTACTCAGCGCTCAATCTAAACGCCATGTCCGTGACGTAATGAACACGATAACAACTCCGAAAATATACCTACACAGTTCATAAAACCTTTGACCTTTACGACGCTACAAATAGAGATTTTATTGTTTTATGTTATTTTTACCCAAAAACATTCCAGGTTTAGAAATGTGTTGTAGTGAGAGTGAATGCGTTTTTGGCCTAGATTCGCCTTATCGGAATCACATGTTCAAAAGGTATGTAACTGGCATAAAACGTGAATACTGAACGCATGGACGCTCCGATCTCCGATTATCAAGTCAAATTTGAAATAGAGTTGTCGTTATCTCGCTTTTTGCAACGTGAAGATGATAAATTAACTTATTATGAATATTTCATGATAATTATATACTTACCTACACATCCTGTTTTTTAATTGCTTACAAGTCTTACAACCGTATCAACATTTGAATAACAACATTTCAATCTTTCTTTTGTCTGCATATTTCAACCATCCTAGTAGGATGATCCTACTAATATTACAAGCGGAAGAACTCTTTTCCGGTTATCTCTCGTAGGTACCTATCTGTTTTTGCTCCCTTTACACGTCAGAATTTTTGAAAGGTTCTTGATAAAATTTGGTTTGAAGATATAAATCAAACAAAACGTTTCAGGCTTTAAGATGCGTCAAAGGAAAGGCATAATAATTATATACGTAGGGACTTATATGTAATGTACATAGGTACTCTCGAATTACATAGGTAGCCTACACTTTGGGCAGTCAGATTAATTAGTTTTTCAGAGGCTAGAGAATAAGCAAACATAATATGTGTCGTTTGCTCTGCTAAGCCTTCGGTTTGCGTAATTAACTGACATCATACCTACTCTACTTAAAATCGACTGGGAAGTTTGAACCCAACAGACAAACGAACTAAGAATAGGACCTATTATTGTTTATGAAAAAAACTATGTAGGTAGGTAGGTACCTACTAATAAATAAGTAGTAAAATGCGGGTGTAAATATACAATTTGTATTCGTTAGTAAAATGTAATAAGTTTGTTTTAGTAGAACGGTATTTAAGTAACATACAAACACTTTGTAATTCACAGATATACCATGTATTTTAAGCGTCGGGCGAGCTGCCCCATAAAAATACGACTTAAGTAAATTTGAATGAGTTTGCCTGTTTAGGCAAGATGACACCTAACTTGTTAATTAACTGATAGCTACAACGAAGAGTTTACAATTTACCGAGTAGATTAGATATTTGAACTAACAACAAGCTAAAAATCGATAAGTATTGCTTTTTATTAAAAGTCGTTTTGACTATCCACTGGACTGGTTTCTAGGTAGGTAGGTTAGTACTTATTTTATTAAATTAATACTACTGAATGAAACAACTAGTGAATTAGTTTCCGTGATTGATGAGTAAACGGTAGGTATATTTTCCGTAATAAATATAAAGCGTAGGTTTACCTACACGTTGAGTAACGATTATGGTTTAATTTAATCGGCAGGTAGGTACCTACCTACTACTACGTATAGTATTATAATCTTTCATCCGTAAAATTCGTTTACGGATTTTTCATCCCATCCCAAGACGCCTGAACCGCGTACTACCTACTAGGTAAACAAGACGCTCATTTTACCAATAATATAAAAACATATTAAATTTATTTATTACATAATAATATAACGTCCTAGGTCTTCATTCATTCATTTATGAATGAATGAATTTTGCCAATTTATTTGGTCAGCTTGGTAGTATAAGGTACCTACGTAAGGTTTCGTTGGTGGTAGATAGGTTTATATTACTGTTGTGAGGGTTCGGGACTAGGTATCACAAAATATTAAATAGGTTTACCTACTTATTAGGTTAGGTACGTTACACAAGTTACGAAAAAGTAGTACGAAACACAAGTTTGAGAATAAACTACAATATCAACAACATGGTACCTAGGTACATACATATCTACATTTCATTCGATTTCCGCCTAAACTATCTGTGTGTGAACTGAGGAACTGACACAGCTTAGCCTAGTCCTAGTCGATACAATGTTACCAGTTGCAGTTGCAAGGTCTACTCTACAAATGAAATTCCTACCACTCGGCGCGTGCGTTGCAAATGCGCTGCAATTACTGCACGTGTCTGCGTGTGGGACAATGACCACTGAAGTGAAGGCCTCAATTATAGGACACAGTTGCGAAATAAAACAGTAAGGGCATTATGGACGCATCTGAAGGTGAATGGGTGTTGTCTATGCTACCTACGGTACCTACCTTACCTACGTATCTACATAAATAACTAGATTGTCCCTGATTTTTTATATCTGTCGATAAACTTTTAACTACTACTTAGTATTGTAGGTAGGTATATTATTAAAAACGCACACAGGTTAGGTGTCCTAGGTGTGAAACATTTCATAAATATTGCGTAGGTATATTTCTTATCACGTGCGCATTACCTATTTCTACAAAGATGTTTTGTCTTTGATTGTGTGGGGTAGGTATATTATGCCATCGTGTAATATACCTACCTACTTATTAAGTATTTTTAAAATAATAAAGTACCTATACCTATAGTGATGTAAAACGTCCGGACTTTTTTATAAATCCTAGGTAATATATTCTTGTTGCATATAATATACAGGTACTTATTTTACTTATTTTTTACTTATTGTAGGTACTTATTTTTTAGTGACTAAGGTACCTGCGGTAAACAAGGGCCACCTTAATTAAAATTTATGTAATTTCCATAATTGAGAAATAGGAATATAAAACAGGACATTTATAGAAGATTAACTTTATTCATATTCATAGTCCGAAAAAGTGCAATTTTTGGGGTTTCATTCACAGTTCTTAAACATTTTCAGTATTTAAGAAAACCCTCTCTGTCTCCCTTATTAAACATAGGTACGATAATAAGGACCACATGAAATTATTATTTTTTTAGATAAATCACTCTTAACGCTAAGTTTTCTATTTTTATCTAATTTTATTTATCGTTTCGTACTAACTCACGCTTTGTATGAATGTTAATTCAAGAGAAAAACCTAATTAAACTAAGGCAACAAAATTGTATTTTAAAAGTATTCAATGACTTAATACCTACCATATTACTATATTTCTAAACTAATTATTCATATCAGAAAATAAATCTTTAACTGCAAAAAAATTAAAGAAATTTATTTTTTTTGTACAAAAATTGTGGCCCTTATTACACTAATGAGATCGCATAGTATGACAATAAGCTTTTAATAAACACTATTTTAGTAGTCAATCTTATGGCAGCAAGCCTTTTCATTCTTGACGCCAAATCATTTTCTTGCTCGACGGTAACAATTGTTCGACGCCCTTTGTTTATCAACTTTTCCAACTTTGAAATGGTTTGACAAAGTCTTTCTAGGAATAGAATACCGCGCTGCTTCTAACTGTTGGGACATAGATCCACTTTGAACAGCTGACATTGCGTTTTGTAATTGTTGCAGTATCCAAAGTCCACGACGGTTTTTCTGTGGGATCGATTTAGACGATTTTTGGTGCTAATATCTAGTAAATCTAAGAGCCTCATAAGGGCCGGCTCTATTTACACGACTTTAGAGTGGCCCTTATTAGGCCATGAGACATATTTTAAAAGATTAAATGTAAAATTGTTAAAAAGCATGATAGTGATTAAACTCACCTAGATAAGGCAGCTCAAATTACTAATAAGAACGGTACAACAGCAAATTTTATAAACAGAAAGCTGTAATTATTACTCACAATTTTTTGATTTCGTGGAAGTTTTATAGTGGAGCGATGCAGGTGAACCGCCTGGGCGGATTAGTTGCGACTGACAAGATGGCAGATCGCAAAGTGACACAACCGAGCATATTAGCTTCCCTATTGGCCCTTTATATGTGTGCATGAGAGGAACCTTATAAAACCGTAAAAAGTGTTTTTTTATAATAGTGGCCCTTGTTAGACGCCGGTCCTTGTAACCCGCAGGTACCTTATACCGTATTTTTTAACATTCATACCTAATAATGATTGTCGTGTTTTACTGAAATTGCCAGACAACACTTAAAAATCTAAATTCTGTCTGGAAATAAAACATACCTGTAAAAGTCTTTGGTAACTATAAAATATCTTATTATCGGGCTTTACAGGGATTTACCATTATCCATAGGCACTAATGTGTCTCTTTTTGCTTGTTCGTTTGTTTCTTACGTTTTCACGCCTAAACGGATGAACCAATTTCGATGAACTTTGGTGATTATTGAAATGGATTGGACCTTGGAGCTGGACATTGTATATGTATATTTCACCCCTTTAGGGGTTGAATTTTCAAAAATCCTTTCTTATTGCTCACCTACGTCATATAAGGAATATTTGTGCAAAATTTCACGGTTCTAGACCCAGTGGTTTCGGCTGTGCGTTGATCGATCAGTCAGTCAGTCAGTCAGTCAATCAGTCAGTCAGTTCTTGCTTTTATATATATAGATATACTTTTTATCGCAATAAAAATATGTAGGTAGTACTAAATAAAATAATAAATTATATATGTACTGAAGGCTAAAATTTATATGTGAGTTAAATTTATATTTAGGGTTTATATGTGAGTTTGAAAGGAGTAATAGGCTAAATATTACCGTGATTATTAAATTGTTTTCTTTGATAATACTTATAATATTGCTATTGTATAAGCGACTCTCTTTCCGAGATAAAAGGCTGTTTTTTCCCGGAAAAATATTCAGTTCTTTTGATATAAGTAATTATAAGTCAGAGAAACCCTGCGACACAGCTCGTAATTTTATAATTAGATACCTACCTAGATACTTAGAACCACATGAATATTAATCATAATTTACTTTTAAATATTAACAACCTAGTAGTAATTGCCTATAGGTACCTACTTTATTTGGTAAACATTTTATACTTACCTACCTACTAACTTTAACTCATTATTATGTAAGTACAAAAAACTGAATTAAGTACTTATTATACACTAAAGTAATAAAATTCATGCTCAATATACGTAGCAGTGTTTTGTTTTTAGGTTTATTGGTTACACACAGTCAGGCGATGCGAACGAACGTGAGACGGCAAGGAGTGTGTGCGTGCGCCCTATGCAGATACAGCATGAGAGATGTGTGCGTGCGACGGTCACGTTTCGCGCGGCGTGTCGAGGCCGCGTGCCCTGCCGCTCCCCCGCGTACACCAGACTGCGTCACGTGTTACCGAGCAGTATTATTTTCGCCTCGCTTTCCCTACAAATCAGAACGTCCCGCACTGATATCCAATTAATTCACAATAGTGATTGCCTGTCTTTGTGCTTTGAGAATGTATTGAATTCTTAATAAGTACCTACCTATAGCAAAGGCCTAAAATTATTTTGTAAGTAGGTTTATTTGAAATAAAAAATAACAATTAAAATTTTTAATTGTTTTTTTTTTTTACTTGATCACTATATTAATACAAGAGTATTAATATAAGAGTACAACCTATCGTTAGTTTGGTCCGCATGGAGAACGGGTGTGGGTAAAGTTTTCAAAATGTTTAGGGTCATGATCAGTTGACCATGATGTCTTTTTTCCGTATGGGTTTTACAGCACGTATCGAAATGGAGGGTTTTTAAATATATTAAGCACTAGTTTAATTTACAATTTAAAAAAAGGAAAATTTTCTGAAAATTTCGAGCTAGGTTTCTATTTTATTATATTTTTTTAAAAGAGAGTGTATTTGGCATAATATTGTGTTTTCATACTAATGTTACTACGAATTCTCACCATGCCTAGTTTTCTTAATATACTTACAGTAAAAATTAGTAGGTACCATTTCGAAAAACCAATAAAATTGTTCAATATCCCTGCACAACGTTGATGAGTGAATGTACCTACCTACCTACTATTAAATTTAGTCTTTTGTGATACGTATTTATTTAACCTTAAGGATCATCATTTAGAAAACAAAGGTAGGTACCTACATAGGTACAATCATACGTCTACTAATTACAAAATATAAAATAAAAATAAAAGAAAACTAGAAGCGCCTAATCGTTTCACCCGCTGTCACCCGGGGGTGCCCGGGGGTAGTGTAGCTTCCCAAGTAAGCGAAAGAATTTTTCACATCTTTTTTCAGATCTAAGTAAAAATTTTTACAGTTGAGTATTTTACATGTTTGCAAACGTGTAGGTAATATACCTACCTAATGGAAGATGTTCATTGCATTATGATGGGTCTCGCTTTAGTCTAGTGAATTCGTATATACGGCATATTCCAAGTTTTCGCCACCAGTAATGTCACCACTGACTGGCGACAAATAATAATTGGGAAATAGGTACCCCATAGGTAGCCCCCCTTAATGGGGGAAAAAGGATCATCTCACTTTTTCTTCGCTTGTTTACCATTTTAGAAAAAACGTTTCTTATATTTTTCAACTATCAAGTTGGTTATTATTTTAATTAAGTTATGTTATTATGTATAATATTATGTTACCTATGTTATGTAGTTTTTGACTAAATTCCATAAATCATCCTCGATTTATGAATCTAACTATAGGGAGGTAAGGGTAAGTAGGTAGGTACCTACCTACTCTACTCTTTTTATACCTACCTACTAATTCCAATTTATTTTAGGAAATTTATTATTAAAATCTTAAAGTAAGTAAATAATTAGGTACTTACCTACCTATACATAGGTACCTACCTACTTATTCTGTACTAATAGTTAAAATGGGTACTTACCTACTTAAGTGCTATTTTAGTTTTATAAATGTATTGCATACCTACGTGTATAGTGCTTAGGTACGCGAACCTATTAGAATTACTTAAGTATAAGAAAACGCAATTATAAGTAATTCGTATTTGTTTCTAATATAATACGAATACCTATGTACTAGAGTACTATCTACTTATAACATTATAATCCAACAGGTACTTACTTATCATATTTCGCAGTATGACCGTTTTCTTCCCAATAATGTAGAGTTTCCATACTTAGCTACTTTATGTCACAACAAAAACAAGAGATCACTTACTGACACTATAATCACAAAGAAAAATAAAAATATTATCTTTCCACAATCATCTTTGCCCTAAACGTTTTACCGTAGCACTATTCACTTCGCAGACAATAACTTCTTAGGTCAAGTCTTCGCAATCCATTTTATACAATATGTAAACACTGCAAATGCGAATCGTATTTATCGTGTTTATCATGAAGGCTATGACGCAGTACAAACGTGTTGACTGCTAGCGTTTCGCGGCCGTTCTGAGCCCGATTAGACGATACCGGCCGGCGCGAATCATGTGACGGCGCTATATCAAAATATATAATTAGGTACTCGTATAGTAAGCGGCAGGGTATATAATATAGGCTTTGGAATGTGCCTTCAAATTCCAGTCCTAGACATAGCAGTTTTTTAATTTGACTTTGTCGCGTTGAGGTGCAGTGTGCATGTAAACTAGGTATAGTTGTGTAAATAAATTATCATCCGGTTGTGCGACGGACGAGGTCGGCTGTCTGCAGCCGCGGCGCGACACACTCGCTCGCACGTGACCGATGTTTACTATAGATACTCGTAGATGACTCGCTCGCTCGATTGACTTGAATCTGCTCCGCCTAGCGAGCATAGCATCACTTATTGCAATTATCACCATTCGTATTATTTGCCATGACGTTTACGAAGCTTGGCCAGCATGGCATGGCACGAGTCGTGCTATGCCATGCTGGGCTGGCCCACGACGATATGGCACGTACGGGGATATCAAAAGTTGCGAGTAGTGCTAAATAATCTTCTAGGTATATACTTGTCTTTATTATATTTTGGCCTTTGTTCTTTATTCTTTTTTATCCATTGATTGAAATGTAGGTACCGTAAGATGGGGTTATTTGGTACATTTTTAGTGAAAAATATGATATTGCTTAAAAACTGTTAAGTTTTAGCACTTTAACATATTTTTTTATCGTAGACCGCAATAATAGCTTCGTTGGCAATTCATTCCACTCCTCTATTGTAAACCAATCAAAAGATATATACCTATTTTCAAAAGCGCTATTCCAAATATCGCCGATTTGGAGGAATTTGGTATGTGGTGTGTCTCTTCTCCGTTTTTTTTACTTTTCTGGAGCTGTATTGATTTAGGGAGGTCCTGTGATAATTGGAACAACGGATGGATAAATAAACTTACGTTAGATTGTAATTTGACAGTTTAGTTATTCAAAAAAAGCGAGTTATTTAATTTCAATCTTTATTCCGAGGGGTTTTTTGGAATCCGATGTAACTTTCATTCCCAAAAATGTCTGTGAAAAGTGAGATAAGGGTGAATCAACTAAAATACCCACACTTTGCTGTCCCCGCAAGTGTTTGCTAAAAATACGCAAATTTACAATAAATCCATAGTTAAATACTATTCCAAACGTATTTCAAATCATAAGGCATTGTTAAAACACTGTTTATGTGTCGGAAAAGTTTATATTTATATATTTTTTTATAGTAACTCCGCATACAAAAAAAACACTCCATACAAAAAGTTCGTGTCCTGAGAGCTGTAAGATCGGTGAATATTTCATTGCAAAGATTTTTTATCAATGAAACCATAGGTCAATTTTAATTGTAGAAGATGATGAATTTATTATATTTATCTTCATCAATAAAGCATAAAAATAAATCAACAGCTTTTTCCAAAAAAAATTGTTAAGTTTCTGTCCCCCGTTAAGCTACTTTCTTCCGCGTATGCTGAGTTACGTTCAAGTAATGCGTTAAGTAACACATAGATGGCTCTGCTTGCCATAGCAGCTTTACATTACGATTGGTTTTCACATCGCGCGGGCGGCGAATCTTTTGATCGTGTTCGACGAGCGGCCAGGCTGCGATCAACGTTCGAAGGGAGTGTGTACCTTTTTGTGCAGTCTACTAAGTGACCGCTTTTTCTCGAAGTAAGTAATTTATTGATTAATAATAATAGGCTTAATTTATAGTAAATAGCTAAGGTTATTGACCGAACCATCTGTTAGTTACTTTATATAACATTCTGTGTGTGGTTTTGATAAAAGTAAATCAATTGTCTGCTGAGATACCAGTATACTGTGTTACTATGTGGGTAACTCCATAGACATTATTGGCAACTCCAGAGACATTTAGTACTTTACTTTAAATATACATCGTTAATCGTATAATAAAACTAATTATTATTATTATTATTATGAGCCTGGAATGTCCCACTGCAGGGCAAAGGCCTCCCTACCCTCTTTCCATTTCTCCCTATCCTGAGCTATAACTGTCCAGTCATTCATGTAGGCGTCAAGGTCATCCCTCCATCTCCTTCTGGGCCTGCCGCGTCGTCGCTTCCTGTCTCGTGGAGTCCAGTCAGTTGTTATTTTGGCCCATAGGTCTTCCGGCATGCGACTAATGTGGCCGGCCCAGTCCCATTTAAGCTTTGCAGCTTTTCGGGTCACGTCCACGATTTTTGTCTGAGAGCGCAGTATGGTGTTACGGATGCGATCTGTCAGTTTCACGCCAAGTATACTGCGCTCCATAGCACGTTGACAAACCTCGAGAGCGGCCCTCTGCTGAACTGTCAAAGACCACGTCTGTGCGCCATACGTGAGGATGGGGAGGATGCACATGTCCAGGAGTTTTCTTTTTAAGGATAGTGGAGGGGTTCCCTTCATTAGATCCTTCATGGACCAAAAACTCTTCCAGGCGTTATCGGTGCGTCTAGCAACTTCTTGGCTCTGCCTTGCCTGGAAAGAGACAATTTGGCCCAAATATATGTACTCCTGAACATATTCCACCTCCACCCCCTCGACGTAGGTTTTGCGTTTCACGCTGTTGGTCATTAGTTTAGTCTTTGACGTGTTCATCCGAAGACCGACCTCGAGGCTCGTTTTGCTCAGATCTTCAAGCATAATACGCAACCCGGAAGCCGACGAAGAGAACAGGACTATATCGTCGGCGAATCGGAGGTTGGTTAACCTCTTTTCTCCGACGACAATGCCCTCATCCGTCCAGCCTGCTGCCAGCCTTCGGAAGATCTCCTCGAGTGTGGCGGTAAAAAGCTTAGGAGATAAAGGATCACCTTGCTTAACTCCTTTTTTAATACGGAAAGATGGGCCAGTGGTGTTAAATTTTATTGCTGCAGTGCTATTTCCGTAAATGTTTTGTAAGAGCTGGATATAATTATGTGTGGTCTATGCCGTGATTTTTAAGAGCATTAAATATTGATTGATGTGTTATGCTGTAAACGCTTTGGAGTAGTCTACGAATGCTAAATATAAAGGAAGGTTTTAATTAGACTTAAACTAATTAGAAATACTTAAAATTATATTTAATGTGACTATTATTTTTTCAGATAAATTATTTTACACAATGGAGCGGCTAACAGTGGCTGAAAAACAAAAAAAGGGAGAGACTAAAACAAAACACTGAAAAATATGAAGAAGCTAAAATAAAACACCGCGACCATTACCATAAAGTTAAAAGACATATTCCGATAAAAAAGAGATATTCCGCCTTGATAAGAAAGATTTAGCTAGGTACGTCAATCATGAAGATATCATTAAAATCTTGCCAATACCTGGCATTTCGGAAAATGACCAATACGTAGACTATTCAAAGCTTCGATTGACATTTTTGAAAAATAAACTGGAAGGTTCTGCTATAGTTGATTAAAATATTGAGATCTCATAACTCCTAACTTGATTGTTATATTATTATAATTATTTTACACGATAATTTTAAGTGTTTTTCAGATCTATGTCATCTTATTGTTTAGATTCTTATTTAATGTCTTAGGCGTTACCCAAATTTGTCTCTGGAGTTACTGCTTGTCCCCAAATTTTGAATCAGTTTTTCAGTAGTAGCATGCTCAATTCTTAATTATTTGCCATAATTTCAGCAGTACTAAATACTATTACTTGTTAAGCATAGTGCACTATGTATATTTTGTTTTTATTAGTTTGTGACTATGTTTCATTTAAAAGTAGCCCTTCTTTCAATGTACGTCGGTAACGCTAAAGACAAAATGTTGCTTATTTCTATATTTAAAAATGTTTAATCGCAAAGACTGATTGTACCAAAAGAGTAAACAGTGTTTGAAAAATAAATATATAACATACAATAATTTTAACTTGTTTAATTATCGATATAATAAACATTGAATGTAGGTAACGCAAAATACAGTTTATCGGGTGTGTGTGCAGTTATTTTAAAATATTGACTTATACAATCCATTATCTTCGTGGCCCTTCGAAACCATGATAGTAGATGATATTCCTAATAGATTGGCTCATTCAGAATATCGAAAATGTATAGTGATTTATTTTTCATTTTATGTTCCGAAAGTGATCCAAAGTGTGGGTAAAAAAGTTGATTCACCCATAATTGGAATTAAGGGCAAGTACAAACTTTCATTAAAAATAAATATTTCAATGTACCTACCTACTTTTGAAATATGTTTAAATGTTAACATGTAAAATATAAACATTCTAGTATAGAAACAAAGTCTAATCTATAGGTAAATATTCTTCAAAACAAAAACAATCAAAAAACCAAACTAGGAACATTATTTTACTATAAGCCGCAATTGATACACAGTGGAAAGAATACTTGTATTATTATAAAAAATATTCTGAACATAGGCTTTTTCAATTATTATTACTCAAATAATCACACGTATAAGTACAAATTCAACGAAAGAAACAATAATTATTATAATTATAGTATGTTTCTAAATTTTCACGTTTTAAATATGCCACAATGAGCTTTACCGTTTCCCGCATTGGTGTATATGCTATGGTGTTTACGCACCATCACTTTTGTGCATCAATATATTATAAAATAAAATTCAGAATTGAAAAGTTTACCACCCCTTAAATAATATTACGAAACCGTACTTGGACCTATTTGAGACAGTGAACAAAAACTATTGTAGAAATTATGCTTGCATAAGATATAGGTTATTTGGAACAACATTTCTAATAGCCCCAATCTTGTTGCTAATAGCCCCATCCCATAAAATACAATAAATATGGCGACTACAACAAGTTACAGTATCATAAAAAATACCATTAGAATCCTAGGAAAACGTACTATATATCTACATGAGTAAATTCAGTTTCTATACAGGTACCTCCAAAATCTTAGTGTTCCAACCAGAAGTAGACCACGTACAAAATCACTCGTAGGTATTTAGGGGTTTTTTTTTCAAAATTGTATACCTATCTTCTTTGGAAACACTTCGTTATCCTTTAAATTTAGTTTTATTTACATTAACATTGAATCAATGAGTTAACATGTTTCAAAGAAAAACACCTAACGTTGTCGAATAAAAAAATGTATGAAGTCAAATCTTTTATTTCAAAAATTCCAAATAGCCTACTGAAAGTCAAATAGCCCCATCTTACGGTAGGTACTAGGTACCTAGTACTTAGATAGGTACTACACCTACGTAATAACATTTTACCTACTTATATATAAATGTCATTGACCCTACCTACCTCCTCATCCTACGAATAGGTAAAAGTATGTAAGGTATAAGAAGGTAGGTATCCCCTAAGTACCTACCGTCCTAGTAGGTACCTGCCTACCAATTTCTAGCTGTAGGTAGCGCCGCTCACCAGTCCTCAGAAACTAGGTGGTAGTATATTAGTTGGTAGGTTTCTTTTTGGGACTAAATTACAGTAAGTAAGTTGCTAGGACGGTAGGTATAATATTTGTAACAAATCTGTGATCAACACTGCGGCGCGCGGCGCCGGCGCGGCGCGGCGGACTGGTCCGTACGGACGGACCATAATATATATAAATATAACACTTGCATTGGTTACCTACTCAAAGGAAATAACCACCATTAAATA
This sequence comes from Hylaea fasciaria, assembly GCA_905147375.1. Classification (NCBI taxonomy): domain Eukaryota; kingdom Metazoa; phylum Arthropoda; class Insecta; order Lepidoptera; family Geometridae; genus Hylaea; species Hylaea fasciaria. The sequence goes on from LR990197.1 coordinate 10,893,210, forward strand.
TTTGAACTAGATTATAGATAGGTAAGAGTCGTATCTTAGGTAGATACGACTTACGAGTAACTAGGTATCTTTAATTAATTTTAATTTAAAATGTGGTATACGATAATATTACTTACCTAGCTACTGTAGGTAGGTATATACCTAATTACAGAAATTCCGGAAAGATACCTAGGTACGGTCGGCATCAAAAGTAGCTTAACATGTTTTAGTTTCCAATTCCATTGTAGATACGCAAAATGTACATTTTTAGGGTGTATATTAAACTTAAGATACGGAGATGTTCAACTACTTTAGAGGCCGTTCAATTGTAGATACGCATAATGTATATTTTTAGGGTGTAGGTATATTAAATTTATGATACGGAGATGTTAAGCTACTTTTGATGCCGACCGTACGTACGTACAAGTAAGGTCCGGTAAGTTCAACCCAACCCGAGCCCTATTAATAGGTACCTAAGCAAAAATGCGATTGATATACTTACATAAAGATACCTACTATGTACCTACTCAATACTCATATTCTGTGCCTATACTCGTACAGTATAGGTACAGGCTATACCTACCTCCGTAAAGTTACCAATAGCAGAGTTTTACCTACCATTAAAACTCTTATTATGTCCGGAGCCTTATTCGAGGCCTTTAAACAATATTGAGATGACAGTCTTTCCGTTTCCGGCCGTATTGTAGTCGTTGCAGTTCCATTTATGCGGTAGAGGGGGTATACTTCCGGTCGCCATGTTCGCCAGGTAGGCAGGCTTGGCGTGAGCCTTCATTGTGGTCTGAGCGTTTTCCAAAATAAGTGTACCATGCCAAAATGTATGGTAAATTTTGAATTATCACATTTTTGATGTTTTTTTGATGTAAGTATTATAAAGATACATTCTAGTTTATTAAAAAATATAATATTACTGGCAGTTAAGTCTATTTTACGAGGAATCATCAAATTAAACTGACACTGTAGAAAAAAGTGTCAGTTTTGCGACCATCTAAGTTATTTTATTTACAAGCTATGAAGAATGATCCAAATGATTTATTTGATTACGAAGATATTATTGTCAATTTGATTTGTAATATTTGACAATATAGTCACCTACTCTTTAAAATGCGAATTATACGGCACTTTTAAGTTCGGTTTTGTCACAGCTGATGCCAAAGCCACCGTTACTTTTACAATTTAATGATGAATATAGGTCTTCATCGGAAAATAAATGATTGCGTTCCCAAGCATTTAATCCATTCTAAATAATGCATTTTAAATATGTGTGCCCTTTAATATAAAAAAATGCTAAAAACGAAGAATTTCATCGTTGCAAAAAAGGGGACAGTCGCAAAACCGAAAGGCCAATTTCACTAAAGCTGGGGACACATTATATGAGGAAACCAAACCCAGAAGTTATGTATACTTGTTTAATGTCGAACGAAGAATGTAATTAAAGATATTGAAACTCTTATTGTTAAGTAAAATAATTACCAATGATTAATGAAAACTGCCTTTTAGTCGTAGGTACTATAAACTCAAAACTATTATGAATTCGTTAAATTATAAAGGTTATCCTATTAATTGCAGGCTTGTTTTTTCTTTGCGCCAAGCTCTTCTCATTCTCTAGGCTTTTTCTTGTATCGTTTGCGATATTTTCTCTTTTTATTTGAATTTTTTGCCGTCTTTGTGTCTGTAACTGTTCAGGGTTCTCTCATTTCATTTTTTATCTATTATAATGCCTCCGTAATATTTCTGCGCTAGTAAGTGGCCTTGTGAAATCTTAAAATGTAAAATCCTTGCATTATATGGTGTAGTCTCAGCTTTATGGTGTCGGTTTTGCGATTTTGCTAGTCAGCCTGTAGGTCACGGGGCAAAATGTCGCAAAACCGACGTGTCGTTTTCTTCCCATTTTATATTCAAAATTTTATTCAGACGTAATTGTTAAACTACGTTCGTAATCAAGTACAAATAACGTTACATTAATATATTGTTCATCTTTTGAATACAGTCATATGCCGGAAAGTGACCTGGATCAGTAGATAATGTGTCTCAAACCCGACAGACGAAATGTTGACGGTCGCGCTACTCACACAAATTAAGTCTATTTCTCAAAATCTATTAGACAGCTGGTTTTTTAAATATAGCTGTTGGTATGATATGAGTGATGTTGCAATATAGAAATTTTAATATTGTCAAATAAATATCTTCATAAGGTAGTTTTAGCCGTGACAAACCCGACATGTCCGGTCGGTTCCACTTTTTATCATATTTTTGAAAACCAAATTGTATTTTAATGGGCATAGGATTTAAATTAAAAATTACCGGTGACGATATGGAACTCAACAGTCGTTCTAAATATATCAAAAACTCATGCTACCCTAGTACAAAAAGTATTCAGAATCTCTTCTAACACCGAGAATTTTGAGGGTGGGACACGCCAAAAATTGACCTTTTAGTGTTTTAAAATGGTCATTACTTAAATATTACGCAGTAATAGTTGAATCAACGTTTGCATTTAACTAGTTTAGGATATGCTTAATAATCTCCAATCATTCAAATAATTAGCCACATATAATTATTTTTTGTTATTAGACTTCAAACACAGAGGACAGCCCAAAAGTGGGGGGTACACTTTATTTGGAAAACGCTCGTCTCAATACTTATAACTGAGTATACTATGTTATTACTAGAACCAGGCAGAACTTACTGAAGGCCTCGAATAAGGCTCCGGACATAATAAGAGTTTTAATGGTAGGTAAAACTCTGCTATTATGTCTCTTCGCCGTTATTCGAGGCCTTTAAACAATATTGAGACAATGTTTGTTTTCGCCTGGTGAACAAGACGCCAATGTGATTAGATTGCTAATAAGGTTTTGAAGATGAACATAACTAGATCTTTTTAGTGCTATTATACATTACTTAGAGCATTTTAGTGTGAGAATGCACTTATAATTTATTGTTTTAACTTCTGTATGTATATTATACTTCTATATGTTTAACATGCATTCAATTATTATTATTATTATTATTATTTTTTTTTTTTTTTATATACATCATTTATTTATGTACATAGTTATTAATTATTACTATATATTTCTTTCTTTATTTTTTTTTTATTTGTATAAACAAATGTATTTGTATTTACAATGATTATTATTATAGTTTTTTTTTTTTTTTCGTTACTTTATAAAACTAAGTGTGTATACATACACTGATTGCGTTATTACCACGGCAATAGCTAATTTACTGGCTCGAACAGCCTAACCAATGAGTTACAGGCTGAACTGTTTGGTCTGGGGTTAATCTCCTTTTTATAAAACTTTGCAAAAGTATTAACCGATCTCCAATTTGCTCTTGCCAATATCTCATCTATTGGTTCTTTGTCGAGCCAACCCCGGGAGGCCACCGCTGACCTTACACTTCCAGGAGTTGCCTCCACACCCGCTTCTTTCAAAACGGATTTTACCCAACCCGAAATAACCGTCCGAGAAGCGGCTTTTGCGACTCCTCGAGCAGTAATAAACAAAATTTCTATATTACCTTCTACTCGCCGTTTACTACCCATTTCCAGTAACTTTCTCGCCCAAAGTACTGGATCCAGTTTTGGGTTTTCCGTATTCGAAAATAATTTCCAACCCGATTGAATATACGACTCGGAGTCCGTTTTTGATCCGTACATGGGCCAGAAAGTCACACAATTCCCATCAGTATGGTCTACAAATAAACCTTCTGAAACGCTCAACAGAGTTAGGTCGTGGACCCTACGACCTGAGCAGAGCAATAAAAGTATGGCACACCGACGTGAGACATCCCACAAGCTTTCAGTGTTTACGCTTTTGTTGGCTAACCAAGTTATAAGAACACTTGTATCCCAAACATTCCCCTTTGGGCATCTTTTAGCATTGCTGGCTGCAATAGATTTTAAGATTTTCTTAACCAGAACGTGGGAGCTAAGTTGTGAGCTATTAGTAGCACTGCATAAAGTTGAGACAACAGATTTATGGACCAAAATTGTTCTGTATGCTAACTGTTCTTTTAGGTGAAGATTAGCCAAAAATTGAGCTAATTCTGATCCCGTAGGATTGGTGGGATTCAACCCTGAACTTCTACACCATTTTGCCCAACGTTCCCAAGCAGGTTTGTAAGTATTGAGAGTGGAAATGCGCCATCCCGCTCGTAATAGAGCTTTTTGTTGTGTTGACCACGTCTCTACTGCTTGAGACCACCCCCACATTTCCAAATCTCCAGAGTTAAGTCCCGGATCTTCGGCGGGGGGGCGACCTGTTGACAGATCTATTAGCCTGGACTCTACCTGACGAATGGTGAATGGTGGTGCTATCGCTCGAGCTTTCAGATCTGCTCTCCAGAAGGCTTGTTGCCACCTCGGCGCTACTATTAAAAACGTACCTTTCGCACGATTGAGGTGCATAAGAACTCGCGGCAACAGATTCGGCGGAGGAAATACCCAAGCTAGATTGAACTCCCAGTCCCATGCGAACGCGTTGTGCCTCCATGCTGCTTGGTCTCGCCGATCTAAACTTACATATTTCGGAACGACGTGGGACCGAGCCGAAGCAAACAGATCCACCTCTGGAACACCCCACTTCCTGAACACTATGCTCGTGAGCGCAGGGAGTAGATGCCACTCTGGTAGTGTCGATTTCCGGGACAGTCGATCGGCTACGCTGTTGAACCGACCTGGGATGTGATGTGGTATTAAATGAATGTCGAACTGGTCTAGAATTTCGAAGATCTGATAAGTCAGATTCATCAGCGCTATCGAGCGATTTCCCCCCTCGTTTCTTAGATACGCTACGACCGACTTGTTGTCGCACTGCAGCAGCAGAGATGAATGACTCAGAGAAGGACCGAATTGGCACAAACATTTCAGAATAGTCAACATCTCTTTCTGATTCGAGTGAACGGACTCTTCTTCGCTTAGCCAATCGCCCCCTATCCGAATTCCATTCAACTCCGCTCCCCAACCTGAGTCGGCCGCATCTGTTGTGAGGAAATTCGTTAGTGATGGAGGGTGAAGCCGGGAGGACCTTCTGCAGTTCAGCATCCACCATTTGAGCTCCTTGATCGTCTGAGAGGGTAGATAAGGTGACCTCTCGCATTGACTTTGCAGCAAATTGTTGCAATGAGTCAACAAACAACGAAAATTTAGTCGACCCTGAGGAACAGCCAATCGGGCGAAATTCAAGGTCCCTACGATGCTCTGGACTTCGCGAAGTGTTGCTTTCCTGTGGGTCAACAACTTTGACATGGCATCCCGCAAGCCCTGGATTTTCTTCTCCGGGAGAGACTTTGTGTTTTTCCATGGGTCCCATAACAGTCCTAAGTACTCCAATGATGTTTGTGGGGAAAGTTTGGACTTGTTGTCGTTTACAATCCACCCCAAGTTGCGCATAGTTAGGAGAACAATCCGGGTCTGGTCGACTAACTTCGACCTGTTTTGACATGCAATCAAAAAGTCGTCCAGAAAAACTATGATCCTGATACCTTGTTCTCGTAGAATTTCCGCTGTCCAATTTGAGAGGGATGCGAAAACTTTGGGAGCTGTCGCAAGCCCAAATGGCAAAGAGGTCATCTGCAGTAGTTGGCCCCTGTACACTAATCTCAGAAAACACCGATGGACAAGTGATATCGGCACGTGGTAGTACGCCTGAGTAAGATCTATTTTGATCAACCAATCGTTTGGTTGTAAAAACCCCGGAATTCGCTGGACAGATATTAGTCTGAATTTTCCTACCTTGAGAAATTTGTTTAGTCGTTTTAAATTGAAAATGGGACGCATCGAACCATCGCTTTTTGGAGTTAAAAACATGGTTGATAAAAAACTGGGTGTTTCGGGGGCGTATTCTAAAATTTTCTCTGTTATCATACTGCTTATTATCTGATCCATTTTGGGAGATGGAATCGTTTGATAACGAGAACCAGTTAGCAGAGGTGCAACCAATGGTGGTTTCTCTTGAAATGGGATTTTGTAACCCCTGATCACGTTTAACAAAGGAATTGGTGCACCCCTTTTGATCCACGCATTTACAAACATTGCTAACCTTCCCCCCTGAAACACCTGTTTTGAGTCAATACTTTCTATCGCCTCTTCCTCTACCGCGCGGGGCATTGGATTGGCTAAAAGCTCCTTGTCTATTGAATGGCTTTTTGGCATTGGCCGGGGTCTGTTGCCTTGTTGCAAACGATTGAGGCTTAAATGAGGGTCGAAAGAACCGCTCATTATTAGCCTGGACCCCAAGATCATAATTAGATGTATAAGAGTGGAAGGGTCGCACTCTTTGGGGAGATACATATCTATGGTTGAATGCAAACGGTGCTGTGAAGCGACCGGTTTGATTGTAACTACTGGGTCCAGGTTGCGCAGCCTGGGACCCAGACATAACTCGCTTCTCTTGCGCAGAGAAGGAGGGTTTTTGACCAACAAACACTTTATTGATTCCTCCGTTATTTTTCACAAAATCAGCGAACTGTGCTTTATCAAATAAATATTCACTGGATGGAGGGATCTTCTTTAAACAACCTCTTAAGAATTTGTCCCTCACTAGGTTTAAGAAAACTTCCCTCCTCTGTTCAATAATATCAGCACGTCGCCCACAAAGTAATTGTAAACAATCAAGAGAAATTCTTTGAAAATCCCCTGTAAAGCAGTCTTTAATTTTAGCCAGCAAAGCCTCTTTGCTTAGGTTATCGCTTTCTTGAGTCCATTGTAGCAGCTCAGACACTCTATTTTTTAATGCATCACTTTGCATAATAACAGCATGGGTAATGGCACCCAAAGATCTATCGGTACTAGTTAGATTATTAGCCTTTTCAAACTGCTTAATTTCATCGTTGACCTCTAATTCAACAAACCCCGGCCGAGCATTGTAGGATTTCTGAATATCAGAGTAACGGACATTAGCCCAATTCTCCCATTGAAAGTGTTGTAACGAGTTTAAGAGCTCCAAATGCTCAGAAGAGACCTTTGGGATTGATGGTTCTTTAAGATTTGTCGCCAAATCAAACTCAAAAGTAAGGGTTGGCTCAGCCGGCCCCTTATTTTGATTAAGGGTTGATTCGGCAGACCCTGTATCTTGAGTTTGCTGCTCAAGAGCTACATCGTTTCCATTCAAGGTCGAATTATATTCAGGTTGGCACCAATCCGACGGCGGATAGGCACTGCATGCCAAGAATTGTTGGATTTCACTAACCTGTTGTGTAAGGCGTTCCAAAACCTTACTTTCTTTGCGTGATCTTTTTGAATGTCCCCCTTTCCTTGCTGCAGACTTCCGTTTTCGCGTTGCACGTACTTTTGCACGACGATCTTCCTCGTTGGATGACGAGCATGAAGAAGACACAAGATCACACTGGTTTTCATCGCTACTATCGTCAGACATTTCACTAAATCTGGAATGAAACTACAACGATAATTTTAAACACTTAGCAGCGTTTAAATTTAAACTGTTTTTAATAAAAGATTTTTAAACTTATTTCGAACGCTAACAGCGTTACGTCTACACGGCACGAAACTCAAGACGCCAATGAAGGCTCACGCAAAGCCTGCCTACCTGGCGAACATGTCGACCGGAAGTATACCCCCTCTACCGCATAAATGGAACTGCAACGACTACAATACGGCCGGAAACGGAAAGACTGTCATCTCAATATTGTTTAAAGGCCTCGAATAACGGCGAAGAGACATAATAGTTCTATTTGTATTGTAACTTTGGTCCTCTCACCGAGTGGGTTATGACCAGGGTTCCCAGATCAAAATATCAAAAATCCGGAGAAAATTCCTGACATTCCATGAAATTTCCGGACAATCTTGTTAATTTTTTATTAAAATCGTTACGCATCGTACAAGTAAATAAACTAACCAAATCGATTGCCAAATCGTTCGAATTTTGACACGCGCGCGGTGAAATAGTAAGGGTGAGGGCTTATTTGTAGAAATTCCGGACGGTTTAAGAATCCCCCCGCATTCCTGCATTCTGCAGACCTATAATATTTCCGGACTTGTCCGGAAAATTCCGGGCGTATGGCAACCCTAGTTTCGACACCCTGCAAATTACTTCCTTTTGTATATAAGTACTTATATGCGTTATATTATGATACCCACCAGGAAATCATAAAACAAACTTATGTACCAACTCAAATGTGTAGGTAGGAACCTACTTTGCACTTATATTTGGTAGGTACCTACTTAAGGTAAACAATTTTTTTTTGCCAAAAAATTTACAATGATTATTTCAGAACTAACTTTTATATACTTAGGTACTTATCGGGTTAATAACAATTATTGTTCAACTGTGTACACAGATGTAATTTTATTATTCTGTGCCAATAGGTAGGTATATCAGAATTAATAATGTACCTAGGTAAACTAGATACCAAAGAAAGTACCTATACTTTTATCTAGTAGGTTAGCATAAATACTACGTAAGAACCTGCTAGATGAGTCCTACGATTGGGAAAACTTTTTCTACCACTATTAATAAAACATGAGTTCTACCATTAGTGCTTGTAATATTGTAACTGGCAATATTATATTTCTAATTTTTCGCAGCGTTTCGTTTTACCAAGTAGTTCAAGACCAATTGTGTCGTCTGCTTTATTGTGTTATGGTTGTATGGTTTTTCATTCGCGTTTACATAAAATATTTCAAATGAAATTACTTATTACATAGTACCTAGATCACGGAAATGTAATGTAGGTATAGGTAGATGTGATTGAGCAAAATAAAAATATGAATGTTTTACGCATGTTACGTAGTTAGCCATTTTGCTCGCTTTCAAATGCTAAAACCAAACGCAGCGCAGCTAAAGAACTGTCAGTCAAGTCAAGTCAAATCAAATCAATCAAATTCGTCAAAAAGATTTTAGGAAGAGGCGTTTTATTTTCGATCTTTTCTCAATATTTACTGTGATAATCGGTGAAAATGATTGCTTTGATCAATCGCATCCTTGATTGGATTAAGAGCTTGTTCTGGAAGGAGGAAATGGAGCTGACACTGGTCGGATTGCAGTACTCGGGGAAAACAACTTTTGTTAACGTCATTGCCGTTAGTATCATCAGAAAACAATATTTTTTCGTGGCTTGATGTTTCCGCGTACCATTTCCCTGCATACGATGCTCTGTTTTGTACCTATGCCTGTGCGGCGTACTTTTAAAGCGATCGATTTCCATCGGCCGATAAGCCAACCCGTTATGTGTTGGATATCAGCACAGATGTATAAATATCGCAACATTGTGAAAATGAAAAATTTGCTCATTGTTCTAGCAGACTAAGAGAGTTAGTCATAAGCCTTGTTTGTTTTTTCTTGTAGAAACCTTTTTAAAAACTGAAATGAAGTTGGAAACATTACTATGATGTAGGTATACATAGTGAAATAGTATTATTTACGGTTGTCCAACTGTCTCATACTGCCTACATTTTAATATTAATTTGGTCATCAACATTATAGTATACTTTATATAATATACTTGGTCCGTGAAAACAACAACATCCTTTCAGGATATTTGCCATTCCTTTATACTTCCATAAAAATTTCAGTATTTATATATCAGGTAGTTTGAAAGTTGGATCCCTTAGACGTTTTTAGTATGTGTAAATTGTCAAATTGTAAGTTTTAGTACACACAGATGGTCGAAGTAATAACCCGCCCCGTGTGGGCCGCACAAATAAGATCAGTTTTGTACTGAATTCTAGCACACTGTGGTCTGCCCCACATGCAAGCTCTTGGTGGCACAGATATTGCAGTTCAACAGCCTTGAGTACCACATCTAGCACAACTAGGTGCTTTGTGTTACATTCCTAAACCTATTGAAAAACATCTGAAGTTTTAAACAGCCATAAGTACTCAAATCATGTCAACACAATTGATATTTATAATATGCATCAAATATCAACAACCATGATGTTATCAGGCGATCTCAATGTTACTCATTAATGTTATGAGGCAGTAGCACGTTGACTGGGTTTTATCTTATCTATCAAGAATTGTTAAATGTATAAATTTGTATGGCTCTTTACAAAAGTCGCTTTCATATAAAAGCTGGCATGGTGTACCTTCAGTCTTCTTGTAATATCTATCTATCTATCAATTAGAGATGCAAGGAGATTGAGATGTTGAATAAATCTAGTTGTGACATGTTGTAACTGTTGTTTAGTATTCAATTTTCTTCTGTTACAGTCTGGACAGTTTAGTGAAGATATGATCCCTACAGTGGGATTCAACATGAGAAAAATCACCAAAGGAAATGTCACTATTAAGGTAAAGTTTACTGATGCCGCATCCAATCTTTAATGTTACTCGAGCAAGCCTTATGTTTTTTCTAATGTTGTTTCCATTGTTTATGTTTCTTTTGGTGTACAATGAAGAATTTTCTATTCTACACATTCTCGAAGAAAGCTAAAGGTGGTTATGCACTTAGAAACTGCCACAATACTTTTATGATAACAATTCAAATAACAAATGAGTCTTTAGAAAATAAGAATCAGAATGGCAGTGCAATGCAAGATGCATTGCAAAGTTTGGGTGGCACTGCAAGTATTATAGACAGGCTTACCATTAGGTGAACTTCTAGGTTGTCTTGTTACTCAGTTGCATAAAGGAACAGTATTGAAGTCATTGTTTATTTGCAGGTTTGGGACATCGGAGGTCAGCCTAGGTTCCGTTCTATGTGGGAAAGGTACTGCCGTGGAGTTAATGCTATTGTGTAAGTACATACTAATCCAAGTTGAAAAACTTAAGTGTACTGAGTCTGAGTACATTATTGTATCTGTCTGAGATTTCACATATGTTTTTATTATTATTATATCACATGGTCATATTGATAGACCAACACAATATTTATAATTTACAATACAAATTGGCTAGAATAATTTTATCAAGTAAAAGTATTTATCCATTACACAATTTTAAGAATAGCAGATATAGCCAAAATTATGGTGTTTGTTCAAGTGTTTTAGGGCACTTCAACCTGATTCACATTTCTATGTCTTATATTATTAAGGTTGTCAATAGAACAGTTTTATCAGTAGATACCTTCATTAGACATTCACAACTCTAGAACCGCACAACATACATACATACAAGTCATACAACTAGTTTTTCCAGATATATGGTGGACGCGGCTGACCCGGACAAGATTGAGGCGTCACGTAACGAGTTGCATAGCCTGTTGGAGAAGCAGCAGCTCACCGGGATCCCGGTGCTGGTGCTCGGGAACAAACGGGATCTGCCGCACGCATTGGACGAGCACGGTCTAATTGAGAGAATGTGAGTGTACCCGTAACTTGGGATTAGTTGGGCTGTCTTCGTTTAGATGCAGCTCACTAGGCTCTCAAAAGTAACTCACTGGGATAATAGTGGCAGCTCAGATCTCAGTGCTGGTGGTTGGGAATTAACCAGATCTGCTGCAAGCATTGGATAAGCGGAGTCTTACCCTTAGAGGCGTCACGCAGCGAGCTTCAATAGTTTCCATGAAAACCCTAGTCTCAGAGAAGGAATTCATGCCTGTAACTTTAATCATCCTAACCCATTTTATCAGATACCGAGAGCTTAGAAGCTTACCGGGATTCTGGAACTGAGTTGTTGCTGCTAATGATCTGATCACTTCAATAATAATTTTATGTTGAAATATTTAGTGTTTCAGGCAACCTTAATTTGGTACTGTAAGCAGATCATACTGAGTGCTAAAATCAACTGAATTAACTGGCTGTCTTCACTGAAAAGTTCTGTTGTTGTTGTTCTGGTGTCTGCTTTCGATCTCTATTATCATCAGATCAGCTTGCTGTCAATAGAAATCATTGTACATAATATAATGATATCATATTGTCACTGTTACTTCACAGGAATGTAAAACAACTCGAGCATAACTGGTTCAACCTTGACTCATTTTATTTATTTCTGCATACATTGGCAGTCAAGATTTTAACTAAACAAAAACAGCGAGTTACATCGTATTTTTTAAAGTTGAAACTTCTTGAAACTTCACGTTTTTTCCAGGAACCTGTCAGCGATCCAGGATCGTGAGATATGCTGCTACTCAATCTCTTGCAAGGAGAAGGACAACATCGACATTACACTGCAATGGTTAATCTCTCACAGTAAGTCTGGGAGCCCGCGCTAAGGGAATCTGCACCTTTTGCGTTCCGAACAAGGTTGCTTTTACACTTGAGGCGTAGTAAGTTATTCAAATACCTACTATACTTTGATCATAATTTTTAGAGCTGACCATAATTAAAACCCTAATAACTTTTATGTGTTTGATAATAGAAACAATTAGGCCACTTCTGCAAGTCTGCCAGGGGAAGTACCACCTTGCCAGATATAGATCCACCAATATAGATTACTGTGTTCCGGTCTGAAGCGACTTGAGAACCAATGTCTCAGGTGATGAGCGCGGTCCCGCTCTAATTTTGCAATGCAAATTTGTGGGTGGCACTGCCACTGTCGGCAGGCGTGGTGCTTACCATTATCGGCACGACAGCCTCGTCTTGTTTTACTAACCCCCGGTTTATAAAACCCTAGTCAACTTTGACCAACCGACAAGTTTAGTGCTCTCTTTCTCATTTTGTTTAGTGCCAGATAGAGACAACGATAGACATAACGGTTGGTTAAAGATAACTATAGGTTCAGAAATCACATGAAAAAATGTATGGATCAGGTGGCTTGTATAATCGATATACGTTCCCATTCCTATTGTATAATTTGGGTGAGCCTACTAAACATTGATTATTTAGATTACAGTATTGCTACTGCGCCTTTTGAGTGTAATCGATAACACATCTTGTATTCACGCTATAATATACGACTGTACGAAGTAAGTTTTCACAATGAATTAGAAATTAATAGTTAATGCAATAATGTACCCAGTCACTATTGAGATTCAACCATGCCATTCAACCTGAACAAAATAAAAATTATGCTTTCTTTTTTTTTTTACGCGACACTGCATCTCCATCTCTTATAAGGCCGATAAAATGCCTTTGTAATGATTAATAATAATTCTATGTGAAAAATATGGTTTTAGTCGTAACAATAAAAAAATTAAGCTTGAGTTTTGCACTCTCTATGGTATGGTAGCGCCTAATCTCAAATTTACCAACTTAGGCTGCATTAGTAGATTTTTCACGGGTGCCAAGTACCGTTTTGGTCCCTATCCTTTTGCTGTATCAATTTTGATAAGGAAATTTTGTAGACGGCTACCATATAAAAAAAAGTTTACATCCAAAATTATAGTGTCTTATATGCATTCAATAGGACATATCAAATTCATAATTATATTGTTTTTCGTAACTCAGTTTGTCTGTTCATGTATGAGTAGCTAAATATTGGATGTACTCTGTAAACATTAGACTATGTACTAGATTCTTTAATATTTAGCGTTATATATTATATAAATAATATACTTATCTCTTATTGTTAGCTAAACATATTAAGTATAAGTTTAATGGAATGCCTACTGTGGGACTAATTTTGCTCAAAACATGGATTTAGGTGCAATTTGTACATAAACATGTAATTAACTGATTATGTGAGTACCCTGTTTTTAATAGCCCTAAACATTTTGTAAGTGCAGATGTATTAATTTGTTTTTGAATGTATAAGTGAGTGTATGTTACAAAACGTAATTCATCTTACGTTTATTTTCTACCACTGGTGTGGCCATGTCTAGAACGCGATGACGTAGTTTTGGTACTAAAAAATGTTTGGAAAATAAAATTAGGGCCATGGGGGCAAACAAATGAAAGAAAAACTAATGAATGCCTATATTAGACTATGAGCAACGTTCCCAAAATGCTGTCTGCATTGCCACGCTGTATGGCAATGCTCAATCTTGGCACAAAGTACAGCGGGATGGGCCGATTTAGACGATTTTTAATTCATGTACTGTAACTTATTTTGGAAAATGCCGTAGCGGCTATGGAATAACATCTATTGACAAAACTCCGCGTCCGACCTTTCTGTGTGCCAAGCGCCTTATAGGAAACAATTTATTAGCATCACTTGAGGAGAGTCCTGACTTAAATGTACTTAAAATTTATACAATTATGTACTATTATTATCATAAAACAATGGCAAAGTGACTATATGGGATAAAAAATTAGAAAACCTTTACCTTGGTAGTAATATAGTGTTTGAACATTCACTTATAAAATCAAAATAATACATCTGCCTTAGCATTCTTAGCAATTAAAATAGTTATATTTATTTCTACAAAATTAGACTCACAATGGGATATATCGGTTGAGAATAGAAAAGTCACTAGATGTAAACATTATTGTCCGCTTCGACTGCACATGATTATGTTTATAAATTACCTGTGTATCAAAATGTTATATTATGTATAAATGTAATAACACTTTTTATAAAAATAATAACAGTTAATGCTTAGAAGAATAACGCAGAGAAGGATAGTGCTATGCGTAGTTTCACTCAAAAGTGAAGCCATTTTTTTATCAATGTGTGCGTGAGTGCGTGTTATTATCTGCTCCAAAACGCACACAAGAGCAATGAAAATGTCGCATGCGTGTCGGTATTTAGTCCAAAAGCAGGGAAAATTAATAGATATTTACCATAAAAGCTCTAATTTCGAGTAATAGAGGTCAAAGTACGTACTAGGCCCAAAAAGTCTCAGTAAAAATGGCTTCACGGCGCTAGGGAGCACTTGGTTTATATGTGTTATTCTTCTAAGAGTTAATGCAATAAAGAGGAAAGTAAGGCGAAGTTTATATCTTAAGCCTTGTCATAGAATACCTATAATAATACCCTAGAAGAAGGGACACTGTGTTTTTTATTTAAAGCGAGCTGGCAGATCCGGAGTTTGACATTTGAGCGTGTCGGGTGACCTATTAATTTATTGAGTACCCAACTCATAAGGCGCGTCGGGAATCTTCGTTCGCGCAGAAAAGAAAGTATGGTCCGAAGATTAACGAAAGAGTGCTTAAAACTTACAATCAACCTAAGCTCACTATTATAAGGTTCATAATACACTGCAGCTGTTAGTTCCATCTCACTCTAAGCTCGCTAAGATGGCGGCGGCTGTGGACCAATAGCGGTCAATAGCATTTCCCGCGCTTTGAAAATTCATCTTCTGCGCAGGTACATCGGTAAGCCATATCAGTTGGGTAATACTGTACCTACCGACGCAGTATCGACGCGATCGCTTCGCATACAGTTTCGCTTGTCTTTTGTCCAATTCAGCCGTTTGTATTGAGTTTCCACGTAAGCGTAACTGTTGCTGGCATGCGCGGCGCTCACTATCACGGGAAAGATCTGCTCCTGTAGAAAATGATTCCTAGCTAAAAAACTAAATTGATAAAGATTTTAAATTTCGCATTACTTTCCTTTTTTCAAAGAATGCTCCCTATATTGTTTATGATAAAGCGGACTCGCATCATATTATATCGTGAACTCTGAGCTTGCCTCGAGCATAGAATCAGGTATTCTATGCTCGAGGCAAGCTCATTAATTAAATACCCTAGAAGAAGGACACTCTTTTCTTTTAATTAAAGCGAGATGGCAGACCGGGATTTGTATGATATTTAGCGTGTGGTCTCTCTCTTCCGCGGTCTTGAGTATCTATTGAATAAGGGGTGTCCACTTGTCCAGTCCACCCTGTGCCTCGAGATATATGTGGTTTCAGTTTTATCAACCAAAAAATTCTCTAATTCGCCACAGGTACCAACGCGCTAACAGAAAGTTAAATATGACGTATAGTTTGTTTATATTATATTCATTTAGTATTATAATATAGGTGTTAGTGTTTCTCAATTTAATGATAGATATCTCAAATAATCATGATTTATTCAATGTTGATGAGTTTGATTCATGAGTTGTTTCAAAACTTAGATAGGTCTAGCATTCCGAAATTTAGGAAGAGATATTTGGGATATTTGATAATGTTCTATGGTGCGTTTATGTTATGGCTGTAAAAATCGTTTATACGTTTAAATTTTTTACGAGAAGAACGCTTTTTATACTTTTACCGGGTCAATTCTTCACGATTGGTCAATAAATAAAATGAGAGAAAAAATGGTTCTACTAACTTGAGAGCAGCATACTTTAGTTCTTCCTGTTGTATTTAATTAAATCATTTTACATTATATTATTTTATGGTGAAACAGATCGTGTTTTAAAATGTCTGATTTATTCCTAAATGCTAAAGATAACTTGTTGAAACCCGGAAATTTTATTATCCACGTCTTCAGGATTCGCCCAAAATTTCAGTATTTTAAACGCATTGCGGTTACTAATCGATTAATATGTCACACTGTTACTCGTTGCAACATTTTTTTTACAGAAGTGTTCCCAACGTGTTACACTTGTGTAACGGTGTAACTCGATGGGAAAAAAACTCGCAGAGTCACTCTGTGACCGATGTGCCTAGTGAGAGTTTTGACAAATTATTTACGCGCTCGGTCCGTTTGGCGTAAATTTGAAATTGTATGGAATAAGAGCAGCGCCATCTAGCGTCAGTGAATCAGACAAAACTCGCACTAGGCACACTGATTATATTATAAGGGCGAGGAGAAACCTCTATAGAGAAAGTATTCGATACGTTAACTGTAAAATTTATTTTAGATTTGATTAGCGCCTTGCAATACCGACAAGATCGTACGCGAACGGTTACCTTGATCGATATGTTAACGATATAAACCGTTTAAATTTTCGCGCTTGCCCTATCGTAGGAGTACTGTGTGCCTAGTGCGAGTTTTGTCAATTTATTTACGCGCTCGGTCCGTTTGGCGTAAACTTGAAATTGTATGGAATAAGAGCAGCGCCATCTAGCGTCAGTGAATCAGTCACTAGATGGCGCTGCTATTATTCCATATTATTCCAATTTCAAGTTTACGCCAAACGGACCGAGCGCGTAAATAAATTGTCAAAACTCGCACTAGGCACACTGAGCAAATCTAAAACAAATTTGACAGTTAACGTTTCGAATACGTTCTCGATAGTGGTTAGCTACACCTTACAGTTTTGTAAAGCTTTGTGGTAATTAAATCAGATATAGTAAAACAGGATGATGTAAGCTCCAGTGTTTTGATCTAACTTAACATTTGAAACCACATTTACATGTTTTCTTTTTACATAATTAATTTATGAGAAATGTAAACTATTTATGTCTGGAGTCTGTAAATAAGGCAAGTTGGTTTAATGCATTGTATTTGAAGAAACATGTTATGTAATAAAGATTGATATGCTACTTTCAGCTTTTATTTGTATATTGGTTTAGAGGTCGCCTATTTATTTTATAAATCCTTTAACAAAAAAGAAGTAACCTTATTGCTGTTTTTGAAGAAGACAAAATGTAAACAGAGATTATAACGATAATTAGGAATATTTATTGAGTATAAATGCTAATAATTAGGTACACATAATTAGGATTAATAAAATGTTTAATTTCATAAGGCTATATTCAGTCTTATGTTCAATTACACCAACATTCCAAAAACGACCTTTATGTACACATTAAGCCGGGTCTGCTGCGCGTGTTTTTACGTAACATTACACAAAAACAGCGGAACAATACAAAAAACGTCAAAACAAAGAGGCGTGGCTTTACACATTTGTCTATGCGAACGGTAGAAGATTTTGTTTGTCTATGAGCAAACAATGTTTTATGTTTCCCGCGGTGCATGGTGAAGGCTGGGTTGTTTTATTTTCAACCGGCTGCAAATTGCAGGAGACCGCTTGTGTATAAAATCAAACGTATATGTGTAAGGTTTTTTTGTGTAATGTTCCGTAAAAACAAACACAGGAGACCCGGCTTTACATTACACATTAAAAAATATATTACATCATCTCCGTGAAATTGGACACTTGTTTCACAAACTCATTAAATATTATATTGGTGAATAATACGTATTATTTTAAGAAGACGAAATATCATTTCCAACCTAAAAGTAAGGGCTTGAAATAGTAACGTGTGTTATACACGTGAAACTAGCTATAGGTGCCTAACCGATAACTTGAAGGATGTTTCATTAGGATAGGATCATTCCCCCAATGGTGTTATTCCAAAACTATCAACCGCTCAATGCTAGCGTCCACGTCGCTTGAAAGCACTGAGCCGTTCACGTTGGCCGGCAGCTTCTCCATCATCGAGTTCTTCAAAGCCATTTCCACTCTCGTCACTCTCTCTTCGAGTCTCCACAGCATGCCCTCGAGCTCTTTCAGTTTGTCCCGCGGCGGCGTCGTGTCACGCATCGAGTCGAGTTCGTCGCGCAAAACCCGGAAGCCCTCCTCGAGGCCCCCTTTAGACGCGGAGTTTTCCGACACGCTACTCGAAATGGAAACCTGTTTGCTGAGGCTCTGAGTGGGCACCGCGCTCACTCTCAAATAAAACTCGGAGCTCTTAAACACGCGCAGTTCTTCCGACGTCAAAATGTACGCCACGATTTTTTCGACGTCGTTAGCGTCTATCGCGTCCAAGACTTCCTTCAGTTTCAGCTCGTAGGCCTGCAGGAGCGTGGGCCTCACGCCTTCCAAGAGGTTGTTGTCTTTGTGCCAGAAGTATGGGATGGTTTTGTTCTTAACGGCGGTGTATAGTTTCTCCACCATGCCGCGGAACGTGACGCTTATTTTGTTGCGCCAGTAACTCTTGTCTTCGGCTCGGTGGATCTCCCAGAGGAACAGGGTTTTTATGTAGTAGCTGGCGATGCCTTTGAGCTGGAGGGCGTCGCGCAGCTTTTTGACCTGGAAGAAGATGTTATGAAGTAATAGATAGTTTGTGCAAGGGAGTCAGCATAGGCTATGTCAGGGTATATACAAGGTGTAACAGCAAGGTGTAGTAATACTGAAACTACGCATACACATACATATTTCGAAGTAGTCTGGAGGTACTATAAATCTGTAAGTAGTTACGGTAATGAATTATTACACGTCAAAGTTTACTGCAAAACTAACCATCGTTCAACCCTAGTTATCAGCTGGGCAATGTCAGTGAACTTGAGGCATAGGCTAACATGTACAGTCTTACCCAACTTATATGGTGCGTCGTGAATCTTCGTTCGCGCAGAAAATAAAGTATGGTCCGAAGATTAACGAAAGAATGCTTAACACTTACAATCAACCTAAGATCACTATTATAAGGTTCATAATACACTGCAGCTGTTGCACATCGCAGTTCTACCTGCGCAGAAGATGAATTTTCAAAGCGCGGGAAATGCTATTGACCGCTATTGGTCGGCAGCCGCCCCGCCATCTTAGCGATCGCTGCGTGGCATGAGTGAGATGGAACTAACAGCTGCAGTTTATTATGAACCTTATAATAGTGATCTTAGGTTGATTGTAAGTGTTAAGCATTCTTTCGTTAATCTTCGGACCATACTGTATTTTCTGCGCGAACGATGATTCACGACGCACCATATAAGTTGGGTAAGACTGTACACCTCTAGCCGGCGGCATTACTCAAACAAAACTAGGTGTAGAAGTAAAGTTGTGGTAAAAGTTCCACCAAAAATTACTAGATGGCGCCAGGGCCGTTTCTAAGAAATCCTGCATCGCGCAAGCGTTGTGTGACCGGCGTAACGTGACGTCATCCGTATCATGTTAGGGTTGTAATATTTAGTTATTTTGTCAATTTGAGTGAAAAAATCGATTATCGATTTCAGGTTTTAGTACCCTGGCAAATGATTCATCACCAGGTACACATACCGTAAAACGGGGTAAATTGGGCGAATCTTGACTTTCAACTGGAATTTAAACCTTCTTCCGTATTAAATAGGGAAGTTTTAGATATATTTATGAATGTATGGTATGATCTTTTATATGCTGAGTAGCTTTAGATTCCCCAATTGATATTATATTCTGAGAAATTGAACAAAAATCCTATTGAATTCCAATTTACCCCTGATGGGGATAAAAGGTTCAAGAGAGGGGTTAATGGAAATGGAAATGTAATTTTGGCTAGGGTTGTCACTCTTTTTATCCGATTGAGAAAAAAGAGGGTTGTGTTTTTTCCAAAGTAAATATAAGCACCCAATTCAAAAAAGAGAACTTTAATGTTGTTTTTAAGTTGTTAAAAAACTTAGCAGTTGCGAGGCATTCTGGAAACAAACGAATTTGTTTTATTAAAACAGTTACCTACGCTATTATAATTCATAAGCCTGACTGAATTAAGAGTTAAACAGCTCTATTTATCTGATGAATCGTCATAAATCGTCATAAATCTCCATCCAAAGGTTGTCTGGAAGAAATCGCTTTTAGCGATAAGACATTGTACCTACTACTTTATTTTTATATTACTAAGTTGTTATGTTCTTTTTTTTCAAGTCAAGCAAATAAAATCAGTTAATTCTGATTGGTGCTATTCACTATGTTTTATTAGTTTGGATTTGTTAGAACTCAATAGGTAGGTAGGTAGTTTACTGTTTTATTAAGATTTTGATTTTGGACAACCATATATTTACCTTTTATGCAAACCAAATTACCCCTTACGTGTTCCATTTATCCTGTATACGTGCCGATTTCCCCCTTTCACTTCCCTATTATCACCAAAATAACCCAAAAATGTGTGTTCGTCTAAAACGATTTGTTCCAATGAAATTACGCAATTACATAACTTACCTTCACGTTTTTAAAACTCTATACGCCAATATCATCCAATTTATAATCAACCTAAACACTTTTTCTCATTAAAACTCTAACTCAAAGTTAAAAAGCACAATATTCACGTGTTCGTAACTCCCTCACTTTGATGTTTTTTTTCTAGTGGAACCTGATTGGCTGGCTTCTTTGCTAAGCGTAGCCAGTAGCAAAAAATATAAGTTCGTTCAAAAATAATAAAAGTGTAAAGATGTCTTCAATGGTGTTGCTACTAAAGAGCATAGAAAATGTTCCGACTTTTTTTCCATTTAACCCCCCATTCCCAATTTCCCCCGTTTTACGGTACCCACATTTCAATATTACTACACCTTGCCGATACACCCTGTATAATAGAACTATCAAAAAGTGGTCAAATAAAACTGGTAGGTGTTGGAAAAGGTCTATCTACTGGTCTTATAGTTTTATTTTTGACAAAATCTATACCACTATTTTGAACTAAGTACATATGTATGTATGTACATATAGTAAGTTATGAACAGCAATATTATGGTGTCATATGTAATTTATGGAATACGGTGTGTAGGGTTTTCAGATTGCACAAGAACCTGACTGCTGCCAATCGATAACAAATCGAATATCATAATGATAAGATAATTCGCAATCAAGAAAACCGCGCAACGCGTGACACTTCTTCCAACTTTCTTCCACTACAAAACGATGGGCAATTAACTTTGATAATAATACACTCCTTTTCATGGGCAACCGTGTACAAACGTATGTTCGTATCGTTTCATTTTGAATATGGATTTCCGCAAAGAAAAAAACGCCAGATTCTATCAACTTTTCTTGGAACATTGAAATAACCCACCGCTCTTGAGTCACAAAACTCACCAGCCTGATGGTGGTCTTCAGCGCCTCGCATCCCTTCATCATCTCCCTCTCGTAGTCCTGGAAGGAGAGGCGCCAGCAGCGCGCCTTCAGGGCTCCGTCTTTGACGGCCTTGTTGGGCTTGGGGACCACCAGCCAGTCCCGCACCTGACTGCCTTCTATCACTCTGAAATGGCGTATAAAATGTTATTAAAATAGGTAGGAGTACACTTAAAAAACCTTTATTGATGGTATTTATACATTTAAAAGTATCCTGATATTTGTTTTTCAGCAAGACAGGGGTCGAGTCAACCGTTTGGCTGTCTTAGGGTTGTCGAATGTCGAATCACTCGAGCGCATAAGTTCCAAAATCACAAATAGTACGCGTCAACTAGCGCCTTTGTATGAAGACCCTGTACAGCGCCCCTGCCGGCGGGTTGACGAACGAAAAATCTTCATACAAAGCGCTATAGACGACGCATACTATGTCGAGCTCGTAAAATCTTCCACTAGGGATACTGGAAAAGACAATTTCTCTGTTTCTACGGTGTTAGTGTTTACCATCAGGAAGCCAATTGTGAATGGTAATACGCACTTGTAACCCTCAGGCCACCGCGGCTCCATAAACCTGATCACCGGCACTAGGTCTACATCCAGCGCGAACTCCTCGTTCCCCGCGTCGTTCCTGATGTTCAGCGTGTACGCGGGCCCGGACTCCTTGTACGTGACGAGGTACACCGTGCCGTTCACATCCACCCGGTTCCTCAGCTCGTTCATGGCTTTAGAGACGATGCCGTGCAGCCAGTGCCGGAACTTGTTCTGGAGGAGATACTTCTCCGGGTCGCGCCACTCCCGGGTCACCTTGTGGCACTTCTCCCAGTCTTGCTGCTTGTCCATGTTGTCGAAGGGGTTGGTGATCTTGAGCCGCACGAAGCCGGGCTGGTCGTTCTCCAGCGTGATGCCGTTGGGGCCGTCGTCGTAGCTGATGGGCAGTTTGATGACGATGTCCATGTCGAACTCGTCCATCTTGGATACTTTGATGCCGTCGTACACGCTACCGGCGTAAAGGACCTGGAGAACAGATTTAGGTATGCTTCATTGTACAGAATTTGTTACCTGCTAGGTTGGCAGTGTTGGAAAATCAAGGGTATGACAGCACAGACAGCTTGAAGCAGTCAAGAGTGAACTGCATAGTGAACAACACGACTGCTCCTAGCTTCAACGGTCGTATGCTCTGACGCGACGCCTTGTCTGTCTCCGCGTTTTGTTTGCCGGCAGTTGACACCGGTAGCTCGAGCAATTGGGTTGTCGACTGGTCGCGCCGTTCGAGTACCTAAGTATATTGTTCGACGATCAACTGTTTGAGTTGGCCGTGATCACCTATTTGGACCCTTACAAGCATAATGCAATAACAGTATGGAACTCACTTGTCTGCTATACTTGTTGAAATAGTTGCACTGCTCCCCCATTTTCTGCTTGACCTGTTCGAACACGTTTTTGAAAACTTCCTGAGCTCGCTTGAAGTCTTCATCTTTGATGGCGATGAACTGCTTGAAAATCTCGGCGAGGTAAGCGTCCAACCTCTGCTTTTTGGACATGGTTCAATGCTGGAAATCACATATAAGTGATTTAGTAGCCATTGGTCTAATAAGCTATTGTCGGTCATTGTATCTTATCTACTCAGTTCGTCTATCATAGAGTAGGTTCGTCCTGATTAGTCTTACACACAGAATTATTATAAAACATCACGACTCAATAGGTATAAATTATGTATAATAAGTTATTATAGGAAGTTAGAAGGGAATAAGATAAGGAATGTTTACAAATAGCAATATGTAGGTACATCCATCCCAAACGAGCTGTATCAACTTTAACTATCAATTATGAGAAGAACCTTTGTGAAAAGCCTCATTAGTAACGTCTATGGTATTCATAGTATTATGAGGTAACATGTAAAATAATGTTTGTTTATTGTTATATTATACCTGTACGAGTGTACTTATAGAGAATACAGGTTGATAACAAAAATAAATGAGGGAGCTTTGGATCACCAAGTCACATCACAAAAGTATGGCCGCTCTAAAGAAGAAGACAACACTCTCATCACACAAGAACCACCCACAAGCACAAACTCAAGAAAGGAGACACCAGGAACCTCTGTCCAGAGAAAGCCTCTGTTTATCAGTTTTGTCTTAACCTGCAAGTGACAACAGAATAACTATAAATGACAATGTTAAGTTGCCAACTATGTTTTCAAATCAGACAAATCAAACACTGGACTATTCAATAATAATTATGTATGAGTTACATACCTACCATTTTAGGTGCTTAGAATTAAATAATGATAAATAAAGACCAAGTCAATAGTTTGACTTTCTTGTTTTGCCGGCTCAGTTGTATATTTCTTGATCATATTTGTGAGACTTGGATAACTCTCACTCAACTACCAGCTCATGAATAAAAAATACATTGCTAATATAATTTTAAAATTCGACTCATCCTTCGATATTGATGCAGTAGGTAGAGCTATTTACGACTTAGGTATACTCACTCTAGCTGTGTAGGTAATATAAGGGTATTATACCTTTACTATTACAATAAAGACATTTTATATTTTCCTCTAACACACATAATATTATCAGATGGTGCCTAGGAAGATTAAAAATTACTATAAACCTAGGTATACTTCGCCAATAATTTTTAATTTTAGAAAATTTTTGGAGCATAGAAATAAGTACCTAGGTAAGTAAATTATTAAACAATACACTTACCTGCCCCTGTTGGCTTTAGTTTTAGTGATAATATACACAATGCACGCCGGCCTCAGCTTCGAAGGACAGAACGAAGTGTTCTAAAAATATAAGGCCTCTGCCTGTTGTATTCCCGGAGCCCTCGCGCAGCAATGTCGCTGGGCGCAGCCTTGATTGGCCCACGTAGTGGGTTCAGTAAGTTCAGTTCAGGCATAATAATACAAAAACCGGCTATCAGTAGTCAGGACACGATCCGGGACTTCCTAACTTCCAAGCCTTTTCGAGTTTTCTTCAGTGTGACCATATTAAATTTTACAAGATACCGAGGAAACCTCGAAAAAATACTGAAAAATACCGACTTCCACGGGGCAACAGACCAATAAAAATACTGATTTTAAGAAAAGTTGTATGTAGTACTTACTACTACTTATTAATAACCATTACGTAGGTACAGTAGTACCCAACTTATATGGATAACTTACCGATGTACCTGCGCAGAAGCAAGGAATGCTTGTAATATTACCGGCGTAATATTACCCAGCCGGGTAATGCATTACTTTTCATCACGCGCTAAAATCGATTATCACCTATCACCTCCCATCACTCACCCGCGCTGAACAGACGCGCGGCGCGGTACAGCGGCGCTCGAACAAGTCGAATAACCGAGGGAAAGAAACAGCACGATCTGCGGCAACGCGTGTGCGAAGCGACGAGCGCGTGATGAGATATGAGTATTTATATTATGCAGCTGTTTGGTTTTACCCAGTAGGTAGGTACCTACCTGATTGTCAACCTTATTTTGACCGGAATACGGTGCACGCTTCCGTTGGCAAGTTTAGTATTTATTTCCACTATGGGAACCGCTACGCGTTCGGCTGGCAGTTGGCGCCATAATTAAATACAATGCTTGATTGATTTTTCGGAAAGTTTCCGTAATTTCGTGCGAAATTGTTATTAAATAATTTGTAAAATAATTATACAAAGGTTGGCCTGATGTCATTTTTGTTGATCATCATAATTTTGGACATGATCAGAGGTAACAAAATAATGAGTGATGGATGGTGGTAGTCGCCGCGCGACGGTCTCGCTCGTCTCTCTCAATCGAAAACCACGGCCCGACCGAACATCACAGTGAAGGTGAACCGAACATCAGCAACCGACCGAACATCACGCGTGATATTACAGGGTAATATTACGCGACCGCGTGATGAAATGGTGTAATGTATCACGTGTTCGCGTAATGATTTGCGCACGTCTAAAGCACAGAATAATAAACTAGGCAGAAGATGAATTTTCAAAGCGCGGGAAATGCTATTGACCGCTATTGGTCGGCAGCCGCCCCGCCATCTTAGCGATCGCCGCGTGGCATGAGTGAGATGGAACTAACAGCTGCAGTGTATTATGAACCTTATAATAGTGATTGTAAGTTTTAAGCATTCTTTCGTTAATCTTCGGACCATACTTTCTTTTCTGCGCGAACGAAGATTCACGACGCGCCATATAAGGTGGGTACTACTGTACAAGAAACTGTTATATATATACAAAGTATGAGATAAATAATGATCAATTGCCTATCTGTTAAGTGAATTTTTCCCATGTTTTAATCATTAGGTATTCTGCTATTCGGAACGGAGGTCTGAATTATGATTTTACCTTTTTTCGTAGTATTAAAATTTACCCAACCACTTTCACCACTTCCAGCTTTATCCACTCACTCATAAATGGGCATTTTCATTTTTTTTGTACCCTCCATTTTTAGGGTGTCCCACTTATTTAACATGTAATTATGACATCAATATACTTATTTGTGTAACTTTTGGAATAGCAATTGGTATAAAATATACTTATTGACAAATTAATCAGTAATCCAAGCATATAAACGTTTAATTTACTAAATTATGAATAATCGAAATGTTTAAAGTTACAGATTTTTCATGTCCCACCCTGCACTAGCTTTGAATAATCAGTCATTACCAAAATATTTTCTACCAACATGTTAAAAAGTT
Organism: Hylaea fasciaria; assembly: GCA_905147375.1. NCBI lineage: Eukaryota > Metazoa > Arthropoda > Insecta > Lepidoptera > Geometridae > Hylaea > Hylaea fasciaria. The sequence goes on from LR990197.1 coordinate 10,919,373, forward strand.
TTGTTATACATTTAGAGTACTGTTTGTACCGTCACATAAATTAAATTTGTAGATTAAACTCTTATAAAACAAGTATAAAATCTATTTTCAAACAAATGTTCGAATCTTGAACCAGTCGGACATGTCAGTTTAGTGACGGTTCTTTTTGAATCGAAAAATAGTAAACTCATTTTATTGATTGAAAATGGCAACATTATTGAAAGAAGATCACGGCCTCCATTAAAAACCCGTCTTTCTGGCAATGTGTTGCAAGGGGAAAGGATGTTTTGCTGGTGTCGGCAGCTGTCTCCACTTTTTCAGTCAGCTTAGTGACGCTATTTTATTATAATTATAGATATCTTACGCCCTTTAAGCGTTCCAAACGAATCAGATTTAGTCTAGAAATCATTTAACATATTTTATTCTTGTAAAAAATACATAAGAGAATGTAAAAAACTTTTTTCTTTAAATCGTTCCCGTGAGTGTGACGTCGGTTGGGTGACATTTTTATATCGTCACATATAGGGCTGACTACAAATGTCACAAAAATGAAACGTAAGGCTTGTTACACATGTTATTACAAATACGAGTCTTTACTTAAAATAATGACTTTATTAATTCTTGAAATTATGTTTAAATACCATTATTCATATTATATCCAAATACTATCACTTTTAGATGGTTAATTTGTCCTTTTTTTTTTTTTTTATTAACCTATTGTGTCCCACTGCTGGGCAAAGGTCTCCCCCATATCCTTCCAAACTTCTCTGTCTTGAGCCAAGTCTTGCCAATCAACCTTAAAGGACTTTAAATCATCACGCCACCTTTTACGGGGCCGGCCACGACGTCGCTGGCTGTCTGTAGGCTCCCATTGAGTGGCGATTTTTTGCCCACCTTGCTGGATGCATGCGTACCACATGCCCGGCCCAGTCCCACTTTAATCTCGCGCTCTTGAAGCCAGCATCAGTGATGCCGGTCTTTAAGCGGAGTGTCGTGTTTCGAACTCGGTCTGTCCTCTTCACTCCGAGTATGCTACGCTCCATTGCTCTTTGACAAACCTTGAGACTAGACTTTTGCGCCTCGGTCAATGACCAGGTTTGAGCACCGTAGGTTAGGACGGGCAGAATGCACATGTCGATGAGAGTGCGCTTTAATGACAGAGGAAGATCACCCTTCATTAGCGTCTTCATGGACCAGTAGCTCTTCCAGGCGTTTTCGATGCGGCGACCGATTTCTTTGTCCTGCCTGTTTTCGAAGGAGACTATCTGGCCCAAGTAAGTGTACTCATCGACGTATTGCAGTATCTGCCCGTATCTAATTTGTCCTGAATAATAATATTTCTATGGTGAGTAGTAAATAATAAAAGTGGAAATCTTTGTTTCTAAGTGAAGTATTATTATAAAATTTGATTTGAAGTTGATTGTGCATACATAGTTAAATAAAGAATATTGTGATAGTAGTTCTAATATTTTTTTACATTTATCAACGCTGTTTAAATTTATATATTTTAACTACCATGTAACCTTAGCTTAAGGGGTTTTGATTTGGCAGTTTGGTGACTGTCCCAATGTATGCATGTGGACAAAATATTTCTTTTTCACTTCGGTTTTGCTGATTTACTATCACAGTGTATGAAATCGCTTTAACTAGTTGCGTATAATTACCACTAAAATTGCATTCTATAACTAATAACTATACCACAAAATAAGTTAAAGTAACATGATATACAAAGCCTCACTTGTCACAAAACCGAAGTTGAAACATAATTTTAGAAAAATAGGATTTCAATTTAAGGATAAATATCTGTTTTTCCTATAAAAGTCATATATTCAGTTGTAATACAAAAATAAAAAATCAAGTCATACGCATACAATTTAGAAATAGGAGGACTTTTCAGTTGTCATCAAACTGACCACTATTTCACTACCATGTCCACTTATTTACCATTTTTATATAGAAAACATGCTATTTATTTGATTACTGATACAATTTTCAGTTCGTCAGACTACGTAGCCAAGTCTAGGACCTTTAAAAATCCTAAAACATAACTTTTAAAAAAATCTCGTAATTTTTATGAGGGTACACTTTTTTCTGAAAATGCCCAAATAATGTTCCAAAAAGAGTTGAAGCTGATGTAGGTATATTGCATTCGCATGACGCATTGTTTGTCAAAACATTAAAATGAATCAAAACAATGGTAGGTAGAGTCTGGCCAACGAAAGTAGACACTGGAAAACCCCGAACTCAATCACCAAAAAGTAAACAGATCAATTATTGACACAATCTTGAAAATATTGGGGAATTTGTGTATTAGTAATGCCATACCCTGATGCCGGTTCTCCCAAATTTTTGAAAACAACATTTTAATTTAGCCAATGCTTTTGTTTATTTTTACGATTCAGAATTAATAATAATCAATAAAGTACTATAAGATTGTTTATTTTAATTTTATTTCATTAGTTGGTGTTTTTCATACATTTTAGGTAAGTACATAAAAAACCATGCAATGCTAAATCACAATGAACTTAAAACTAAGTCGATAAAAGTAAAATAACACACTAAGAAGTCGGTTACAATAATTCCAAATCAATAATTATTGCATCCTAAATTTACCCTGTCACGGAACATAATGTTCAGTGGTGGAAGCACTTTAGTATGGCCATGAAAAAATTTCGAAAAAATTCGAGTGTCTACTTTCGTTGGCCAAACTCTACCCTTACTTATACTACTCTATGGTAGGTTAGGTACCTACCTTGGTCTTACTTTTTCTAGTAGGTAGTGTACGTTAAACATCGATAGTTATGATTTCCGATTGTTATAGATAGTTTGCCAAAAACTATCGATTTTTATCGACACGATCGATAGTTTTGCTCCAACTTTGCCTAATGGCCTAATTTCGACTATTAGGTAGGCGAAGTTCATGAAAAATAGTAGATCGATAGTAGAAAATTATCGATAGTTAAAATCAAAGGCAAAGTTTATGAAAAATAGTAGATCGATAGTCGAAAATAATTATCGATAGTATCGATAGTAAAAAACTATCGATACTATCGATGTTTAACGTAGGTACGTCGTACACTATTGGTAGATGTCAATCAAAATAAAAATTGTAAATTGGTCTGTGTCCTAGACCTACAGATTTACAGATTTGTACATATTGCAAAAATTGAAGAAAAATAGAAGGAAAGATATAACATTCAAATTCTCCTAATTATTATTTCTCAATCTCGTCAACTACTGAAAATTATGATATATTTTAAAGTTGGTTAAAGGTTGGTCATAATTTTCCACTTTGTGCATTTATTTTGAGGACTACCTACTGAATAGAATACAGGCTTATATTGTTTGTTAGGTAGCATTGGATTTTATAATGGATACTTAGTTCTAAAACATCCAAGAACATGTTCTACCTCTTGGTTTTATTTATAAAATTTTAGTTTTGGGCTTAGGCAAATTCAATTTGATCCAAACTTGAGTCAGAGTAGATTAGATATTGCTGTCTCCGTACCTATCTATTCTACACAAGTACCTTTAAAAGTAAATGGTCAGATTCTGTAATTATATAACTTTTCCACAGTTGTATTGTATGTAGACAAGCAAAACAACAACAACGTAGCTAGCTTTGAGTGTGTGAGTATAAACACTTTATTGTTTTATGTTCTAAGAAGGCATTGTTTTTTTAATCCATGTACCTACCTATTACTAAACATCTTCGCCTAAGTCCATGTAATTGACTACCAAATATCAAATGTATTCTAAGAAACTGAGAAAGTTAGATAAAATAATTTAACCTAACCACAATCTATCTATTTATTAATATAAAAGCAAGAACTGACTGACTGACTGATCGATCAACGCACAGCTGAAACCACCGGGAAAGATATGAAATTTTACACAAATATGCCTTACCCGATGTAGGTGTGCAATAAGAAAGGATTTTTGAATATTCAACCCCTAAGGGGATGGAAAGGGGTTGCAAAGTTTGTATGGAGCAACATGTTTTCTTGATCTGTTATTAACTTAACATATCTAGAAGTTAGATAAAATAATTATTAGGTACCTACCTAACCACAATCAATATAATTATAACATCTAAGGGTCGCAGGCAGCATTTTAATATTACATCAAGTTGTTGGTAGATACAATATACAACATAATATTTTGTAATGATAACTATCTATCATTACCAGTAAATAACTGCTATAAAGTTCCATAATATTAAAATTAATACTATACCTATACCTACCTAATATAATATGTTTTTTTGAGTAAGTATAGATTATTTTGGTTGAATAAACTAAGATTGGGTACTATAATATTTCAAAATTAGATTTATGCACTTCAACCATTTGTAGAAAATTGTCTTTGTTACGAGAAATAGAAGTATACCTATACTATTGATCTTACCTACACAACATTGTCGGCGTCGCTTCCTCGAAGCGAACAATGGTCACTCACTTGTCTTATCATGTTTCAGAGAATCAGCTTCAATGATGAGCCGAAACTTGAGGAGAGATGATAGGAACAGAGCAGACGGTTCATCTAGCAGTGGTTACGTGGCCGCGGGGGCGGCGGCGGGCGTCGCGGCGGGCGTCGCTGCCGTGGTCGGCGGTATATATTGGCTGACCAAGACCAAGGCAGGGACAGAAGCACCGCAGCAGCAGAAGAAACCACAGCCTGTGGCACAGGTACATTAAACCGCACTGCATTAAGGGTGGTAGGTAAGACATATATTTTTTTAATTAATTTATTATTTAGGTATTATTCATTTTCAGTCACAATCTGTACCTCTCCTACAAAAGGTTATTTCTTAAATTTTGTAAGGTCTATATTAATATGTTCGCTATCCATTTATTTCTTCAATTTCCATCTACATAACTTGTTAAGTTTTTTTTAGTTGTTATTAAAGAAAAGTGTATGTGAATAAGTGAATAAAAAGGTCTTTCAGCACTTTTTTCGGTAGCTGGCACAAAAGGTCTTATAATCGTACAAAACAGAAGAACAAATAATTAATTTGTTTTAACTATTGTTTAAATGGTTTTCAACAGAATCATACTCAACCGCCAGCGCATATGCAGGGGCGGACTCAGACCGACGTAGCAGACACAGGGACATTGGGGTACCTCACCAATTTGGTTCAGAGAATGACAATACCCAACAGGTATAACTTTTACCTTGTATTCTATACCCAGTGATAGGATAATCCTAAACTTCAACATACAAGGTCTATGTGATTGCATATTCATAGGTATTTCTATTTCTATGACACTTATGAGTGTATACCAATATAATGATACTGGGATCTATCATGTAAAGTAATCAAGGATAGATCTCAGTATAATTATTCTGTGCCCTGACTACCTGAGACTGTGGTTTATTTAGTCAGTGCGTTAGTCCAAACAAATACTAACAATATTTCTAAGGTAAGAATGACTATTTGTACTTATTATCTATCTATTTCTTCATTGAAATTCACCATCCACATACTTCTTAAAGTTCTATTACTTATATATATATATTTTTTTTTATGATTACAGTTCAAACAGTGCCCCCAGCAGAAGTGCCCAAAATGGTACCAGCCGAGGGTCCCCGGACCCCCCCACCATCTCGAACCTCAATGCGCTCCTGTCGGACATCTTCGTGCGGTTCATTCAGATAAAGAGCGACGACTTCCAGGTCCACTACAGAGTGTTCGACTGCATCTTCCAGCACCTACACAGGAAGATGAAGGAGGTCGACCCTTACTATAGGAAATATTCCAGCACAGTCAGTATCTAGTTCCTAAGACGGTGATTCGCGCATCAGTAGTCCATATCCAAGAACTCTGGCCGTCTTAGACCCAAGGGTATTACCATGACGTCTTATTGCGATCCAATTATTGAGGATCTAAACAGAATCGTTTTACTACTTATTCGTATCACGTCTTGTTGTGACATCTTGACGCTCAATTTAGATTGACGCCTACCTAAATGATATCGATAGCCGTGTCTAAAGTGAAACGATTCTGTTTAGGTCCTCGATTGGATCGCAATAAGATGTCATGGTAAGCCTCCAGATGTTCTATGAAACTGTTCGTTCTATGGTGCACTTGGTTGCTTAGACCGGTAGCCCGTAGTAGAGGTGAGGTATAGCTTGCGTGCATGGTCTTGGACGGACTACTAGTGCGTGAATCCCTGAATTAGCTATCGTTAGTTATTGATGTAGTGGAGGGTTACTCATTTATAGAACTAAGAGTATGCCCCTATTTAATGTCGCAGATGATGGGAACCCCTAAAAAAGAGATTTTCACTAATAAACCAAATCAAATCTATCCATCGATAACAACTGGAACCAACGGTTAGGTACATCTCTATCTGCCTATAACAAAACATCTTACTTAAAAGTATTAGGCCTGATTAGTTCGCATAGGCGGAATATCGGATAATAGCCGAATATTCGTTAAGAATACTTGTATACTGAATACCTTTTACCACAAAATACTCTACCGGTCCTGATCTTCCAGGTCCAGTTTGCAGGCAGCCACTACGACAACCTGCGCATCAAGAAGCCCGACGAGTTCGACATGGACATCGTCATCGACCTGCCTCTGAGCCTGCGGGAGAGCCCCGCCGGCCCGGACCAAAGCGACATCTTCATAGAGCCTAAAGCGGCCGGCTTCGTCCAACTCAAAATGGGCATACAGTTCCAAAAGCTGCCGATGAGAGACGGAGTGGAGTGGCAGAACAACAAGGCGGCGTACGAGTGGATGGATGGGAGCAGCTACCTCCTCCGTTCCAAGTTCCTCGACTGGTTCAAGAGTGTGGTCAGCTTGGCGTTGAACAAGTTTGAGGGCAGCGGGTCTGTGCCTCGTTACTGTGTCGACGGAGTCCCGTATACTATCAGGAAGTCTGAATCGGGACCGGCGATGACGTTGATTATCGAGAACAAAAGCAGAGGCTTCCAGTGAGTATGACTTTTTTTGTTTTATTTAACTCTGAAAATTACGAACTCCAATCTTTTTATTGTAAACTAGCTGTTGCCCGCGACTTCATCCGCGCAGACTATATACTTTACCATAATTCCAAATAACTAAAAATAGACCATGACCTCGAGTTCGACATCGACATCCGCGATATATCCGCATATGCGATATCCAACATTCTCGTACGACATCCACCATCTTCTATCAAAATTACCATTTTATACAAAAACCTGGCATTTTATACCAAAATCTAACATTTCATACAAAAATCTACCATTTCCTACCAAAATCTACCATTTTCTACGAAAATACCATGTTCTACCAAAAGCTACCATTTTCTACTAAAGTTTAAATTTTTCTACCACAATCTAAATTTTTTTTGTAAATCTATTATTTTCTTTCTAAATGTGCTATTTTCTACCAGATTCTTCCATTTCCTACAAAAAACTACCATTTCCTAAATTAAATCTACCATTTTAACCGTAATCTACCATTTTACCATAATCTACCATTTTAATTTCAAATTCACTAATATCTACCAAAAGCTACCATTCCTTTCAAAATCTACCATTATTACCAAAAATCTACCATTTCCTACCAAAAATCGACCATTTTCTACCTTTAATTTATCATTTTCTACCAAAATCTACCACTTCCTACCTTTTAAAGAACATAGATACTACGTTTGAAATTGATCAAACCAATAAAACACGTTGTTCCATCCAAACTTTGCAACCCCTTTTCACCCACTTAGGGGTTAAATTAAAAAAGTATATAGTCAGGTTCTTAGTGCACACCTACGTCTCCTAGTGTCATCTACGAATGTGTACAAAATTTCAGTTTTGAACTAAATCTGATGAAAAATATTCTGCAACCCCTTTTATTATTTTAGGGGTTGAATATTAAAAAATGATGAAACACGTGTTTAATTAAATCTTAATAATATAAATGCCAAGTTTGAAGCTGATCAGACAAAGAAAACACGTTGTTACACAAAAACTTTACAACTTGTTTGCACCCCTTTAGGGGTTGAATTTTCAAAAATCCTTTTTTAGTGCATACCTTCGTCACCTAAGGAATACTTGTGCAAAATTTCAATTATGAACTAAATCTGATGAAAATATTTTGCAACCCCTTTTTATTACTTTAGGGGTTGAATATTAGAAAACGATGAAATACGTGTTTAATAAAATGTTTTAAAGAAGATAAATGCTAAGTTTGAAGTTGATCGGCCCAAGAAAACACGTTGCTCCATACAAACTTTGTAACCCCTTTTCACCCCTTTAGGGGTGGAATTTTCAAAAATCCTTTCTTATTGCTCGCCTACGTCACATAAGGAATATTTGTGCACAATTTCATGGTTCTAGACCCAGTGGTTTCGGCTGTGCGTTGATCGATCAGTCAGTCAGTCAGTCAGTCAGTCAGTCAGTCAGTCAGTCAGTTCTTGCTTTTATATATATATAATAATAGATAGGCCATGTAAATAGGTCATATCACACTTTTAGTGCTTCTTTTGGTCTGGATGCAAGTGGCGAATTGTCGTTTTGGTGGGGCGGTCTAAGGTGGAGGCCTTTGTTCAGCAGTGGACGTCTTCAGGCTGATGATGATGATGATGATCACACTTTTAGAAGTCAACAATAAAAACATAAAATATGATTTGAATCAAAGTGCCGATTGATTAATGTTCGAGTTTGAAAAAGGATGTTTTCGTTACATAAGTTAATAGAAAGATTATTCTATCCTATTCCCAAATTCAGGTTGGACGTGGATTTGGTACCGGCACTGAAGTTCCCGGAGTCGCGTTGGCCCATCGGGCCGCGTTACCGGGGCATCCCCGCACAGTGCGCGCGCGGCCACTGGCTGGTGGTGGCGAAGCCCTGCCCCGAGGGCGGAGCCCGCGACCGGAGCCGCGCCTGGAGGCTGGCGCTGCACAGCCAGGAGCGGGAGCTCATGCGGGACTCCGGGAACCTGCGCCAGGCCGTCAGGCTTGTGAGTATCGACCCTTTATATTCAACTGATACTTCTTAGGCAGTTATTAATTGATGATTTAACGAGAACTGACAGTAACAATCACGTTTATTAGGCTTAATTCGTACGTGAGAGAGAGAGAGAGAGAGAGAGAGAGAGAAACGTGACGTAGGGAGAAAAAGCTATATTATTCCGCCGCCACGGTAATAGAGTAAAAGAGAGCGACGTATACACGATAGGTACGGAGCGTTAGAATAAGATTGATTGATTGAGAAGTTTAACTTCTGTCATGTGTCAGGTACCTACGCGCATTTTTTTCTTTTTAATGTTTTGCTCTTACCTTAACCCCCATACATCTTTGAAATACAGCTTCCCCACATCGCCTCCGTGTTATGAACTCCTTGTTTCCACCACTACAGCTCAAGAAGCTGCGCGACACACTCGGCATGCACAAAGTGGCCAGCTACTACGTCAAAACGCTATTCTTCTGGGAGATTGTGAACCGAAACGACACATCTTTCTGGCAGAAGAACAATCCGGCGTTCCTCTTCAAACTGATGGTGGGGAGGCTCCACGAAGCGTTAGTCAAAAAAAGGATCCCGTATTTTTGGAACAGGAACAACAATCTGATCGGAAACGTGGACGAGAGGGTACTGTTCGAGTACGCAGCGAAACTCGTGCCTCTGATGCAGATTCTTGAAAATCCGAAGCAGTACAAGCAGGTTGCGAAGTTTCTGCTCACAGCTCGAGAGTTTGACGACTACAATGCGAGGTTCTTGCATATTTAGGGAACTCTTGTTTTAGTTTATGCAAAAATGTGCCTTATTGACGATTTTTAAGGGTTACTACGCATCAGTGAAATATTAAAGGTCTATTCATATTTTTCTATACGTAGAGGTCACGTGACGTGCTCCAAAGCTTATTTTATGGGGCTATTTAGTTATTGAATAAAAGTATTGTATAAGTACCCATTATGTTCTATGTATGTTTTAATAATACTCGCCAGTTTTGGTGTTGGTTGTTTGTTTGTTTGTACCTACATATTTTATTGTCAGTGTTAATTGTATTACAATTTTATGATCTACGACTTAGTTTTATTAAACTTTTGCTTAAAACTGCCGTTTCGTTGCCGTATATTTTATACCGTATCTTTATTGAACAAATTCCCCTGTAGGGTGCTATAGGAAGAAGAATATTAATACTTCATCCTTACTTCACCGAGGCGGGGTGGGTTCTCTGTAGGTACAATTATTAGGTAGGTATAGGTATAATTATTATAGTGGTTTATCTACTGACTTCAATAAAAGGAGGAGGTTCTGAGTTCGTCTGGAGGTCTGTTATTATACTGTAAATAATAGAGGGCAGTGGTACTTTACCATGGGTACCTAGTCCTACCTCTATGTATACCGGAATGACGATGCTTTATATGTACTTACCTACTTACTGTTAATTTACAAAGAGGATGTTACCATAATTATATGGATGTTGGGTACCTCACTAAGTTTTCAATTTATGTCAACATACGTCAAAACCATTATTATTTTATCTCCAAACAAACATAATAGTGCCAAAAATAATTCAAAGATTCAAAAAGAAGTTAAATACGTTAGCGGCAGGCGGAGGATCGAAAAAAAACCGAAAAAGAATTTATAAATTTAATTAAAAATAAAAGTTACAATTAATTTCTTATAACTAAAAAGTGTGGTTCCACATCGAGGCGGGAATATGGAATGACATTCTTACAAAACTATAATTCACACGAGCCGGTGATTGACGTCACGCGGCATCGGCATAGCGACCGGTGCAAGTGCAGCGTCGGCGATCTTCATAGTGGACGGCTACGTAATTCCTCCACCCTTAGAGCGGCGACTATTTGAGGACGTTTAGCGAAAATGTCGCCGGAATGTGTTCGGGGTCTTCATTTTTCGCCAGGATTATGGTTGGAGGCTGCTGGTCCTTTTTCATTCTTCTTCGGCGTCTCAGTATGCAGCGCCGGGTCATTACGATGATGGTAAGTGCAACCACGCTTAACAGTATCGTGTAGAGTGGTACTGTCGTGTGGTAGAGGACGTTTGCTTCTACGTCGTCTATTTGTAGAGGGGCCTGGACCATAATTTTGTCCTGGATGCTGTGCAGTCCTTGGAGATCGACGGAGTTCAGGTTGATGTGTGTTGCCGTCGTACCTTGCTTCTCAACGTCGTAGGGTATCTTCGTTAATATGAGGGGCTGGCCTTGAATCTCGTCATTGTCGTTGGCGATGGTGAGCTCTTCAGTCTTCAGACGACATCCCACGGGAATTGTAGTGAGGTAGCTTCCCTGGAGCGACGTGTAGTTTCTTCCGCGGCAGATGAGTTGTACCTTCGTTTTTTGGGGGAATGACAGGACGTAGTGCTGGTCATCCAGCTTCTCCATTGCTTCTCTCGTCAGGGTTACTGTCGTGAGCTGGCAGGATTCTTGTAGGACTTGGTTGGTGATCAACTCCTGGATGCAGTCAGATCTGGTGCGGATCTGATGGGTGATGTCTTTCTCACAGAGGTACCAGTTATTCAACTTCGGGCATTCTGCCTCTATGTACACGAATGACATCTCGTTAGTTGCAATGAAGGGAAAGGATGGGATAAGAGCCTGTGCGTGCTTATTAGGTACTATCGATAATCTATATAAATCGTAACTATCCTTAGAAACTATCGGGAAATTAAAAACGAAAACGATTTGTTTGTTAAAGTAATAAGATCCCGGTCTTATAATATCGTAATATTGTCTAAGTTCTAAATCTAAAATCTGCTCTCTGCCATATATAATTTTAAGTTTACTAACCATTGACTCTAATATCTCTATATCTATCATAGAATGGTGCGTACTAGAAACGCGAATAAAAGCTAAACTATTCTCTATTCTAAGTAATTCTTGAGTTAAATCTTCTACATTTTCACCGATTACTTCTAGAAGTTGGGCAAACTTGGCGTATTTAATTAAGCTATTTTCTTTTAGTGCGTCACTGTTAAGTATTAATTCTATTGTAGTATTAATTTTATTCTGATTATCTATTATTTGTTCAAGTACGTTATTATGTTTAAACATCCACTCTTTGCTCATACTAACGTGCTTGTTGAACTCGGTTAACATTTTATTTTCATTAGTTTGTAATGTTTTAATTGCATCGTTAAATTCTAACGCATCAGTATGATCAAGGTTTCCAGTTATACTTTTAATAACTGAACCCAGTCCGTCTACAAGACCTCTTTTACTTCTATTAGGTTCTAAAGATTTTAATTGGTTTAAAACTTTGTCAAGCTCATTAGTAAGATAATTAATTTGAATTTCGTATAGTGAGTAAGTGTCATTAGTCATTCGATCTCGGTAGCTTAGTAATTGAGTCTGTAGCGAGTGTACATTGTCTTCTATGTCTTTCAATTTTACGTACTGTAGGAATGTATGGTGGTGAGTCGTTAGTCTCATGAGTCCGAGTTTGTAGGGTAGCAATCCTGGTCCATCGTCAAGACTCTCAAGTCTTATCTCTTGAGATTGCGTCATTGGAAGGATCACTATTAGCAGGATTCTGTAACAAATTTGCTGCTTTAGGGATACGCTTTAATCTGGACTTTGCCACGGGGCCTCGCTTCTTAGAAGTATAAATGTGAATTGGCAGGTCAGCTAAAACTGTGTCCTGCGTAAAACGTGGGGCGGTCTTTTGTCGGCTAGCTAGAGGGTTCTTTACAAAAATCTGCTGTTGGGGTGCATATTCTATCTCAGGTTCGCGAGTCTTATTTCTATTCTCGATTAATGCGGTGCGATTAGCGTGAGATGAGGAATTTACTATCTCGTAAACTTTCTTCATCTGATCTCTGTGGGTTTGAACATACTGTTGTAGTAACTGTTGGGTAATGTCAATGTCAAGGCAGTCTCTAGGGTCAAAGTGTCCGGTCAGTAAATCGAAAGGTCTGCATCTAGTAAAAGAGTGTATAGAACTATTATAGGCTATAATAGCGTAAGGCATGAGATTAACTATGGGTTCATCTTTATGTTGCAATTTAAGTATTCTGAGGTGTTCAAGAAGTGTAGAATGAAACCGTTCTATATTACCGTTGTCATTAGGAGAATGAGCTAGTATTCTATGGTGGTTAATCTTATGTAGCCGCGTAAATTCCATGAACAACTGGTTGGTAAATTCTGTTCCGTTATCTGTGATAATGGTCATAGGGACGCCATGGTGGGTACAGTAGTGTAAAAGGGCTTGTAAAATGCTAACAGCTGTTCCGTCACGTAGATGGTATGCTTGACCGTACTTTGTGAATACGTCAATGAAAGTTACGTACTTTTCATTCTGTGCTGTGAATAAATCCATGTGGATTATTTCAAACGGCTTAGTAGCTGGGGGTACAATATTAAATTGAGGTCGAACTGGATTCCTATCGTATTTAGCCTGGCCACAGATCGTACATTCACCTATGAATTTAGTTATTTGTTCTTTCATTTTCGGCCAATAGTATTTACGGGATAAAGCTAAATGACATTCATTAATTCCGCGATGGTTGGTTTTACCATCATGGTAGTGGCGGATTATCTCTTGTTGTCGGAGATACTCTTTAACGTTTTCTAACTCAACTTTAGATAATACAAGATTCATTGAAGAACTTCTGAATTTATCTTGTAAAATTGGAATGATTGAAAACATAGCCAGAGGGGGATTAATTAATAATGCCGTCTTAACTTTCGGGTTAACGTACTCTTTAACTGCATTTATAACGTCTTCTTCTAAATTAGATTCAGATAATTGAATACTAATACGTGTGTGGGTGTCAAATGGTTTAGTCACTGTCGGTCGTTTCTTAACGTCGTTAACAAGGGTGAAATGTATCTGTCGGTTAAATTTATTTAGGGGTTCATCTGTTATAGGAATCTCTAAAATGGGATTCTCGTTACTAGTGTGAACCGTTTCAGTAGAAGAATTGGCTGGGGCAGTTATGGTGTCAGATGGATTGCCCATTAAAGAATTTAATTCGTCAATTTCTTCTATTAAGGACATAGCTTCCTTAGTGTGAATTTCTACACGGGAAAGTGCGTCTGCGTTAGTGTTAGATTTGCCTTTCTTGTAAATAACAGTATAGTCAAATTCGCTCAGTCGAAGTCGCCATCTCGTGAGACGTGAATTTGGCTCTTTCAAATTCATCATCCACTGCAATGGTTTGTGGTCAGTCAAAATCTTAAACTTTCGTCCGAATAGGTAGGGCCTGAAGTATTTCGTGGCCCAGACTATGGCAAGCAACTCTTTCTCGATAGTGCTGTAATTCATCTCGCTCTCATTTAAGGTTCGAGATGCATAACAGATTGGTTTATCGGATCCTATCGGGCCTTGGGATAAAATAGCTCCGATAGCTACGTTTGAAGCATCTGTAGTGAGATTGAATTCCCTACTGAAATCTGGGTATTGCAAGATAGGGTCATTAGTTAAGAGGATCTTGCATTTCTCGAAACAGTTTACGTATTCATTGTCTAGGGTGATTTTTCTACCCTTTTTCAGGCACTGAGTAAGTGGCTTAGTGGTACGGGCGAAGTCTGGGATGAATTTTCGGTAATAACCGAGAAGTCCTAAGAATTGTTTAATCTCCTTCGGAGTCTTAGGGATGGGGTACTTTTTAATAGCGGAAATCTTGTCAGGATTCGGCTTTATGCCATCTTTGGTGATAATATGACCAAGATAAGCTGTTTCAAGCTTAAGAAACTCAGATTTGTCCATCTGGATTTTAAAATTGGACTCTCTAAGTCTCTGGAAGACTTTCTCGAGATTAATCATGTGCTCCTGAAGGGATGTGCTGAACACTATGATATCATCGAGATAAACGAGGCAGATCTCGTTCTGAAGGCCTCTAAGGACATTGTCCATAACACGTTGAAACGTGGACGGAGAATTTTTAAGTCCCATGGGCATTCGAAGAAATTCAAAATGCCCGTGTTCGACATTAAATGCGGTCTTCTCGATATCCTGCGGGTCCATTTCAACCTGGTAGAACCCACTGGCCAAGTCTAAGGTCGTAAAATACTGGCACTTGCCTAATTTGTCAAGAACGTCACTTATATTTGGAATGGGGTATTTGTCGTCGAGTGTCTTTTCGTTAACTTTACGAAAATCAACCACGAGGCGCCACTTCTGTTTTCCAGAGGCGTCTATCTTCTTTGGTACTACCCAAATGGGTGAGCTCCACGCTGACTCAGATGGTTGTATAATACCCTGTTCCAACATTTTTCCTATCTGGTCCTGAACTTCCTGGCGGTGCACGAAAGGGTAGCGATAGCTTTTAGTGTGCACTGGCACTTCGTCGGTGGTTCTGATTCGATGTTTAATTTTATTTGTAAACGTAAGTGTTTCGCCTTCTATATAAAATACGTCCGGGTAACGAGAGCAAAGGGTGACAAGGTTAGCCTTTTCCTCTTCATTTAAATGATCCGTTCGCAACCGTGATACTACATCTTGTACGCGTGCCGTAACTTGTTGAGTACGCGTGCACTCAGTATTAAATAATTCCGCGTGCGCTGGCCGGTCAAGTGAAAATATGACGTCATTTGGTGTTGGATTTTCAACTTCTAAGTAGCCACGATTGTCGATAACGGTTGTAATGCATTCGTGAACTAAACAGTTACAGAGGACTTGTTCCCTGATGAAAGCTTCGCCATCTGTAGTGTCCACGGGAATACGAACGATTTTAGATGTTCCCGCTGGAATAATATCTTCGTATAAGTTCACGTTGCACGAGTTATACATCCTGATGGGATTAGACGCAGTTCGCGTTAACAGTTGACCTTCTCTCAAATCTATACGGGCTTCCCAATTACTCAATAGATCTAAACCTATGAGCCCGTCGAAATAATCATGAAACCGATAAATGAATAACTTCATGCAATCAGCGTCATTAAATTCTGCAAAGCACGGCAAAGTAATAGAATAATTATTTCTACTAGTTGCGTGTATGTTCGTCACCTCAAAGGGGTCGAAGTTAAGAGGGAAATCAGAAAAGTATTTCTCAACGGCCTCGGGGCTAATAAAAGATTGGTTAGCACCGGTGTCTATAAGAAGTTTTAATGGTGGGTCCGCGATTTGAATATATGGCAATTGCCGCTGCGTCTGGAGGTTTAATTCTATGTTGGTTTTTGTAAATTCGAAACCTCCTGAAAATCCTGCTCTTCATGGCTAGGTACTGCCTGTGGTTGAAAATCGTCAGGCAGTTGGCTGTCCGTAGTCACGTCATAGTAAGTCGGTTCATAAGCGAAACCGGGGGCAAAACCACTGTCACTATAGTCAGTATAGTAATCGGACTCCGGCTGGTAATAATCGTAATATGAGTCATTGTATGCCGCGCACTCGTTCATGTTCATTTCGCGAGTTTTAAAATAATTAGTTGGCGGCGGGTTTCCGAATTTACTCCAATCATGGCCCAAGATCATTTTAGTGTGGGGCAATGGTTTTGGAGTAAAACGCTGAACTCCACTCATAGGCTGAGGGCCTTGAGGCTGTGGTGGATTATAATTACGGGGCGGTAATCTAAAAACGTTACTGCGTGGGTTGTAGTTAGGTGGTGGTGCAGCGAACATTCGTTGCGTATTTGAGGGCATACGGTATTGGTTATGTTCCGCAAATTTAAAAGGTTGAGGCGAAGGCCTCATAGGTCGTTGTCCCATAGGTACGGGCCAATTAGGGGTAGGCATTTGAAAATTTAAGGGTCGCGGGGGTGTAAACGGCATTTGTTGAAATTGGGGAGTGACCTTAGGGGTCAATTGATTTTTGGGGGTCTCGTTACGCGATTGCAGATAAGTGATGTTAAGCTCTTCCTGCACATATTCGAGCGCTTTTTCTATAGTGGCGGGGCGCATACAACGTATGCGGGACCCTAAAGGATCCTTTAAACCACGTACGTACGCCTGCATAGTGACCTTCTTATAAAGTTCACGTTTCGCTTCTATCGTAGTCGGTATAGCTTCGTGTAAAGTCACATAAGTCATTATCGTACTAAATAGAGTTTGACAATGATCGTAAAATTCCTGGGGTGTCTTATTACATTGTGTAGCTAATGAGAGGTCATTGTACAACGCCGTTTCATCACGCTGATCCGAGAAATTATTTATCAAGGCAGTTCGAATGCCTAGCCAACTCTCTGGAATTCCATTCGAGTTGATGGTACTGGCGGCTGTCCCAGTAATCTTATTAAGTATTCCGTTCAACAAACACAAATTAGGAAACTCACTACTGGGGTCTGTACTTAAATATTGCGTAACTAACTGATCGCATATTTTAATAAACCGCGTAAGAATGTTAGGGTTACCATCAAATTCCGGGACAAGGCGGAGGGCCTTGAATATTGTGTCCGGGTCATTTGCCATTTTTAAATTTAATATATCTAATTCACTGTTATCTAAAACTAAAATATCTCTATTAATATCGGCTACTCGTTGGCGGGCCTGACGTGATTCAGGGTCCCGCGAACTAGAGGCTCTTGGGTGAAAAATCTTGAAGCTAAAGATTGACTTAGGAACAAGGGAAGCAACACGAGAGTAATTCAAGTGCACTTACATATTATACATAGTTATCCGGTTTTCCTCCGTGAATCAAGGTTTGGATTCTCCTCCGGGTCTGCTGCAGGTCCGTAGATTCTGGATTCCCGATGACGGTGCTGGAGAGCCACCCGGGTAGCTTCGCGACGTTTTTATCGATACGAGATAAGTCCCGAAAGTCCCGCGGGAATCCTACCGACTGCGCCAAATACGTTAGCGGCAGGCGGAGGATCGAAAAAAAACCGAAAAAGAATTTATAAATTTAATTAAAAATAAAAGTTACAATTAATTTCTTATAACTAAAAAGTGTGGTTCCACATCGAGGCGGGAATATGGAATGACATTCTTACAAAACTATAATTCACACGAGCCGGTGATTGACGTCACGCGGCATCGGCATAGCGACCGGTGCAAGTGCAGCGTCGGCGATCTTCATAGTGGACGGCTACGTAATTAGTTTAAAATCCTACTGTGTTCAAAGTTTTCGATATGATCTTATTTAACCAGTCGGATATATCCAGGGTCGGATTTGAAAGGCGTTATGAGTAGCCCCCGGAGCAGCGCGGGGGCCCGCGGGGGGCGCGGCTCGGGGGCGGATGATAGGACAGTGATGGCGGCGGGCGTGCTCGTGGGCGCCGGAGTCCTGTACTTCCTATACAGAATGGTCGCGGGCGGCGGCTGTCGCCACACGAAGTCGACCAGGAACCAGCAGCAAAACGCGCCTTACGCTTGCAGATGCGGGAATAACAGCTCCCAGCCGGTAACAAACCTTAAACCTTTCCTTGTTGATGAGTAAACAGGATGAGCTGAGAGATTAGTTGGTAGTTTGTTTGTCGAATGAGGCAGTGCTCGTTGCTTTTGGTGTGGATCCGCATGGTTGATCCGTGCGGATCGCGATATAATTTGAAAGAATCCGTTTCGAATAATACACCTTGATATTATCTCCACATTAGGGTAGATGTCTATGCCTTACCATTACCAACCATCATTTGGACTAAGATTCTTTACCTGTACCTTTTTACGTACATTGTACGGTCATTGTATGTATAGGTACTACGTTTGTGTGTCGATAAATGACGGTTTTTGTGGAAAGAATACCATTTATTATCCAACCTAAATACCAACACAAATATAATTATTATAATTATTTATTTCCAGTGTCAATACCACCAAAAGAAGTAAAGTTTAACATTACAAAATTCTTGGATGCAAATTAGATCCCTACCTACCTACTTACATTGAAATGTTTATGGATTGACGTTGGTATGTCAGTATTGACATTTTAAATTTAATTGGACTTGGAATTATACGATCAATAAAAACATGGTAAACATAAGGAACCCATACCCTAAGATTTTTTTACCTGCCCATACCCACACATAAATTGTTAATTATTAATGAAAAAATATGCATTCATCATACTAATACCTACATAATCGGATAACATGAATAAAATAACTAGGAAACATTATTATGTTCTCATCAAAGACTATAAAGTTTCCGAATAACTGTGATTGGTAAGTGTGATTTAACAGTTAGGTACAGCTGGTTGCTAGAAGAAATTGTACCTACTAGACCTTGTTTTATTTCACAGTAAGATCGCTAAATATGATCGTGGATAGGAATAACATACTGGTTTTTCAGTGAAGCCTACGATGAAGCAGAGCTTGCCAAGGAGCGAGCTAGAAGGAAATCAAATCGGATAGTGGTTGTCCAGACTGATGACAAAGATGAGAGTTGGCTGCTCTACATCGTTGGTGGCGTCACTCTGGCCCTCGTGCTGATGGGGCTAGCTTACAGGAGGTTCTACGGAGACAACAGGCCCATGTGCCCACGCCCTATTAAGGTGCCTGTGGCGAAGCTGTGTCGATGTCTGAAAGATTAAGTAAGTACCTAAGTAGGTATATATCCTATTTTATTTAGGACCAGACTGGAACGATTTGTTAAAGTGGTGGATGCTCCGAAGGGATGCTCTGAAAGTTCCAGTTTTGGAAAGAATAGGTACGAAATGATATTTTATCCAGGTAAGTTTGGAATCTATTACTTTCATTATTACCTATATTTATATGTTGTTTATGATTTCCAGTGATGAGAGTTTGATAATAATGTTGAATGGAATTTAAATCTTAGTGAAATCTGTGAATTGTTCGTGATCGTCATGTGGAATTAATATAGGTACATACTTACTTTTAAAGTTATTAAATTATTTATTTATACTAATATATTTTTTGTTGATTAAATTTTTTTCTTTCGTGAGTTCAGACTATTTATTTCGAATTCAGAAAACAGTTGATATCCTTCTGCACTGCACCTAGAGATGGAGAACGTTCAATTAAAACTCATTGTTGAAACAAAATATATTTAATACCACCTTCGTTTTACAATTTATCATCAGTAACTGCCTCGGTCCATCATAACTGTAGCTTACTTATAGTCAGGTTGCAAAAGACAACCGTTTAACAAAGTGATTTCCGTTAGTGCCTTATAAAACAAAGGAACGTTAGGAGATATTTACAAGAACTTATAACGGACGTCCGGCGCGGGGCGATTTGCATTTGGCCGATATTTTAAGAAAAATCTAGAATGTAAGAAATTCACCGATTTCGCCAGTCGATACACAGCATGCGGAGACTTTGTAGACGGGGTAACCACCAACGAAAACACTTGCAATCTCGCTCAACCTGTAGCTATAGGTAAGGTAGTCTTTTTATATTAGACTTGAAAATAGTTCTTATAATTCAGGCCATAAGGCATGCGTTTTAGAAACCTCCCTCCCGCACCCCGCATGCGGTTCCTATCGACCAACTAAAATAAAAAAATGGGCCATTATAATTTCGTCACATTAATATGTAGATATGAGACTACTGCGACATAGCTGACAGCAACGTTCCAACCGTTATCCCAGTTATAGCGTTTTAAAATCTTACTCTATTCTCATAGCGTTAAGTCCGTCGATAATACTGCACATGTAAATATAATTGTTTAAATCAAGGTGTATTAATTTGTTGATTAGATTGAAATGTTTGACTTGTAAAAGTGCGATTTTATTGAGTATTATTAAATGATTTGACTTTGACTTAATTGTATCCAAGACAAACGATTGATGCAAGTAGCTACCTAAGGCACCTATTTTAGCGACTTCGTACCAATACCTAATCTATATACATGTGCAGTTGGTTACTAGGTATGTGGCTATATACTAGATTTTATTAAAGTTTCTAAATTTAGCAATGTTCGTGTAACACACGATTTTGGTTCTACCCACCACCAGTGGTGGTAGTTTTAGTGTGGCTCTTTGAAAATAGTTAGTTCTAACAATGTCTGCACGCGGCTTAACATTCTGCAACACGCAACTGGGATACCGTTGTGGCGTAGTTTAGCCCGTTCTTTGATAAACCTAAATTTCAATAGTGAGAACTGTGGATGACGACTAATGTAGACATTAGTTAGATAAGGTACTTACTTACAAAGTGGAAAGCTTTTTGCAAATCGCCCCGCGCGAACTCGTAAACTTATAATAATAATACCTTAAAACCTAGGTATCCTGAAACTGATATGCTTGCGGTGTAGCTTTGCCCGTTTAACTTGGCAACATTCGAATTACTGCTGAAACATTATTGGTATAACATTAAATGTAGATAATTCCGCATATTATAATCACATACATTATCCTACCCCCCGATTACAAACGAGTGTAGAACACTTCTCTCTAATTTCAGTACCTATATTATATATCAGGAATACTTTCTACTCTAAAAACTGACATGTTATAATTTATCGATTGACGATTTAATATCGCCGGCGTTTTTGCGATATTTTTACGGTAGGTACATTTTGAGTTATTAGGACGCTCGTGACACGCCGATCGTATCGTGCTAGTGTGGTAGTGATTTTAATTAGTAAAACAATAAGTAGTTAGGTATACTACCTACGCGCATAGTCAAACTATTTACGCAGAGTTCAAGATCTCATTCGTAACCGGGGAGCTGATTAACTAGGATTCCTTCCGAAAAACGTGGTTCAATTCAACGGAACAAAATAGTTCATTCTGCACGAGTCGCGCAACGTGAATTGAACCACAATCTCTAACATAAATTGATAAAGTTACACCTTCGGTACTTTTTAATTCAAATCACAACAAACGGGATAGATTCAAACCCGCCGGGCACGTGAGCAATACATTTATGATGCAGTAAAGAAACTAATTACAATCCAAACAGTATTGCTCTATTTTACCTTGCGGGTCTGAACACGAATAAAGATATGAACAGTAGCAACACTTCAAATGGCCAAAATATGTATTAATTATCTGTGGCTTCACATTTAACGTGATTTACTCGAAAGACTGTACATTCAACTGTAACTCGAACATAGAAATATGGCCAATTTGATATTCGACCAGATTATGACTAATTTCTTCTCGATAACAGCCGAAAGTGTTGTTCACTGTTAACATATATGTAATATAATTGTTGTAAACAGCAGAAAACGTAAGTAAAATGTAAATTTTCATTGTAAGTTTATATTAATATATTTAGCTACACGTAATTACCTACAGCGGACCCTTCCCGCGTTTCGATGAATATCAATTTTCACTACGTCACGTCATCATAAGCGGGTATGGAAACAATTACAAAGGCGTGCACTGTTTGAATGACCGTTTTGTATTGGGCTCTACTTTTTAATAGCCCACTGAATCTATTAGATGGAACTGAAATACGGCGGCTGATTTTTAAACACTGTTGATCCAACAATATACACTTTCAGTGGGTTTTCACAAGGACAACAATAAATGAAGAGTTGTTAAGCTTCAATTTTAGACACATACATAACTTCAGCTGCAGTGTGCCGAATGCTCTCTGTCTCTCTCATTTAGAGAAGTCCTGTTAAATAACGAATAAGAATGATTCCCTATTGTCTATGATGATGATTAAAGTTAGCCTTTCATTCCGTGCACACCTTTCAACAGAAAGCTGCTCTAAAGGGCTCAGTCTTAGTGTCCAGTTAACAGAATTGCACCGTCTAACAATTAGCTACATTTGTATACAAAAGCAAATCAGGTCGAACCGATAGTCCACATATTAGCTGAGATTAGCGACTAAAGGAAAAGTCCATATTAGGCAAATGCCCAATTGACTTCCAATTAGATGCAGTTTACTTGCATAACAAAAGTTGCGCAATTTTAACGTTCGGAGTTATCTCCAGCTAAATTGTACATCATTTCGTCGAACCTCGTATCTCCGTATTCGTTTTGGACGGACACATAATTGCTCATTTGACAAGAGAAAACAATTTTAAAATGTTTCAACATTAACTCTACACGAAAGTTGTAGTGGAAACCCGTACCTACTCTACACGGCCCATGCTACGTCCACACTGGCCTAGGTATACATGTATACGCATGAAGGACTGAGAATACCGTTATTATCTAACTCAATTGGAAGCGCAGTCTATTGAAAATTTTTGACAACTTATTGATGTTTCGCGATTCGACAACCCTAACACAAACTTAGACAAAGAACACTATGATAATATTTGGGATTGTCGCGTCGAGTTGCCACAGAAATGCTCATTGTCCCCGATTCAAAAGGAATGTGAGCAATCGGAAATAATTCTCATCACTTATCCACAATGAGGCCAAAGAATTGGGGGACAAGAGAAATAACTCCATTTTAGTTTTATTACGGTCCATTCACACATCCAATAATCGTTTTGAGTGGCCCTTAATCCCTCGAAGAGATGACGATCGCGTGTTTAACGTCACTTCAAAGAAACCGTGTCTGGGATCAGTCGACAAAAGTTGTATAGTAAAATTAACGAATAGGTCAACTCATCCCGCGGACAGTTTGGAGCGGGCTCAGTTGACGTAAGAGCCTGTAGCCGCGCAGTGGCCGCGTGTCGATACGGATCCCCGCTACATATTGTGGCAAACTGTCTGATAATTGAAAATAACATTTTTGGCACTGTTCTATACGTCAGAATATAATTCAACAATATATTTAACACACGTCCAACATCTGTGTCACCTTTACAATGATATTAATCTTCAGGATCGTCGGAAACTACAAATATTTACACGATTTCCGACTCAATTACCCTGACTTTAACAATATAACTATGATTTTACAAAATAAATATAATTATGATGATGACGAATAAATACGTGTAATACTGTATTTACAAAAATATGTTACTATTCATATTATAATATATTATTAACCTTTTGCATTATACATTATTTTGATGCTACTGAACTGGAGGCGTTTTGACAACTATTTTAATGTACCAGCTAAATAGTTGTCATTGTATATACAACTTAGAACAGGGTCCGAAGGTGGCATAACGCTTGATAGACGCTTTTGAGTCTAAGACTTTGAATGACAATGTTCCGCGTCTGCACTCGTCATACTAAGACATTATTATCGCGTGTATTTTGGTTATATTTTCATTTGATTATGTTTTTTTGTAAATAATTTGCCTTAAATTGGCAGGGTAATTTATGGAACGGTATTCTTTAATATCCCCAAAAATAAATATTGGTAAAGTTATTTGGCTAAGCCAGTATATTATATTGAATTCCTATTCAATAGCACCAAAAATTAACACTGATTATTACAATGTTCATAGTTTGATCTGATTTTTGACACATAGGTATTTGTACATTACGATTTTGTGGGTTCAGTAGAAGATAACTAAAAAAAACGCAGCGCTAAATAGCAACAAAAGTGGCACATTTGAAATATTAAACGACTTTTAACATCGTGCTTTTCTTTTTATAATTATTCATTACAAGACAAGTTGTTAGCTTTTTTTTCGTAAATGACGAAAACAATCGTTGAAGTAAATAATTTATACATTGAAAAAAATACAAGGCCAAGTATAATTTTTGTAATAAGTACTTAAAATAAGTTATAATTAAGATATTGACAAACAAAACCGAATTGACAATATTTCTGACGTACCATTTTCCTTGTCTGCAACTGTAATTTGTAGATCTTCTATTAACAGTGAGTGCGGTAGGCCTTAGTTGAAATTCGCTTATTCAGTATTTAAGTAGATTTATAATATTATAATTTATCTTTCATAACGACGGAGTTTCGAATATAAAGCGGCGCGTTTTAAAAGACTAGTAACACGCCACTACTACAATAAAAACATATTATTTTCAGGACGTATATAACCCGATTAGTGTACACCTAGGATTTAAAATAAAAATATTTTTTAATGTGAAAATAAAATATGATAAGTAGGTACTTTTAGTAAATAAGAATATGTATCGTTTAAAATAACTCAATCTATGACTTTGTCGATGCCAAAACGTAAAGTTTAAAGAATATAAAATAACGCTTTTTAAATAAGGTACTGAATAAATATATCCGAACATTTTATCCTATGATCGAGGTCGACGCACGACCGTCGAAATAGTACAAAATTATTATGACAGGAATAAAACTTATCGAAATCATTATTTACACCATAAGTTACACGAACTGGCAAGTACTACTAATACTGTAATATAAATTATAAGTTTAAACGGAACGTAAACTAAAATTATAGTATCATTTACACAGAGCGCCTTCGCGGCGCAACGTAGTTCAGTAAATCCGTCGGTCTCAGACTCGACGCGTGGCAAGTTCACAGGGGCGGCGCGGGGGCGGCGCGGGGGCACCGCGGGGGCGCCGCGGGGGCGCGCCGCTACGACTGCTTGTCGAACAGCGGCAGCTTGGAGCGCACGGCGCCCTCGCACACCGCCAGCCGCGGCCGGTGGCGCACGTCCACGCGGCGCCGGTACCGCGGCCGGCAGAAGTCCGCGCCCTTGCGCTCGAAGTACTCCACGATCCGCGAGATCTGCGCCGAGCGCGTGCGCCGCGGCCCGCGCTCCTCCGCGAACAGCGAGTCCGAGCCCGCCAGCGACGCCGCGTCGTCCGACGAGTCCGTGCACACCGACGCCGCGCGGCAGCAGCACCGCGCCAGCACGTGGCACTCGCCCTCCGCCGCCGGCGACGCCCGCCCGCACAGGAACGCCTCGTCCGCCCCCGCGCCCGCGCCCGCGCCCGCCCCCGCGCGGTCGTACGCCGCGAGGCAGGCGGCGCACACGCGCGCGCGTTCGCCGCCCCCGCCGCCGCCGCCCGCCTCGCGCCGCCACCACCAGCAGCGGTGGCAGCCGGCGAGCGAGCAGGGGCAGGCGGCGGCGGCGCGCGCGCGACACTCCTCCTCGTTGGCGACGGAGAAGATGCCGCTCTCGCAGGAGGCGCGGCGGGCGAGCGCGCGCGGCGCGTCCAGCGAGGCGCGGCGCGAGGGCGCGGGCGAGGCGGGCAGCGAGGCGGCGCGCTCGGGCGGGGACGCCGCCTCGCACGGGTAGGCGCCGCCCGGCTCGAGGATCTTCTTGACGCCGCGGTAGGCGGCGAGCGCGCGGCGCGCGGCGAGCGGCGCGGCGTGCGAGTCCCGCAGCAGCATGATGTGCGCCAGCCGGTGCAGGCGCGCCAGCCGCGGCGGCGGCGGGCAGCGCGCGGGCAGCGCCGACGCCGAGCGGTGCGGCGCCGCGGCCTGCGCGCCGCCCGCCGCCGCGCTCCACTCCAGCTCCGACAGCGAGCGCCGGTGCTGCACTGCGGGCGAGAGGGGACGCGTCAGGGAGCGCTCGAGCCCGGCGCGGGGCGCGGGGGGCGCGGGGGGCGCGGCCGCCGGGGGTACTCACGCGTGTCGGGCTCGTGGCGCGGGGAGCCCTCGCTGCGGTACCGCTGCGGGCGGCGCCAGGCGTACAGCCCGGGGCACGAGCGTGGGCCCGACGACTCGCAATCCTCGCTGCGAACATCGAAGTAAAAAAATTAACACCCAATCTCCTAGAATCCGTCCCCCGCCGAGTTCGGACGACGATGTCCGGATGCAACTCACCTGTCGTAGGAGTTGTTGGGCGTGAGCGAGCCCCACGCGGCGTCGTCGAGCCCCTCCTTCACCTCGGCCAGCTTGTACACTATTTCGGGGAATAGCGGACGCGCTTTAGCCTCGTACTGGAACAAACGAACATCGTAAGTCCTCGAGAAACTGCATCGACAGACGAGCATGTATCGCATGTATCGAGGGTACTGACGATGCAGCAGTTGAAGGCGAGGCGCAGGAACTCCGGCACGGTGTCCTCGTCGCAGAGCTCCACGAAGGCCATGTAGTTGAGGCCGAAGTTGTCCGTGCGCGGCAACACGTCCGGGTCGGCGTCCACCTGCATCACCCACCAGAATTTATCATTAAGAATAGAATAGTTATAGGAAGGACGATATGGGAATTTTGCAAGAGGCCGATAAGCTATGAAGACGTTACTTGGAAACCCCTCAAAAACCTCGAAAAGCCATGGAAAGGTTGCCGGAAACCCCCGCAAGAGTGTGAAATGTGATGAGGACAGCTGAGCAGAGCTGGACAAAGAAGAGTTTAGTTTGTATAAAAAGACTATGTTGACAAGGATGTCTACACTAAAACTTGTCAAGGTGGTGGGTGGTTTTAGTACATACCCTGGCGATCAGTTGGCACAATATGATTCCGTATGAGAATATGTCGGATCGGTGGTCGTACCACTTGCCTCTCAGGCACTCGGGAGACATCCACCACGGCGAACCGACTGAGGGCAGTCTGTACCCGTTTCTGTAACAATATGGAGTGGAAACTCAAGTTAAATAAACTATTTCAAGCGGGTTCTTCAAAGGGTGAATCATTAAAAGCTACTTCTTGGAACTACTAACTGACTGTAAATACTCGTAATGCTGTCGACTTTGATTTGAACATCGTGACAATCAAGCCACAGTTGAGGCAAGTAGGCAGTAGCAATTATAGTAGTACTGACTTAGGGTCAAAGCGTGGAATTGAACTCAAAAGCATTCTACACGGAATCAGGCGGCTGAAGCAGACTGCGCTACCACATGCAATCCATTCTTCGTCTCTATGTTAATTAAATCAAGAATCTGTGAGTGTCTAATGACCCGTCATATCGTGGCACACGCAAAGTCGCGTGATGCTCCTCTGCCTGATGTATCTGAAGTCAGTACTACAACTTGGTGGTTATTCGCCATCTTAGATAATAGCACAATCAAATGTGTCTACAGTAATAAACAGCAGGACCTATCTAATCAGCTAGGTCATTTTCAGTTTGAAACATAGAGATGCCAAGATAAACTGACCTGAATTGCCTGCCATAAAACGCGTTAATTTACAAATATTTATGCTTAGCAACCGATTAGAAATTAAAGAGTACTCGACGTTCTACAAAGCCCTTCCCTTCCGCCTGCATTTCGAACATGCGCTACTGTCATCATCTATACTGTGCGAAAGTGTGCACTGTATGCATGAGATAGATCTAATTTGACGGCTTAATAGACACCGCGGGATAGTTTTTACGAAGTCGACGCTTGTATTGAGTTTCTATGGCATTCATCTATTTTATTCGAGGTATTGTTGCGCTTCGAAAGTGCCGAGGTTTTGAGATTTCGCCCGTTTGCATATTTTATACGTGCCATTTCACTGGTGCAACAAAATAAGCAAAATTAAATACTAATTTTTTTTTGTATTACTGAGTAGGTAATGTGACATGCAGGTCTTTGTAAGACCTCAACCAGAGATCTACTCACTTGTCAGTGTCACCTAAAACTAAGCATTGCACTAACAAAATCATAAGTAACTGAACTGGGCTAGTCTTCACTCTTTTTTGTACTTTGTCAAATGAGGCAGCGCCTCGGTCAATACGTCAACTGAACCCACCAAAACTGTGCCCGCGGGATGAGTTGACATAATGCATTTTCCAATCGTCAACTGAACCCGTTAACATTATTTTCAATTTGTACAGACACGGGAAAAGTTTTTTTATAGCTTTAATGTCAGATTTACTCAGGGCCTCTCATGTGATTTAACGATTGCTATCAAATCAATCAATAACAGCCGGGACCGATAGCTTGCGCCCTCCGAATTGCTAAGCGAATAATCTCCATATTCTATCACAATCACGCACCCTTGTCACCGCAAGCAGACTTGCCTCTGGTTCATTCTATCATTGAGAAGTCAAGCCAGTTTTTGTATTATTCACTGCGACTAGGTACTCTAGTGTTTACGTACACAGCTAGTACGCACTGGCTTGCGTGATTCAGACGCGGCAATTACATAATTGAAATTATAGCGTTTGAAATGAATTGCACAATTGTCGCTTACACAATGCAACCGAAAATTACTCTTTCTTTAACCTTTTTGGACACGCAATGATTATAAACTTAATATAAATCAACACAATTTTTTCACTTTTGTTTGTTAGGGTTTATTCGTTTTCGTAAAGCTATAATATTATAAAGTCAATGCTTTTTATAACGTTTAAATAAATAGGCAGAAACCAAATTACAATAATGCTACTTTAGGATAGTAAATACTCGTAACGAGAACCTTTTTTAAGGTGTTTCCCTCTAATCCCAAGTAAAGGAAATGTATGTTGGTAAACAAGCGCGTAAACATCGATTAGGCGAACACTTTCAATCTTGCATCGGTTCAATCATTCAGCGTTGCCGTACCTAAGGCCTAAAACCGAACGAATAAAATACGAAATACTCTCTAACCCCCGGTTTGTAGAACGCTAGTTGGCTTTGACAGTAGATTAAAACTATCGTTGTCTCTATCTAACACTAAACAAATGACAAGGATGGCAATAGAGTTAATCTGTTGTCAACGTTGACTGACGTTTCAGAAACTGGGGGTGTGATACATTTCGTGTAATAATAGAAAAAAAAAACTATGGGAAGGAAAAAAAAACTGTAGAAGCGAAGATTTACTTACAAGGCGTGAGGTATTTTGGCAGCGAGGCCGAAGTCAGCTACGACGGCCATGTAGTCACCGTCCGCGTATTTCCTTAACAGTACATTCTGAAAAGAAAAACAATTTTCTTTAATCATTTTATTGTACTTTAATATGCTTGCGCTTGATCACTATCTAATGGAAAGCGATGATGGGGCTTAGAATCTCACGCTTACCTAGGAGCAGGTAACTGACTCCAAGATTAAAATTATGGTTTTCACTATTATGATGTCTAAAGAGAAGATAACACGACTATATTAGCAACGATTGCGGCAGGGGCTTGGGTTTTAGGTTTGCATATCATATAGGTACTATGGACAATATCTTGCTGCAGGTGGAAATAAATCATATTGATTTATAAAAACATTCTATATAAAAAAAAAATAAAAAAAAACACTGCCGCGCAAATAAATTGTCCGTAGCATAGAGAGCTTTAGGGGCTGTGTAGTGTATAGTGACGTCACACACCTTAGCCGTGAGGTCTCTGTGGAAGACGCCGAGCGAGTGCAGGTACTTCATGCCGTCCGCCATGTCCGCCGCGAGGGAGATCCGCAGCGGCTGCGGCAGCGGCTCCGGCGGGCCCAGGATCAGCTGCTCCAGGGAGCCGCCCTCCATGTACTCCGTGAGGGCGTGCAGCTGGCCCTCGTGCACGCACACGCCCATGAAGCTGGAACGAGGAGTGGGGGGAAATTAATGATAATCCGTCGGAAACTACGGTGGAGTATTGGTAGATTTTTTTTAAAGTTTAATTATAGCTTCGCACGGTTTGTGCATTTAGCCAGTGTCAAATATTATAAGTTTGAGAAATAATACAAAACCAACAACGCCTCCCTATCGAATTCCCGCCAAAACTCTATTGGTAAATTAATTTCTATCGGGAACTATGATTTTGGTTTTACAGTAGAAATTTAGTAGGTACCCCCACGATGTTGCACCTAATATTAAGACAAATTGATTGTATGAAATATGGACACGAAGTAATAAATAAGAATCCAAAAGTTTGATGAGTCTAAACTAAATTAACCCCATTTGCATCTTTTAAAATTTAATTATAATAACGTAAGCATTGGTAGGTCTACTAGACTGTTTCAATATAGCAACAAAACTACTAGGTAATTAATTATTAAAATTAATTGTGAGAAACAAACACAAAGAGACAATAATAAAAGATGTACGGATCAATGAAATCACACAATACAATGTATCCATTTGAAATTGTCATCGGATAGGTACAGCTACAAGAACGTAATCGACAATCATACCTATCATTACACTTTCCGTCAAAAGAAAAACAACAATACGAGTTTCCCGTGTTGCATATGATCGACAATAAATAGATTGAATTCCTTGTTTCTTTGAGGAAATGATAGCGTAATATGGAAAAGAGAATGCAACGTTGAAAAAGGCACATAAATCTTGATTGTATGAAAACGCATCTTTGGTTAACATGCGTTTTTAGTTTAGACTAGCTGCGCCCCACGGTTTCACCCGCGTTACATATACAACACCTATAGCTATTTGAAAGGTTGGCGTAACTTTTTTATTTTAGAACCGAACTGTTTTTTAATCGTACCCCTCTAAGAATGTTTGTTGCTGGGCAGGGCTGCGGCCATGTCACAAGACATTGCAAAAACATAATATAGGCATCTTTTCATGAATGCGCCGTTAGCCAATCTATTGCATGCTCACCCAAGGCTCCTCATAATAAATATTAACTAAATCAGACGTGTAATCTGCACATCTTAATGATATCGGATTCGCTCATCCATTCCCACGCAAAAGAGCAAGGTCGATGCACGGAGATAAATTAATAGAAATCAAACAATAAATCTAAAAAAAGCAATGGAGCGCACAAACTCGAAAGTAATTGGAAATGATGGCGAGATGATGATTCCCAGTGATGCAAACACAATAGGCGGCCATTGAATGTTCTGATGAATCTGTCAGCGATTAGATCGAGCCAACAGAATTGAAATTAACTTAACATACTTATAAGGTTTGGTGTTTTGACAACCACAACATTTGTTTAGAACGTTTCGTTCCTACCTCCTCTGCACATAGCCATGTATGAGAATGTATTTCAACTGAAACAGCCTTTAATGTTTTTAAAAACAACTATTAAAGCGAATGGCGCAATTAGTCCATCACAAGATTCACAATGGACAGCATGACAATTCTTGAAGTAAGCAACAAATAGATAAAATCACAAGATTGATGACTCTACTGTCTCCCGCGAAGCCATCACGCAACGGAATTATGAGAGTCAAGTCATCGGGCAATCAATGCAAATTGAACACTGCCAATTAAAACTTCGCATGATAAAATAGATATCAAAGAACTTAATTACAATGAAACCGTCATTGCTGCTGAGAAAATGATCAAAACGAACGGGTCGAGAGGAACAAATATTTTGGCAATCGCTAATTTTAAGCTTAATTTAAGCCCAGGGTGGCTCAAAAGGTACTCAAACTCACGGAAGAGGGAGACAACACGCTCAAATGTGATACAAAATCCCGATCATGCTATGTCGCTTTAATTGAGAGCGTCCCTTCTTCTAGGATATTTATATAGATATTCTGTGATGTAGGTAAAATAGTAGTACCTACTCAAGTACTCATACTAAAAGTTTGGACACTGCATCAGTGACTATCATTACTTAGTGTTGCTTTACGTAATAACTAATAACAACAGCAACATTAATGTAAGGAGGAAATGTCGGTCTTACCACATTGCCTCGAGGCTAGTGACTTGATTATCCCATCATAATATTGTATAGTTTGTTGTAGTTTACCGTTTGGTTTTCTACGGTCAGATGCTCAAGTGAAATTAGTAAGAAAAATAAAATATTAGCACCTTTAAAAATAATCAGGGGAAAAGGCGAAATGTTGATCGATATATTTAATGAATATTTTATTTGTTGAGGAAAACTGCGAATGGGGGAAATCGCTACTAACCTTACTAACCCTGTTTTTGTCGAAATTGAGTATTATGTTATAAAGGCAGTGTCCGTGGATTGGGCTCGTCCGACTTGAGTCCGTTTAAGTGATTCAAATTCTTTGGAACTTAGATCTATCTAATTTGGATCAATTTAATCGGAGTCAAGTCGCAGAGTGTGAATGGTTGTTCTCTAGAATGAACAAACTGAACAACCATTCATACTTATGTCACAGAATAAGTAATAATACTAGCGTATACTTATGCTACAGATTGATTAGGCTGTGCTTATGGTATCTATTTCGGAGGTTAACTAAGTACCATGCTTTCTAGAACTCGAATCAAACGTAGATCAGAAGCGCTGTAAGAATGGAAGAACTGAAGACAGTTCAACGCACCTGGTTTTGATATAAGCCGGAAAGGGGGTCTGTCCGTCACGTTACACAACGATGACTACGGACAATCATTATGCATAATATTTTATATATTCTAATTAACATAAATCATTAAAATGTTACAGCTGTATTAATTATCCCTGATTAGAATATTATAATGCACTTCTCAATGTCATGAAAAATGTAAATAAATTATCATTAATTGGTGCATTGAATTTTAATGCATTATAAATGTCATCAAATGGATTGAAATGTCATGCATAAAGACTTATGCATGCGCAAGAATTGATCAACGGAACTTATTGGTTTGCTATGATTCCAAATTCATATGATTTAAGATCTATCTAACCTAACCTACAAATGTCGGTAAAATTGAATGCTAAACCAACAAACACTTTAATAAAGGTTAAAATAACATTATCATGTCATTTGCTAATGATGTCAAAGCATGCTCACTATGATGCAACATCGGAACAAAGAGTTCAGAATGCAGCTCTAGATAGATGAGAAAAAAAAAAGAAAGATTGCCCAAAAGAACAATCGCGACAGAAGGAGCATTGTTTTTATATCCAAAGATAAGCAAGCAGGAAATGAAATGGGGGACAGTTGGACTGCGGGCCTATTGTTTGGCTCATCTCGTCTCAATTTCGTAATAAGTTACGCAAATTTAGCAATTCGGGCCAGGAAACGTAATAAAAAACATGCTTTTTTCGAGCTGAGAATTGCAATACAAAGGCGTTACACCCAGCATATACATTTAGGTAGTAAATCGTGGTGCCACAGTAAAATTCATTAAATATAGACATTTTAGTACTCTGTAGCGAAAATTAACCAGCAATTTTCCATTTAACTCATAGCCGTACAAAAGTATTATAATTGTGACAAGGTATTATGATGTAAACATTATTTCAGATTCGCCCGTATACACCACAAGCCGGGGTCAGACAGTCGGCGAGGAAGTGAACGTGCATACAGTAATTGTTATTTTGCGAATCTCCACTGGTATGTAGGACAGTGGAAGACGAGACGCTTTCCGAATGCTAGATTACGAGACTGATAGCTTTATTCACTCCATTAATCTAAGTCCATTAAAATTACAAAGTAGTTCTGGGAACTATTATGCATAATCCAACGCTCGTAAATATAGAAGCGATGCGCCTTGTGCCGAATAGGTAATCAATTGTATAATTAACGTGGACATTTAGTTCGAATTCATTGATCACATAGGTACCTACTCGAGAGTGAATGGCGATCACTCACCAAGCCGCCCGACTCCGTATGTGTTTGTTCAATACAAACATTCGAAACAAAGGAAGGCTCGGTCTGATGCGGGAGCTACATTTACAGTAGACGCCTATATCGTAAACATGGCACTTACGATACGGTACGATTTTGCATAGTATTAAATTGTCAAATAGGTCAAATTTGTCATGACAGTTTTTTAACTAGCTCATTTTATATATATTTACCTTATCTTATATATTTTACCTTGTCTTAATACATTCAAAGGACTCCGTGGTATGAACTAAGCAATCGTGTGTTAAAACTAATCATAGACGGCTTATTTATAATTTGGCTGGAATACGATTTTTGGTGGGTGTTGTGAAGTTTCAGCATTGGCTTCCGGCCTGACCCATTGGCGGGGTTCATGTACGACTTGCAAATAATACCATACCATATTTGCAATCACAAAAAGCGATTTTGTTGACCCTCCTTCGTTATGTTGACTTTGGGAGCCGCTCTTCTGTATGATTCATTGGTATGCTATGCTTTTAGTAACTTGAAAACATGAGCGCGTAATGTGTATCTTATCATATAATATTTACTGTATGAATCGCAGTAGTATGGAATGATTCTACATTACTGCATTTGTCCCGTTCATCGTCCCTAATCGATGCTCCACTTTTTCGGCAGGGTGTTTTCTAATAGTCTACTTCAATGGTCTTGACTAGCATTTCAAATATTAGTTAGAACCTATACGACTTAAGTATTTTTTTCATATTTTCGTTTTACGTTATGTAGTAAGGTAACACAATCATAACCCAGTCCAGTTTATAATAATACTAGCTGAGCCCCGCGGTTTCACCCGCGTTTGGATAATATAGGATAATAATCTTTATGAATTGTAGCCTATGTGTTATTCTGATATGTAAGCTATATTACTGTGAAGTTTCATTAAATTCCATTCAGTAGTTTTTGCGTGAAAGAGTAACAAACATCCATCCATACAGACAAACTTTCGCGTTTATAATATTAGTAGGATATTTTCTCACCGGGAAGTGATTTTCTTAAAAACTTATAAAAATCTCTATATTTTATTTATTTTAGTGACTAAACTAAGATCAATGCAAAAAAATACAACTCTACTAACGCAACAAGTTTTTAAAGAACTTAAAGATTAAAGTTATGAAGCATAAATTAAGTAACACACTTGTACGCAAATACAATGTTGAACCAAAATAGCATCTCAAAGTTCCCCAGCCAAGTGAAGACACATGATCCATTGACGTCAGTGCATA
Source organism: Hylaea fasciaria (assembly GCA_905147375.1). Lineage (NCBI taxonomy): Eukaryota > Metazoa > Arthropoda > Insecta > Lepidoptera > Geometridae > Hylaea > Hylaea fasciaria. The sequence goes on from LR990197.1 coordinate 10,954,487, forward strand.
TAATTAGAATCAAAGAGGGCTATTGTTTCAAACCAATAATGACGTTGGCAATGCTCATAAGAAATTTAGAATTATAATAATAAAAATATGAGAAAAACCGATGTCATGCTTTTGTTAGAAATGAGATGGACAAGTGTGGTGAATACTGAATACGTGTTTCTGCTTATGCGGTTAACGATTCTTCCTTAGTAACGATGAATCGCGTGACAAATAAAAAAGTTAACATGATACTTAATGTGTATACTGTTTTCCATGTAAATTAGTAACTGGTTAAAATAGTTTTGTGCGAGCTTGGCTTAAATGGTTTCGGAACCCGAGGCATGTGTGTGACTAAAACTCGATTGGATTGGGTGTTGGGAAGCTATCTATATTTATATAGTTCGATCTCTATGCTAATTATTTTAGTACATAATATGTGCAATATTTCATAAATTTTTACATTGACATATTAGTTTCTGCTAATGATACGTTAACTATCCGGTTGATATGCAATTATACAGCAGTTTCGTATAATAACCATGCGAAAATTTACTTGTTTGTGATACACTTCCTGGTTCGTAAATTATACAGCTGTTTATGAAGATTTACGATGTCAAATTAGCTAAATTATATCGCCTCACGAGCATGGATCCCATTCAGAGTCGAACTGTGATTCGATTTTGATTTTGCCGTGCGAATGTAATTTGTGTTGTGGGCGTTGCATTGTGGCAAATCATATTTATTGTTGACTACGCACTGCGACATTAACCGTGTGAATAATGATGATAATTGTTAGTATTTGTTTCAACGGATATTAGCGTATCTATTACTATCTATACACCAAATTATATAATCATCCGTTACGGAGCTGATACAGCTAACTAATACACACAATCATACTTTCTTTAAAAAACTTCTTTGAGACATTATTTAAGTATTCTCATTTCTTACTTACCCGAGTATATTTGGATGTTTGAGTTTATTCATTAGCTGGACTTCACGGAGCATGTTGGGCCGGTTGGCCCGCTGCTGATTCATCTTCAGCACCATCACTTTGTCCGAAGTCTTGTGGGTTACCTGAGGAAGCGAAAATAAGTTAGAACTGGTTCTTGAGGAACGACAGAAGCAGCGGTAGGACTCTTATGCTACAATACATACTCTTCAGCGGGTACTGTTACAGTACACTGTATTTACAAAAATGATATCGTCATGAACATTGTCAATTTCTCAAGGTTATATACACTGTGCACTGTGCAGTGCCACGCAAGATTCTTCTTTACGTCAGTGCCTAGGCGCCAATGCAATTTTGATGGGCAGGCAGGCGTGGCGCTTATCAAAGAACAATCTGATAATATTGTTACTCGGCATTACAAAAACAGTGGACAGGTCTGTGAATAATAAGATATATATTAGAGTACTATAGCACTGTAATGGCAAGGGCTGCAGCACGCTATCAATCTAAAAGCTTGTCTGTTTGTCGTATAGCTCCATAAAACATTAGAGGACGTTATTATGCGGACGCACGCGAAGGTGATGATATGCGAGAATGTGAGTGGGTGTGTCATGTTTACCATGTTTTGTAAATTTGTATACCATGTAAACAAATTGAACTTTTGCAGGGAAATTTTGTTGAAATTTTGACACAATTCACATTGACTGGATTGTAAACTACACATAGGGATTTACAGTAAGAAATATTCGTTTACCTCGCCCACTAGAACGTATTTATTTATCATCGGGTTTTGCCTTCGCATCACTAAATCCTGACCACGCATACCCAAGAATGTTGCAGAGAAGCCTTAATTAAAGCGTTGTATCCCTAAAATAACAAAGTTTGGTGAACCAACAACGTAGGTAGCAGAAGCTTTATACGCGATTCCTTTCACACGCCGCTTTTCACAAAGGGCCGGAAACACGAAGTAAAAGCTCTATAAAATTTTATAAGACATTCATGGAACGACGGACGATAGAAAATAATAAGTTCCCGGGTCTAAAGGTTAACGGCGATGAAGTATGAAAGTCGTTAGAACATCTTTACATTAAGCCTGAGCTGTGAGATAGGGCAAGTGTTGTGGGACACGATTCCCTTGCCGCGTTCCGCAAAATTGTTTAACGTTAATATTCCTTCCAAGGGCACGTTATAGCGTCAGATTAGTTGTCGATACGTGAGAGGCCTTTGGACGACCTATCAAACTTTGACACCAGAAAATACCACTACCTCATTCGATAAAGGAACGAGATCATTGCTTCAGCTACACAAGTTAGTCAGGAGAATGAAAGAAGAGAGAAGAAAAGAGAAGTGAGATAGAAGACCCTAGCTGCAGAATTAAATAATTCTCTTTTTTATGACGTTGAACAAAACCGAATCGAATGTACAAACTATAATGATCACGTCGCACTATTTGCGATTGTGGCAGTGGCAAGATGTCAATAAGGACGAAGAACGCCTCCTTAAATCTATTCAAGGGACAATGGGAAAATATTGGATCGCTTACAGGAACGCGTGAATATTGGGAGTACTTACAATACAACGTATTTTCGATTGGACTTAACAGATAGGTACAGATATCTTAAAACCGCAATGCAAATATGATTAAATCATTTTCGGCGTTACGTAAAGGTAAGGTTTCATCGAAAAGCTACTGTATTAATTTTATTCCGCAGCTCATGATTCTGAGGAATATTTAACGAGGGATTAACAATGCTCGTTAATAAGCCAGAGGGTGCGGATGAAGCCCCTTTTCGAATGTTGGATTTGGACCTTGGTGCGGTTTCAACTTGAAGCGAGATTAATATTAATTAAAATGATACTAGTAAAGGCGCAGACGTAGAAACATAACAGGTTGTTTTGCAGTGTCACAGTATAGAATCTGACTGTGAAGTTGTGACGAGGTCTATCACATCATGATAATCGCCGACTGCACCTCTTACTCTAATTGGATAACATGCAAACTTCTTGGACACAACAAATTGTTTTTGCATCACCCTAGCAGATTCTAGAGAAAGGTGGTAATAAATATCGGAATCTCAACAATACTCGTGCTCGGAGTTGGTTCTGTGTGCATCTAGGCCGAAACGTACGAACGTGTACCAGACCAGATTGTAATTCTAGATTTGTAGACCGCACGATACGAGTTACCGTGCCTGTGTTTTATTGCTTGGTGGATATGCGCGGACTGTCCAAAGCGTGCGATGTGGACGATGTGGAGTGAGGTTATTTTGGACAGGCCTTATCAGGATAATGGATTGACTCACAGCTCACGGGCTTCTAACATTACGTTAATTAATAAGACCACAGGGTACCCCCAAGGGGTTATAATATGTAGGTAGAACAAACAACGAACTACGTTATAGTAATCTTATATGCTTAAGTATGTATGTGTTAGTTACTTCGTAGCTGTGCAAAGGTTTATCAGATTTTGATCCGTCAAACTTCGATCAATTCTCCGAGACACGCCACTGGGTATTTATTATTTTCGACTTTTATAAACTTATTTCCATGTGTTGGACTCGCATACATTATAAATCATACATATTCGAATATACTTAACATAATGTATAAAATATAATCTGACTGTGAAACTCCAAGGTTTTGCGATAAGGAACTCTCCGGTTCAAAATGGATACGATTGAATATGAATATTCAAATCGTAGTAATTAATTTAACGTTTAAAGATTTTATTAGATAAATGATTATGTACCCACGCAAGCAGATTCATCAAGGTCTCAAGATTCGAGTCCGGCAATGGGAGCCAATAGAAGGAGCTTAAGACACTAGAACAGAAATTAATCAGATTGTCGTATTGACATAAATTAATTATTATACGAATTTCTCTCTATTATATTGCCATTGGACCACCTACCAAGTTCCAAAAGACGAAGTCTCTAATTCGTTTCCTCAATAAACCAATTTCAATCGACGTTTCACATAAAGAAATGAACTCTATTTCTCACATTTAAAACCCTGTGAATATTGGCAATTCTCTTTCGATTCACGTAAACTCCGGAACATAGTTTACGTAGTTTCCCTCATAATTGAGGGTGAGGGTGCGAAAGGGCGTTAAATAGCGATTCGTATTGTGGTGCCTACTCCGTTAGAAGTGCTGAAGACGGGGGCAAGTCTATGAACGAAATATTAGCAGTTTAAGCACAGAATACTTAAGGACCTGTAGGCAGCGAGCTTCCGTAAAATGGGCGGTTTTTTGTCAAAAAGTTAAGCTGTAATAACAAATAATTATAAGCCAGAAAAAATACAGTGAATAGTCAAGTGTTTCAGTTAGGTAATAAATCAATAATATTGGGCTAAAGTTGTCTAGTATCTTGAGAAAAAAATTCACGAGAAAGGACCCGAAAAAAATCTTTCGTCACATAATGCTCAACATTTTCAGCGACAACTATCATATTTTTTGGAACCATAAAAAAGGCAATTTTATTTTCCAATGAAATTTGAATTTTCCAATGAACTGAATCGATTCCGTTCTTCTAAATTAATAAAAACGACGAGAATATGATCAGTTTGAGCGCGTACTAGGCGGCTCAGTACCCGCTACGGCGTTTCAGAGAGAGGACGTATGTCGCTGTTCCTCAAAATTTTCTCGTCGAATTTACTGTTTGTTCTCCAAAAAAATAAAGCAAACAGAATCTCTACATGGTATACAACTGGTTTATTTACTTAGTTGCCGTAAATGACTTCCTTGGACGATTACTAAACTTTTATTATAACCTATAATACTTTGTATTTATTCTCCATTGTGTGTAAAGAATAATGGCTAATATGACTATTCTTGCACCACCTGTAACTGAAATTAGCAGCAAAAACGCGTTTTTAGATTGTTCACTTAAATAAAACTGGGATTTCTTATGATAGTTTGGAGTTAATCAAAGGAGCAGATTATGATTGTATATTAAAATGAAGATGTAGTGAACTTCCGTTTTCCATAATGGCGGATCTGTCGGATGCATATTCTGACGTTTTATTTTTAGCACACTTCCAGCAATCTTTCTGCTCAGCTACGAGCCAGTTTTTTCAATGTTTTTGCTTCGCACGATTTGTGCATTTAGTCATTTATGGCTAAACGGCTGGACCGATTTCGATAAAATTTGGTATAGAGAGACAACAAAAATGAAAATGAAATTTGGTAGGTATATGGGAGAAGGAAAGATGAGGACCTGGAGAGATGGGGAGATGGAGAGTAGCAGCTGGAGAGATGAGGAGATGGGAGATCGGAGATGGATGAGGGATGGGAGATGAGATATTGGGAGTTGGGGAAAAAAGCGATGAGGAAATAGGAAGATAGAGATGTTTTAGAGATATTGACAGAGACGTGACGTGCCCGATTGATCTACAATAGCATACAAAGTTCACGCATATTGTGTTCTTACTAGCTGGATTCGATTTAAATGCAGACGAAGTCGCGGGTAACAGCTAGTATTCCATATTTTCACAACCTCGTGGTAAAGTAAATTTACAGTCATAGCCACGATTCAGTAAACTTTACTGAAACTAGCTTTTACGCGCGACTTCATCCGTATATGAAAAAGCAACTTATAAATTGAAAATAAATATTGAAGTCTTTGTATCTCTATCCCAGTCCCTGTCCCTTTCCTTTTCCCTATCCTTAGTCTTAACCTTTATATTTTAGCAAGAGCCTAAAATAATGAAGTGTCAGATCACCTACTTGAGAAATTATGAATTGCCCATATAAATTTTCAACTCCTATTTATTTGGATTCAAAGATCCCTATTTTTTCTGACGAAAAATAGCCTATACCCATCTCATAGGTCCAATCTTGGTCAAGATTGATTCAGCCGTTTAGACGTGAAAGGATGGCAAAAACTAAAAAAAAAACCAACAAACACACACACACAGTTTCGCATTTATATTATGATCTTAGTACGGATGCCTGACACTGGCTAAATGCACAAATCTTTTACTCCGTCATTGTCATTGTCAAAATATATATCAAAAAGAAAATTATGGAAGTGGACTAAAGAGGATGTATCAAATGGACTTGACAAACGCGCATACCAGAAAGGACCAACACTAAATAAATTTAATACAACTTATTTAGGTGTGACTCCAATAATTCGTGCGGCATTCTAAATTTGATAGGATTATAGTCAAGGAGGTAATAATTTATGTGATGCTGGCGGTAATGTTGGTGCTTGGTGCGTACGCCAACAAAGATAAAATATTTAATTAATACATTATTTACCTACTACAGATTGTGTTTATTTTTCATTGTAACAAACTACTTATATACATACACCAAAACAAAAATCATACACAAAAAGTTTCCCGGCAGCAGGTTTCGAAACTTCGAAACTACGTCTTTAGGAACGGAACGTAGCATCTCAGACCGCTCGGCCAATCTGACATGTCATTACAGTGTCGAAATAATTGAACGCTTCAGACTAAAGCCTACGTAGTAACTATCTAGTAATCTGTGCTAAGGCCACGTGATGCCGTTAGTAAGAGTATAATATTATGAATTAGCGTTTTCGACTTGCCGTGAGCGCGGAGCCAGCGTGGCGCGCGGCCCGGCCAGGTAACTTTCATCTTCTAAAATACATAAATCGCTCCTATATTAGCGCCTTAATAGTTACTACGTTATAAGAGGGAAATTTGTGTGAAGACGGTTTAACATAAGTTGTTTAAATGCCCAAACACATTCGATTCTCATACGCCGAATCTTGAAACACGAGGATTGAAATTCTACCAATATGACCGATCAGAAAACCTTATAAGTGGTGAACATAGTCTTCTAAAACGGTTCTTACAGTCTAATTCACACTCATTTTTGAAGGTTTATTTCAAACATTGACAATACAAAGCGACCTTGATTACTCTTTTGCACCTGTGAGTTCGACAGTCAATCTTCTCTCTCCCAATCGAATGCAACCGAACTATTTGCTCAAAATTATCTGTTTCTTTCTTGTTAACAAATCGATAAGTCATACGAGTGATAACACAATCAAGCAAACGTCCATTGATATGATCATGACTGCAGCATGATGCAACCCTAAGCTCTGAGCAGTCAAATGTGAGCGTTTCGACAGGAGTGTCAATGTGGGGTCAGGGCTCTCGTCCGTTGCTCACGTGTGTCAACACCTTTAACTGTTTAATTATACGTGATCATGCAGTGGTTAAAGTATTTATCTACACATGCGAGTGAATGTACTCTGACAAGTTCTGCATGTCTTGATGTTTTAGTATCCGATAGCGCCCCACTCGTTATTCGAAGGACCAGCCACTGCTGTTCTGATTGCTCTTAACGATTGTCAAATGTTGCCTTTACTAATTTGTTTGGTTGTATTTTGTTGGCGTAGTCAATATTATGTGTTTTGTTTCTTTTTTAAATTTCACAGTAAAGTTTTCTATTCTATTGTAAGGATATTTATCTACTAGAGACTGTATCCCATAAAAGATTAGATCGTAATTACTCATTGTAATTAACCATTTTAATACTCATTTTATGAGCTTGAGCAATAAACTTCAGCCATAATCTAGAAATAACAAGTAAATAATAATATTAGCTTTATAAACGTTAACATATTATACTACATTTCCCTCAGAGTCTCTGATGCAAATCATGACAATATCGCCCCGCCTCTGACACGCGTTAATAATACAAAACTGAGGCTTCCCACAGACTCATAAACATGCGAAAGCAAATACCTGTCTAATTCCAAGCTCAAACATTTTTTTTTTCATCCCGAGTGCCAACCACTAACAGTACTTTACGCCTACGAGCACCTTTGGCTCTCATCAACACTTTATTCTGCTCGAAAACCCAGTCAAATTTTGAACCTTATTAAAATGGGGGTAGGTCCAAAGTAGCATGTTCAATAGGCGCACTGTCGCTGGAATCACTCGACCACTTGACACGACCCTGCTAACGAACTGATGATGAAGCTCAAGCGCAACCTTAAGGGCATAACGCGAGCTTTCTGCATACCACAGCAAAGTGGTTCAGAGAAATTTCAGGTTTTCGGAAGTAAACAAATGTTTCCTCATAAGAATTTCTGTCATAACCTGAACTGGCCTATGTTCAATGTGTGTAAATGCTCTTCCGGAGATTTTCAGATCACTATCAGAGTGTTTTGGCAAACGAAATAAAAGTAAAACAGCCGCGCGGAAACATCAAAAGTAAGCTGTTCATCATATCTGTCTGATGACTAATATAATTAGAATCCCAAGTATCCCAAACATCCTTCCAGAGAACACGCCCGTCGTACCTTGCACGCGTCAAATAAAAAAGGATGCAATAAAGAAAATCAACAGAAATGTCCGTCGTAAAGCCGGTTATAAAAATAAAGTTATTATAGCAGTGCTATCTTCAAGTGAGAGTATTCACATGTCAAGTAACTATGTAAGTAAGTACGTTGGTAGACACGATGATAAGATAAAAATCCGCATCGCACTCGTCAATATGCTTGACTTACACACTGCTAAAAATACACTTATCAAAATGTATGAATGTATAAATATTGCAGTATAAAATCTTCTTCCAAAAGGCGCACCGCATTGCAAAGAAAAGGCTGCAACTATGTTATTTAATGTTATACAATGTTTACGTAAGCCTAGCAATTTATCTAGGGATTTTATAGCAGATTAAGAAACGATGTTTAATGTTTAACATTCCTGAGGCTTATAAGCAGTATAAATAACTCGTTTCAGACATACTGGTTCTACTGCAGCTTATCAATATCTTAATTGTAGACAACACGAAACGTATTTTTAAGTAAGTACACTTCAACAATAATGGAAGTAGTCCCAAAGTACTTTCAAATACAGCAGAAATGTATGTCAGTTTATACGTTGTATTGCAATACAATCTGGTTTGGATAGGTTCCAATGATCTCTGTAAAGCTACTTGTATTTTACTCAATGTAAATTACGCATTGTGAATGGGAGCAGATAAATCTTCCTGTACAAGGAATGCTCTACTGGAATACAGTTAAACGGAAATGATAGATGAAACAAGAATTAATGTGGATACCTCATACGTAAGCATTAATGTAAATGGAGCAATTGAAATTCAATACGTAGCAAACGTTCAAGTCGAAACATTAGTTCATAAAAATGTTCTCGTTGTAAATGCGAGATCCAGATCAGTTTTAGAAGCGTTCAATGAACTGTTAGTAAACATTACAGATCATTAGATTAATATCTAGAAATCCATCATGTTAATGACTGGAATACGAAACGAGAACACGAATCAGTCTACTTTTGCTTCAAACCAATTTTGTGAGAAAGGAGACCTCGCAACGAAACCCCTGAATAAGAAATCCTTTTATAAGCACCCGAAACCGTGTTTAGTCCTTCCGGGTTTGCAGTGAAAATTTCCATAATTGCGAGAAGCACAAAGCAGCGAGTGGGACAGGCCCGAGTGGCGTACATAATAAGGGTTCACTTTGACCTGGGCCGTGGCTTGTAATGCCCTGCACAAATATGGACAATAGAGATTCTATCTGGACTTTCGCACGGTCGGGAATCAGCTTACGGATTTACTGCTGCAATTTGAGAAGCTCTCTCAAATTGGTCATGAGCCAGTCGAGAGAATTATTTGCACACATTCGGGAACGCAGTCGAATAAAATTAACAGCTATGACAAATATAGGCGCTGCTTCAATAAACCTTAATTGTCGGCAGGCGATGTTTCTCACGAGATTACCCGTGTAGAAAGAAGTAAGAGTACAATTTTGCGAAAGCGGAAAATATCGTCATTCTTAATCACATACAGAGCACTGGGAAAATGTTTTCCGTGTTCGAGAAAAATCCGCCTACAATACCGATAGAGCATTGGGAAGGGATTTAAGTGTCAAGGAGTGTCAAAATTGGCAATTCTGGTCGTGAAATCGTACGTGATCAGAAAACTTGTGTAACGAAATTTAGTGAGATAGATTTAGGAGTCGGTTACTGTCGAATCGAAGTAATTTTTCCTCGGACAATAGGTTCTAATTCAGCGGGTGACGCGGCCGGGCACGTTTTGATTGTTTGAGCAGTGCAGTCGTGACGAGCCGGCTATTATAACTGCGCAGCGCCTCGGATGGCGACCATTGTTTTAGGTGGTTGTTAGCGCCATTATCATCGCCTTTATAGCTATTTATACTATAGATAGCACAGTAACGACACCCGCACGATAACGATATCTATATCGCACACTGTTATTGTTTAAACACATTTTCGCAGTTGACTCAGTTGCTGCAGTTTCTTGATCGCTATTCAAGCTTTACATTTCGTTATCATTGCTCGTTATCGTAGCTGGGTGTTCTCTACTTAGATACTCAGGTAGGAAATGTTCGATAGAAGTACCTATACATGATGGAAAATAATACAAGGATGCAATACAAGGAGACCTAGATCAATGGTAGGTACTAAGTCCTAATATAAAGTTAAAAGATAAAATAAATCAACTGACTCTGAACTGTACTGTTCTAAAGACCCCTGTACTGTACATGCACACGAATGTAAGCCTGTCAAGTCCTTATAAGGCAGTAGATGGGCTACAGATTTTGCACGCCCGGATCGTTGCCTTATACAATACAACCGGGGTGATGGTCCTACGACTCGCCGGGATGTCTGGATTGCTGCTAAAAATAGATTAGAGAATATACTTGAATAAACAAAATTTGGAGAGAAATAAAATACAAACGTGAATTTAAAATGATCCCTTAATTTTTTGCATCAACATGCAGCACGTTTTTAGTCATCAGCGGAAATTAGCCCCAAATATTATACCATCCCTAAATGAAAAAGAGATGTGGAACAGTAAGATAACGGAACCTCTTAAAACGTGGGGAAACCGAGGAGTTGTAGATAATGCAGTGATTAATTAGGCCATTACCATCGTACTCTTAGAAACAAATGATATAGTTTATGAAACAACGATAAATAGTGTTTACGTGCTCTAGATATTTGCCCTCCTTACAGTAACTTCAGTTTGAAGTGTATTCAGAGTGGAACCAAGCTATTAATACATCTCTGTACTTGTCGCTTTTGTCATAGGCATGAAGACATTAGGCACAGCACGCTTCAGTCTAGCATTTTCAATAAAGGCAGATCCCATACCTAAGAGTTATGGCACGCGGCAGTCATAAAGCTTATAGTTGATAAATTGCTGTAAAAGCATTGTTTGATTTCCGTTTTCGCGATTCTATGATTAATCATATTGCCGTTAGAAGCAACACGCCTGTGACTATGTGACAATGTGTATGTAAAATTTTATGGTAGTTGTAATTTAACCATTTTGGTTGGTTGAACTCAAAATGAGTGGAAATAGCAACAATTATGCTATAGGTCTTAGTTGAAAATCTATTACGTAAGGGAAACTTTCAATTCACAAGCATAATGGAAATCCTAACCGACGTCAGTCAGCCGAGACGTGTGATAAGGCGTCCCGGTGCGCCCCTCAGATCGTTAGAAGCACCCATTTTTCCAAGTCCCGCGAGGTGTTTACTTCAATAAGTTACTTGCTACTTAAATATATATATATATATATATATATGTATTCTTATGCCGAACTCGTGGCGTTGCTGTCTTATCACGGAAGCTTTTCAGAATTATTTTGACGTCATCCGAAAATTTTCAAAACCGCCACCGTTTTTTCATTTGTATTTACAAACTGTTCAAAACATACTTTTCAAAAACAATCAAAGATATGAAAATCCTACATTAATTGATGCATGACATACCTAAAATTTTCCAGAAATTTCGAGGACTAGAAAGAGATCCTTTCAAAGATTTATCTCATCAAATATCCACTAAGCTTGTAAAGGATGAAAAACGATAGAAAGTAATTATACCTAAGTAAAACGTGAATAGGGTTCAACAAATTGCGCGTCAAATAACACCGAATACGCTTTGTTGGAAAAGGTCGACCAACTCTGACATTCAACCGAATTAATGTGAAGATAACATAGAAAGAGAAATTGGAAAACATTTCCGAGAATTAAGGAAGAGAGAGGCTCGAAATATTCGTTCGTATACAAAAGATAAATTTATGAATAGCTACTATTATGTTACTTATAAGCTAAGGAAAAATTGTAGTCCTTCTCAGTTAATTAATCTTATTTTTTGTACCTTACAAGGAAACTGAATACATTGCGCAATTTACATTGTTAAAACCGATTAAAATTATTTTACGGCTACGTATAGTTACATACATAGATACATTATGAACATAACACAGAAGAGGGAATAATAGCACTACCAGTATTTAAATCTAAACTGAACCACGAGCTCAAGTTAAGGGAATTTATCAGTTCAAAGTTCTTGTTCAAGATCAAAAACACATACCTGCCATAATTTGCATTAAATGTCAAGTTTGCGCACAGAATAAACCAACATTTCTTACTAAAATACTTCACTACATCCTTTCATGTAACAAAGTTGCACTGGAATAGTTTCCAGACATGGATACCGGTTAAAAAGAGTACCTACTACGCAAAATAACGAAGCTTGGGAGATCCGAAATCTCTATAGATATTCAGCTTGTCTTATTTTAAGGGATACCCTTTCGATTAGGGTTGGCATATATGTTGTTTTTAAGAATGGGCTTAGTGATTGGATCTATTTTCAAGTATACGTCAAGGGCCCTTACCATAATTATTTGACTTGGACCAGTAGAGTACTTCACAGCTGAACGGCTTACAAACCATTTATTGTATTGGTCATCTTCCAGGTACTTTTCGACTAATTTTATATTTATAGCTATTATCTATATAAACTTACTGCCAAACAGAATCCACGTCGCTCGTGACTCTGAAAAAGCATCGCGCGTATAATATTAATTAATGTATCAACCGATATTCTTCGCCTAACTATACCTATAGTGTGTGTTACTATATACAAACTGTGTAATATTGTGGTGGTACAATAACCCTACCTACCTTCTGATCAGCGATTTCAATTATGCCCCAACCTACTGGTCAGTAAGGTACCTACCCCACAACATAGTTTATGAAAGAGTCGCTTTGTCTTTGGTAACTACGTTTCAGCAGAAGTTGATAGTACCTAAGTATAGCCCGGGTTAATTATAGAATTGTACCAAAACTATGCGCCGATAACCCTACTTCCGTCGGATGGGATATAATCGCGATGCGAGTGCATCAACGGCACACATATAGGCTATTTCTGACCAGCTAAAAATACGGGTTGCCGACGCGGCGCCGCTCAAAATGCAGTTTTTATGCACCGCGCTAAACCCTCTGATGACCAAACGCGCTGCATTCCTCTATAAGGATTAATAATAATAATAATATAGCCTTTTATTCAGATCAAGTAGGTACATGCATATTTCTAAAATACATATTTAACATGAAACTAATGGTTGCTTAAACTTAACTTAGTGTAATATTTGATCTTTCTTTATTTTCTGCAGATCTGTTTGCCAGTCGGCAAAGGCCTCCTCCAACCGTTTCCATTCTAGTCTTTCCTGGGCCACTCTATTCCACATCACTCCTGCCACTTGTCTGATGTCATCGTCCCACCTTTTGTGCGGTCTTCCTTTTTTCCTCTTTCCTTCTCTAGGATACCATCGCGTTACAATTTTGCTCCACTTGTCTTGTCCTCTTAACAAGTGTCCTGCCCATCGCCATTTAAGTCTTCTGATTTTACATGTGATGTCAGTGACCTTTGTCTTATTTCTAAGGACACTGTTTCTCAGTCTGTCTGACTTTCTCACATTTAGCATACTCCTTTCCATTGCGTGCTGGCAGGTTGCGAGTTTGTTTGTCATCTTCTGTGTTAAAGCCCATGTTTGGCTGCCGTACATAAGGACAGGAAGTATGCAGGTATTAAATAATTTCCTTTTTATCTTTATGTGAAGCTTTTTATCTTTCATAGCCTCTTTCAAGCCCCAGTATTTCTTCCAGCCGTTAGTTATTCTTCTCTGTACTTCTTTGTCTATCGGATCTTTATGCGTCATTAGCTGTCCTAGATAAATGTATTCGTCTGTATATTCAATTTGGGTGTTGTCTAAATTTATGGTGTTTCTTTTACCATTTGACATCACTCTTGTTTTATCTGGGTTCAATTTCAACCCTATCTTTTCACTTTCCTTTGCCAGTTCGTTGATCATTCTGCTTATGTCTTGTGAAGTTTTAGCAAATAGTACTATGTCATCTGCGAACCTCAAGTGTGTTAGTGTGGCACCGTCCACATTTATCCCTAGATTTTCCCAATTGAGACATCTGAAAACCGATTCCAGTACCGCCGAGAATAGTTTTGGAGATAAGGGGTCTCCTTGTCTGACACCCTTTTCTACTCTAAATGGTGTACCTTTCTTTTCTAGTTGAATTCTTGCAGTACTGTGTTTATACACATTTTTTATTAGACGAATATATTTGTGTTCAATTCCTTGCTCTTTTAGTGCCTTCCATATCCTTTCGTGAAGTAGGGAATCGAATGCTTTGCTGTAGTCAACGAATGCAATGTAGTATGTACACTGGTATTCGCTGAACTTCTCAAACATCTGGCGTACTACGTGAATATGATCTATCACCGAGTAGTTTTTACGAAACCCAGCCTGCTCGATGGGTTGGTGTTCATCTAATGTTCGTTCCATCCGTTTTAATAAGATCTTGGCAAATATCTTGTATATGTTTGACATAAGGCTAATAGGGCGATAATTTCCAATGTCGTGTTTATCTCCTTTCTTGTACACCAAGATAATATTAGACTCTGTCCATTGTTGCGGGATAATTTCGGATTTCAAGATGTCATTAAACATTTCTGTAAGGACAGGTGTCATTATTTTCGTGGTTTGTCTTAGGATTCCGTTATTTATACCATCTGGTCCTGGTGAGCTGTCTCTCTTTTGTGTATCTATAGCTTTTTCTACTTCAGCATTAAGAAAGCTAGGAATGTCTGACGTCTCCAACAAATCGACCTCAACTTGTGTAGTGTTACATTCATATAATTGTTTGTAGTAGGATGTTGCCATTCCTAGTATGTCAATTCTGTCATGATTCCATTTCCCGCTATCACTCTTCATTTTAACGACCCAGTCCTTTGAGTTTGTTAATTCTCTATACGCTTTTTTGGCTCCTCCCGTTTTGATTATATATTTTTCAATAGTTTCCATTCTGTACCTTTTTCTATCTGTTCTTAAACTTTCTTTGATTTCTTTACTAATTTCCGCTATACGCTTTCTTCTGTCCTTTACTTCTCTTGCGTTGATTGTGTGATTTCGTTCTTCAAGTAGTTTTATGGTATTTGTTGTTACCCATTTCCTCGGTTCAATTGTGGAGTTTGTAATAAGTTGTGTCTGGGTTTTAATAGTATTCTCTATCCAATTGTATCTTTTTTGAATTTCTAAATTCTTTGTGTTCTCTTTAAAGTCTATGAATCTGTCTCTTAGAGCGAACGTTAGTTGTTCCATTTGATGTTTTCCAAGCTTTATACTTCCCGGTTCTTGTCTTGGTCTAGGTTTTCTTGGTTGAATTGACTTCAGTTCAGCTCTAACCATTCTGTGGTTGGTGTTGAAGTTAAATTTGTTGATGACGCTGAAGTTAGTGAAGCAGCTGTTTCTATTAGTCGTAATGAAGTCGATTTCGTTTTTTGTGTTTCCATCTGGTGAAATCCAGGTCCACATCTTCTTCTTGGTTTTCTTGTATTTAGTGTTTAGAATGGTTAAGTGGTTTTCTAGTGTAAAGTTCATGATTAGTTCACCGTTTCTACTTCTAGTCTTGTTGCTGTATGTAAATGGTCCTAGCACTGTGTTTTCTCCTGAGCGCCTTTCTCCTATTTGGCCATTATAGTCTCCCATCACAATTAAGTTTTTATGAGCGTGTTCTTGAATAGTTTTATTCAGATCAAGGTAGAATGTGGATATTGTTTCTTGGTTCGATTGTTCTGTAGGTGAGTATATTTGTATAATAGACCATGAGTCTTTGTATCCAGGTAGCTTTAAGTTCATCATAGCTATGCGCTCTGAGATTCCTTTAAATCCTTCTATGTAATTTGTGAGGTGTTTTTTGATGATAAAACCAACCCCGTAGTGGCCTGGGGTCATTCCTATATGGTATAATAAGAAGTCTGGATGGGAAATAATTCTTTCTCCTGTTCGCCTCACTTCACTTAGGCCGATTATGTCCCATTTGATTTGTTTCAACGCATAGGTAAGTTCTGTGAGGTTTTCTTCTGTTTTCAGTGTGAGGACATTGAGGGCTGCGACATAAATTTTACCGTTTTGCTGTTTGTTTTCCCGTATTGTTGGAGGGTTATGGTCTCTATCCCCCACGAGGACCAGTCGGCTTGGGGGAGTGTTTTTTGCTGTTGTATGTTTTGGTACATTGTTTAGTTTTTGTTTCCGTTCGCCGATATCTAATTGCTACAGTTCTTTTCCTGACGGATGTATAGTAAGAGAATTCGACCGACCTCTCATCAGATCGAATGCATTAGTTCTGTTGTTCTTTGATGAGGATGACGTTGTCTGTTGCTTTTTCGGTTGAGGGTTAGTGAATGGTGAGGTCGATGGTTCCCTTTTTCTTTTGTCGTTCGTATTAATATTTTCTTTCACTATAAGTTTGTCGTACTTTAAGTAGGCGATATTTCCTTTATTCCGCTCTTCTTTCAGTTGTGGTATTAATGCTTGCCTTTTCTCCAGAGTTTCTTTAGAGTAATCTTCTGTAATATATAACACCTTCGATTTTTTCTTGTTCTTCAATACATCACTCTTTTTCCATCCATTAACGAAAGACAAGAGAGTAGGCCTCGGCTTTTCTTTGTTTATCGTTTTTCCAATGCGGTATATTTTATTTATGTCATAATCTCCTAGAGTAATGTCTAATTCTTCTTTGAATTTTTGTTTTGTATAGTTTATCAGTTCTGTTGTTGATTTTTCAGTCTCATCTAAGCCATGTATTATAATATTGTTGCTTTTCTTATCTCTTTCTAAAGACTCTATTTTATTTTCCAATTTTTCTACCTGTATCTTTAAGTTTCTATTTTCTTCTAATACTGGCTTCAATTTTTCATCCATTCTTTCCATTATAGTATTGGTTATAGACTCTGTTTGGTTTTGCATTTCTATTTTCATTTTATTGAAAAAAAGTTGAAATTGGTCATCCATGTTTACGTGTAATGTTTTGATGGCGGAGTCGTTAGAATGTTCTGTAACATTACTCAGGTTAGACGCGTATTTTCGGGCCAAATTCCATTTGTGTCTCTTCCTAGCGCTATCTTATATCATACTTTACTGATCTTCGTCTGATGATTTGCTATCGCGACCACCCACCAAACAAAGATATGCCGCCAAAGGGTTCAGCAGTGGTACGGTATGTTCAGTATAAGCATTAGCCCCGTTTCCACCCAAGTTCCAGAACACTTCTCAGTAATCAAACATTTTCTCGTTCGCACACAGAAAACAGCACTCGTCGATAGACGGCCAATATTTGCCCCTACTGTTAGCTTCGTGCCATAAAATCAAAGCGGTGGCTTTTGTTAGCTATTGCCGCGATGTCACTGCTTCTCCTTCGACCGCATCGCATTCCAGTGGAGCTCCAATTCTGTTAGATCGATTCTTATCAAATTGTTAATTGCTTGTCCCAAGATTTATTTTAACCACTTTTGGCAACTGTAATTTAAAATTAAATGGTTTTCTGAAGATGTAAGGCAGTTGAAGCCCATGTAGGATGGCGGTCAAATAAAAAAGAATTTCTTTGCCAATTGCGGCGGGCTTAAAAACCGTAGCGGTTACTTCGCTCGAAGATAAAGCAATAACATAAAATGTGATTTACAACGTTCTTACACAAAACATTAATGGGAAACGTGAAACCCATTCAGTTTATTAACAATTTATTTTATAACTTTGATATGTGATTGTATTAAGTGATAGCCAGTTAAACTTATAACCTAGTTCAAGATAGATGTTTATTAAGATTTCGGGTTTACTAGGTCTTAGAGATTGGCTGAAATATGGACGATTAGAACATCATAACTTCAAATTTCGAAACCAAAAAAAAATGTGATCAGCCTCCTTTGCTAGTCAGGGATTCAGGATGCAATCTATTACGTTTTTTAATAACGCTACCGACCCGTAACAGACACAAAAACTCGGTTCTCTTTCAGGGGCATGATTATTTATTGAACACGCGTGTCTTATCTGTGGGCAATTTAATTTAACTAGACAGTTGAAAAATACACAATTTCAACATCTTCTCCATTTAATGCAAGGTCATACGGGTCGATGCCTGCGACACACATAGCAGCATTCTTTCTGTATCCAGGTAAATGTTGGGCATTTAAAGATTTGCAATGCTGTTATAGCGTGGCCTAGAAATCTTGCATTCGACGAGGTACTAGCGCGGATTCGCGAGTGATCGTAAATACACTGTACTGTAATAACAGTAAGGAAAGTACGTAGATGAGCCTCGATTGATTTCACCCACATTTACGTCAATAATGATGATAGTTAACGGTTAAGGAACCACTCGCAGACAACTGATGCCAGAAAAGTATGCTCCTGCTCTGGGTATACTGCAAAACTGTATAATATTACCGACTTGCATGCTATTACTGTGTTGACAACGAATAGTACACGTGTATCATTGATGGTCGAATCAAGCGGTTTCTCCAAACGTCCCTACTGTCAATTATTCTTCATACACTTAACTAATATGCTCGGAATCTCCTCACACTCGTTGGGAACGGACAAAGTTTCCATTAGTACGCTGGGCCATTATGCAAGGTGGGTGCGTGCCAGCGTTGCATAAACTGAGAGAAACAGTTGTGATCGCACATGACTTGATGCATTTGCTGGTATTAGAACAATTCTCTAAAGGTTTCTCTTTCAAATGATTGATGCTGTGCCATGGGTGGCAAACTCTAAAGGTAAAAAATCATCGGATCAGCATGACGGACCCACTTGCCCACCACAGGCTTTCGTCTCATTACTTCCATCATTAATGCCCCCAAGTTTTGTATGGGAAGTCATTACGGCCTGGTCACCTTCGAGAATTTCATAGCTTCTGCACAAGAAATATCACACTGACACTGCTACAGTGAAAAGCGTTCGATCGTTTCTTGCGGCGACGATATTGGCACATACGACTACTTGCTACTTCATTGCACGTACTCTGTTGGATTGGGTGTCCATCGCACCGGATCCCGTTGCAAGATCTCAAAGCCGATGGCACGCGACCTAAAGCAATAGACACGCATTCCGTAATAACGAGGAGACTGCGCGTGAGCACAGAGTGTGTGATCCATTCGTTTCGCATCACAACTGTGCAGTGGTGCCAGGGATGTCTGACACTCCCAAATTTGCATCACCGTACAACAATTGTTAAGTCTTCCCGAAGCACAAAGATTTGTCGGCGCAATATTGCTTAGGTGCGAGGGCAAATTCGATTAAGTATGAAAAAAATGTTTCATCAATTCTTAAAGAGAATATTGTAAGCAACATTGGCGAAATATTAAATTATTTTAAAATGTCAAAAGAGAAGTAATTAAACTAAAGCTTGTTAAATGGCGAAGTAAGCGAGCAACATCGAAAGTTTTAAGGAAACCCCCGCCAATACCGGTGCAATGCTCCTTGCACAATTTGCGTTGAAGATAGGCGGAGGAATGGACAAACACGACTGAGCTATTATGCAAAGTCAAGTTCCCTCGTGGCGTCTCGGCATTCCACGGATGCCGGGCCTGCCGATTGGTCTGGAGATTTAACGCCTGAAGGAATCAGCTTTAGGGAAATAATGCACCAAAGCACACATGAGAAGATGAATCGTGAGACCAATAAGGACTTGTAGAGTTAAACGGCACAAGAAACGGGATCTTTACCCGATACTATGTGTTATGAGTATCCGCAATTCCAGCAACTGGCACCATGGTTCTTGCAGGATAGTCTCAACCAGCACATGGAGCATCTCCAGGATGACTGATGGAGAGTGCTCATTGCTGTACGTGTTGGTGTGCAACTTATAAATAAATTAATAATCAAGTGACTCCCATCCCATAGGATTGCGACGATATAAATATTGTCAGTCGCGATGAGAACCGGACGTACCGGAGCGGACCACAAGAAGCCCTTAGCAAGCTATATACATGTATATGTTATAAATCAATATCAATTATTTTGGGACAGTGATATTACAAGTGTCATTGGACACATTCTTAGTAAAATTTCATAGTTTTAACACGTAAAAAATTACTAACGAGACTACATCAAAGCTGGATAAAAAGCTATAGAGAACATTAAAGAAAAATTAAAGAAGCGTCCTATTAGGTAATATAATATAGGAAAAGATTTTCTTTCAGTAACTAGACAAGGGTGCCAAAAGTACACACTTAAATATGGCTTCGCAAACGTATAAAAGTTATATAGGCTATTAAAGTAATTGATAGGGCGGTGGCGGTGACCAAAATATATCTAAGTTTACGATGACAATAATTGAATCTATTTAGAATAACACCTTTATGGCTACTGAATAATTTATGACGCACGATGGTACATTAGAATTAATTCAAAGGTATTAAAATAAATTAAGAAGTTCTTCGGAAATGAATGTTCGGAAATGTTACCTGATAGAGTTCACGAGTGACTAAGTAGGTACGTGACAGTCGAGGAGGAGATATATTTTGCCGATGACTGTCTTGTCAATGTTCCAAACAATAGTTGAAACATCAACGATTTTTAATTAAATCAATCCATCTTTGGGAAAAACTCAAAGTTTTTGTAAACGCGGGCTAAGGATCAATAAATGAAAATTGCATTTAAGGGGTTTTCTGTTTTACACCACTTGTGATCATTGGTTTCAATGATACCTAAGTGAAATAGCGGTTAAAGACTAACCTTTAAAAGTGGAATTTACAGAAAAAAGTTCAATGAGGCTTTCAGCTAGGGACGTAATCGTCTTCGTGGAACAATCAGCGCTGGTGGTATTACTGCAATTAGGTCCAATATTCGCGATTCGCATTCCCCGACGTGCGCGAACAGCGGCAATAGCATCAAACGGCACTATCGCGTTGCAGCCGGCGTAAACACACCTAAACAACCGCGCGACTGCAAAGTGTGTGTTTGCTATGCGAAACTCACTTACCGCTATTGCATGTTCGCAAGCGGATATACTTGCGATCACAAGTTGATCTAACACCAATTTTATTAGCAAACTATCGAATTTGTTTACTCGTGGGAGTCGTGGGTAAGCATAATTATTGGTGTAATAATGGGCATAGGTTCGTACGCGACGGCCAGCCAGCCTCATTAGTGCGTGCGCCAATCGCTCCTGCTGTGCAGTCGCGTCAGCTGCCCAGACGTGTCTGAAGCTTTAGCGGCATAGCGTTGCAACGCAACTTCTCGCCGCGCCGATACATCTCCGGCTAATTTGCGAAAAGTAACACGACAGTTTTATAGAGGCCGAACGGTAACGTATACCAAGGCCGACTGAGACCGAGAAGAATTATTGTCGGTGCGAATTCGCATATTCGTGTTTTATCGCCGAAGTTAAACACCAGATGTTGAAGATAACGATCGGGCGTGGGCAGTGCAGGACCACTATCGGTTTTGGTAAAACACGTGGTGGTTGAAGTAGGTCAATCACCCTTGGCGGTGTTGCGTGTGTCAAAAATTTGGCAATGAAAATACGAGGATTCGCCTTATACCGTCTTACCAAAAAAGTTTTGACCAGAGTTAAACAGATGTTTCTAAAATTTCGTTCCACAATATCAACGTCTATCACTCGCGTTGTTATACTCTTGTTTAAATCTTTTGTGGTAAGACTGTTAGAGTTGACGTTTGACAGAACGAGCAAGCTTCGAAAATGATGTAATGATATAAGGTAGTAGGCCACAAGTCCGCGTGGGCCGAGTCGGAACGCTGCATGCCTGTGAACCTGGTATCCTAACGATTATAATGGTGTCACGGAATAGTCATCAAATTCGAGCACGGTCCATTATTAAGACCTAATGTAGGAAACAAAGACTCGTTTCGCGTGGGAGGCTAAACTAGCAGATATTTATAATGATATAATAAATAGAGTAGCAACAAATGTAAGCGGAGATTTGTTTGAGATCTTGCTCGAGGCAGTACGAGATTTTGGGTTAGTCTATTCGTCGTCAAGCCTCTAATAATTCAAGGATTACTTTACTACGTTACTGTATGAAGGTAATACAATCACCGAAAATGCTGCACCTTTTGTTTTAAAGTGAGCACAGTAAAATGACAGCAGAGCAGTATCTCCAGGTAGGTACTGCTTTCTGCACTTTTCTATTGCATATTTTCTTTGTTACACAACTTAGTCCTGTATTTATTCAACGTTCTCAGTGACATGTCTCCAGATATGTCACGACCAATTGAAATAAACCTCTGTATACAAAACGTATAAGTCATAATTTTGTCAAGACTAAGCCGGCAGGTAACAGACTGGTCCAATGTGAGTCTTCATTATGTAAATAAGTCCAGTGAACCATTCTCATGTTAATTACCAAAACAAAATATTTGGCAACGGTACAGTCACGAAAACTGTCATGACAGAATGTTCGAATCATTAAGCATGTCGAAGAGTACGTCTTCGAAAGTGGGTTAACTATGACAAATAGATGACAAGAGATTAGTGCGGTGTTTTCTTAATGATGCCGATGAAAATATACACGTAGGAGCTTATAAATATAAATTTTTATTTGGAATCGATGACTGTGACAGATACAGCGAATCCTCAGGTCGATATTTATGTCTCTTTTCTTAGACAGTTTATTAATCTTGTAATGCCTAATAGCACTGCCGCAATAAACTTTATTTACGCCAGTAACCATCAACTTCAGTTGCGATCTAGCTTCATTAATTCCATGCGGATCTACTGCGACTCCATAACTCAATAAAAGTCAAACAAGACAATAACTGGCATTTAGAATCGAAAAAGCCCGCTTACTTTCCCGGTATTCATTCATTACTTAACCTGACAGTCATGATACTGAATTGAATTATGATAAAGATTATAGACCGGGCATATTCCATAAGAATAAGAATGGTTTATTGCCATAACAATTACCTACTACAGTTATGAAAACAAAAACAACAAAAAATGTATAACCTAATAAAATGAGAATTAGTGATATGGCTAAATAACGTGAATAATTAAACTTTATCATAGAACATGGAAGTCACGGGTTCAACTAATTAAGAACAGTAAATAGCGGATAACGTCATTTTCACTTCTAAAAGAGACTTTAACGGTAAAGAATAAAGTGCAGCATTTGTAAAATTTGTTGATAATTGCACGACATGACAAAGGCTGTAGAGTGGAGATTGACACGCAAACAATAACCGCATTACACCGAATAAGGGTTCGGTTATGATCAGCTATGACATCATAAACTTACAAGTTTTGTAATCCACAAATCGATTTCGCTCGACCACAGTTGTCTTGTCTGGATGCTACCTATTGTAAATATCGTTACTTGTTTATAGAAATCCGCGGCTGATTGTAAACAATCGAGCACAAACAATATCTCCTCGGGTCGAGAGAATGCTGAATGAAGCTC
Organism: Hylaea fasciaria; assembly: GCA_905147375.1. Taxonomy (NCBI): domain Eukaryota; kingdom Metazoa; phylum Arthropoda; class Insecta; order Lepidoptera; family Geometridae; genus Hylaea; species Hylaea fasciaria. The sequence goes on from LR990197.1 coordinate 10,977,951, forward strand.
GATTGATTGAAAATGAATGAGCGCTTTAGAATAATGTTTTACGTAACCAACGTTTTTGCAAACAATTGTCCGTTGTTAAACGAAGAGTCGACTTTCAATTAATATGACATAATCTTTCAGAGATCGTTAGAGTTGAAAGGGTAAAAGAGCAAGCAGCGCTGATTGAAAGGATTGTTGACAAAGGCGTACTCGTTAGTCTCAACAAAACGTCACCTGAGAGAACGTAAATTTTAGAGAACTGAGAGGATTAATTCCAGTGGAACCTTCGGATTTTATTTGTCAACGCCAGTAGGCGTTTAATGAAATTTGCTGAAATGCACCACGCTTTGACGCGAGGGGATGAAAGGAAAGATTCGTGAAATTACTTTCGGTCGACGGCAATGTTAAACTTTGGTGTAATATTTGAAAACTCAAAATCAAACTTAAAATTACCAACACCAGACCAATCCATAATTCAACAAAGTAATGTTTCAAATAGGTACATCGAAGAAAGATGAGTATCAAAAAATATATGTAAAGCTTTTGAATCTTAATGACACATCGCTAAAGATCATGCACGATAAATAAATTATAGTAGGGACTGAGACTGATAATGATATACATACAGTAGATCTCACAGATAGTTCAAATACCTCGGGGCTTAAAGTGCTATAAATAAGCTAGTATAATCCTCGCTGCACCGAGGCGTGCGAAGTGGAACGAATTCGGGCGGGTTGGGCAGGCGAGCATATGCGTCAGTGCCTCATTCTGCATCATCATGTATGTCCTTCACCGGTTGTTAGTGACCGAATATAATTAGATTCTACTATTTGTCGAGCCATGTCACGGGAATTCGAGACGTCCATATTGCTGAACGCAAGCTATTTATGAATGTCGCTGGGCGCGTAATCTACGAGGCTTTCGAGCAAAGGACAGACTAAAACAGTTGGCCAAAAGCTATGCTGGGTCTATAACACACCTTAACCTTACTTAAACATCGTGGATAGGTGGACTCAATCGATGATACTAACACATCCAGTATAGTTTGAGACAACATCATTGTTATCCATCTGGCCAATCCTGTTACCACGGTATTTCAACTAAGTTACCCCACTTCAGGGAGTAGTTGAAAACAATAAACAAAAACAGTGGAAACATCGACTTGAAGTAAAGCCTATGTAGAAGAAACCTATGTGTAGTACATAGGTTTCTTCATAACATAACAACTCTAGAAGTATAACGAAACAAATACCCGCAGCAGATAAATTAAATCAAGCACCAGAAAACAGAGTACTTACTGACAGGCAGTGAATTTAACAAGAGCAGTCTATTAACGTACCTGAAACAAAAATATCAAAATTAATAAATGAAACTTTTGGAGAACAAATGAGTGTTGAACAAAGAAGTTGTTCGGGAATGGTCGATTAACTTAAAAAGTCATTGTTCTGAAAAACACAATTCATAGTCCTAAAATTGGATTGTTTTGTGCGGAACAATAGCCACCTGAGTCGAGTTAATCCATACATCTTGCAAAACGTGAGCAGAAATGGTCTTATTCGATTCCACTTCCAGTGTTTTAAGGCCGGCGGCCACGGTCATTATTTTCTTTACCCGTTTTTCATTTGATCGAAATATGGGTGCATAAATGATATTCCTGCGGGCATCATACGAAGATGAATTATTGCAGCATACTAGCTTATCTATTTTCAAGAGAATTTAGACTGTGCATTAGATAAATGTACACTTTATTATGTGAACATTCTTCAATATTGTTGAATCACCATATTTCTTATATGTATTGAACAATACAGTATTTTGACGGGTTCGTAATTAATGGTTAAAAGGGAACCATTATGGTATAGTATTTTACTAAAGAATATTCCATGGCCATTCATGGCAGCCAATGGAGAGCCAATCAGGGCCCAGCCCAAAGTGGAACGAACGTGGGCACCACAATGTTACAATATGGAAAGATCAAGCTCGATCAAGCGGTTGGATACGGCTACACATACTAACACGCCTGTTTATAACACTTGAGTGGGTTGAGCTTACTAGTGTATACTAGCACTTACTATCTCACCTGGTAACGATCTGGTAGAAGATGATAAGCTACACTACCAGGAATGAGACTGGCTCATTCTGCTGTTCATATACACATATTCAGATATTGATTATATTTATCTTCCGCTTCAAGACCGTTGTTAAAAGTATCGAAAATTTGGTACCCTGGTAAACTGACGTGAACGAATTAACAATACGAATTAATTTTGCCGTGCTAAAGTGCTTTGAGTTGAAATACTGTGATGCATTGGTATAATAACAGTGCCGCAATGCCGGCAAGGTGCTTCTGAAGCAACTTCCTCTGCGCCCACTGTCGTCGTATACTGCAAGAATAATTCATCTTGGAGCCATAAGTATTCTACCTACTGCCGCGTTTGGGAAATAAGTTGCGGAGCGTGAGAATGAGACGTGTAACATAAAAATATATTCAGATGTATTGGGAAACTTCGACCGGAACGTCTGTCTCTAGTTTTGCTACAATTTTAATGTTTCAAAATTAATGATGTCGTAAGACGACATGACAAATTTTATCGTTTGATTGAAGTCAGTTGAAGAAGATAGATGCTACTGATTTTAGTAGGTGGGTACTTCACAATTTTCAAACTGTTAACAACAAAGATTTAGAAAACCAATGGAACGTATCCGCAATCTGACGGGATCATAAGGAAGTTGTAAATTTAGATACATAGCCTATAGTTATGTTTACATTCTGTTTTTAAACACCTCTTTACATCGAATACTCCAGTCGAGCACGGCAAGCGTGTTAAATCCTCGGAGCCATATTATTAACAGTAAATGGGAAAACTGCTGGTAACATTGCCCACTCGCAAGCGGCACCACTGATTATTAACGCGATGCGCGTTGCGTTTACTTTCGACTTAACACAGTTTAAATACTCTTTCTCGTGTTGCTACCAGCCAATAGACCGAATCATTCGTATCAAAGGCGCATGATTGAAATTGGAATCTATCGATACGATTAAGAAATATCGTTAAAACTATTAGTCCCTTTAGCGAACTGTGTTGTAAATTGTAATGTGATGCTGATTATGTATAGCAACGATCTTTTGTAAAGATAAAACAACACACAAGCTATATATATATATTTCTAACAATAGATACTTTAATCGAGTAATATTAGGAACAGATCATGAAGAGACAGAACTAAGACAAGTTAACTAGTTTTCACGACTTTGAGGTGTCAAAGATATTAGAATCGCAAGGCTCAGCTAAGCCTTGTACCGCTGAAACCTTGAGACCTTAGCTGTCAAGTACGATATTGACAGTAAATGCGATGGCCGCAGTAACATCTAAACGATAACATCGATTAAGGCTTGAGATCGATATGCAGTTGCATTTCTAACATTTTACTACACCAGTGATGCGAGATCCAGTAGGCATATGAAATCCGAGAGGAGTATTACATCAACGTAAACCAAGAAGGGCAAATGTAGGGCACAATTGATAGTTGTTTATGATGAAGTTAGCATGTGAATTGCAATAGAATTGCTAGTAGCCCGGTGATCCTTCGGAGAGCAAGTTAACTTGTCGGTCCTGGTTACTGATGACGGATAAGTCACGACAGAGGTCCTTGATGGCCTGGATGTGACATACTGACACCAGAAGCAAGCACTACCTCAATGTCAAAATAACAAGAGTACATTATCAGAAGACCGACGTCCTAAGGCAATGGGGAACATTAGGATACTCGCATTAAAAACTTATCAGCGAATGCTATCAACATAAGATAGAGCGGCAGTGTTCATTTTATTAGTTCACAGAGTTATGATAAAGAATTGGATCACATCCTTCCGCCCTGTTGTATTACGCACATTTTCCTAGACCGCGTAATTTTGTTAGCCGTAACTAAATGACTAACTCTATGAATTAGTTTTATACTGAAACAATTAGGTATATATATTTGTCTACAGGGAAGATGAAAGTTTACTATCTTTTAAAGACGTGTAAGGAAAATATTTGTGTAGTGTTATTTTTTAATAAAACACATAATTGCGCTCACATTTTTCAGTATAGGTACAAACCACAAATGACGCATAATATAAAATTAATTTCTTCAATAACAATATTAGTTACTTGTGAGGAAAAACTGAAGCATATTCTTCTATATATAGGTATATACATAAAAGAAAGTCCTGTTAGTTACACCATTTATAACTCATGAATGGCTGGGCCTATTTTCATGATCTTTGCTATATTGGATTCGTCTCCGCCGCGAATATCAGCATAACTATTAAAACATGGGAAAAATTCCCGAAAAAGACAGCCAAATCGTAGCTCTAAATTCTTTAACTTAAAACTAACACATATTTATAACGTTGGGAAAGATGTCATTAAAATAATGTTACTAGTTCTGCCAAACATAAATGTGTCAAACGAAACAGACGAGTGCGAAATATTTGTGGACCTATCTCCAGAAATATTTCGGACATGAACATCTATTTACGAGTATGTTAAACTGATGCTCGACATACTCGTACCAAACCATGGTACTGAGTACTGACTGACTGACCACACATCAGTTTTAATTTTAACCCTCATATTATGCCTCGAGGAAGTCGAGAGCGAAATAAGGCATGACCTTAAAGAAGAGACGATAGAAGCTTTGGATATGACAGTTCTAAGGTTTGCAAGCTCATGAGCTATTACCAATTTATTATTGCAGTCATGCATATTAATAGCATTCAATCGATAACAATTGCTACTTAATAAGTGCTACTAAAATCAGCGTGAACATTCTCAATAGGGAATAATTAAAAGCTGTCGCAAGAGCAAAATGCGTAGGCGTAGCGGCGCCTCGGCACACCCACGCGACAGGTAATGACCATTGTAACAAGCTATAAACTTAACTAAATGTAAATAAACCTACCGTATTTAGACTAGAGTTAGTTTGCCTTGGTAGAGTAAACGGATAAGCTATTAGCACAGTACTGGTTTGTGCTGGCTGTACTAACAAGAGTTTACATTAGGGTAGTCCATGGTCTACGTGTGATATTATTTATGTTTTGGTACAAAATGGTATAAGTAACATAATATGGTTCAAAATAGAGCAAAAAATTTATCTAGACAATAATATTTATAAAAAATAACAGAGATTTAATATATTGTTTCAGATTATGTTTATGTCTAAAAATAAATGTCGTGTGACAAAACAACATAAACCCAAGGATAGGCCTAAAGGCAACAAACAACATAAACTGCTGTATTTCTCACGTCTAATAAGAAAACAGAAACTGCAAATGAAGACGAGATAATTAATCTCACGCAGTGAACAAACAGTGTGATGTAATTACTAAATACAACATAATTTAGGACAACGTATTCGGAACGAATAGAGACAGTGACATGTTCGCATATAAACACTAAGATAACACTGTGAACGGGCGCTAGCAGGTGTAAGTATTTCCAGAATGTTTATTTTTGTTAACACCTGCGTCTGGAACTGAATATATTTTATTTTAGAACTATAAGCAAGGCACGTTACCGCATCACAGAATACTAGTCCTTAATGCAACTCAGCTTGTAATCGACGGCCGTGCAATACGTAATGTTTTTGTCCAATTGTCTTCGGCGTCGGATCGGAAGTCGTTAATATTGTGATACACTCCATTTGAAACAAAGGATATTACAGGATATGCTCGTTATTTTGAAATTAGATATCGAACCATTATTTCCTTTAATTTGTTGGTGTCTAACTGTAATATAAGTAACCAAGACATTCGTGAAAACAATGGAGTCATTCAGAGATAGTATTCCGATATCTCTACTTTGATCGATTGCTACTTTACTGTAGAGAAACATCCATTCAATATCACAAAGTTATGAAAACAAAACACCACGATGAACTGGATGACATAAGTGATAAAGATCATTATTAATGTCCTGCACAACGAGTATGCTAACATTCACGGTCATTATTGATATCATTCACTACATTGCTGTTCCAATACAGCGTATGAAGAAGAAAATAAATGAAACCTTCAATGTATACGTATCAGTTTTAGATAGTTGTCGGAGCAGCCAACAGCTCGGCCACTTGGTGGTAATAAAAACTAGTAGAAAGTGCCAGAGGAGTCATCGGCACTTGGTATTGGGCCAAACTGTGGCAAGGTCATTGGCTGTTTAATAAATGGGCATAATGCTCCATAATGAGGTAATATTGTTTGTTTATATTTTTATATGATCGTAGCGATTCCCGCAATGGAGCACTAATCGTTACATTTTTTTAAATTACCCTTGCATCCTCTTTAGTGATTGCAAAGATTAACATATTTCGATTAAAAGCCGGCGTATTGCCAAATTCCGCTTCATACTGTTGAGCAATTTCTTTATACTGAAGCAACACTTTGTCTCAATGTAGTGTAGGCAGACGTGAATTTACATGATTGAGTAAATGCGAGTGTATTTTCGTATCGTCTTCGGTTACATTTTGTTGTTTCGGCTATTGTCATTGTATGCTTTTATACCTATTAGTTGAGTGTATGTCGACGATACAATCATAATGGTTTCAAATCTTTTGGAAAATTTGACAGCCAGCCGGGAGGCGTTAGGGTAAGCGAGTTATCGACACCACATTTGGTGGGTCAACAATCAACATATTGTTAGTTAGCAAAGACGGAATGAAGCAACAATGCAGAACTGAGCCCAATTGCATTAAATTTGAGAAAACAATATCCTGCAGCGACCGACATAGGCTCATAAAGTTAATCAGTGAAGAAGTTTGTAATCAAGCGAATTTTGTGAAGTGCTCGAGTTTTTTTTTTCGTGGCATTGAAGTTGTTAATGATGAACACAGTTGTGAGTGTTCCTTACAGATTCCATCGAGTTAGCGATTAGTTACAGTCAGTGAGCTCGAGGTCGATCGTCGTGACATGTGACTTCGTTTACAACAATGCGCACTTCAACTTATTTAATGAACGTTAGTCACTCTCATGGTATATTTGAACCTCTTTGAAAATGGCTTTCTATATTATTCAATGCCAACATTATAAATCCATTTGATTGGTTGTTGTTTACATCCAAACAATTGCTGCTTCTGTTTCTTGGTAAAGCTATATCAATGATATTAGCCAGATATAAATTATGACATTAGGTAATTTGAACTTGATGCCTAGAAAATATATGAACTTAGATGTAGTAGCTGGACTAGGTGCGAATAGTCTAATACATTAAAACCAATCTGATGGAACAGAATAATTAAAACCGCTTTGTTTAGACTGGTTTACAGAAACAATGTAAAGGCAGAGATGATTTTCATCGCAAATTCTTATCAAAATAATTGTACAGTAACAAATTTGCATCCTTTATCTCATTATATACTTACAAGTGTATTCTACAGCGTGAAATAAATGTAAATAATAAAACAGTCTTAGATACGCAATATGCATACGATACGGTAACAGTTTCGAGAGAAATTAATTACCTAGAAAATGCTACACTGATAAGTACGTTATATAATTATTATTCTAGGCAGATTATAATATTATTCCAAAGAAATAGCTGCAAGAAATTCTTTCAAGCTCTACTTCGTAACGTACCTAACCGTTTTGAAGAAAATCTGTAGTCTGTTCTTGACAACCAGTTTCATCATATAATATAACCAACACAATGCATCTGTACCTTGGATATAACAGCAAAGCTGACAAAACTAATTGCGTATGTACCCAGTACCGATTCCGTTGAATCACGCATTGCTTGCATTTTCTTTGGATTAAACACTGGAAAATTGAAACGTCTGGCACAAGAGTGCTGTGCGTATTTGAACTCGATCTTTCCAATTGGTCGACATTATACTTTCACGTTTTATGTAATCACGCGCCTCTTGGCCCGCCCATCCGTCATACCTCTCGGTTGTTATCTCGATCTAAACTATGAAAGTGTACACAAATATCTGCTCTTCTTTATAGAAAGGGGAGATAACAGCTTCTTTGTAGTTACGAGCGCAATTTAAAACAGACCCGGCTTCAATTACAGGGCATAATTTAGTCATATCTATTTGAATTGCAGAGATTGTGACGGTGCTTAACATTGATGCTGGTAATAAAGGATGATTTTCCTCAATCAAAATGATTCTGCATGTAAATCGTGGCCGTGAAAGAGCTGTTTGCGAGAGGCTTCGTGAACTTGTACTTGACCAAAGCGATGAGGAATGGGCAAAGGTGAATGCGGAAAAGCCGTGACCAAAATTTTATGAGATATCCTGATTTCAGACATGCTTTGACTCACTTTAACTTAGTGTTTCGTTCAGCGCGCTCTTGTGGTATTTCAGTTAACAAATGGTCCTTGATGATGCATTTAAGTTTAAGTCTAAGCATCATACATATTGACTATGTTTCGTTAGAATCTCCAAAATAAATATTCAATCAATCTGGAAAGCCTCTAATCTCGAACACGTTTTGGAACGTGTCTAACGTGCCCGTTGCCCTATAAAACAATATATCGCATAAAACTGAACAAAATCCCTTACAATCGGATTACAAAGTGCTCGATACAGCGAAGCCCCAGCACCGTTCGCGTGAGTGGGTCAAAGGCAGCGGATTTATTCTCCTGGATATCAACAAACAGATATACTTGGTTTGGTTTAGTTGTTGGTTGCATGTTGTACTTAGCTATTTTGTATATTATAGGAAAGCTGGCCTTCTTTAGCACGTTTCTTACCATCATGGGCCTTCTTACGTACTAAAAGTATAATTATGCGCTTAGCTCTTTGCCTTACTAATTAATTTTAATGGCAGTTATGATTTCTATGGTTTTTGTCGAGGTAATTTCTTAAAGCATAATAGAATTGGACCGATTATAAAAACAAATCGGATGAAAACATTTTAGATTCTAATCGATTAAGTATTATCTCGAATAATTTTAGTCAGGACACATAATTATGTACATTTATATACAAAATTGCGGAAGGAGTAGTACAACAAGATACAAAGTAAATTGAATTACTTATTAACATAAATTGTTAGCAGTGAATAACGCAATGAAAAGCACACAAACTGTATTAAATTATCTAACTTTAGGACTTGAATGAATCAAACACTAACATGACTAACATCAAACCACTTCACGTTTGAAGTTACTCCGAAGGCTCTCGAAATTCTTGAATAATGAACAACATTAGATTACAACTTGAAGGCAATTTAGACATAAATTAATGATTGTGAAGGGAATTTTGTGCGAAGTAATAATAAGCTCAGGACTACCTTCTTCTTTAAGTATTACAGGATGTTAAAGTAAACGAGTAGGTACTTTTGCACTGATCTTACTTAATTTGAAGTCGGTTTCATCGGGCCAACAATGTTCTGCGTCTTCCTGGACGACTTCTAGTCAGAAGTCGTCACACATCGCGCGCTGGGTTGCGTGTCTTAAATATGTCTGTAACGTTTCGTTGAAGCGCTACAAAACTAGCAACTATATTTCTTTTCATAATCATTATCGTCGCGGCACAGCATGTTTCCCTCTTTCATTCTTATTACCCATGATATTTGTTTCGTAATGAACTAAAATAAGAAACCAGGAAGAGAATCTTCTTACTCGTCAGGCTTCACAGTCATTAAAATGATCGAAATAGCAGTTTACTAAGCTCATCAGGAAGAACGTTAAAGGTTACTAATCAATCGATCAGTGCATCGGCCAGGTTAAATTTATCTTCAGTGATGCAAATGATTCATTCATTTGCATTGCAGGGAAGTACATAACTGATCGATGGCATTGGCATCGACCGTGAAGTCGATCGAAAAATAGGCCCACGTGCCCATTGACTTGTGAATGGCAATGATAGCGGATCGAAGCGAAACGATCAATGTTTGACCTGTTTATAGTTCCAATTAGAAGATGTCGTCCTAAATGGGTGAAGTGAACGTACTAAGAAAATAAGTTTCATTGGTATTGGGATTTGGAGCGAGTAAAGTTCTGGTGGAAAATATATCCTCCATCAAAAATTCCAAAGCAATCCGAACAGCCATTTAACTGTTATCTAGTTAAATATCTATACAATTGTGGACCAGAAAATAGCGTTCAAATATATGTGGCCTTATAACAAACATTAACGACCGAGACGAAGCAGTATCCATAAACGAACACGATCCAATCAATGGTGAACGACAAAACAACTCCGGTAATGACCACAAGGACGAGCCAATGATAATAGCAATCTATACATATTAGAGACCTCGTTAAAATCCGTTCGTAACTAATTATGGACGTCTGAATAAGGTTGCCATTGGATTAATGAACAACAGAGGCTATATAACCCAAAATATCTGTATCCGAAACCACAGATCTAAAATTGTATGCACAAATTATTGTCAGTATTGCCTCACTATAAACTGTTCACAAATCAAAGTCAATGACACCGTCAAAAGATGCACAATTGCTAAGACAAAGCAACCTTCGTTTCGCCTCGAAAAGTAAACGATACCAAAATTAGAATCGGTTAAAGTCAATTAATTCTGCAGGAGCGGTCTCGACGGGTGCGATGAAGCATTCACGGCTTCCGATCTTGCGGGAGCCGTGTTGTAATATTATATTTTTGGAATTCTGATTTGCATTGTGGATTGATTTATATTAATGCCATTGTTTTATTGAGACAATCTGTTGTAAACTTCTAGTAAATAATTATATAGAAGACACTGTTATGTTTCTGTTGTAACTGGTTAAAGCCAATTCTGTCCGTTAGAGCGGTGAAGTATTCATGGCTTCCTTTGTGGAGATATTCTAGAATTTGTTTCATAAAACATCTTTTAGTATTTTATTCACATTCAAGTCGCAGATTGATTTACATTTATTGAGGAAACAGTCGTGAAGCGTAAAAATGAGGCTTGTACCTGTGCTTGTTGTCGTGTTGTAGAAGTGGGGGGTGGGTGTGGGCTGAGTGGTCTGTATTTTTCGTTCAATAACAACAATTCAGGGATATTTTATACCAACAGTCTGAATTTATTAGGCATATGACCTTATCTTTTCACAGTGGGGCATACAAATAAACTTTTGATGATATTAACTCTGGACTTGTTATTGTCGACAACTTTTGAGAACCATGCATTAAATTGGCTCTAATTATTGATAATATTGTTACATTAGGTCCGATTTCTTTAGGGTTTGCGATACCAATGTAACATGGTAAGTACAATAGTATAAGACGCCAGGTACGGTACTCCGGACAAGATGATGACGTGGGTGTCCCTTTCTACGTCATCAAAGTACGTGAGAGCCCATTTCATATACAATTAACTCTCCGATGTACGCTGATTGAGGTAGAAAGATACACCTACGTCATCATCTTGTCCGGAGTGTCACGTTTTCTTGTACCATGCCTTTGCATGGTAAACACTCTAGTGCAGGCCTTCCTCGTGTATAGTGCGTGATTTGTGTAAATCGCGTGCCTCTATTACGTTCTCCCACGACATCGACATGCCGCTATCGTCGCTTGGGTCAGTATTTATTGCTCAAATCAATTTCTCAACAATCATAATAATTCCAGTAATAAAGCCAACCGTGCGAATCCGTCGAGTTAAACGGACTGTGGCTTGGGCGGTAGATAGTAATAAATTGACATGCTAGAGAACAGATTCAATTTGTTCTTTTGGGTTAGTTGGCGCGTTCACTGTAATGTTTTGGGTTGCACATTGTATTTTGAACAACTTTCGGATAGTTGTATGGTCGATTCACACGCACCTGTAGGGCTGGCCAGAGATTTACGGTTCTCAAATGCTAACAGGCTTTATAAAATACAGTTGAGGAAAAGGGAATGAGGTTTTGGATGAAGATCCAAAAAGTTTTTACCATCATGACCTAAAATTAAAAGTTAAAACAGACAAAAAGCAAAAAGCATCGTATGATTAGAAAAATCATTAAATCACTTACTAAACTGATACTAACGGCACGCTGCATAATTGAATATTCATTGTATCGTAACTAGTAAGATATTAAATACTATGCCGTATTAAATATTTGAATAGCATTAAGTCGTAAATGGAGAGGCATCAAATAATCTAGTATGCCCAATGCAGAAATATGTGTAAATATAAGCCTACACGACACCGTTGTAAAAAGCTGGCCTTCGTGCAGGCGGCAGCTGGCGGGCACTGGTTGCAGTTTAAGCGATTAGCGATTTTAAGGTTTCTCACATACTTATGAATACATAAAAAAAATGTTTCTGACACCAAACCTTTGTTCTACTATCTATAATGGGACCGCTTTTTTCGATCATTTACCAACGAAGGTTCGCTTTTAACCTTATCTCACTTGATGGTAAATGTAGACCACTAAGTCGAAGGTGGGTGATTATGGCCCAGAAGACGACCCAATCACGATCTATCATCGAGGTAAAGGTCATACGATGCAGGAAACACTGTCGTCAGAACTTTTTATTTATTAGAAGTATAGATGATAAATAAGTTGCCAGACAAATTTGTGCGCGCTGGAAGTAAATTGAGAAGATACACTAATAACTATTCTTTTCGACAGGATACCCGGATAGTCTTCCAATAGCGGTGCCATCATATATCGGTCGCTTTGTAGCGCCAAATTATGTTAAAGTTGGCTATTTACAAAAGACGGCGTGATTTCATACAGATCGTTTTTTGACACCGTGCAACGGAATATAGCGGTGAACAATATATTGCAAAATGGATGCATCTTTTTACGGTCATCATATTGTGCCCGCTAAATGGCGACGCCCAACTCGCTGGCATTGGCACCGCACGATAGCCGATCACAAGAAGGTGAGCGCGTGTCGATGGCGCCGAGTGGGCGGGCGACCATGCCATCTGTCGCGCCTCTCTGGATAAGGCACTACGGCAAGTTTGTGCTCAAAACCTATCGAAAACTTGGGAAAACGTCACACATAAGATTACAGAAATCGAATTCGACCATAAGATAAAATTAGACTGGTACTATTCTGGCAATTAGAGGAATACTGCTGATTGCGTATATAAGCCGGCAGGAGGAATCTACGACATAATATTATAGGAATGAGTGGAGATAGTGAAGCATTTTTTTTTAATGTCGAAGTAAGTACCCGTTCATACCATAATTGTACCCATCCATACCATAATTAACTAATCGAATCAGATCGAATTACTTCCTAATGGGGAAAGGAGTCAGTGAATTTGCCGGACAAAATCGATGTAATCTCATGTTCCTGCGAAACTTTAAACTAAACTGGTGTCAAATCTCTGTTCAAGGTTGATAGAGACCACCCATGAGACAAACCTGTCGTTTAATACACGATTAAAATGCGTTTTAATGGATTTTTATCCAATATTCAGTGGTAAATTACAACCTCTAAATCAGTCCTCAAGTGCTTCTTTAATGGAACGTCGGCCTAATGAAGACCACATCTGTCATCACCGGCATAATTTGAAAGCACGAAGCATCCAGAACAGCTACCAGTGGGTAAATGTTAGGCCCATTAACCTTGTGCCGATCGTCTAGCCAATGCGTGCTGAACAACGGAAGGGCAAGGCGCCTCGTTCGACAGATGCGACATTGGAGGAATGCGGTCGCCACTGATACACAAAACCTAATACAATGAATGCCGTGCTAACTGTAACACGTAGCATTGTATTGTTACATGTCTGATGTTTGATGATCGAATTATGTAATCGTAAGCACCGAGGTTACAACTCTCAAAATCATCTTTCCGGTAATTTTGGATTAATGCAAAAGTATATGATTTCAGCTATTGTGATATACGATTCAAAAGGAGCCCAGCAACATTTACATTTCAAACAATTCACGAACATAATAGAGGTAAAGAACCACAAACTAAGAGCCCCTCCAATTGAGACGTAACATTTTGTAGTAGATACTGATTACATGGGCAGGATCCTCCCGAGTCTGATAACCATAAAAATCTTTTAACTGCCCGACAGCACGCCACCCATGCACTGAAGCTACTTAGCTAAATGAAAATGTACCTCATAACAAACCATGCCATTAGCGACACATGGAGTTAAAGGCGAGCTGAGAGGCGTCCGCGGCGGGCATTACACGAAGTATGACCGGTGGCCACGCGATGGGTGGTGGCCGGCACTGGCACCCTTGCTTCGTGTACACAGTTAATAATAATACTACACAGTTAATAATACAGTGCTTAAGGTTTCAAAGTGAGGGTAGAGTGGGCCTCAAATCATAGGCGCCACCTGCAAGGACTTCTCGAGTTCTTCTCGACTCTCGTTCTCGAGTGCGATATAATGTGACGGAGTTATCATCATTTCTAGCTTTTAATGACACTCCAGAGTAACATTACTTATATTGATTTTGCAGATTAAACATGTACTCCAAAAGATAGATCAATTAGCCTATGTAAATTCACAACTGGGAGGAAGTAATGCAAGTGATACGATGTAACGAAGCGAAGCGAGCGAACGATCTTTAACAAGGGGCCTATCTTCAGTACTGCCTTCGTCCATAAAGTACTACGCCCCTTTCCTTGAAGACCACCTGCTATAACATACGGTGTTTGAACACGCTCCAATGAACGTGGGGTGACCGGAATTTAAAACTTGAATCCACCGACACGCCAGCCCATTTGACCTCCAACATTTGTTGGATTTTGTTTACTGGTTATAACAGTTACATCTTATTCGTTTCCTCACAAATTGATTCATGAATCGCAGTTTACCTACATTCGTGCCTACTGGTTCTCTTTCAAAATGATCATAACTTTCGGATTGCCGCTTTTGAAATGTACAAACATATCTAAATAAGCTAAGACCGTAATGACCATAATGGTCGGGTTCATAATAAGCGTTATCAAGCAACAGTTTGCGCAGAGTAAGTTCGAAAACGTATAATTTAATGAGCTAATGACTGCAATATAGTTGTTAATGAAAATCATTGCTTACGCTTTCTAAATATCTATAAAAAATAGAACTGAAAAAATAACAGTAGCAAACTGGACCGTATTAGAATATAAATCGTAGCATATTACGTTAGTTTAAATATCAATCGGAGAAATAGTGTCGAAGGATAATCATATTATTATATCACTGTCCATTCATGAACATATTAAAATGTTTGATGACGCTACAGATTGGGTAATAAAGGTAATACTGAATACGGATTTATTATGTAAAAGATTTTACACAAACGAGTACAAATAAGACGAAAGTGTGTTAAATGCAAATATGCAATATAGGGAAATGAGCGAGTTAAGTATGTTGGGCAATAAATAGTGGAGCAAGTATCATTGTGGTCGTTACTGTATCACATGACATAACGTTTATTGAAGTAGGTGCCAGTGATGATAGTGTTGTTGTCGCGACGGAAGCGAGTTCATCACACTATAGACGGATTAGCGCGGACGTGGATTTAATAAGTTTTGTGTGTGGATACCGTATTACAAATAAAATATGGTGGATTTTTTTTACATAAACATGTTAGATGAAGATGTAAGAATTATATTTAGTTTATTTGAAGATTAAGCCATTGTTATGTAAGATGTTGTTCTTTCTTATGACACTAAAACCAAAAATACACTTAACGGTCAGTGGCGAGAAGTGAGCTACGAAATATTAGTAGAAGGGTTATTAATTTCAGCCGATGTCACTAAATTGAATTGTTAAACGGCCAAAAAGCTAATTTATAAATATGAGCCAGAACAGTATTTGTCGAATAATGTCGGAATACCGTATCCACTACAATTTCCTCGCTTGCAGTCCCGCCGGACGACCCACGACGATCTATTTTAGTTAGATGTTAACCCACTTTTGCACACAGCCAGTACTACACATTAACTCACTTTACCCGCCCGGTTGATGGGTGAAAATTTCATATATTCAAAAACAACTACGTACTACTAACTAGACGATGAGGAGGATAGCACGCCAATTTCGTTAATTGTTTTCAACAGAATATTTGCAGAATTTGGCACAAGCAGTTTAGAAATCGGGGTAGCTTAAATTGTTGTGGTCTCTCTGCCAATAGTCGTTTACATTATTGCTTCCTTAGCCTACTCTTAGTTTAAGGAACATATTTTTTTAATTAATTAATTACCACATATTCGCATGTGGTAATTAATTAATTATTAAAAGGAAATGTAGAGCGAACGGGAAAAGAACAACCAGAAAGGTAGACGGTGCTGTTACTATGCCGTACTAGCATGTAAAAACGTAGTAGGTATAGGTATTCTCTCGGACATTACAAATGTTACATGACTCTAACCATTAACATCAACTTAGGCTCACAATAAGCTCATGTAAATTGAGAATCATTTCTCAAACCGGATCATGATTTACCAAGTCATATTCGGAAATGAAAGTCCGCTCCGCTTTATTTATGGATGGCACTGAAATGTCTCTGCTGGTTGCACAATCGTTGCATCGTTACTGTTAATGATGCTGCATATTTGATCTATTTTGGCGGTTATTTACTTTTGAAGACTTATAACAACAGTGTAGAGGGCACACTACAAACTTCCCATTCCTCTATAAATATTATTCAGAAGTTAAAATTGGGTGGTAAGCGTAACCTAGAAGACGTCACCACTGGATTTACCAATTACTCAACTGGAAGGAAAAACGGCAATAGAGTCGTACCATAGGCATACTAATTCGTACGTCTAGTACGCATGCTTGAGCTCGTTTGACTTGACAATATTGGATCCATGTCAAAGGATTTCATGAGTCATAGTTATATAGAGGAGATAAGGACCGACCAACGCATGACGGTGACCTACAATTGGCGCAATTTGAAATATTCAAAGATTTACGGCGAGCAGATTGAAAATAATTGTATCGCATTGTTTCGTTCGCAATATGCCAATTCTTTAAGCAATTACACGCATACGTATAATATTACAATCCGACATTGAAATCGATTGGAAACTGAACCGTGACACAATCGTCGGCAACTATGAACGAGTGGCAGCAAGCAACACAGCAATTTGTTATTGGCGGAAACACGATGCACGCACGTTTATTGCTGCATAGTGCACGGTAGAGACTAGAAAGACAGTTACGCTGCCAGTTCCCGTCTTGCGCCTTTCCGAGAGACGTTGCGCAAGGCAGCGTGCACCATCTGAGCACGCGACTGGAGAGACGCACCGGAAACTCTTCACGAGGTTATTATTCTCATTTCAGGAGTATCTTCTTATTTCTTAATATTATTCTTAACGGTCTTCGCAGCGCGTGCGTAGGCCTGATTGTAGGTTGAGTAGTAAGCTGTGAAGTCTTGTAACTTGTAACACCCCTGGAGAAAGAGCTTAAGCAAATCATAAAATTTAAGCGCCATATCACTTTTGATGTCCTGCTTCTTCGAATGGCGACAATGCTAGGACAAGATGAGCAAATATTATCAAAAAGACGTTAGACGGTTCTCTTAAAAAAATATACGATCTTAGTATCTCCAATTCTCATATTTTCTCCAAGAGTAAGCAGTACCTAAAGCTAAACAAAGTCTTATTTTACCGTCGGTTTTTGTCGAATTACAGTGGTTGGTTACACAAAGTTTTTATGCCTCATGAATAGCTGAGGTTGAGACTAATCCGATTGGTGACCAACAAACTTTTTGTAGCTTGCTCGTCTTCTTATATTTTTTTGTGCAAAAAGCGGCTTTGAGATTTTGGTCACGCTTTTATTTCTAGACTTACTTTCTACTGAGTCTCTGTAGCATAAACATGTACTTATTTGCCTCCATATTTTTGTACAAACTGAAATCGAAATTTTCAAACTAGTTATATGTACATTTTCTAATCCAATTATATGAGTATTTAGAACCATTTCTTCACTGCTCTTATCAGGCGTCCCTTACACAAGTGGGACGTTGCGGCCGGTGGAGTGTAACGTTACGTTTATACACTTGCCTCGGGCCGTACCGCCGCTTTCGACACCTGATGCATTGCAACTGTTTCTTCTTCATTTGGAACTAGTTTATACTCTCTTCGAGAAGGATCTATATTTAGAGCGATAGTTCCATGGAAGTCGTTTCTTAGGTAATAGCGTTATTTCTAAGTACGAACATCTTTTGTTTTAGAATTATAATTTTTACCCTTTGCTAAGGCTTGATTTACGCTAAAAGATTTCACACGGATCTAGCGCTAAGCAACGATGTGATTGAGAATAGAATCGACAGGCCTAGAAGAAAAACCAGAAAGCTTGAATATATCGAAATAATGGTGGTCAGCAATGAAGATGGCAAGAATAACAAACAATGTGTACCTCTAACATATAAGTGAAATTTGCACGGTTTAGCTGTTTGGCACACTTCGATCGATACTGCCTTTTTCTTTTCATAGATTGATTGCCGACAATTATGCTTTGCTGTGCATTGTCAGGAAGCTGTTCATAATTATTAGCATTAGTAATTATTAAGTGCCGTCGTATTTCGTAATGAATAATGTATTCATTCCTTTGCTCTAAATTGTTCCTAAGTTGTCTATAAATTATTATGCGTTAATAAAACAAGCACGCTACGGCTTGTTATTATATATTAGGCGAAGTGGTTTTAACGTTCCCTTATCCAAAGGGTTTCAAGCGAACCCCTTAGAATTGACAATTGTAATGGTGAAAGGTGCGAATAAAAAAGCTATTAACTTTAATATTATTTATCCTTCCAAGGGAAGAATCTAAGTGCTTCATAGATTCTAGTTATTGTTGCACCTGCCGATCTAGTTGCTTCGTTTATTTTTCCATAGGTTTTCTGGAATGCAGCTGCTTTTAAATTCACACGTTATTTTGTTTTTATTCAGGACTGGGTAGTCTCTGTTACCAAGCGCAGGTTTTACTGCGCGTATAGGATATGGGTACCTACATAAGCTAAGAACGACTATTATTTAGGTGATATGGATATCTATTTCGATAACGAAATTCCATCATGCTATTGTTACTACGAAATGCTACGAATACAAATACTTACACAGTTACAAAGAATGAACAACCGATAACGTGTAAGGAAAACATAGAAAAATTGAGTGATTAATAATTAATAGTGTTCTAATGCAAATACACCGCATTTCCTTAATACAAAAATTAATGATGAGTCTCATTGAGGGCAAGAGATCTAGTGAAGCTAATCGTCTATCGATAAAACCAATTCGCGACGGTTTAAGTAGAATCGTTTAAATGTCATCTGTGGTCACTAACGATCCACTGCAGTGCAAAAGATCGATCAATCTTCCGAGAAACACAGTTGTTTGATACGCCAATATAAACTAGTCGACACAACACAGTGGCGTGTCGTTAGGTTATTACACCTATCATAGGATTCTGTACGTAGAAAGCGTTCTCGGTAATTGGTTGATTTCAATTAACATACTCTGTTATGGTACAGCCACGGGCTGGAAATTTTATACCGACTTGCACTTTCTACGTTTCGAGCACGCGACTTCCGAGTGGCTTTCCTTGTAAGTACATTTAAATTTCCGATGCGTTTATGACCTTGGCGGTTCAGTTGTTACGTTAGCGTGGTCCTTCGCGCGTGGTCCGAATTGTAATACTGTGATTCATGATCGTGTCGATGAATCATTTTATTTAAATTTATCTAGTCGTGTTTGAGTCTGTCGTCATAACAATAATATTATTATATCGTCGTTTATTTAACCGATTAAGCTAATGGTTTTAATATAGCACAAACAGGTATCTCAATTATAGCACAATTAATTTTTAACGCATATATATGAGGTTTTCTTTATAATATAAAATAGAAATTAAATTTAATGTCTGGTAAATTATTTATTTGTAAATACTACAATATGCATTTACGTGTCAAATGTCAGGATAAATAAGTCAATCGAATCGTAATCCTATATTGAATCTAGACTGACACAGCTTTGGGAAAACCGATATTTCACCGTTCACCGACAACTATGAATCATAGCTCCCCTTCCTTTTCACACGTTTTGAACCACGCGACTTGGTTCCAAAATGTGTATGCATAATCGTAGTTTGAAGTTCGTATACGGAGCAAAAAGCCAGTTTACTTCGTTCAGATTCTCACGTGTAACTTTCACAAGTAATCCAATAACTTAACAAGTGGATCACGTGAAATTAACAAGATTAGTCGACGATACGGCTGATCAATTAGCGGCGGCGCAATTAGATTAAGAGTTACCTTTCGACAGTTTTGACACTTACCCCCGTCCGTATTCACAAACGTTACTATGTGGTCTCACAACGCCCTCGAACGCACATGGCAACCAAAACCCTTACAATATTTAAGTATCAGATGCTACTACGTGTCCGTCAACACGAACTCAAAAGGCTTACTTTGCATAGTGTTGCTATGCTACGTCCCTTCGATAAGTAAGGCTTGTGTATACGGGGGTAAGTTACTTTTCGACACTTAATTTGCAGCCTAATTTCTCAATGTTCCAACGTGTTCCAGTGTGTTTTGTGCAAAGCCAGCGGACCGAGAACAACGGCAGCAACTCCAAAGTCTATACTAGATTGTCAGTATGTTCTGTCAGATGCTTTATTATTAGGCGTTGTTTATTTACGATTTTTTTTAATCAGCTACATGCGGCGTGCTATAAAGTGATTTGTTTGAAATTAAAACACCGTCAGGCAATATCAATGTCGGAACTCTTTCATCGCCTTCGCATTCCTTGCATATCATAAGAGAATTAAGCGCTATATCACGCGATTGTAAAACCGTATCAGTCAATAGACTGAACGGCACTATTCAAAAAGGCATATCTAAAGATATCCATAAAATCTTCACGGAGAATTACATAAAGAATTATACACGAGCGTGAACACCCATAAAAGACAGTGCCCATGTGTAATTGCAATGGTGGCAGGAAATGATACCTACTGTTGACAGTAACGAAGATCACACACTTTCTTGACGTAAAACGTGAAGAGATTCCAAAGATGCTGAAGCGCTTAAGAAATCTATGGAAGATGTCTAATTGCTAACAAATAATAAAAGCTTCTACGCTGATAATGTGAAAAATAAGCAACACAGCAATAGTGATACAGCGTTTCGTATCGTAAAACTAGCAACGACAAACAAACAACCACTTAGGTTAGTTTATGTAAAATAGGAATGTATTGCTATCCATGAATGCATAGCCAGTATTTTAGTCTGGATGCTCTACAGTTTTGAACTCTAGCAAAATAATGAAGTAGTAGAAAATAATACGATGATAAAATATTTAAAAATTTAAATGTATAGCTAACACTGCCATCTACATAAGTGAACGGCCACTGTACGCGACGAGTCTTAATTTGTGTGGATCTTATATGCTGTCTTTACATGATAATGGTGAGGTTTCGAAGATTTTATCGCAAAATTATAGCATTGGCGTGAAGTGAACAACAAGCCGGAACTTATTCGTTGTTGAGGAAGAAACGTTGAAAGTTATGCGTTTGTACATTCTCAAATAGCTGAATTTTAAGTGTTATGGGTTCGCTAAATCAGCGGGGTACAAAAACAAAGTTTTCCGGTAAAGACTGGTGCACTCGTATATCTCTTCCCAAATGTTAGTATTTCAATAGCAACAAAACAAATATATCCATAGTTATCTAATCTTTGAATAAGGTATATTTCTTAGATTATGCTATCACAATTATTTATCAATTTTTAAGATACCACATTAAAATCGAATTGTGTGTTAAAATAACATAGGAAATAGGAATGAACGATAGATGTTTCGGTTAAGATGTATCCGGAGCCTCGCTTGAGGCCGTCGCTACATCTATGGCCCCAGTTAATTATACCTAAGATCATTAATGTGTTTTAATTAACCGTGTTATATGACACTGTCCTGATGACTGCATGCATGACTGTACACGGAAATAAGCTATTTAACTAACGGGTCACATGCAAAAGGTAAACCACAATTCGACAATGTTATGGGTTACCAAATTAAACACCTCTTTCAAACCGCAGCTCGCGCAAGTGTTGTACATCTTTACGTAAGTTAAACGCAAATTAGCGGCCATTGTGTTAATTGTATAAACTGAGAATGTTGAAAATTTCAATGCAACAAAATATTATACAATCAAACGCGAAACTTCAGGCAACCTTTGTTGAACAATCAACTCGACTTCTGAAGTAAACATGTATGATGTTTGTTTACAACATGATTTGAGTCGATGTATTGGATGGGGTGTTCCCAGACATCCAAATCCCATTGTTTTTGATAATTAAACCGTCACACATTAATTCCGCCGACCTCCACGGCAATACAAATAAAAATATCAAATGTTATTTTCTTTCCCACGACATTATTGACGTTGACGTAATATAAATAAACATTACATCGACAAATAAAGTTATCTATGTAAAGCGTCGGAAGTGTTTCACGCGGGTTTGAAACAGCGATCCAAGACTCACATAATGTAGGTATAGGGAATGCACTTACTTACATTTAAATGTATTTGGTGTATATTCAAATTTCAGATCTTATAATGGAGCCGGTGCGTCGATTCCGGTAACTACTCGTTAGTCGTTAACGAGTCGATCGACTCTCGATTTCGTTGCGTGCGGAATGTCACCCGCCAGGTCGACTTGTGGTTACCTCCTGTTACATCTCAGCGGCGCAAGTAATCACAACGCTCGGCGTCGCTTGCGGATTCCATCAGATACCGGTGTAAAAAAATTTTTCATTACATCGTGAAATTGAAGTGGTACCGGTTTGTCTTTCTTGGCGAAGTTAATTTTGGATCACAAATCGAAAATGTATGGTGGATTTCATATATTTTTGCTTCCAATGTAGGTAACAAGTGACGAATATTATGATGATTGATTAGCATTTCATTATTCCAGGGCTAGAATAAGTCTGTAAGCGGAGATGGGTATAAAATTATATCAAGAAGTCAGTACCTTGCGCTGACTTAATGGCTTAACCTTGTCGTAAAATAAAAATAAAAAGCTAATAATTGCGATGCCGTAACATTTATTGTTATTACATAACATAATTGCAAAAGACGCTTTAAGCCCAAAACCCAGCGTTCGAGATATCGTGATACAAATCGATACGTTACGAGTTATGAAGTTTTGATTACTGCTGACGATAAATTGTTTATTGCCTTTAAGCCCCTATTTGATAGGTATGCGATGTCTCAATTTATCGAGCGTGGGCGGTGTGATACGGCCGAGGTGCTCCGGAGTTGCTGCAACCAGTTTACTGTGAATGCGCTTCACCAGTCGCGGACACATGTGTCTTGTACATTCTTATTGAATCAAATAAAAGCACAGTACCTACTAAGACTAAAGTTATGCGCTTCGGCAATCCTCGTGTTTCCGAAATATTACCCACTGGCTAATCAAATCTTGCATTTTTGATTTTAGATTTTAAAGTTATTATTTGCAATACATAATCATAATGACTAAAGACCAAGAAGTGTCCAGCGTAGGCCAATTTTTGAAGGTAAACGTAGATTGCCGAGGCTCTTAACTTTAATCTGAGTACCTCAAAGCTATTATAAGCAATACTGTTCTCCCTGCCCATTTCACTTAAAAAATGTCAATGCCCAAAGGCGAAAGAATAATTAATATTCTTGGTGTTTTAGGAACAAACCCCTAAAGCCCTAAGACAGGCAATAAATTCTCCACAACTAGGTGTAGGAAATCTCTACGACTTTGCGCTTGGGTCGTTGAACTCCATCTGGATGCAAGGGACATTTAAAGAGGGTTCCAAGTAAGTACTTTGGAATTTGGACAGTGTTGCCATCTTGTAGATTTTGGAACAATCGTTACTTGATTTTAAAGTAACTTCTTTCTTCGTCAGGACGTAAAGAAAAAATGTATTCTTTTAGCTCAGTCCAGAAATCTAAAATTATCACAACGACAATGGGATAGGTATTAAGAAATATGGATACTAACTTAGCGATAAGTGAGCCCATTTTACTTTCAATTGCGTTAAGTTCCGTTATGTATGTATTTTTTTATAACTGGTGTGCAATGTGCATTAAAGTATTTTCCATTCTATTCTACATTGCGGTAAAAAAAATCCGTGCATAGGGCACGGATTTTTTTTAATTCATTATCATAGGATCCAAAGGTGTGGTCATTTATTATGATTTCTACGTTGATATTAGTGTGCTAGAGTTTTTATTCATCTATTTGCTACAAAGTACCTAGTGCGTCTTCATTTTTCATACATACTAGACCGATTTGAGTTTTCGTATGAATTTGGGCGCTCCTTAACTACGTATCTACTCGAAGAATTCTAGTGGCAACACTGATAGGCAGACGAGCGTGGTGAAATGGCGTTACATTGATTGAAGAACCGCTTTGTTTGGACAGGACTTCCGGTTTGATCTTTAATTATGATCGTTTCGTGTCCGTTAAGTGAGTTTTGTTCTATACTGCTTGCATTTAACGTTAGGACTTCCACAAATATATTAATAGCACATACTCGTAATATGAAGATTAAAAGAGTTCCTAGTGGCAGGTTAGTAAATTTTATGACAAATGTCTATTTAATGCTTGATGAAGCTAGTTTAGAACAAAGAGCAATTATTATTAGTCTTACATAATGTTACCTAGTCTTTAAATTTTTAAATTACGTAAAACTTGCTCGTAGCCTCATTACTTTTTTGCCGTGTGAATAATTTACCTAAAGGCAACCCTCAACTATCAAGAATCCAAGCAATAGAAATCTAGTTGCATTCGTTAACCCTTTGTGCGTACGTTACAAACAACAAGCAAAAATAGAATGTCATGATAAAAATAGGAAATGCGATGATGTTTCTCAAAAGGCTGCCAAGAAAACTCATGGAGATTATGTCGAAGGAGAAATTTCAACATAATCTATTCTAAAAGAATTTCACCAAAACAAGACGATCTAGGATCTTGAAAGAATCACCGTCCCGTTCAAAAGTAGACTGTTCACGGTGCCCACGCGAGAGTACACAAAAGTGCGCACGCCACGCAGTATATAGAATACCTAATAAGCGGATCGGTTTAAGGCGAGGTTTCTTAACCTGCGGTGTGGGGTCAACGACCTCTGAGCCGGCTAAGCGCCGGCGCAGCCTTATTGTTGTCTATATAATAGTTTAGACTAGCCCGCTAAAGCATACGAATATACGATGTTTTGTTTCAAGGCCAGATAGTGCCAAATGAGTAATCGTCTATTCAATAAAATCGTAATTGCCTTTATTAAAAAGGTTTGATTTTATTAACGCGTCACGAATATTATATTACTATCATAGATCCTGAGTCCTTATTGGGAAATCCTGTGTAAAAAACCAGGATCTCAACGGATTATGGATACTACAAACACTTAGATTCCGAGCACATATAATTGTGGTTACAATAATCATGTCTCTTTTCATTCTTTCCTTTTGAAGGAGCAACTTTAGGCATGTTAATCTTCTTTAGATTCCTATAAATTATCTTCACCATTATTAACCCTTAATTAATAGATAAGATTGCATTATCTGAAATAGGAATCTTCGTTCCGAAAAGATACAATTCGTTTACACTGGGCGCGTGTGAACACACGTTTCGTCACGTAGACTGGGGCGTATAATACAACGTAATCTGATAATATTTATAACGTAATATCTTATCAAATAAAAATAACAACCACTTTCATATATGTAACAATATAATAATTATGCTTTGAATTTTTAAACCATATTAAGTCAAGAAAGCTAAACATAACTAACTCAATAGAAAACGTCATCTTGCAATTATTAACACTAAATATTTACTTTGAATATATGCAATAAAAAAGTGGATTTAATCTTAGAATCAATAAGCGAAAGATGACCAATTAGCGCTCCTTGAAGCTCCCTTGAAGACTAGATGATAAACAAACATAATGGCGCCAACCCACTGCGACATTTCAAAAACTAGGAAGCCACGAAATTAGTTTGAAATTCTAATCAGTTACCAGTCACGTCACCGAACCAGATGACTCATTTGTCATTTTTGTCAACAACATAATCAAACGAAGACGAATAGCGCCGAACCGATGGTTGATATATTGCTCGTGAATGATGACGAAATTTAACATTAGGCGACTGTTGATAAACTTTATACCATAACAGTTTGCAAACTAGAAAGTGAAGCAGCTGTTGGCATCAGAAATGCAGAATTAATTAATTAATGTCGTGTTTTACGTACAGTAATTAATTAAACTGATAGACAATGGGGTGAATTCGTTGCTTTGAATTTTTAAACGCTCGCGATGTATGCTTGAGACATTTTGCGTTTTAATTTTTTGAATTGGGCTAATTAATATGTTACAATGATAGTTTAAAAATGAAGAAATACCTACAGAGAGAGAGAGCAAAGAAACAGAAATATTAAAATGTAAGACTCCTAAGTGCATACCTACGCAAAAGAACGATTAACTGAGATATAACAACTGGTTTGTTTTCTTCGCCCATTTCAAGATGCTGTTTATTCTAGAATGCCCGTTGAAGATGTTGAAGCCAATTTATGTAACGATCACTTAATATTTACTGTTATAGCTTACACACAACATTGCGTTGTTCTCGGCATCTGATACGACTCTAGTTATGCGCCCTGAGATATGACTATGGCCGTGCTTATTTACATTGAGACTACAAACACAGTTTATGTTCGCATTAGTATCGGTTTTCAGCCGGATTTCGTATCATAATTAAATTAAAAGTTGAGGTAGGTGAGTGTTGTATTTTTAGGTAAACTCGCTATTGGTACTTTTATTCCTTTCTATGTAATACATTTTCACATAACAATTACTCGTATTCGAAATGTCGAATGCTCTTTGAATTGAATCCCTCAGTCGAAATATGTGACTTCAGGAGATTAAAAAACTTCAAAATTGCCCGCTTCTCGGGGCACGATAAAAACGTCAATTTATTGCTTAAACTGGCTATTGTATCGAACGTTATACCATAAACCTTAATCTTTAAAAGCGTGCAAACACTTTCTACGGCCGGACCTTGAGCAAAAAGCATTTCCATTGTTACATACGTGCACGTCGCCGGTTCACTTGATTTTTTAGCTACACCTGTGGCTCTACCACCGTCTCCGATCTCAGCTCTACCGAGCACAATTCCAATACCGGCGTTGTTGTTATTTGTGAGGTTTCTTGAGCGAAAATTGAGTGAGTTTACGTACATGGTACCGTGTTAGAAAGCGTGGGGCGAGCCGATCGACAATTATTGGCAACATCGGGTGCGCGCGAGATCTGCTTCTTGCTTCTCGCCAGCTGCTATTGTTCTACTCGTATTGCCATGTTTAATTACCGGCGAAAGTCTAACGAGAGTGCTCCGTGAAAGTTTTTAATACACACGTTATGTCCCACATGCATTGTCATTACATTTTTTCGTTGGCAAACGTTTTGTATTATGGCGTAATTTGTGTTTGTGGAATTGCGAGGCGTAAAGCTGTTGCAGAATTATGCAAGGCGGTTATTCAATTCTACATCACAGGTCCGAGCGAGTGAATTTGTTACAATGTGAGCTCTACATAGATAAGCGAGTTATGTGAAATGTTTGCCAACTCTAGGCTCGAACTTAGAGGGAAATAGTGTCTTATCTGCGCCAGCATAATAAATTCTTTCTGTGAGATTAGGACGATAACAGATAAGTTGAATTTAATAGGAAATGTAATATTATACTTCATCAATTTTGATAATGACGATAGGACCGGAGATAAACCAATTGAAAAGCGCAGATACTTAGCCTGGGGGAGATAAGTGTAATTTATATGAATTGAGTTTATCAAACAAGCTGAACAAAACAAACAACGGGAGCATAAAACCACCGAGATGCTTGTAACTTGATTATAAACCTGAGACATGCTATCAAAGGTTATTGAAAGCCAGTGCTTCACACAGCACGACCGCCTTGCGGTTTTGACGCCTCAATTTGTTAGATTTAATAGCAACTTTTATAATGTTCGCAATCTTTGAGCAACGAGGTTACGATCTCGAAGACACGATAGGAAATTAAGTTAATCGTAAGTTATACAGAGTTCATGCCGTCTTCAAAATAAATAAACAACTTTTACATCAGAGCGTTTCATGCGTTGATGCAATTAAAGTAATAGACAATGCGAACATGCGAGTTATTGAATAATAGTTTCATTGCATAATGGGCACAAATATTTGTACAAGTTGCAATAGGCAATTTGTAACTCGAGATATAAATGCTCTTGTATCCCAGTTACTATGCAAGTACTTAGAAATACTGTAATTACATAAACGGTGGGTAATAAACAACGCGGATGCAACCAACACAACAACGAACATAAAAAGCTCACAGACAAATAAACGAATATATGGAAGGAGGCGATGACAAAAATAGTTAATTTGTACATTGTCATTGGAAGCAGCAATTAAATAGCAGTTAATGACTAATGACTGTAATGATGATTCTCATTGTTGGATATTTCTCACGGATAAGCAATTGAGACTGATGCTTCTTATTCAAGATTTTACAAAGGCATTTCCAATGTTACAAGGAAATTTGCGCAAAGATTTAAAGCGCATTCTCGTAGAACTGCTTCGAACGATCAATGACATCAAAATTAATTTCATGCTACAAAACGTTAATTTATCATTAGAATGTTCTAGGTAATTGAAGTGTCTATTTACCTAGTAAAAAAGAATACGCTTGTGAGTTTAACTAGCTTATTGTGTCGTTTGAGATAACGAAATAATTACGCAATTACAGCGCAATGCGACGGCAATTAGAGACGTCTTCAGATACGGAATAAACTTCTACCAACCGGTTTCTGATGATGCTATTTTAGGAGCAACCTTCGTGTACCCGTGCATTCAATTCGCCATAGACAAGCCACCTGAGTTAATAAATGAAGTTATGAATGAAACTACACAACCGCACGCGAAGGGAGCTCGAGATGCGTCCGTAAGAGGGACTGATTGAATTAAACCAACCAAATGCCCCCTCAGGCTCGTTTGACAGGATTTATGTGCAGTGCACACATCAATTTGGGTAATTGGATGTACACTGAACAGTGGCTGCCGGAAACAAGCGGATGATACAGAATTTGGACTTTGAACACAAGCGTGATCTTAGACTAGCCACCTTTCAACGTCTATCACTGATGATTGTTAAAGGTCAACACCGCGTTGAAGTGTAACAAGATCAAACGAGAGAGGTGCTCGAATGAGGACAATTATTGCTTAGGGCGATCGTTGAAACGGTCAAGGCAAACCGGCGTCTTCAAAAGGGCATTACATAAGACCAAAACAACGCAGCTTAGCAAACCTCTGCCAATCAAACAGTATCATAAAATGCAAAACTAGGTGTTAACGTTCGTAACAAAATACGAATGCGTAAGGTGTTGTTAAATAATTAAATTGCAACTGGATCTCAGATAAAGAAGTCATCAACATACTGGTTCGTTACCGTAACGATTTCCGCGTTTTGAACGCACCAGGGAAATGAGGAAAATACTTTTTTTAAGCACTCAGTGGCTAAGATCGAGATATGTTTCACTTTCACTGGAACGTAAGATTTCCATCATTGCACTGACAACTTTCCAATACAGATGTGCAAAAGCGTGGACTATTCTTCTGAGGTGTCAGAACAAGCGTTGTCATGCATAAATCGCACAATCATGGCACGTTATCGGGAAAGTTTTATGACTTGTTAATTTCATTCTACCCGAGATGGGAAAACGTCTAATACATAAAGTGAAGTTCCATGCTGAGAAACTGGCCGCTCCGTCGTTTCTCTCGAAGCTACAGTCACTTTGGAACTATGACGGGTAATCTAATTAAGTGGTTGCATGAGAAGATTCGAGGTTGTTCCGTAATGAACAGGTGTAATAACAAATGGTAGGAGCTTCACTTTCGATTTCGCGTGCCCAAAAGTTCTGCAGTGGTCACGCCGAACAAAAAACGAGGAACGTACAAGTTGTCGTATTTGGAGTCTGATCATGCACATTTGTATGAGTTGTGTTGGTTACTGAGAACATACATTATTTATTATGTAATTTTGAAAAGAAAGGAGCAGGTTAAGGTTGCGTGAGTATTATTTATTTTGCGAAACTTCTCATACGTGGCGTTTTATGGACCACATAATTTAGCGTCACGATATTTTCCTACTTCGGGTTTAGTTGGAAGGTACAGTTTACATCGTCTTATTTAACTTTTGTGTTCAGCAGGCAGAATTTAAATTGGCCAAAGCCCATCAATTTAAACATCGTTACGGTTCAGCAGTCTGACATGTGGCTAGGAATGGCATGGGAACACACCTCATAATTAAGACACACACCTTCGCCTAATCTCATTTCAGCTCCGCTAACTAACCGGCGCAACTAATCACAGGATACGACCTGATGCAGCGGTGACAGCGTCCATTAAGATAATGTTTTATGAATATAATTTTGCCATTTACGACACAGCCAAATGGAACAGTGCCAGCGTTATAAATATGGCAAGATTCTCATACCTGAGGCATTTTGAATTCTAATGTTAGCAACAGTCTAGACTAGACTCAATCCGAGGATTATTTTAGTAGACTAAAGCAATAAACCATTTAGAAATTATACACTAGGGATTTAAGCGAATGATTCATGGAAGGTAAAAGGCACACTTAACAAGGCTCTGGACTGCTCCGCAGAAGAGTTGTAGCAAAAAGACGACGCAGAGTTGACAGCACAAATAAATGTCACGGTAAATCTCGCGACACTTGTTTCGTCCCAGAATTACGGCTTAACTAGGATTACCATTGTTTTTCAAGTTGTTAGAATGTATGGTGGAGTGCGAACTGGTTTTAGTTGATGTTTAACAATGCTGTTAGATCAGTTACTGTTGTTCTTCAATTGACGATGCCTATTTTGTTAATAATAGTTAATGCATTCAGATTAGTAGATATTAGCATGTAGATAGTAACATGTAGATATTATCATGTTAAGCGGGCATTAATCGTCCCTTTTCCTAGAATGGACGTGAAAGAAATTATCGAGGCAAAAAGATAACAGACAACCTTCACAACAAGGCTGGCACCAATATCACCAGCACTACGTGGAACATTAACCTAAAAAATAACAAACCGGTCAAATGCTAATAGGCCTTGTGGATTCCGTACAATATATTTTCGTTCCCCGAATGCGTTGGTCTTTTTTGATGTCACAACCTTCATTCCTGCTCTTTTATATGCATCTAACAACTCTCTGATAGCGATGGTGGCCGAGCGGTAAATTGTGCGCTTTAGAATCCAGCGATGCCGGGTTCGATCCTCGGCCGATGACTTCCCATAAGTTATGTGCGGGTTTCCATCACTCCGTGCTTCGAAGGGCACGTTAAGCCATCGTTCCCGGTTGTTATCGATTGATAGCCATCGTTAAGACATCTCAGAGGCCCTCGGGCGGCCTGATAAACTCTGACAATACAGGCTAGCACCTGCTCATACGACAAACAAACAAAAATCTTATAACTGACGTTACTATTCTTTAAAATAGTTAGCGTTTGACTACTATCTCACCTGGTTTGAAGTGCACGTAAAGGTCGAAGGTAAAACGCTAAGCCTAGAATGGGGTCGGCACTCAACAACTCCTATCTACTTAGCAACGAAAATTGAAATTTCTCATCTTTTGTAGATGCCAAAGGTCAATGAGAGGAACAAAACAAATTCAAAGTAAACCTCATTTTCTTTGGAGAATCAATATTTATTTAGGACCAAACGATATCTACGCAGTGAAGGTAGGCAGTTTGTTGAGCAAACACGCAACGTCATTTTCCAAGTTTCTAATATCGATCACAAACTTTCTTAATAACAAACAATTTCATAAGCTTTGCCAAGTAACCTGTACGAAGTTTACAAAATCTGGTACATCTTGAAAATCTAATCTAATATTATAAAGCTCCTCTACGCATAATAACAATAATCATAAAGGGTTGCATTAAAAACACATGTCTTTGGCGTGCAATGAAATATCATTGCGATTAATATGTCCTCATAACACTTAATATGATTGCCGTATACTCAAAACCTGTTCCGTCCCGTTCTGCTCATAGTGCGAATGGGATATGTTGACTGGAATTTTGTTTATGCGCAAGCGCAAGGTTGCATTTCTCGGTTGGCGTACAGGCGGAATTACAGAAGCTGAATCGGAAATGGAACGAGTTACTGTGTAGATTGTTATTATATTTTTATTGTGCATTGGACAAACTAGAATTTATTTATAGATAGATATGGAATAAGTATATCCGGTAAAATCATATCGATGGTTTCAATTACAATATTGGCATTAATTTTTAGATCTTTGATTGGCCTAATAAATGAGGAGATTAATGGTGAGGATAATGAGGTTACGAACAAAAGTTCCAAACTAAAGCAAAGAGGACAAGCTTTTGACCTTTTGAGTACTTACAGCAAGGAAAAAGACACAAACTTCAGTAGTTCAAAAGGCAATCTTTAATTACCAGAAAGTAATTTGACCATTCGATCTTTAAAACGATACGAAACCCTTTATCATAATAGATAATCGCGTGCACTGTCAACGTGCTGATTATTAGAGTAAACTTGTACAAGAAAGGAACGTGCATCCACCAATTAGCATAACATTTTGAGCAAGTGCAAAATCTAAAATACGAATGTGACCAGTCATTATGTTGTTGCGTAACTTCAGTGATGTTGTGACGGCCTCTGACGTAAATGATCATGAGTCAGCGATTTCAGGTGTGTTTAGAATATCAATTATTATTGGTGCTTTTGAGAGTGTCATGAATGCAAAGATTTTAGCGTCATTAGTACCAGTGACATGTTGTTCTTGTTATACTAGTGCGGGTATCAGCGTAGTTTGTCAACACTACGATCACCTCTAGATCATGTGAGAACTCTTCTTTCTCCTTTGTAGACATTTTCGATTTGACGTTGGTTGGCACGATCACACATTGAGAAGTAGCAAATGATTAAATAGTGCGTCAGAAGTGGGATCAGAGAGGGCAAATACGACACTGTTTCGATCGCTCTTCCCACTTCACTATGCATCTACATTCTACACTCAGCCAACACATGCATGAAAATGCAATGTGTGAAATGTAAATAAAATTTTGGACTTCTTTCAGCTTGTTCACAATAAATCCATTAGTTTTTATTAAGGTATCACTATATGGTACTAAGCTTATAACAGCTTTAAAGAATGCGACAAATAGAATACGTGACCGTCAAGAATTCTATTCACGTTTTTACACTTAATCCAACCAGTAACCAGCGTTACCGCAACCCGTAACCTCACCCAATCCGGGTCTCTCCGCAGGATTTATAGCCTCGAAAGTTTTCGGATAAAAGGCAACAAAAAGAGTCCTCTTAAAGTATTCGGATAATTTGATTCTACTTAATTTATTGCTCAGAGAAGCACGTAACTCAGTATCGGTTACGCAAAAATGTTATTTAAAACTTAAGGAATGTTAAAAGGTTACGTAAACCCATTTATCATTACAGCTTCAAGAAAAAAACATGTGTCGAAATGGAGATGACATTTGGACTGTCTGTGATCTATCACTGTATTCAGTTGGTCATTGCTTCAAGGTAGTTTGTGACCTTGAGTTACTGGGTATAATATTGCATCAACATTATTTGTTTGATGCAATTGTACATGTAAACGTGCATGTAGTGAGATCTACTAGAAATTCCAGTGGTAGGGCTTCATCTGCAAGCCTGTTTGGGAAAGCAGTGTTGTGCCTTTGCCAGATACAGATATTCATTCGCCAAGTAGTAGTGCGCAGGCATTAAGTACCCAGTTTCAGTTTGATGGGAAACTGTTTTAAGCGAAATTACTAGGCAGAATGATATGAACCAATGTCTCAGAGTGACGCTTGCAGTACAGTGTCGTGCAAGATTTTGTAATAATTACAATGTTAGGCTAGGTGGCACTGCAACTGTTATGGGCAGAGGTGCCGCATAACATAAAGCTAATGACGAGTTCAGTTATATGAATATAGTTCAGATTCTTTCTCAGTTTGAGTATTAAATAGTCTGTCCAATCAAAAATCGATGTAAGGTTTTTTCATATTAATTCTTCAGATAAGTACCTCTATAATATGCTGTCAAGATCCTCTTCAACTTTGGTACCATAAATTTGCTTGGAAATAGGCATAAATCTAACAGAATTTCATCACTATTGTTGAAAGAAATTGCGAACTGCCATAAATCATATGACACAGTCGCACGTGGTCAGTTATAATCAAATGATTTACAGTCTGCAGAGTCGTGAACCTTGCGCGCTTAGCGAAGGTTACATCCTGCCTCGTGAATCATTGCTTCCTCCGTATAGTAGGAACTTGTGGTAATAACTGTACACAGCTAATAACTAGACCGAGCAACTTGAATGTGTTTGAAAAGCTTTTCCAATTATTAAGTCCTTAATAGTCTTACTTTAGACCCAATACGGCTTCCGGTCTTCGGTGCACCAAAGTATGATCTCGATCGATCCTTTTGTGCCATTGCTGCCTAATTCCTCGATAGTCTTCCTTATTTAGGTTGCTGATGCTTGGAGATTATTTTCTCAAATCAGTTTTCTACGGTAACTGCATCACCGTGGAATCTACGGAATCTAGTCATACTTATTTTGTTCTCCTGCGCTAGGGCCGCGCTTTGTTTTCGGTTTACTCAATTTGGCAAGTATTTAGGCACAAGTTTGGCATTTCAAACGTTAACGTTTTTAACGTTAGCATTAACACTTGTATATAATCTTAAAAGACGTTAAGCATGGTTGTCTAGTTCTCTTAGAAATTCGCCACAAATTGTTATCTCACTATTAGACACGGTTGGCGTTCCGAATATTACCAGAGCAATGACTTTTTGTCTTCACAGTCTTTGTGATTCCAATTGCCCTGTAATTTTAGCGTTCAAGGTGTCCTTACCAATTTTACTTTTGGAAAAACAACATTGTGGTAACAACTTCATCATAAAACACAGCAGCTGTGTGTGACTAACATCCTATCTTGTAATTTACTTGGCGGAGTTGTCACGCTACGCTTTGGGGCTTGACTGATAAAACGAGAGATCTGTGCAATGATAAGACAAGACGCTCGTCTACATCTTTCTAGTGCCACAAGTCTGTGTGAAAGTAGCGAAGAATCTGTCTTAGATAGAAGAATAAGTCCATCCATTTTTTTAATGCTACTGCTGAGACGTTTTAGATTACAATGCCAATCAAAACGGGCCACATTCGCTGAGTAGATATTTGAATAGCTTATGATCCATTGTACATAATTTGGCTTCCATATCAGGACCGCTTGCAATCCATCAAAATAGTCCATCTGCGACAACCTTCGGAACACAATGGGCCTCTAGCAAGATATCCGAACTGATTTCCTGACGACATTTCCTTTGCCAAACGATTCTAAGTTGGTACACAGGAAATAAACATGATTCATGCATGCGGTGTTGATATAAGGCTGACCTTTGTAGGGAAGTTCATTATAACAATCCAATTGTTAACCGGAACCTTATCGCCTAGGAATAGGGTCGAAGATTGATGTGTTTAGCTGTAATTTCGATCAGGTCAGACGGTTGAGGGTATGCAATTTGCACACTGACAATGTACGGTTAATGACTAACGAATTTAAGGCGAGTGTAGAGGTGAGCGCAGTTACTTTGAAGGGCTATAAAATTTACGAGCCCCCGTTCCAGGTAAAAAATTCCAGGATAATGCGAGAGAGCTGAGAGAGCGAGACAGCAAAGTAACGATATAGAGCTGGGAAAAGTCATATATAATATTTCAATTAGGTACTTAATGTTTATTTAACATTTGGATTTTCAATCTATACTAATATTATAAAGAGGAAAACTTTGTTTGTTTGGTTGTAATGAATAGGCTCCGAAACTACTGAACCGATTTGAAAAATTCTTTCAGTTGGGAAGCTATGCTATCCCCGGTACACATAGGCTACCTTTTATCCCGTAAAAAGTAATGGTTCCCGCGGGATAGTAGCTAACGCGGGTGAAACCGCGAGGCGCTTCTAGTCAGATATCAAAGACTTGGATGCCGTGTGTATTGCATATAAACTTCATCTTCTTATACCACAATGATAAGGTACCGAAGGATAAACAGTACATATTATGATGTAAATCAGAACTGGCACTTTGTATCATACAAATAAACCACAATAACATGACCCGCGACACACAGTCTTATAAACTAAGGAGTAAGGATAGAGAGAACTTCAGTGCTGAACGAAGGCTGTGGATTCGTCTAGCGGCTACCGCAAGAACAGAAAATTGGCGACTGCCGTGCCGTGCCCATGAGAAGTGGGTTTAAAAGACAAGAACAAATATATGATAGGAATGGAAAGAAAACAACAAATCTTCACTACCTACTAGGACTATTTAGTGTGAGAATCTACACGTGGCGTGGTTTACTAATATCTGCCTGCATACGATTAGCATACTTTCAAGACACAATTAACAAGTTAGGTAGAATAAGTTGTTTGCGCGTCATACGTTTTTGGACGAATTATCAAGGACTTAGTGCTAATAAAAATGACATGACATACACAACTCGTTTAGTGAACCGGAATGTTACATAATCTGGTGTTATGAATAATAATGTGGAAATCTAATGGACTTACCACAAAATATGTAAACCAGAGTAATTGAACAGTGGAGTCTAAATATTTTCTCCACAAAACGACGTCTAACCCTCGCTCTTTCTAACTCAATAACACGTTTACAAGTAAAATACCTACATTAATTAGGAATGCCAGGATTGAATAAGAAAACATGAGTGAGAGACGTCTATTTTGTAGAACGAAATTTTTGAAACATCTGTTTAACTCTGATCTAAACATTTGTGGTAACATGGTAAGGGTTTTAAAAGCAGACTCTTTTTAATGAACCAATTAAGTATTATTTTAATATCTGGTCAGTCTGGTTTTGACCAGACTCTGGTACTACCAGGTGTATTTACAACCAGATTTCTGGTAGTTCAGATTGAAGCTCGGATTATTGGCAAATACCTACCTCTTAAATCTAGACTCCATGTTTCATTAATAATATCTGGATGACCGAGCATTGCTCGGTTTTTTTTTAAAATTTGTTTTTTGGAAATTATATTTAAGTACCTACTAATTACTAATAAAATGATGATATATGAATATTTTTTTCGATCTTACCGATAGAATAATAAAAAAATATGAAATGGTTATTTAACGAAAAAAATCATAAAAAACACGAATAAAATCACATTTTCTAAATATAATAAGATAAGATAGGTATTTAACCTAATACCCCGAGTAGTAGTTTTCTAAAACACAAAATCAATATAGCGTGTAGCTATTTATTTCCTACTGAATATTTGAGTATTTTGAGTGCTGGAAGCTAGGTCCAAGTTACTTAACTTAGCTTATCTATAGATGTACTCACTAAACGATCGGTTTAGGCGACAGCCAGCAATCCTATGTAGACTCAATTACACTATAGCAATCATAGAATAGTAACCTTAATTTAACTTTTTTTAACAAATCTGCGTACTATACTTTAACAAAAGTCGCGCCGCATTTTCTTACAATATTTAATGTGTTGCACGTAAGTTGATAAGCACTTACACATACAAACAGTAAACACCTAAGCGTTTCGTGTAGCGTTTACCTTTCGCGCATACCTTCGTAATTACTGCATATTTCCATACCATACCTATATTTATTGACTCCTTTTATTTCAGAGGTCTAATATGAACATTCCACACGGCGCGTGATGTCAGAGTTCTTTACAACATATGTATGTATGTGAACCAGTTGTGTTAACAAAGTACATGATGTGACTTTAGCCACAAAAGAGTTTTTAGTTATGGTCGAAGCATTACTCATGGTGACATGGCAATGGCATTGGGCTTATGACCATCCAAATAGAAGGAAGTGACAATTTTATACAATGATAACTGTTCCTCACGGTTTCAACCGCGATTTCAGGTAAAAACATGTCAATCTACATATTTTTCATTTATTATTTTTTCTGAATACTTCCTCTTTATGTATCCAAGTGTTGAAGGTGGTATATAGGTAGCGGTGGCCGTTTAACATCAGACATAATTATGAATGTATTAGTACTTTTTTATTATCTAATTAATTACATGTGGTGTGCACATTTAAGGATTACGGATAATTATTATACTTAAGTACAAGTAAAGTAAACTAGAACCTTATAAGATACCATGTGCGTCAATATGAATACGGAATTCGATGCACACAGAAGATAATGCTGGCACATGTTGTTTGGCATCAAACTGAACGGACATAGCTCCGTATCACATTGGCCCACAGTTGGGCAGCGATTTGGGAATGGAAGAAGTTCCAAGGAAAATAATATAAGCTAACTTACCTAATGAAGATTAAAAAACGTACCTCACCCGAGCGTAAAAAACCTAATTGCCAACAAGCATTCCCTATCATCAACTATTTTGTCTACTGTGCGACGCAGGCCTCTGCCAATGTACGCCACTGAGCCCTATCTACGGCTGTCCTAATCCACTCCAGTCTTTGCCAGCCGTCATAAGAAAGAAATCGACCGCCATCAACATTGACTACGTCATCCATCACTATCAATGGAATTCCAATCTCGGGCGTACCCACAAACTTAATCAGCGTTTTACTTCCCAAGTTCCACAACCAAGGTCATTGCCAAGGTTGGCCAAACTAAATGTCGCTTGCCGCAATAAACAATCACGAATGACGCGGAATCGTTTGGTTTATTAGAGACCCACTTTTATTCAGGGCACGATTTGTTTGCAAACGCAGAGGTACTAGTGAGTAATAATGTCATGCTAGTATAGGGTGTCTCCGTACGAGGCCGTCCTGGGGACAGGCTGGATCCCTGGCGCGTAGAGAAGTGAGCCGATGGAGGGAGCGGATCTCAATAGGCTAGTGTGCAAGAGCTTAGCGCACGCATGACAGTCTCTTATTATATTTGTGTGTGTCTTATTTTTTTCATTTAAGTTTTCGAATAGAATCATTATATTGACCATATTGGTAATTCTTTTTACCATTGATATAGGATTTCTTCGAAAACTCTCTTCCTTTTTATTTTAGGAGACTATTCTAATACTGAATATAGCGACATGGCTCTACTCTGTAGTTCGGCTCTCAGTTTTTTAACCCATTTCAGTAAAGTTCTTGTTGGTTTATCAATTAAATAGACCGATCTCTGTTAAATTAGTCCACTAAAATGATTCATCGCCAGTTCTCAAATAAAATTACGATTTAAAAAATCTGACTTTGTCGCAGAAAAATAGGTCATACATATTATGTCCACCCTAACTTTACTTACCTACTGGGAATCAAAGTGACATATTTTTGTAGGAAATATTTCCTTTTGCATTTATGCAAATAAAACCACAGGTGTACTTGTTTACCCGATGCACTTGATTACAGGTGGTGATAACAGCAGTGATTCACACAGTACAATGGAATATACATACATTATGTGCGGTGTCCAGCTGTCTGACGCTCTGTTCATAATTAACGGGGACATGATGACAAAATTAAATATGCTCATAAGTTTCTGGTCTGGGTGTGATGTGCATGTGAAATTATATGTCTGTAAGCGGTACCCACGATACAGGAGCAATCCTAGTGCAGGGCTACGTTTTTTAAAAACAAAAAAAAAAAAATGTTTTCAAGCCTAATACTGCATCACGATCATTAATACTCCAGTCCTGTTTTTTTTTACATGTTAAAATCTTAGACAGGTCTGAAAATATGAAAATAAGCCTACTTTTTGATACCTAAATAATAGTAATTGTTTCAAAACTGGTACATATTGTTTAATGTTCTTTGAAGTCATTACCTAATGCCACTCATAACACTAATATTTATAAACAAACAAACACACTATTAGATTTAGCTCATGATCCCATTCCTCAAAAGCTATACTATATCCTAAACATTGTAAGAGAGTACCTAGTCCAAAGCAACTCTTGGCTAAATAATAATAAATGAACTATGCAACATTTTGGGTCTACATTTATTATTGTCTATCTATCTAATTACATAGTAGGACTTGTATGTTGTGCCAAGCTTTGAAAGTGAGCATTCCTGCCAATTACCTATTTAAAACAATGTTAGTATGATTGCACGTAGTTGTATTGCTTTCTTGTATTTATTATAATCCTATTAGGCAAAGAAACATCCACTATTGAGATTCAGGTCTTCCCTCAAAGATTAAGTATGATTTTTTATATATATATATAATATTATGTACATTTAAGTATTCATTTGCACAGACATTTGCCTAGTGCTTTTTTTTGTTTAGAATGGAATAAAATAGGTTTTATTTTATCAAGCTGTCCGAACTGAAGTTGTCCTGTGATTCAAAATTACAAACTTACAGCATTTATTTCTTTTAAATATAGATTTCGCAATATAATGTAGAATGCATAACAGTAAACAGAAGTTAAACCTAACAAACAAGAGTTAATGTTAAGCTATTTAAGGTGCAAATAAATTACTTAGCATAGACATTAACGATGCGGCAATGAGCCAACACCTAGGAGAAATGGTATGCAATAAGCAGCCAAACAAGAGGTGGATATTCGCCAAGCGGTATGACACTCTTAATTGAAAGTTATTTGGGGAATTTCAAGGTGCGGCAATTAATGTGTGTTGTGAAATTCAGTTCGAGCAAGTGTGTAACTTTCGTTTCTTGCTAAACTGTTCAGTTCTTTTAAGAAGCATATTTATTAAGATAGTTTTGATGCAAATATTGGTGTTTGTACAGTTCTGAGTAATTGGGCCCATTTAAACAAAGAAATAAACTTAATGTAAGCTATACAGAACTCATTGCGAGTTAATTTAATTAAGTATAATATATACCTAGTTTAGTGGAGAGAAAAATATAATCAACAATACATAAGTAGGTACATACTACATAGTGGTTGCATATATATATTTTTATTCAGTTATTTTTCTGTTTAGAAATAGAGATCTAGTTTAACAAGATGTGAGAATCTAATTGGGTTTTGTTTCTCATCAATGTTAGTTGACGGGTATGTTTTTATTGAGCAACATTTTATAAACAAAACATGTGATCAATGTTTATAAGAGGTATTTTAAGTAGGAATGGAATTAATTGACCAATTGCCATTTCTAGACCCTTGTTTTTGTGCTTGTTTGAATGATGAATATCATTGATTTAGTTTACGCTACAATAGGTACACTAAAATGTTTCTAGACATATAATTCTAAAACAGCTGAGTAGTAGCATCAGAAAGTCTAATTCGGGTATCCGCAATAACATTGTAAATTAGATGCTTGAGAGTAAGATATTTACCACCTTTTACTAGAGACCCTGATAAGAAACACGAGTGCACAAGATCTGGTACACAACTAGTACCAAATTGGTGTTCTACGATATAACATCGGTTGGAAAGCTAAACAACACTTACTTTGAAAACTTCAGAGAAGAAGCCGGAGCCGATTTTCTCCAGCACAAAGTCATCGAAAGGGTACAGGGCCGCCACGGCCGTCCGCAGCGCCGTGCACGAGGAGCCGGTCACCCTCCGGTCTCCCACTCGCTCGCAATCCTCACTAACACCCGACTCCCGGTCGCACTCATCATCACAACACACGCGCTTAGTCCGCTCGCCATCCCGAAACCTCCGCCCGACCTTCGAGTGAGGCCCTCTCACGAACCTCCCCTTGGCCGACTCGTCCAAATTAGTAAAACTCTCCGCTATCTTCAACACTTTACTAGGCCTCCGCCGCTCGTACCTACAACCAGCGGAACACTCGTCTTGCATTCTAACTGAAATGTGATTTGTTCTGCTATCCCGCTTCGAACATCTTACACGTTATGTGTCCTCCACCGCGCATGAAACAGGTCTCATTAGTCTCATCACCATCTCCGAGTCTTTGAGTTGTTGTAAATATCGGATTTGACCATTTTATTTCACTTTGAACTTGTGTCTTGAAGACTGTCACTTTCACATTATAAATCCTTGTAGATGCTATGCCTGGGTTCAGATAATTTAGTGAACACTTCAACCAGTTTGTTACGATTTGTATGTTATGCGGCTATTGTTTTTTCTGATAAACAATCCAAGACTGACGACGCGCGTTCAAGCAAAGTAAAGAAAGCGGACGGACAGCAAGCAAGCCAAGCAACACCAACACATGACATAACGTTTTTTAAAGTTGGTAGAATTGCGGTGCAGTGCCAAGATTAGTTGGTGATGTTGGCACCTCTGTCGTACGAATGCGTTCATGAATAAAAATAAAACGATAACCTGCAGTGATTAAAGTATTGGCGGGAAATCAAATCAAAGGGAAAACGTTGTATGTAATGTTGTTATTTTGTTTTTATGTATTTTTATTTGGTACGTTTTTGTGTGGCAATATAATAAAATTGGTAGAATATTGTGTTCGTAACGTGTGTGAATGTAGGCAAATGATGCAAATAAAAAATAAATGTTATTTCGTGTTGACAATAATTAATGAATATAATTTTTATGAACAAAAGAAGTGGTTAAAATTTTCCCAGAGTTTTGGCGGGAATCCGATAGTGAGACGTTGTTGGTTTTGTATTATTAGCTCAAACTTGTGTTTCTTCGAGTGTTAATGTGTAATATTGGTGGAATATTAACCATTAAGTGTTCGTTAACGTGCACGAGTGTAGGCAAATGATATAAACTCAAAAAACGTGTCATTTCGCATTTTTTCCAAAACTCCCAGGAAGTTTC
The DNA here is from genome assembly GCA_905147375.1 of Hylaea fasciaria. Lineage (NCBI taxonomy): Eukaryota > Metazoa > Arthropoda > Insecta > Lepidoptera > Geometridae > Hylaea > Hylaea fasciaria. Next base: position 11,020,544 of record LR990197.1, read on the forward strand.
AGTAAAGCATCCACTACTTTACTGAATCGTGACTGACGATGTAAATAATTGACTTGACCACGATTGCTATATCATTGCTGTGATTTTTTTAATGTGAAATTAAAAAATACTTTAAATAAAATACTTGACACTGGCTATATGCACAAACCGTGCGAAGCCATAACTAAAACAAAAAAATAAAAAAAAAAAAATTCCCAATCAAAAAATATAATTAACCAGATTTAAACGGGTCTAATTCGAGCACAAACTAATATCAAATACAATTTTGACATACCTAAACGTCTCGGCTCAGTTATATCGACCGTGGTCACGAGAAGACTGGAGAATTCGGATATCACCGCCTGGAGCGGCAGGTGTTGTTTCCAACTACCCGCGTTTGGTCATGCAAAACGTAAAGGTTTGATAATAGAATGTGTGCGAATTAGACACATTTAAATTTAATTTACGTAATGTCAACGCAAGACTCTTTTCAGTCTATCTGGTAGGTACTTAGGTATAGTCGTGTTTTATTATTTATTTTCTTTAGATATAAGTATATAGGGTAACAATAAAACAAGATATAGAAATTTTGCAATTTATTTTAATTTCTTGCTGACCACTATGTACTTAAATTAATATCAATGTATCTATATCACACATTGGAAACTTAACGATGATAACCTCAAACAAAACAAGAGTTCAATGTAAGTACCTACTTCAAAACATTTCGACGCTCATTTTGTTTGAGTTTGCTTCCACATTGAATAACCTCTCTGTTTAATTTAAAACAACAATCTAGCTCCAATATTCACAACGGACTACTAACTATTAAAAATTTAACGCTCAATAGCTATAAATACAAATATAATTATTGCTGTTGCGATCTTATTCATAACTTATCCTAAATAAATTATACATTGATCTCAAAATGAGTATTCGTTCTTTTATTTATCTAAAGTCACTCTTATCTAGTCATACTTAATGATAGTATTGCTTTTGATCAGAGAAAACATTGCTTTCTCGTAAAAACGTCTTAACAAAATACATACCTAGATACATTACCTACATTAATATTACATTATTCTTATAAAAGCGACCATTACATGGTGCGATAGATTTAACGTAGGTATTTTATCAGCCCCAACTTTCCATGATCATTAGAAAGAATCTTGACGAAAACAGTCATTACTAAAGAATCTTGTTAACACATAAATAAGGAATTATACCATTCCTCACACGGTTTAATGAATGGAAAATGTATGTACCTATAGACGTAATGATTTACCATTCTATTTTATGTCTTCCAGTTAGAGGTAAACCTACTTAATATTTTTTAAATATAACAAGTTTAGGAGCTCATTTTTTTTTTCTATTTCAATAGGTACCTATTAAATTATTCTTTGCAATTTTTTTTAGTTTCATTGAGGTGTCTGTGTACCCACATCCATGGAAATAGTGAATTATTTTATGTAAGTAAAAATTGGAGCCAAATACATAGGTAGGCCTATATATTTTATTTTAGTGAAAGACTTAAAGTTAACTAATAAAATCAAAATATACAGAAGTACCTATATTATACTAAATTAAAACTAACAGAAATTATTATACATAGGTAAGTAGGTAGATTATTATTTAAAATCAGCAGAATCGTAGGTAAACAAATGAACGGATTATAAAACTAAAAATATTATAAGTAGGTATTAGATTTAACTAAATTGTTATTGACTAAATTAATCTAACTATAAAACAACAACAGGTTTTAATTAGTTTGTACATTTCAAGCCATTTAAGATTAAACTTATTATTTTGACATAATGAGAATATATTATTTGCGCGAGCTTTAATTTAGCAATTCAAAGATAAAAATGTATATTATTATGTAAGTGCAGTCTATAAAAACTTATCTAGCTTTACTTCGTACTTAACTACCTACGTGTTATTCTGTAAATCACAAATCATTATCTAACGGATAGAGATGTGTGTTACAATACAGCACCTATCTTTGCAACTCGTGCAGTTATCTTTATAATTAGAGCTACTAGTAAGAACGAATTTTGTCTAAAAGTTATTTTTTAATCATTAGTTTCGGTAGTGTGCTATGAACGGTTCGGTAATAAAATAATTATTTTAACCATACATTTATTGTGTTTGTTTGTATCTCACTTTATTTTATATTATTTTAAATGCACGTTCTCCGAAGTGATTCTTGCGTTACCAATTCATTATTGGTAAACACAATATTTTTTTATTATAATTACGACATTAATCGGATAACCATTGTCAAGCCTCGTAGAAATTGTGCTTCAAAAATGAATGGAAAAGAATCGCTTCATGTTACATGCTTCAATTTTAGATAAGATAGCCGTGCTTTAGTCTTTTCTAAAGAGATATAGATATAGGAATCTTTCCTACATATAAAATACTGTCGCAACAAGAAACATCAATTCACAACCATTCTCATCTCTATCAACCGGCTTGAACTATTCCTTTAAGCTAAAACACACTAAAACTTTACTACTACGTAAAACTTTATACAGACTACACCAGAGAACACGTCCTTTAAAATTAATCACGTGAATTTATTACAAGTACTTAGCGTAGGTACTGCTGTGAACCAAACAAGACTCCTTATTCGCTGACTTTGCAAGTACGTAATACGTACCTATATTAATAGTTAACGTTCAGATATAGATTAATTACTAAATAAAGCCTTATACAGGCTTATAACAGAATATACATAGCTTAGATGATTTAAGGCATGAGTATGTTTCGATGTAACGAGATAGTAGGTATTTTAGTATAATACTGGATATAAATAAGGTTAAAGTCTATCTATCTAAGACAGGCAATAAACAGATAGGTATTTAGGTAAATTAATTAGAGCTTAGAACTATGCCTAAAATAAACACCCTAATATAAATTGTAGGTATTGTTTTCATCGCAGTTTGTAGCAGGTAGTAGATACCTATTTAAAGTAAACAGTGCCCTGAGTATGAGTTTTTACTAGCTCGACATAGTACGATTTTTATATTATTATGAATCTTTGTATGAAGATTTTCGTTCATAAACGCGCCGGTAGGGGCGCTGTACAGGATTATCATACAAAAGCGCTAGTTGACGCGTACTATGTCGAGCTAGTAAAAACTCATACTAGGGATATAGTTGTATAAAATTCGTGCTTCTGCTATACAAATCATTCCTATTAGGAATCTGTACAGTTTAACAGAAAAACTAACGTAATTAGGGTAGTAAACTAAAAATTAATTTAAAGTATTTGCTATACTAGGTAAAAGATTTTTTATAATAGTTTATTTAGTGTAAGTAGAGATTAAGGTAGCTCAAAAGTTGTGAGTACTAACATAGACAAACATTTAGCTTCACTTATTACAATTCGTAAAAGTTTAGGCAATTTGGTCTATCTATGATATTTTTGTGATTTGTTCTACCATTTTTATTGTTTGCATAAATCTTAGTAGGTATTAACAAAATACAACAAAATGTAATGGTGTTATTACAAAAATAAAGCACGATTACAAAGTGCCTTACAAACGAACTTTTTTCTATTTTGTTTCTAAGCCTTATTTTATAGCTATAGAAGGGTAGGGATCTAAAACAACATTTTGTTAAAGTATAAGTCATCTTGGTATGATATAATGGATGATGATTAGGAGACAGACAACGAAATGCCATTGTATCCGCTGCATTTGTTGGCTGCTGGTCTGATCTTGACATTCACCTGAAAAAATAATATGAAAAGCTTATAAAAATATCCATCCGACACGATCAAAGACTTAATTAAAATGGACCTGACATAAAGTCTTATGAATCTCTACTACCTATAAACAAAGGTATGGGTACCTGTTCCCCTAGTGTTAGTTTTTACGAGCTCGACATAGTACGCGTCAACTAGCGCTTTTGAATGAAGATCTTGTACCGGCGCGTTTATAGATGAAAAATTTTCAAAGAGCTATAATTGACGCGTACTATGTCGAGCTAGTACAAATTCATACTAGGGGGTATGGGTTTGGGAACCTGTAATGCGAACACTCACCAGTAGCAGTTGCATCAAAAGCAAGTTCAGGCTCGATGCTCGAACGTTCGCAATTGCTAGCCGAGCGAGTGACAGCAAGTGTACCGCCGCGGGATTCTCGGGACATGAAACAGTACCGTCTCGCTGCGGTACTGTCGCGAGTGACTGGCGTTGTGACTACGAAGGACACGCCGTTTTCGTACCAGCCACCGTGACAGGTGTATGCTGTAACAAAAAACTTGGTGAAATGCGAATACTGATGTAGATAACCTTGATTTGTCTAACGCAGGTTAAGAAATCATGATACAGTGTTCAATAAACTAACTGCAAGTATATTTATACTGTGAACTCACCAGTGACATACTCCCTATTTTCACACATTGAGTAGAACTCCATGTTCTTCACCGAATTACAGCCAACTTCAAGTCTGTTATAGTTGTTTACCACACAACTAACTTCACTGTCATCTATTTGCCTTCTACTCCTCAGCATGGGAGCATCAGACATGTTTCTTACAGTAAAATTGAATAACCTAGTGCCATTAACTCTACGATTATGTTCAGGGATTTCTTTGTCTCGCTTCTTTCTATAACTATCTTGTTCTGATTTCACAGATCTGATGCTTCGGCTGTGCTGACTGTTCTCGATAGCGTATTTGCCGGAGTACGGACATTCTTTTGATTCCGGATTGCTTGCTGAAAATTAGAGGAAAAATGAGTAATTTCAAATATAAAATAACGTTATTAAATCATTATAACGCAACGACTATGTATGTAAAAACGTTCAATTATATGATATTTAACTATCAGAATCTAGCTTGAATGCACAAACCGTGCGAAGCCATCATTAAAACAAAAAAACTATCACATAGGTACTACGTAATTTTTTATACAAATAAAATTAACTGAACGCAGCCTAAGTATTGTTTATTAAGAATTAAAAAAAAAGGCAAGTAAGCAAGCCAAGCAAGCACAAGCACAACAAACAGTACACCCCCTTCCGCCACCCCCCGTGGCGAAGGGGACAGTGCGAAGGCATTCCCCCTTAAAAAAAAAAAAGGTATGTAGACAGCAGACACTAGACAGTAGGGCCAAACTAGACAGTCTATGACGGAGGCTTCCTAAAATGAGGTTTCTTTCGACGGACTATAATCGAATTTCTTATTATTATATCAACTCAAGCACTACTTATTTACTACTTACTACCTACTACCTACTTACCGACTAAAGTAACGTAAGGGGCAGTGACTGCGTTGAAATGTCTTGGAGAGCAGGCTTCGTCTGGGCGCAGTGTGGGGGAGCCTCGCTGCAACTCCGCGATGTAGGTGTCGCGGCGGTACAGCACCACGCACACGTAGCGAGACGCACTGGAACACGAAATCGAGGAATTACTTCTTGGCTGAAACATCCAGGATGAGTCAGCTAGACTTTGCGGAGTGTGTCTAGATAATCTAACGAGCTACCCTCAAGCAGAAAGTCTGACACCAAAAGCGATTTTCTCGAGGTGTTCTTTGCTATTTTAGCGAGCTAATCCTAGTCTAAGCATAGTGTGTTTACAGTCTCTGACCACACCACTTCCGATATTTTCACACAACTACAGACGCCATGATCACAATAAATAAAATTAGTAAAAGGGAAAGGGGCCGATTTGTGGTGGTAAGGATATTGATTCCCGTTTTCAGTCAGTTTGTGTTAGCGACCATGGTAATTAACGTATTCGAGACAGATTTTCTACCGCGTCCGATCGCAGCTACCGGACACAGCAATTAAGGTTTCATGTGAGGTGCCGTTAAATTGTATTACCTCCAAAACACAGTTATACTAGAAGTTCTTAAACTTTCGCGAACTGAATACATGTTAATTAGTATTTAAACGGGTCTAATTCGCGAGGTATGTCAAAATTATATATTTTGATATTAGTTTGTGCGCGAATTAGACCCGTTTAAATACTAATTAACAGTTATACTAGATGGAACAAGACGTGAGAGAGACCTCCTAGTGTTCTATGCTATCCTGGTGCTACTGGTATAAATATGTTACCTGTAAAACGGAGTTAAGTAGTCAGCGTTTTTTTTATATTTGATTTTATTGTTTTTAGTTTCTATGAAATCAAGTAAGACAGTCGAACAAATGAGAAAAATAAATCTCACTTAGTTCGACGCTCGGACAGACTAGTGCGAACGAACGCGTTTGGCGACCAAGTACTACCTATCCGATTGTCGCAACCTAACACAGCCACTAGGTATACGCTTACCGACGCTTTGGATCCGATTGGATCCGATACAAGTCGCACGTTCACGGAGCACCTAAACAGACTTACCAGTGGTGCTGCCAATGAGCGACCAGAGCGACCGAGTTCCCGCTGGGCGAGCTGGCCTTCACGTTGACGCAGTAAACTTTGATATCTGCTCCAGTGTTGTTGGCGATGCGCAGCGTCGCGTTCCTCTCGTAGAAGGTGTAGTTGCTGCTGAAGTCCAGGGTGTGCCAGGTGTGCGAGAACGTCATCCAGGACGGGAACTGGCAGTTGAAGCGGACTGACACTGGAAGTTGTGAGGCTGGGCGTTACTTTGATAACATCTACTCCTTAATAGCTGTCACCATGACGTATTTTTGTTATGTGCAATCCAAGTGCTCCAAATTGTAGGCTGGTAACTTGCGGCATAAATAAAGATATCGATTGTTTGTTTGTTGTTGGTCGTATGAGGTTGTGCTAGTCTTTTGTGACAGTTTATCTGCCTCTCAAGGGACTCTGACTTGGCTAATGACTGTTATCATTGGATAACTCGCCCTCTTAATGTATAAAACAATTGACGACGCCCCGAGTATTGCAGGTGTCGATAGGTGACAGTGACCGATGGTAAACACCATCAGTTGGTACGTGTGTTCAATTGCCGCTCTGTCGCATAATAAAAGCAATTCCCTTATCCCTTTCCAAGGGTTTATTCCCAACGACCACCCCTGATTCTACCCCCAGTGGTGGACGTTGACATTAATTATTTCCATAGAGCCACACGTAAAACTACCACCACCGGTGGTGGCTCGAACCAAATCACAATTAGTTTGCCCAGCCGCCCCTAGTGGCGGTGGTCGGAACATGAAAAATACCAAGGTCCTCACCTCGCTTCAGCGCCATAGTCCTCGACCCTTCGGTCGCGCTGAACAGTCCGTTGCAAGTGGCGTCCCCCGACTGCGCGACTCTGTACTCGACGCCGGCAGCGGAGGCCGGGCCTTCCTTGATGCCTGCTCCTGATGCTGGACCGAGATGAGAGGGCGTACGTCAGTCGATACCAGTTCACTTTCATAATGTCTAACTGATGATGCACAATAAAGCCTCGATTTTTTGGAAATTTTATAACTGCCTACTACGTAGTGAATGGATTAGTACTAAAGCTGAAGTCAAACGAAAATTAATTAATGAGTGATATTGCATTTTTAGCTTATTTGTTTCAAGTGTTGGTGAACTTCGAGTGAATTAGAGCTGAGTTAGACAGAGGAGTATTGATAAATTACACCAAATAATGGTTAATTAAGGGATTTACTTTCAAAATACTAATTTAATTACACTCAAATCTTTGTAAATTTTTATCAACCTCAATATCTCATTGCGGTTTGACGCTTAGACATTTTTTTGTATCGCAATACTTTAAAATATATTATTATATGTATTTTAACCCACTGCTAATCTTTATCGAGCGCTATAATACAAACGTAATCATTAAACAAACATTCATCATTATCCAACCCAAACCTATAACCGTTGCAACCGACGACGGTGGTCGCAAGCCTCAACAACATCTCATAAGCTTACCAAATATATAGTAATTAGTAGTCTTACCAATACCATTGGTGTTCTCGTACACGAAGCACCGGTACCGGTCCTCGTTGCTGGTGGCGTGGTTGTGGTGCAGCTTGCCCACCAGGAACCGGAGGCTGCCTTCCTTCCACGTCGCTAGGCATTCCAGCTCTTCCACTGGAAAGAGAGGGGAGGGATAGAATAGAAAATAATACGAGTATATTCTGCACCAAATACAAAAGATAATATAATACACAATGTACTCATTAACAAAGTGTTACACACTACATAATAAGATAATCGCTACAAGCGATCTCTGCCGGTCAACCCTGGGATATACGAGTATAGAAGTATTATAATTATGCTAGCTGACTTGACAGACGTCATCCTGAGATTAAAAACACGAATAACGTGAGATTCGTTAGTTACGGTCAATTATGGTCTTGAGTTCATATAAAAAGTTGATTTCCGTTAAAACTAATTCTATTATGATCAGCCGTTACATTCCAGGGTATGTTTTTTGTATCTATATTAAGTATAGAAAACAGTTTGCGGAGATTCTTCACTTCAGTTCGAATCTACGCTATTATTTTCATGGTTTTTAATTCAAATTCTTACTTAAAAATGGTAGTTTGCAGACAATTTTTTCGGCAAGTCTCATACAAAGTAATAAAATGGAATACCGTTCTATGACAAAATAATTATTGCTTAGTCTGGCTGGTCTGGCTTACTAGCTGAAACTTGACTCATAGTACGTTGACTCATTCGGCATACCGTCGCAAACTGTGCGTGACAATGGTTAAAAAAACAATAATGGAGGTATAACATATGGCCAGTATGGTTATTTATACAGACTGTGTTACGGTTGCATGTGATGATGTGACTCATTATTTATTGAAACTATGAAAATTGATTAAGGCCGGTGTGAAGTTAGGCGAGAATCACTACTGGGTACCAGCAAATCGTTGGTGAAGTGAGATGGCGGATAGAAGATGAGAACCCTGCGAATTCTGCTGATTCTTGCTATAGAATTTCCTGAGGGGAAACGCCACGTTCGTAGCCACTCTACCTAAAATTTGCGTAGACAAGAGCTACGAGCCGTAGCCCTTTTTTAGTCTTCTTCCATAAAGACGTGCCACCGTGATTTTCAATCCTATAGTCCATGCTGGTGGATTTCTAATCTTTCAAGTTCAAGTTATGCAATCCAAAATTTCTAATCAGCGCTGCAATTGAGTCAGGAATACTCTATGTACCAGGCAAACCGGCTTGTCTCTTGACAAAGTGGTATAAAACCAGCATGAACAATTCTGAACTCATCAAAACTCTCTACAATTTGCATTTTCAATTATTGAAAATTAAAACTGTTGGTTCTTGCCTGTGCTTTCCGACGCGGGCACGTCGGGGCAGGCTTGGTAGTTCAGGAGCAGCCTCGAGTCTTCCGTGCAGCTCTCTATGGAGGACACGGGGTTCTTGCATTCCCCATGCCCTCTGAAAAGTGAAAACGACAAAATTATAGTTAAATGTAGTACATGCAAATGTTTTATCGTCAATATGCGGTGCGTCCACTGTGGATTGGTGTCGATGTAGAATGGACACCGCATTTCTCAACAAGAGAAAGAAACAAAAGACCACCGCTGCACACAACTCTTTACGCTTTATCAGTTTCATAGCCTACATCAGGATTTGATACTTCAAACTAGAGAAATACAGTCAGGGGCAAGGCTGTTTAAATTAATATGAGATGTCAACTTCTGTAGCTACTACTGGAGCTCATTCCATTAAAAAAAATGATCCCAAAACACGTGTACGCAACACTATCGGTCTCACCACAAAAAAATTAAACCAGAGTTGAACAGTTGAGTCTAAATATTTCTACACAAATCGACGTCTAACCCTCGCTACTCAATCCTGGCATTCCTGATTATTATACTTGTAAATTTACTATTGAGTTAGAAAAAGCGAGGGTTAGACGTCTATTTGTGGAGAAAATATTTAGGACTCATCTGTTCAAGTCTTGTTTAAATATTTTGTGGTAAGACGCTAAGCGTCTGATAGATCAGCATTAACTCTGCCCCATTTTGTCCATTAGAAGCTCAAGCTCGCAACTGTCGAGTGACAACTGACAGCTGTTCACAACTCACTGCTGGTTAATTAAGATATCTGACACGCGCCAGTGCGTCCACGCCGCCCGGCAGGTGGACGTAATGAATCATCCATTATTTTGATGATTGCACGGTAATGGACGAAGTTGGACTGGTGGGACAGATGATTCCGACTGTATTTAAACTTGTCTACTAGAGCCGAGCGGGGAAGCTGTGTGGCGAGTTAGGGGCACCTTTACTCTCTTCACTAATAACAGCAAAAAAAAAACAGCGTTATTTTATAACGTCACTAGCGCGTCGCGGTTTCGCCCGCGTTAACTACTATCCCGCAGGAACCGGTAATTATTACGGGATAAGAAGTAACCTATGTCACCCGGTGATAGTGTAGCTTCCCAACAGTGAAATAATTTTTCAAATCGGGTAGTTTCGGAGCCTATTCAATGCAAATAAACAAAATAACAATCAAATCTTTCCTCTTTACAATATTAGTATAGATGATATAGACATTTGACGAATATTGGTGTATTTTTTCTAGCTCTTAGGCTCCGTTCCTCGCTCATCTCTGATGGAAGCTTTAAGCGATGTACCGGAGATCGATGAGACAGAATTATTTTAAACTCGATCACGAACAGGATGCAGACTTGGATTATCGAGTATCGGTCCGTTGTTTTCCCTAGGTGTTGAATATTTCCTCAACATAATTTACATAATTATAATAACTTTGTCTAGCTTGTTTTAGGAAAAGTATTTTTCGTATGGTAATCTCGACTGCTATGTTATGTAGAAGGCAGTTAGGTTGCAGAAAACAGAGGCATTTGCCCGTTTAAAAAAACATGAGATAGTCTATGTGGTATTTGCCATGTACAAGTCTGGTAACTCATAGTCAAGGTACTTTAAAATCTAATCTACCGTCCTTACAGTTATACTAGTTTCCATGTAGAGCAGAAAACTATATTATATACTCGAAACTTATTTTCATAAACAAAAAAGTAGTATAAAAATCTCTATTTGTTACCCGCTAGTTCTATTTCTTTAGAACTTTATCCCATTTGTATATATGTAACTCACCTGTTATAAGTGAAAGAGAAGGGCCCTTTTAGCGGGCAGTCCACGGGGTCCGCGTTTTCCCTAAACATAGAGTATAGTAGAGCATCGCCCGTGATGAGGGAACACAGGTGCGGCAGCGCGTCTCTCCGGTGGCAAAACGCTGGAACGAGATGGAAAGAGAATTGGATGCTGACGGGAAAGAGACGAAAACAGTTCTGGGGGTTTACCATGACGTCTTATTGCGATCCAATGGTATCGTGAAACAGAATCGTCTTACTACTTATTCGTACCATGACGTCTTGTGTCATCTTGGCGCTTCATAAATCTAAAGAGATTGACGTCTAGCTAAATGATATTGAAAAAACTGTATTAGTCAAACAGTTCTTTAGGTCCTCAATTGGATTGCAATAAGACGGCATGGTAGGCCCGCTGGTGGTAGGTATAATCTTATCATCTGCTATTTAACCATTGTTTCCACCAATCTCCGTGGGTGGTGGAAAAAAGACTCATCAACATCATCGACACTTTCGTGAGGAGGATTAGGCTATAATCCACCATGAGGCCGCGGTCGGGATTGGTGGATAACATAAATTCGAAATAAGTGTCGAAGTTCCTTCACCGAAAACCGGTACATTATGATTTGAGAAGAAAAACATTATACGGTAGGTAGGTACGAAACCGCACTGGGATTTCAAATTGCTTCTGTTTCATAGACAGATTGTCACTCACTAAGTATATGCTATCACCCAATAATAAGCCAAGTCAATGAAGATACTATACTCGTATATGTAAAAAAAAAGTTAATGTAAAATATTTTATTTATTTATTTAGATTTAGATTACAATTGTGAACTTACAGCTAAGCCAAAACATTCACATTGCTAGGAACATTTACTTAAGTAAAATAACAAGTATATTTTCACACGACTAATGGAGTCAGTATGAATGTCGGCATCTTGGATCTCATTCAGAAAATTTATACACATAATTCGCGAGAATCGAACCTGCAACCTTCTGCTTTACCAGTTAGCTTTTCTCTAATTACTCCATAATGCAAATTGTTTCGAACACCACTCCATACAAACCTCTTTTCTCACGATTAGTTCGTCCAAAATTCTCACCAATTACTAAAAGTTGTAAAAGATTCTAGGACAACTGATGTTTCGCTAATAGAAAACCGATGCCGCTAACGAATTAGATTTGCTAGGATTTTTATGCGAAAATGTCAAAAGTCAACGCCCGTTTCTTGATTTAGATAATCTCACGCTTAGTCCGGAAATTCTTCAGACATGGCGTGCGGTAACTTTCCTACGTCAGATGGTACGGTATTATCTTAGAGCGACTATATCGTGCAGGATAGGTACTGAAAATCCCCAAGTGGCACGAAACCCATTACAACTTTATGTACCTAGTACGTACTAACTACTAGCTAGTTATTAGATACTCGTAACTTCGTTTGAGGTATTTTTTCACGTTCACAGGTCTCTTCTTTGTTTGTCTGTCTGTCTGTCGTTCCGTGTCGAATCTTGCAACTAAAATTTCGAGCACTTTCCGATTAGCTATTCCGTTGAAAATTTCAGTGTAGCTCTCGATGGCAATAATATTAAAACGTGGGTATTTAGAGTATTTTCTCTAATGTAAGTACTTTAATTTGTTTTATATTAAGCTTCAAATATTATAAATGTGACTGTTTAAATATGTTTGTTCAATTTACGCCGCGACAGCCAAACGAATTTTGACATTTGGTACCTACATTCAATACACATAGCATACCTACTTTTCACCTTAACAATTTCCACCAAGTACGATCAGTCACGTCTGTTCAATTCCCGAACAGAATACCTCTCGTTACCTCAACGTTGCCATGTTCAAAGAAGTCACGAGCAACGACTCTGACTAAATCGAAAAGCTATTTTCGGCTATCAGCTAATTCAATACAACCGCAACTGAAATACTAGTTACTTAAGCCTCAAGTCAGTATAACCTTTCCTACAAGCTAGGGTTATAAATGTTGCAAGTAATTCATTTGTCGTGTTGGTGTTAGGGTTCCTATTTACGGCCTGGAGGTCCCAGGCGGCCTCAGAGGCCTAGGCGCCATTAATTTGACCGCTTAAGCACTGCCGTGTGCCTGGAAATATACTGGCCTTTACAGGATTTTCAGGTTGGCATATGAAGGGCTCTTTTCTATTAGGAAAGGTCTGGAGTTAAGAATCTATTGTAAGATGGAATATTGGGATTACAATAATAAATACTTGTCTGGAGGCCCCGTATAAATCTTATTATAATTCGATATAGACGTTTATTCTACCTCGATCGATGTTTATCATTTGTGTCACAGAAAACTAACGATATATCCGTTTAGGATCTATAGGAGAAAAGAAAAATAAGACTCACTTTCTTTATATTGTAGAACATTCTTGTGCTTCTCGTGCATCACCACGCATCGGTAGCAGCCTTTACTGTAACATAAATAGGCATGCGATATCAAATATGTAGCAAGCAAATGTGAATTTAATTTGAGCCAAAGCACGAACCGGGCTCGTCTGCTTTCTATACGTAATCAGGTGACTAGGTGGCTGGCCATCTAAGCTGTAAAGTCCTGCCACAGTGTGACTATTATGCGGGTTATGGCAGATTTATGGTCACACATAATGTATTCAGTTCTTCTGCGCTTTGTGATATGGAATGAGAGTGAGATATTATGAATGTATTGCTTACGGTCACACTTCAGTTACAAATCACTGCATACACCATTTTACAGAATCTAAGTAAGCATTAATCAAGAACTAAGGCAACAAATAATACTGGACCTAATACAACAAGCCGATACGTATGAGTAATATTTCCAAAATACCTACTCAATGAATTGCCATGCATTGTATGACGATGCTTAATCTTTGTTCGAAACAAAGGCCATCATTCTGTTCGCGTGTTGCTTCGACCAGACGCCCGAACATATTATTTGTTTGCCTAAGTTCTTGAATAAAATGCCATAACACAATTTAACCCTGGCCTAATCCTCCTCACGGAAATGAGGGGAGATCCGCCCGCGCTCAGCAGTGGGGGTTGTTGTTTGTTTGTCGTATTAGCTTGTGCTGCCTCTAGTGTCAGAGTATATCAGGCCTTCCAAGGGCCTCTGACGTATCTTAACGACTGCTATCAATAGATAACAACCGCGACTGACAGCTTAACACACCGTCCGAAGCACAGAGCGAGAGATGCCGCTCATAACTTATAAAAGTTAATTGGTGCGAGGTCGAGCATCGAACCCTGTATTTTAGTATTCATCAGCGCACAATTTACCACTCGACCACCATCTCTCAGCTGTGGGGGTATGGGCGGATACAGGTTCATGGTGATATTGCAATACATAAAAACAAATGCTTACTCGTCAACAATCAGGAACTTGTCTCCCTCTAACGACAGACACTTGCCCTTGTTGGACAAGCGGTCGCCTTCGATCAGGATCGGCTGGATCACGCCCGACTGGAACCACCGGCCGTGCCAGCGGGACGGGAACGTGCAACCTGGGGACAGTGGGCACCAACCTTAGCCATAGTAACAACACACGAACAGAGGAAGAGTTGCGGTTATTTGGCACAAAATATTAATATTTTTTTATATTTTATAGCATTTGACCACTATATGACCTGGACTTAAGACTAACCCCGTATCGTTAGTCGTTATCTCAAAATTTCTTTCACTCGACCTTTGCTGAGGGGTCTCGAAACTCCCCCCAAAAGTTCCTCATCTTGGTATCGTTAGTTGAAGTTTCGAAGTTTCTCGGTACTCCATTTTAACACAAATGATCGTAGAGAAGCTTTAGGCTTAGGCTTTGGGGAATCCTCAAGGTGCGTCGCGAGGTACCTTGAGCTGACAATTAATGGTTTTTTCCTTCGTGGAATATTGTCAAGGAATAACCGAGTGGAGGAAATTTTGCCAACTAACGTTACCAAAACAGGCAAATGACGTCGAGTGGAGTGAAAGAAATTTGGAGGAAACGATTAACGGTACGGGGGTCAGTGTCTATTTTTATTCAGCCCATATCCATCCACTGTTGCAATCACCTACCAGCAAAGAACAAACATATCTCAGAAAAGAACAGACACTCGCGAATATCACGCAAATATATAAAATGACGTAACAATTGCCCGTGCTACAAACCCGCCCCCAACAATGCCAAATAAAATCCTTAAAAAAAGGGCTATTGCACAACTTAAAACCGACAAAGGCGCGCCTCAAAAAATGTCCCATAAAAGCCGTAAACGCAGCAATATGGCGTAACAGTGTTTACAGGCGCGACCGTGCCTCCTTAACTAAACCCGGCTGAGTTCAGGAGTGCTCTCTACGAGCTGCGGCTGAAATATAGGCTGTACAGTGCAACCACGCTGATATGAATGTTGTTGTAAAACGCTGTTGCCAACCGAAACCTGAATGTGTTCTCAGATAAGCGTCGCCATAGAAACTACTTTATTATCAACAGTTCTCGGTGTCGCATTTACGATAGATACTCGTATGTAACAAATACGAGATTCTTCAAAAACTTGAATTTCAGCTGTAGTTGGAAATATGACTCAGATTTTTTTTTAAAATTTTAGGCACGGTCTGAAAGTAGTTAATCACAGCGGGTACATACACCCACTCAACTCTAGCAGACGTGGATAGCTTAATGTTTAATGTTGCAAACGAATAAGAACGGGATGCAAGAGCTTCGTCGTTTCTCTTTTTAACGAGAATAATTAGCTGTTTGACTTGTAAAAGTGCGATTGAATTGCCTATTTACAATAAATGCTTTGACTTTGACCTTGACCTTGACCTTGATTTTGACTTTGACCTTGACTTTGGCAGGCGCATCAACGAAAATCTTGACGGCACTGGTTGATATAAAGTTATAAATATTAACCGCTGTTATACGCCGAACGTGTAACGCCGTTTCCAATCAGGTACTAGCATAATATCGAGCAAACATTGAAAAGCAACGGCTATCCGTGATCATACTATATACCACGAACGCCGTGTATATGAAATTCCGTTGGGTAAAGTTAATTACTTAATTTCTGTTAAGGGCCATTTTACTCTGATTTATTAACATAATTCGCTAATTATGGCGAGCGTGACATCGCCTTAACACGAAGCACGGGTTTGTTTTGGTGATGTATTGGATAGTGGTTCCACACGCAATTCTGATTTTTTTTCAAAGCTAAGGTCATATAATGCAATTCTAAACCTCAACTAATCAACTCTGATCATTAATCATCGTATATCCTTAGAATAATGTAAGTAATAATATCTATCACAAGTTATTTCGACATTAACCCTAAAAAATAATTTAACATCACATTTTTTAATATGCTGACTTAAACATAAGAATTTGAAAACAAAGTGCAAGAGTTTTCAAAAACCAGTTGGCACTAAACGACTGTCAATCTGTGACGCATTTGTGGCTGGAATTTCACCAACGGCTTCAAAAGACCCTATTGTGGCCCTATTACTTTCAATAATCACCCCAATGGCCCCCAATTACAATACAAGAGCAGACGGGGTATTGACGAATGCTGATGAATAAAAATGACTTGACGTCGTGGGAGGATTTGAGCGCAGCATTTCCTAATGTGAAATGCTGTGATAGGTTTTTTTTACTCCTGAGCGTAGGTCGAGCAGAGCATTCGTCTGGGGGTAAACGCCACTTTTCCCAAGTACCTATAACAGCTAGATATAACCAGATCTTTATTACAGTCTCGAGCGTTACTGCACTGCGGTCTGCACCGTTATACAATTGGTTTTTGTATTGTTTTTTTAGTTAGACGCACTATTTTTAAGTCGATGTGATCTATGGTGGCATTCAAGCTAAGACTGTAATAGGACTGGCTCTCAAGCACTGTTACTGAAACCTACTGGAAGGCTCAGCGACAGATTGTCTGAGACTGTTTGCTATCCAGGCTGAAACGTTTGCTAGTATATTCGTTTGTCAAAACATAGCATTACACATTTTCATATTTTATATCACGCATGATCTTTAATATTAGATACGTCATGTTTTTGCCTCAAAGCGTACAAAAACAAGCGTAAACAATGTTTCCTTTCACGGATGCTCATCTTCCTTATTGGTGTTTGTTTATTTGCCAAAAAAATATACACATCCACAAGTTCATTCACATTTTATAAATCGATTTGCACTCATGGCCCTGCGCATACTTAACTTAGCCACGAATTACCACCAAATCCGCAAAGCTTATTGGATCACCCACACCTTAGGAACACAGGAGCGTCACAAGTCCCGCCCACGACATTCATTCCTCTCCTCGATAAAAACTTCACAACACAACCTAGCCTTTGTCAAGACCTACAATTGTGTCCTACATAAAGGAGGGCCTAGTGTCTGTCGATCTAACGAAAGCAATCAATCGTAGCTTAATGACAGGCGGCCTTAATAAAAGTCGTAAAGGTGAGACTCCAACACGATACACGCTATAAAGTATTAATCATAAGTAGTAAGATGAAGAACTATCTACTTACCAAGGTACTTATGATGTTTAATAGCAACGAAACATTTGTAATCGTCTCTTGTAAGATAGAGGTGTTTAATTTTTGTATTTTTCTATTTGACTGGATAAATGAGTGCGTCTTTAATTTATATTAGACTATGTATATAATGTTATATTATTATATAATCTCAAAACTTTTATGTTGATAATTATATGATTCAATCGCCTCGCAATACAATACTCGCACTGGAGTAACATCTTAAAGACTGTGGAACTCATTTCATATCGTCAAATTGAGGTACGTAGCTATGTCGTAAATTGCTGTGTACTATTATGCCATTTTATGTGCGATCACAATGAACGTAGACATTTTCACATTTTAGAATAGTATAGAAAATAAATATAATATATACTTTATTGTATGCCTGTAAATAGCTCCCACAAGAAATACAACTACTAAATCTGTAGTAATGGGCGAACTCATCGCTAAATACGACATTTTTGCAGCCGAAAATTCTGTAAAAAGAAAATCAACCGTCAAGTCATTAGTTTCCAATTTAACAATTCGACGCATGTAGATTGATATAACGGCGTGTCTTCGGTTGCAGATGTAAACTTAGCTCTGTAGTCGTAATTTTAGATTACAAATAAAAAATAAATTGCCGCTACTTCAGCTGACCGCAGCCGTCGGTTTAAATGAAAATTGCAAAGAGACATTTTTAATATGCAAATGGAGTCATTGTAATTTTGTCGACGATTGTTCACCTGGACACAAATGTGACATCCTGCCTTTATGTCTGATGAGTGTACTCAATTGGATACGGCGAATTGAGCGTATCGAGATATATTAAATCATATTACAATTTTATGTTTTATGCTGCTCTTTGTTAATAATATTTACCTAAGTGTTTGAGTTGTAAAAGTTCCTAGATCATACTTAATGTTTTGTGGTCCTCTTTTTTAATGAGATTTACGTATTTGACTAGTAAAAGTGCTATTTTATTGCCTATTTACAATACATTCTGTGACTTTGAGATATATAAAAATGGGATCTATACTCTATGCCCCAATACTAGAAAGTATTATATACGCCAATCTGATTTACTTGCTACGCTCGGTGGTTTCATCTTCTGCATTTTTCTGGGATAAAGTTATAGTAATTTCTAATTTCTTCTCTCCTAACTAAATAGTCTCCTAGCCTACAAACTTTTACTTGTAATATTATACTATCGACTAGCTGACCCGACAGAAGGCACGGCAGTCAAAACGTCATTGCTCAATATTGAGTGACTAAAAATAAATGATTATTATTTTTCTTGATAAAGACCAAACCGTTCCAACCCAAGATATTATGATTATTTCAGCATCAATGTACATACTTCCAAAGCTTGCTAAAACTATCTACCATTAATTTACACTGAATTATTAATAATTTAAGTTAATCAGTCGTTTAAAATGAAAAGTTAATATTAACGAGTTTACTTAACACGTAATTAATTGGAAGGCTATTAAATAGCTCTTTTTGATTGGATGGCCAGTGAAAGTGTTTGATCGGCATTCATTAATAAGAAACTATGATATTATATTACAAACAAAGACGTGTTATTTACACCATTTTAACTCTACAACGGCTTTACAGATTTTCATGATCTTTACTTTGTTAGATACGTCTCCGTCCCGAATAGCAGAATATTATAATTATTATAACATAGGTATAATATTATACGAAAAAGAGAGAAAAAATATTTTTAATTCGAGACGTTGTCCTCTCAAAAATAATTACATGAAGAATAGTTATTTATATAACTGTGTGCCTAGTGCGAGTTTTGTCAATTTATTTACGCGCTCGGTCCGTTTGGCGTAAACTTGAAATTGTATGGAATAAGAGCAGCGCCATCTAGCGTCAGTGAATCAGTCACTAGATGGCGCTGCTATTATTCCATACAATTTTAAGTTTACGCCAAACGGACCGAGCGCGTAAATAAATTGTCAAAACTCGCACTAGGCACACTGGTATAGACTTGCAGTTCGTTCGTGAAATGGTAACTTCCTGGGAGTTTGGAAAAGAAAAAATGCGGACTAGTGACATGATTTTTGGGGTTCATATCATTTGCCCACACTTGTGCACGTTACCGAACACTCAATAATATTCCACCTATAATTCCACTAATATTAGCTACACTCGAAGAAACACTACAAGTATTTTATAACAGCGAGTTTTTATGTAGGTACCACTTATCTACCGAATATCAATGGATATCTGCAGCGAAATAGCGCGCAGTGTAGTGCTACGAAGCAACGCATCTACAAGTATATTGAGGCAACTGTTAGAGCAAATAGGTAACTCAATTGACGATTGTTTTTCACGAACACTAACCACATGTCGATTTCATTCATAAAAAGACACTCTGCTCTTTTTTAATCAAACAAAACCCGCTTGTCTTCCAAAAATGATTTATCTCACTAAATATCCTCTGCCCAGAAAGTTTCAAGTTATACTTTTATAAGGTCATGTCTTGAAGATTTATTTCTAGAAACTTCATAAAATATTTTTATGATACTTTTTGTTTGTAATTATGGAGTTATGAGTGCCCACTTCGGTATATTTGGGTGTCGTTGAGTTATTTCGGTCTTCGAGTGAATTAGGGCTCATAATTAACTTTTAAACAGTACCGCTACTTATTTGAGAGGTGAATTAAATTGGAAACGCTCCACCTTTTCGAGTTTGTAGAAATAATTATTCAAAAGTGCTTATATTTTAGACTAGTTGTGGCAAAGTTGGGTTAGTAACGAACTGGTCACGCGAGTGGACTAGACACGCGTGTGTTTTGACTAATCTGGATCTGGACTAGCTTAGATTTTTGTGTGTGCACAGATGGCTGAAATTAAAATAAAATTATTTTATGTTTTCACCATCTGGCCACTAGTTGGGTTATTACTTAAATTAATTACAAAATACAGTCAGCAGATAGGACCTATCTGCTATAGGACTACCTGGATAGTGTCGTAGATACTAACCATAATATAATAAACTCATCCAAGGCCGACACCACTACCCCTAATACCACTATCGACTACAGGGCTTGAAAACCGGGTTAATTTTCGAACCGGTTTCGGCCTAAGTACATAGGGAGTTTTAGATGCGGTTTCGTTCTACCTTTAACCTTCATTAATCGGTTATAGGTTAATAAAGTTCGCATTATAGGTTAATGTTCAATAAACCAATATTTACCGGTTTTTGCCTTAATTTGCCATTCTGCTGCAACAACGAATAACTATCCATTCGTAAACTTACATCTATCGGGATCACCGTGTTAAGTGGAAGGCTCGCGCCTTGTGTAATGATGGCCGATGGATAAGTAATTTTATTATTGTAATTATGTAAGTAGGTACTTAACTACCTGCCTTTATCTATTTTTCATGAATGAGAGGTGTTTTAATGTTTTAAATTAAAAATAACCGTATTCACCTTGTCATTATGGTAAAATATTATGATGCTAAAAACTAGGTCTAGGTAGGGACCAACATATCGGCAAGATATTATAGATAAGTAAATTATGCAAGCTTAAAGTACCTATCTTCAGGCTCGACAGTAGCTTTTATGAAGTACGTACCTAATTAATATTTATTTAGCGTTAAAAATTTTAATGTGATTTATTTAGCGGATACTATAACTTCGTTCGCAGTTTTAACTAGCTACCTATATTAAATATCATACCTAATGTCAACTGTTAAGAAAATCGATTGATTTCACGGGTAACAGATAGGTAAGAATATCTCTCTCTATCTCTATCCTTTTCCCTCTATCTATCTCCCTCTCTAGCTCTCTTTCTATCTCTCTCCCTATTCCTCCATTTTTCCCCTCTCTCGCTCGAAAGATAGAGGAAGCTCTATCTTTCTCCCTTTACCTCTATCTCTTTCCCTCTTATTTTATCTTTATATCTTTCCCCCTCCCTCTATCTCTATATATTTACCTCTCCACTCTCAACCTCTCTCTATATCTCTCCCTCTATTTCTTTATATTTTGCTCTCAATTTATCACTTTCTTCCTCGCTCTCGCTCTCTTTATCTCTCTCTTCCTTCATTTATATACAAGGTGTCCAGAAAGGGTATCGGGTTTTTGTAAGTTCAATGAAACAAAAATTATTTTTATCCAATAAAAAAGTTTATTATTTATTATTAGCATATGAATTGGAGAATTATTTGGAAAAGATGATGTTACCCAAATGATGACCGTTATGTTGCTGGCACTCTTCTAAACGGAAATCGCTGCAGCATTTCGTTCGCAAAATTCAGTCGATTAGCATAGTCCGTATCCTTCAATTCTTGAACCAATTGAATTTTATAGTCTTTTAGATGTAAGTCTTTCTTTAAAATCGAATGTAAAGACGATTTTTTCATGTTCAACGCTTGGCTTCGCTTTCGGATGGATAAAGACGGATTTTGACGAACCGATGCCTCAACTTCTTCAATTGTTTCTTCATCGCGAACTGAACGAGGACGACCAGAGTTTTGAATTTTAATTTTAATTGACTAAAACTCCACAAAATGGCGGACGCCACGAACCCCTCCCCGCACCCTTTAGACGCCCCGTTTCGAATATGGCGCGAAAACAAATACCCGATACCCTTTCTGGACACCCTGTATATTTTCCACTCACTCTATGTCTCTCTCACTTTCTCACTCTCCATTTATCTCCTTCTTTCTTCCTTTTTTCTCTCCCTCCTTCTTTCGATCTCTCCCTCTATTTCTATATATTTCCCTCTCAATCTATCTCTCTCCCTCTCTTGCTCTCTTTTTATCCTTCTCTTCCTCGCTCTCTCTCTCTCTCCCTCTCTTGCTCTCTTTTTATCCTTCTCTTCCTCGCTCTCTCTCTCTCTCTCTCTCTCTCTCTCTCTCTCTCTACCTCGATCTCTCATCATCATCATCATCATCAGCCTGAAGACGTCAACTGCTGAACATAGGCTTCCCTCTTAGAGTGCCACACCGAACGACTATTTGCCACTTGCATCCACCGATTGCTTGCGACTCTTTTCATGTCGTCGGCCCATCTAGTGGGAGGCCTACCTACGCTGCGTCTTCCAGTCCGTGGTCGCCACTCTAGAAACTCTTCCCCATCGGTTGTCAGTTCTACTACTGATGCGGACTGCCGATTGCCACTTCAGCTTGCAAACCCTGAGGAGCTATGTCGTCAACTTTAGTTCTTTGGCGAATATCCTCGGTCCGGATTTTATTGCGCAAAGAAACTCCAAGCATAGCTCTCCGTTGCTCGCTGTGTCACTCTGAGCTTCTCCAAAAGGCCAGCAGTTAAGGACCACAACTCAGGCAGTACCATAATTATGTCATCATTGGTAACATGGTTGAAGACCCTTGTCTTCAGGCACTGTGGAATTTTGGACGAGAAAATGTCACGTAACTTTCCGAACACTGCCCATCCGAGTTGGATTCTTCGGGCGACCTCTTTGTCGAAGTTGGAACTGCCTACCTGGACGATCTGGCCAAGGTAGGTGTACTGGTCAACAACTTTGAGGGTATCATTCTCAACGATTACCGGCACATACAACATGGCCATTGGACATGACTTTCGTCTTGTCCGTGTTCATTTTCAGACCCACCAGTTGGGAAACGCTATTGAGTTCGCTGAGCATAGTATTGAGATCCTCCAGGGACTCTGCCATGATGACTACATCATCGGAAAAACGAAGGTAAGTGATGTATTCACCATTGATGTTGATGCCGAATCCGTTTGAGTCCAAGAGCTTGAAAACGTCCTTCAATGCGTTCACGAACAGTTTCGGAGAAATAATATCTCTTTGTCTCACGCCTCTCTGCAATGGGGTATGTTTTGTGCTCTCGTCCTGTAGTCGGATTGACATGGTGGAGTTAATATACAAGCACTTCAGCACTTTGATATACCCTATACTTGATATGGCATTGCTGAAGGGACTGCAATACTGCCCAGGTCTCGATTGAATCGAAGGCTTTTTCATAGTCCACAAACGCCAAACAAAACGACCGATTATACTCCTCAGTCTTCTGTATAATCTGGCGGAGCGTGTGTATGTGGTCTATGGTGCCAAAGCCTTTCCGGAAACCGGCTTGTTCGGGAGGCTGGAAGTCATCAAATCTGCGTTCGAGATGGTTCGTAAGGACTCTTGAGAACAGCTTACACATATGGCTCAGGTGTGAGATGGGTCTATAATTCTTCAATAAGGGTTTGTCACCTAAGAAGAAGAGCACTACCACACTCCTGTGTCATGCTTCTGTCGCGATACCCTCGAGAATGACCCCTTGCTTTGCCCCCTATAGGGATGATTTTGTCAAAAATCTGAAACCCTTATTTCTTTATTTCTTACCAAAAGCCAAAATATACATGTTCAGATTACTAACTCAAATAATTATTAATTACCCAATATAAACTTTCAACCCCTATTTCATCCCCTTCTAAGATTATATTTAAGACAATAGATAGCTTATGTCCGCCTCATATATCCAATCTATTCCTATATCAAATTTCATCGAAATCGGTCCAGCCGTTTGAGCGTGAATGACCAACAAATACACACCCACACCCTCACACATGCACATTCACAAACTTTCGGCTTATTAATATTAGTAAGATAAGGCAACTCTTTATTTTGGATGACGAGGACGTGATCAATTATATCGTCTTTGAGATACCTAATCGCTCGTTGTGTTATAAAGAAGCGTTCGTCAGGTCAGATAGTTAACAAGTTAGTGCGCGTTCGAGCCACGTAGCGCGGAGCGTACCGACCGTTCCGTACTTCACCAACGCCGCGCCGTCCGAAGCCACGAGACGCGAGAGCGAGTCGGTGCCTGTCTGTTTACCCACCCGCCCTAACCTCTCCCGCACCCCGCATACACGGCTGATCTTGAACCACTGGCATCGCGGATTTTACCGGTTAATTATGGTTTCATTAACGCTCTTTTAACGTTTTCACTCGGAACGAAATAGTCCAACGAAACCGTTATTTTAACGTTTATAACCGGTATATTTCAAACCGGTTCGAGGCCCTGATCGACTAGCTCAAATAACCGTTTTAGTCGAGCTCGCTCCCCCGAGATAGGTTGATATATTCCAGTGCTTGACGTAAAAAATCGCATACATTAAACGCAAAGTGATACTTATGGCAACGTTGAACAACGCGGGAACAACATGATTTGTAGAAAGAGTAATTTAATTTATGGGATATGTTTTGGGATCTTGCTGAGGTTCAAAATTGTGTTTCGTAATGTTTCGTGGAGTTTTAGCGAATGTTGTTTTAGCTGAGAGTTCTTGGAAACTTGCAGAACGTGACGATTGTGATAACAATACTCCACCGACATACTATAAAAATATTATTCACTGTCCATCCGAAGGTTGTCTGGAACAAATCGCTTTAAGCGGTAAAACCACCCATTGTATTACCGGTTTACTTATTGTATTTCTTGCTGTATTGTTTATTTTTGGTGTACAAAGAGAAGCGTGTGAAGTGTATAAAGAGTTTGCTATTCTTTTCTATTCTATTATGAATGTAATAACAATAACATAAATCGGGTCGCTCTAAATAATAATAAAAACGCCCCAACGGCTCATGGATCCTGGAAACGTGGAGCTATACAGTATATATATTATATCACGCTACATATATCTATGCTATATAATTATATATAATGAAAACTATACAGTAGGTACGTATCTGGAGTGAAAAACCTACCGACTCATTTTGAATTCGGCTAAACGTGTAACCAAAACGCGAAACGAATTCTGTTTTTTAAGACGACCACAATTGTGATAATTATATCAGGTAAGTACTTACTTATGTACCTCATAAACGTTTGTCTAGTTATAACTCAAAAAGGTCCATTCATCAATAAGTCTCCGCAAAAGCGAAACCTGCCAAAAGAAACTAAACCTCTACCTATTGTGATGATACTCACAATAAGTAGTGTTTTCGTTTCTTTTTCTGTTATAGCGACAGTGGGTGATTTATTCCCTTCGATTATTGCCTCCAAGATCTTTAGTCTAGACCTTGGCTGTCTTCGATATTATCTAGGTTGACTCGTTTTTCCAAGAAATACGCGTAACAATTTAATGGAAATGGAAAGATTTTCTATTCCTGAAAAAAATATCTGACTCATAAAATGAACGGCTTGTTTCTAGACAGCTATAATTTTATTATCACAACACATTATACAATTTGATTCTCAATTTAAGACATGTTAGATATTCGTTAGATTAACGTTACAGTCAACGTGAACAAAGATTTTCCTGTGAGCCTTGAAATGAACACGAAGAAATAATTATCCTTTAATTCCTATCTCTATAAAAGTAGGCAGTTTTGATTATGTTATTTATACTTGTAATAAAATCAAAGGTAAGCAGTCAAGACTTTAACACTTACCATTTCTGCTATCGAGGTCCAGAATAATTTTCGTTCCGCATTCGAGATTATACCTCCGTAAGTATATTCTCTCGTTCCAGCGATTCCAAGCGATATATTTTGGCTATTCGACACTGAATGGAAATTAATGATGGCTGCCGCCCGCCCGGCCACCTGACTTCGCGAAAGTGGGCCGCCATTTTCTTTTTTCTTTTTTTTTGTAGGCCGAGTGGTTTACGAGTTTCGGTATAATGCCATCCTGTGTTTTGTTGCGCTCATTGTTCTGATAGAGTAATTGAAATGTTGTTTTTGTTTGTGAGATTGATTTAATTACGTATATGTTGGCTTTTGTAAATCTGTGGTAAATCTGAATGTGGTCTTTTGGTCTCTTTCTTACCAACAGCGGGACTAGACTAAATTGTGAGTAGGTACTTAGTAGCCTTTTCGACTCTTCCTATGGAAATCATAATTTTGCCATCGCTGCATCGAAAATTAATATCTATCGAATTTGTTTTTTTGGCACAGATACTCGTAGTTTATACCGAAATAAACATAGCTATAATATTCCTGGCTGGAAATCACCCGCAAGAAAACAAGAGAAAAACACGGGCAAGCCGCTTACGACAGTAGTTATTAAAAAATAATAGATATCCGTCTTCCACATAAACCAAAATCAATAATAACAATCAACGACGCCTCGAGGCCTCTCAAATTATACGATATCCTATATATTTTCAAGCCCGGGATGTTATTTATGTCCCATTATTAAGGCGCAGCTGTATATGAAATCTGTTTTCTTCTTCGTAGGTGGTAAGTTACATGATTTATTTGAAGATAGTTAACAATTATTGCAGTAGATATTTTGTCGGTAGTAGTAAATAAATAAAAAAATCAGTAAATAAATAAATGTATTGACCCACTACTGGGCAAATCATGATAGATAATACACATAGGTTTCATTTGCGCGAAAAATATCATGGAATTTAGAATGATAACGAAATAGTTTAAAACATTTTATTTTATTTCCCATTCGTTCTCTTCTGCATTGTGAATTAATTTTATGCAAAACACATGGCGCATGTATATTACACGTTTGTATAATACTTACTTGCATAAATAATGATGTACACAAGCTAACACAAACCTTATTTTCAGGAGAAAACAAAAAGGCTAGTGATCTAATAAAACTGTTAGAAATAGCCATCAATATGCATTTTATATTTTCCCCCGAGTGTTATCCCTAGACCACGAAGAATATTAATTTCGGCATCTGACTTGCAACGAAACGTGATGCCTTTCAACCCTATATAATAACGAACCAAAAATCACTCAAACTATACGAACCAAATATTTTTTCGCTCATTTTGAACTTTAGTACTTAAACATAAGGCCCCAAGTTTTCTCCCTGATGGCAACATCATGACCGATAGCGGGTTCTTGCGACAGCCCTAGAATACTTAAAGGATCCACCAGGGAATACTGGCATAGATAATTTATTTAAATTGGATGAGTGACCTTAGGATTGGTGTTCGGGGAAATGAGATGAGTAGATAATATCTTTTTAGTGTTTCGATACACAAGCAATACGGACCTTTTATTCAGCCCGGTTTTGAACGTCTCAGCATGGTCACAGCACATTCTGCTTTGACTAAACGGTATTTATAATCTAGCTGAAAGGTGTGGCAAAAGTTTGCCATTATACGCCATTTTTTTCCTTATTAGAATAAATTTAACCGCAACCTTTCATACTCCAGAGTACCAAGTCCCAGTAAGGTATTAGTTACCCAAACACGTCAACGCACGTGGACAGGTGACAAAGCGTGAAAAGTTAACATGAAAACCATTTTAACCCTCTACGTGGCGGTGCGGTCAGAGAGACCGCAAACAATTGCCGTCGTAAATTGCGGATATGTGCCTATTGACGCGCAATTTTGGATTCAGAGCTTTGATCTGCAAGTTCGTGGTCATTGTTATGATTCTGTATCCAAACGGGAACGTACGTAAACTGAAATGAAGTGATAACAAATAGTGATTGCCATTTGATAATTTTTAGTGTGACAGATGTTTTGTAGAAAATTAAGACGTTGGAAATAACCATCTGATATCTATACCTAATGTTTTTGTTAAAGTAATTTAATATTGGTCACCGACTGATATAAGACTAAACGTAACATGAAAGCGTTAACCAAACATGGATCCACCCATCTGACATGAGAATGCACTCCGAATGCCGTAACAAATCACTTGTCGACCCGAAATTAACCACCAAACGGCTCTGCGTAAGTTTATTTAAGCCGCATTTCCACTCCAATCGTCTATTTTTTTAACTAAATATAGACTTCCGTAAATACTCCTTTAAACACGTGTAAACGAATCCAAATGCTTAAGCTTCGTGGCCATTAACAATAATCCTTTTTATTTTGTAGGGAATAATCGTCGTAGGGTCGTTATGACCTAACGCGTGGAGGTTAGGGTTGAGTTTTCTTTGGCTGATTGCGCTTTAAAAAATATGAAAGCATTTATAAAGATTTTAAAAGACGGGTCGCCACCGTGCAGTATTTAAAGTAAATAGCCATTATTCAAGTCATAATCCGAGGTAAAAAACGGAACGAGTAGGTACCCGTTAAAATATTTTATGGATAGTTATAATAAATAGTTGAATACACTGGATAGCAGTTTGCTCAAAATAATTGAAAGGCTTGTTTTTGAGTACACCCAAAGTATAAGAAAATCTTATATCTTTAAATGAGCAATTCTTGTATATATTATTATATTATTGGAATCTCGGAATCGGCTCCAACGATTTTCATGAAATTTTGTATATAGGGGGTTTCGGGGGCGATAAATCGATCTAGCTAGGAATCATTTTTAAAAAATGTCATTTTATTCGTGTTTTATCAACTTACATAAACTTGGAAGAAAAATAACAAAAAGGAGGTGTTTGAGTAATCCCAATTTAACTGAAAAATATGACTCTTCCTGACATCTATTGGCGAATAATAATACTATATTTTTTTCCAAAAAACACAATTTATAAAAATTACAAAACAATACCGAGCATAGCTCGGTCATCCAGCTGGTATTAATAAAAAAAACAGTATGACAAAGTTATAAGTAGATTATGGTATACCTAGTTTAGTTATAGTAGTTTTAAGAAATATAATATGGGAGAGAAAAAAATAGATCACGTAATTTAAAATACAATAGAGAACGCTTGCTTTGCTTGCTTTAATCGCAATAAAGAGCGGTTGAAAGAACCCACGCATTTTACAAATTGACAATGCTCACGCTCACAGAAATCCAGCCAATTCCGTTATTAAAGAAACGTGTTAAGCTCGAGATATATTAGGTATTTGAAATGGCACTTAGCCGGTTACTGTAGCGCTATTCTCTATAGCTACAGATTAATAACACCTATAAAATTTGTCTCTGTGCCAGAGAAGTGAGATTGGCTGAGATTAGTATGAAGGATAGTTCTTAGAGCTGAAACACGATATAATGAGCTCTCTTTTCGTTAAGTAGTTTGTCCATCAAATTCGTTTCTGATGCCGGTGTGGTGTGAACTTGTGAAGGGGGGAGTAGTTTGGAGCGAGACGTAAATTAGATGTGATGCAAGAAAATGCTGTAAGTGAGAAGGCCATTGTACAAGATTGTTAGATGATCCTCTCTCACACCTCATTCATTTATACGTAATACAGTATTTCCGGTGCAGTGTTTCACTTTCTGTTCAGCTTCCGGTAATAGCATGTATGAGGGTACTCATGAAAGTGGAAGAATCGAAAGACGTGTGGCAGGATATTTAGTCTCTGCCTACCGCAACGGGAAAAAGGCGTGCCTGTATGTATGAAAAAATAATTTATGCTCCAACAGTTTCTTAGCCATCTCAAAAAAGAATTCAAATCGCAACATAAACTACACGGCTGTTAACACGATAATAAAAATATATGTCTTAATTTTTATGTAGGTACTTACCTACTTTATTGTTTACTCAATAAACTTCCAAAATAATAGTCATAAGTATAAAAAACCCGTCGATTGCGTGCCGCATGCGCCCACAAACTTCACCCTAATCTGTGACAGCTGTGAAGTTTGTGAAGTTGCGTGCCAGGAACTACCTTCTAGGACATTCTAGGTCATGCGATCAGTTAGCTATCACGGTAATTGAAGGAAAACTTAGCATACTGAATAATTTAGAAGAGCCACATCTAGCCCCGTTGATTTGAGCTACCTCACACCGTCCCGAACTATAGACCTATATCTTAGTCTAATATTTAATGTTGTTCGTTCACACGTGTCGTTTACGGTCTTATACGATCTTAACACAACAGATTTAGACCAGAGTTGAACAGATGAGTCTAAATATTTTCTCCACAAATCAACGTCTAATCTTCGCTATTTCTAACTAAATAAGAAATTAACAAGTAGAATCAGGAATACCAGGTTTGAGTAAGAAAACGCGAGTGATAGACGTCGATTTTGTCAAACGAAATTTTAGAAACCGCTGTTTAACTCTAGTCCAATCTTTTGTGGTAGGGCCGATAATGGTTAGCCAAACCTTTTTGGATTCGTTAGCCCAATCCTTGTACTTATTTATTATTTTATTTTTAAACCGTACTGATATGTTAAACATGAAAGTAAATATGTAGTAGGTACCTCTCCGTCTGTTTGCTCCCTTATTTATACCTAATACGGATCTTGATACAATTTGACATGAACATATTATAAATTATGTGGTAGAACATTGGAATTGCTTTCCTATAAAAACTCATACAAGAAATAACATAGGCACTATAATTGTTGCGTTTTCCTATTTGGTACGGAACACTAAAACAAATAACACGTCGATTACGACCATCCTCCCACATAATTTCATTTATCGGACGTTTTGATGGTCGTATCTGTGTTTTAGGGTCGTACAACACTGATTCAATTTACCCATATTCCTAAGGTTGATTGATAACTCCCCCGTGGCAGGCTTATCATTATGCCCATTAGATCGCCGCAAGGGCCGGATTGAGAGGGCTTGGTGCACATTGAATAAATTTCATTTTTAAAACTCATAATCACTGGCACAATGTGCAACAAGCATGGCCAAAGAAAAAAAAGAAAAAAAAAACTCATATATTCCACCCCTGTGGAGAAATGGTGGCGGAGCGTAACTCCTGAGTTTTAGAATCATACGAAAACGGGTTCGATTACTTATAAAAAAAAAGTTTCGGTACCCATGAGTGACGAGTATACAGCTCCATTAAACTATGTGAGGAACGGACTGGTTTACCTTAACTGCCTCCTAAGATCTCATGGATATTGACGGGGACAGATAATAAGTTTTTTTTATAGTGTCTTGTGTATCTATCTTAAATTGTCTATAATAA
The DNA here is from genome assembly GCA_905147375.1 of Hylaea fasciaria. Lineage (NCBI taxonomy): Eukaryota > Metazoa > Arthropoda > Insecta > Lepidoptera > Geometridae > Hylaea > Hylaea fasciaria. The sequence goes on from LR990197.1 coordinate 11,051,737, forward strand.
TTCTATAAAAAAGTCGTGTTATTTACACCATTTCTAACTCAAGAACTGCTGGACCGATTTGCATGATCTTTGCTTTGTTACATTTATCTTTGTTCCGAATAACAGAATGAATAATTATAACATGGGAAAATTTTAACGAAAATAAGAAAAGATAATATGATAATTCATTTGCTCATACATTTTTGACAGGACAACGTCTGTCGGACCCGCTAGTATAATAAATAAGATAACTGAGTCCGCCTCTGATCACAGTGGATATCTCTTTTGAGACATTACAAATGACCGTAAATTCCCGGCCGTTTCCCCGCTCAGGATAAAAATTATCTAAATTATATTCGAGTGCTGATAAAGGGGGTGTCACACCAAATCCGTATCACAGTTTGTGTCTTGGGGTAAGATACGGATACAAAAACGCTAGCGCGACTGTTAGTAATGGCCTCACTTGTGTATGATTTGACCGATTGACGGTCAGACGGTAAACAAACATATTTACGCAATATGTTTGTTTGTTATTAGACTGTTGTAATACAATTTATATAATGATAAATGAATTTATTCTCAAAAAATGTTAGTACGCAGAGTATGAATAGGACAGAAAGATAATAATTTGCACGATAAATACAGAAAAGGGATGTTGGCGAGTCCCAAACTAGGCAAGAGGCCTATGTCTGGGGCTCGAGTAGTATAGTAGTAGATATCTTACTAATATTATAAAGCCGAATGTTTGTGAGTGTGTGTGTGTGTATGTTTGTTAGCTCTTCACGCTCAAACGGCTGGACCGTTTTCGATGAAATTTGGTATAGGGGTAGACTGGACCTATGAGACGGACATAAGCTATATTTTGTCTCAAAAAATAATCTCTAAGGGGGTGAAATAGGGGTTGAAAGTTTGTATGAGTGATTTATAATGCTTCAAGCTAGGAATCTGAAAATGTATATTTAGGCTTTTGGTAAGAAATAAAGAAATACGGGTTTCAGCTTTTTTGCAAAATCATCCCTAAAGGGGGCAAGGCAAGGGGTTGAAATGATGAGGTATTCTTTAGATGCACCCCCTACGGACCACAATAAACGGCTGAACGGATCGTCATGCAATTTGGCAAGGGGATAGATAATAATGGATACACGATAAAGAAAGAGATAGAGAGAGAGAGAGAAAAAGAGATAGAGGGAGAAGTATGTAGATTGAGATAAAGGGAGAGGGAAGGAGATAAAGGGAGAGTTAGAGAGTGAGGCGGAGAGATAGAGTAAGTGGGAAATATATAGATTCTAGGAAGAGAGAGAGAGGGGGAGAGAGATAGAGAGAGTGAGCGAGAGAGGGAGATAGATAGATTGAGAGGGTACATTTATCGAAATAGAGGGAGAGCGATCGAAAGAGGGAGAGGGAGAGAGAAAAGGAAGAGGAAAGGAGATAAAGGTAGAGAGAGAGCGTGAGAGGGCGATATAGAGGGAGTGGAAAATATGTAGAAATAAAGGAAGAGAGATCTAGGAAGAGAGAGAGTGAGAGAGGGAAAGAGATAGATTGTGAGGGAAGTGTATAGAAATAGAGGGAGAGAAATCCAAAGAGGAAAAGGGAGAAAAATAGAGATTGAGAGTAGAAAGGGACATATTATGTAGAGATAGAAGGAGAAGGAAAGATATACAGATAGAAGGAGAGGGAAAGCGATAGAGATGGCATATATCATAGATAAGATTATACCATAAATGTTATTATGTGACTCACAAACATACATACACATTACACACACACTAACTCACATTGTTGTAGTAAGATTAGGTACGTTTAACTTTGTCCCTCGATCTCGGTTTAATCTGAGAATTTTAATAATTATGTGGCTTTCATACTGTTTCATTTTCGGTACGTTATGACTTAGCGACCGATATCGGAAGCTAACTAATGTACAGACAGTCGCCCCAGTACCCGGATGCTAACTATGATGACACAATAATAATAATTATGCACAAACCTTTCAAATAGCTACCTATAGGTGTTGTAGGTAAATGTAACGCGGGTGAAACCGCGGGGCACCGCTAGTCTATATATATAATAGTAGATTTAATATAATATATAAATATAGTAATTTATTACAATACAATTCCATTGAAACACAATTTATATAGGTACCTACTTAACAGAATTAAAAATATAATATATACCTACTTACTACTGTTTTTTAAACGAAGTGCATGTTTATTTTGTAAATAGCTCAGAATATAATATATTCTACAATTAAAAAAATAATTCAAATATAGTAAATACAACGTGCCTTATCCATCCAACCTCCCGTCACCTCCATAACCATAACGGCACCACAAAAATCAAGTAAGAAGAATGATCACTCGTGACTAATTTTATTTATCGCGCCACCACCCCCGCGCATTTATTACGCGGGGCGGCCAATAAAACCACTGAATCAAAGAGAAAAACTGCTGGTGGATCTATAAATATTTTATTTCGGATAGTGAGATGTGCGGGCCCCACGAGTTTGTCATTCGCGGGAACTTCTCAAGACCACCGTCCATGAGACTTCAGTGTCAAGAAGTCTGCCAACTCAGTCGAAACGGGGTTCTACCATCATTATTCATGGATTAACTGGCATTTACTTAACTGAAGTTAGTTAGCTAATAAAGCGGATTATTGAATAAAGTTGCCTTTATATTTGCAATTGTGACGTTGTAGCGAGACTTAGTGCAAATCATCGCTATTGTAATTCCGACCCGATTACCAGTGACCAATTAGTTTTAAAAGTTTAAAAGTTTTTAAGGTTTTTATTGCATGGTACTTACTTGATCGTATTATTATTTTTAAGCGATAGCTGTAGTCCATGCACAGCCGTTCAGTGCAAATAACGTATTAAATGTGATTAATCATTCTAAGTTTTTTTAAATTACAAATATTATTTATGTTTAAGTACTAGTCAACTAGTAGTACTGTGTCAACTTCAGACAATATCTGCAAAAAAAAATCGAAAACTTCCATCATAGTCACCCTACACACGGAACCCGGGAACTTTTACTAATGTGTACTAGTCAAATGCTCTCTCGAGAATCCCACCATTGAATAAACCACTTTACTCCCCGCATATAGAGTGCAAAATCTATTAAACCTTTTATTGAGGTTCATATATTGCTGTTCGTGTGTCTGCCACTCATGCATATGGAAATGGGACTTAGGTCATAGAACGGTGCTCAATAGTGATAGTTTACCAGAATTCGGGAAAGAAGGATGGGGAAAAAATATTTTATTGGATTGTATATATTTTTTTCTAGCATTCGGAAACGTGTTATTCGTAGCGATTTTGCCGAACGTTTGTACTTAGAATAGTCGCCGCGTCAAAACGCTGTGTCAAGTGGGAGGCCCGATTCTCAAGCAATAGATAAAATAGATGTCGAATTTGATGTCCAAACCAAGTGGTAAATATAAATAAAAATTGGACTGCTAACAAAACTTAAAAGAGATAAACAAGCTTTCGACTCTTGATTAAGCAATGTGAAATGCAGTCGTCGGCATTGAAGTTGAAACGAAATGCTTGATATCTCTTCCTTTGACATTGCTAAATGAAAAGATTTGAAGTTTGTTGGTCGCTTTTCAGATTTGTTTGCAGTGAGGGATTCTTTGTTCATAGTTTTCTATAATGCATTACAGTGCCTCCGCTAACTTAATTCAGCCATAGTTTTAGAGGCCGGTTTAAAACTTTTTGAAGGGCAAAACAATTTATAGCTTAGTATTAAATTTTATGGAACGGTCTTTTAATGATTTATAATAATTATAACATCGTGTGTATTAAATGTAATGGCTCACAACCGCCGTATTAGAAGTTTTCTTGATACTTCAGTTACAACTTTTCGTGCGCCCTCAAAATAAAGATGAAGCAGAATATTACAAAAGCTGTGTAATGCTGGTACGGTACACAGATGTACCAGAATAAATTCTCAGTCTATTTTTCAGGTGATTTTATTTGCAAGTCTGTATACTGTGAACTTTATCTAGAATTTCGCTTAAAGAAACCGCGGGGTGCAGCTAGTCTGTAATAAAAAGAAATACGCACGACTTTGACCATAAAAAAAAACAAACAGCTTGCCACATCGCGCTATCGATTACAATGTTTTCAATTATCATCAACCCCCATATTTTCCGTTAAATAAGAACTCCCATTCCGCGGCCAAACGGCCGTAACCTCAACCGCCATAATAGTAATGATGATTGAGAACGGTATAAACATTCCGGCGGCGATTCTGCCAGTGCCCGTAGTTAAGGATGCTGTATACGAATTAAAATTAAAACGGACGCATTAAGGCTGCAATCGTTAGTCTTAATTTGGGTGGGCGATGGATGAGTTTTGCTGCAGTGGAGGCGATGCGATGAAGGATGTCCATTTGGTAAATCGTTATTTGTACAAAAAATGCGCAAATAGATTTAAAGTAAAGCACAAATGTTTAATTAGGAATAGAATAAGTCTGAAGGTTTACCTTTTATTAAAATGGAATAACCATTTGATTAAAGTAGAGTGTTCTTGCGTAAGACATAGATACCAATTTTAGTTAGATTCCTTTAGTTTCGTTCAAGGCGGGAGTCACACATGTTTTTTTTTTATTACTGGGAGTGTCTTTTGTTTGTACTAGGTTTATAGTAAAAGTCAGTTTTGGGTTAGAATTGTAATGACTTTCTGTAAATAAATAATGATTTTTTTTGAGTTAACTTCATACAACTTTGCTTATATGTTAAACAAATAATATTCATTTGACGTTGGTTCCAACTTGCTAGTCAATAACAGTGAAATAATACACAACTATAGTTACCTATTGGAAGTATATCAGAAACACAATTACTTAACTCCCCATTTAAGCTACAAACTGGGACAAATACCATTCCTCAGGCCAGACCCTCGAGGATCATTAATAACAACTAATTTAACCCTCTGCTAATCCATAGCCACACCTAGCTCCGTATAGCATGTCTTGGAGTGTAACACATGGCTCAAATTGAAATGCACAGTCAGCGTCGAGCGTGATTGACGAGCCGCGGCGAGCAAATACACGAAATACGTGCTTTTGCAATATACGACTGGAAACAAGGTGTTTACAATGATCGACCATTTGACTTGATGGAAGTGACAGGATAAGAAATAGTGATAAACGACATCAGCCTGTAGCACAGTGTTAAGCGACGCGGTGGCAGATAGTTTTGATATTGCGGAACGAAATAAACGAATAAAACAATATTAAGCGTACAAATTATAATAATTTGTTTTTAGTGTAAATGGAAAACTTTTTTTACAATAATATAATTATATCATAATTTCCTAGTGGCTTTTAGAAAAATGTGACGACATTGCAGGGGAAATAATGTCCAATTTTCTTATTTCACTCTAAATTCTACATTTGCACTCCTATTTTCTAGTAGGTATCCTATGATGTTGCACTCCACTGTAAAGATGAGTTGGTAATCAACTCGACCGCAATAAACTCGCCCGTGCGGTCGAGTTGCCACCTTTCATTTTAGTAGTAGCCTACTCGACCGCACGTGCAAAGTACAGTCAGTCGAAAAAGTGATATCAATCAAATTTTGCACTCATTTTGGTTTCTTATCTTATGTAACTCGCGCTCAAGTTAACGATTACTAAGTTGACGTTCAACCAACATGCGGAAGTTGACGGTTGAACAATGTTAGCATTACGAGTTTCCAGTTGCTTTCTGTTCGATTACTTTCCTCGACCAATGCTTACTCTGCGAAGTAATCAATACAGATTGAGTGCAGAATGCACCTTCATAGTTCAGTCAATTTCAAGTAGTATTTGTTTTCATTTCTTGGTAAATACTTGTTTGAAAAAAACTAGACTATTAATATTAGAATTCAAGTAAGTAGGTGCCATTAGACCTAAACACTGGAAAAATATACAAGTACTGAACTATTTCCTTTCTTTCCACTGAGCCCAATTTTTGGCAAGTGAAAGACTTTATGAAAAATTTCTTACCGATTTCACTTTAATGGAACGTGTTGTGATAAACATTACCAAGTGAGCAATCGTGTCGTCTCGTCGCATGTAAAAGCTAAACAGAACACGAGTTATTAAATTCGCACTCGCCACGCGTCACTAATTATCGGCCCGGACTCGGGAGGCTACACTGAAATGGTGGAAATGAAAATTGCATTTGACCTGCACAATGAACATTCAAAAAATTCACTGAAATTACTGTTACAAATAAATACAAAAAGTGTCACTTGTAAATTTTGCGAGGATTCATTAATATATTAACAATAATTTTATAAAAGAAAAATATATTCGATATCGCTGCTGTAAACTTTCATCGCCATATTATTCGATTTTCAGTACCAGTATCTCACCCTTATTATCAAAACGATTATTATACGCTCATAAACTGAATTGGAACGTACCAAACACCTACTTGAAGTTTTTTTAATATTTATTATTTTGTCCTATTATACGAAGCCCAACAAATACACACAAATTATCCTCATTCAATGATCTTTCACGGTACCACCCGTCCGGGATCTATTTATCAGCGGGTGGAATGCAAAGCGCAAGCGCGTTCATTGTTAATCACTTTGTCGTAATGAAAGGTGGGAGACTTTGTTGTTCATTGTTCTCGTTTATTGATGCTTCTCGCCAGGCCCCGAATATCCTGTATATGGAGGATGAAAAATGTTGTCTAGTAAGAGCACCACGCTTTGTAATCAGATTGAAATATTTCTTTTAGCTGATTATTTGCGGTGGTGGTTATTTGTACATGTGGGATATAGTGTTTAAATTTAAAGCAACGCTCTCAACTACATTTATGGCAAGTGATTTACAGCCCAAATTAATATTGTATCTCCTGTCCAAGATTGAAATCGATCTTGGATTGGTGCCTATCTTTCGATCGATTTCTAATCTGCGTGCCTTTATAAATCAATCCACGGATCGGTTATTGGCACGTTTGACCCTAAAAATTTATTGTGATATCAATCCTAGATAGCAAAATGTGTATTGGGTTGATTATTAATTTCGGCCGTTAGTGGCGAGTCAATAACAATCCCACTCAACACCAAGATCGAATAATAAACTTTTGACGTGGAATTCGGAGTACTTTTTTCACGAGTCCGTTAGAGTAGGTACTTAGATAAATGTGGTCACCCTAACCTCATTGAAGATGCCTCCCATCTTTCTACTTGCCAGGTTACTGGACTAGGCGGACATACAGCTGCTATACTGGATTATTGAATTTGTCGAGCGTACCTGAAACAAAGTAAAAGTAAGGTTAATTATTTAGGTAAATTATATGCACCGGCGGCGTCGCGATATCGCGTCCTGCTCATAAAAAGAACGAACATTTTCGCGGTAAGCGAGCTGAGCAATTTCTGATCCATGCCCAGAACTTTTGCAGTGCCACCCAGAACTTTGCATTGCTAAATCTTGCACGGTACTGTACTGCAATGTAATACAAAACGATTTAGCACTAGCCAACCAGTTAATAAAATGTTGTGTTAGGCGCTACGGCTGAATATCATTTACGAAGCTAGTTGAGTGACAGAGTTTAGTAAAAAGGCTAGGCTGTTAATTAAGACGCTATGTATAACGAGCTTCCGTAAAATGGGCGGTTTTTTGTCGGAAAGTTAAGCCGTAATTACAAATAATTATAAGCTAGAAAAAATACAGTGTATAAGTCAAGTATTTCAGTGAAAAATAATATTGTGCTAAACTTGTCTAGTATCTAGATAAAAAAATTCACGAGAAAGGACCCGAAATAAATCTTTCGACACATAATGTTTTTATGTTCTATGGAATTTTGAATTTTCCAATGAACTGAATGGATTCCTTTCTTCTAATTGAATAAAACGACGAGAATATCATCAGTCTGAGCGCTTACTAGGCGGCTAACCCGCTAATTCATACATACATGAATCGCTCCTATAATAGCGCCTTAAACGGCTAACTAAACTAGTTGGCTGCGACACATAGATTCTTGTCTTGGAGAAAAACATAGGCTATTATCCACGCGAGTGAAATACTAGTAAAAAAACAAGTCTTAAAAGATAAGGTTCTTTTAAAAGCTGCTGTTGGAAGTAAGCCTCGCTACGTAGCAGTTCTTAAGTCTTCATGGTCAGTATTTTAGTGCAAAGGGACGAGGGGCGATTTAGTTGATAACCTTCCACTTTGGGCTATTGCTAGCTATTACTCTCATAGAGGTTATATACTTGAAATAAAGAAAAAGAACTGGCCAAGTTTGTGTTGAGCTAAGCATAGTGTTGGGTTCTATATATAAACGGATATTTCAAAAGTGAATTACGTATCATGCTAAAAATAACCTGCGTTAAAATTTAACACACGGATACTGTTTCTTTTTCAAACTTTTTGTGACGTCTTGGCTGGTATTAAAGGGTGACATTGTTAAGAATTTGCGTAGCTTAGGTATATCTTGCCAAATATGTATAAAACTTCTAAGAACCTTACAAACCTACATCCCAAATGTCAACGATGTAGTTTCCAAGTAAAGTTTATTAATAAGGTGACTTTAACGTACCGAAATATATTATATAGACAATTCTCAGTCTCTGCGTGCTTCTTCTATGCCTTATAACACTTCGAGAATTTAACAGTAAATTGACCACGATTTTCTACTTTCAAAATATAATCTTAATCATAGCTTCGCAAGGTACACCATTTCATTTCCTCTACGCGAATTATTCTCCTCTTTTCTACGAGATACAAATGCGATATCTGCGAAAATTTGAAATGACAGCGTGAACGGTTCGGCATGTTTATGTCAATCGAATTTTACTTACACAAAGCAAACTCGGCTCAAATTGTGTGAGAAGCGCGTTTGAAACGTAACATTAAAACGCTTCCGCTTATCGATTGTCAATCCTCAGCTTACAATTGAGTTTTTAAGATTATCGTACGGCGTACATCAATATGATGATAAAAAAAACGTATTGTACCTACGTATCTAAATCCTCAGCAGTTATAATTCCGACTTTTGCCTAATCTAATTAACTTTTAAACAATATGGCCAGCGATTTTGCTAAATCTCAATTATTATTGTGATACATTTATTCTTTACTGGTACCTATTCGGCTCACCTTATTAGCATTGCAATTCAACTGGGCAGTGCCACCAGTACTCAATTGCTGTTTATTATGAAGTAGTTAGTTTATTAAAATTTGTACATTGTGAAGACGTTTAACTATAAAAACAACATTAAATTAAGTTTTTAATTAATCTTTGTTTTATACATGCCACTTATAATTTTGAGAGCGAGAGTTTTTTCATAAGAAATTAGTAGATTAGGTTCGTTTGGGTAATAGTAGTCGCCCGCTAGAACGCCATAGCTTGGGCCATCAGCAAACATCTCACATTGATATGACAGCTTTTATCAGGTATTGTTTGGGTTTTACGATTGACGGCGCGGCGTCTGAGAAACGTTCCTATTTATTCCTTTACGAACGAATTAGGCATTGGCAGTGCAATGAATAACCATTTTGAAAAGGATGTCTTCTATTTCTTGCAGCAGATTTCCGCTTTATTGGCCTATGTCTCAATTTAATTCAGATTTCATTTGATACACCTATTAAATTAATACAACTTGAAGAAAGTTAGCCACACCCACAATTTTCAAAAAGTTCTATGGAAAGATATAAATAGTACATCTTAAGTTCTATGGTTGAAATGAGTTGATAAAATATACGATAACACCACTTATGGGGCTGCAAAAAACAAATTGTTCATTCCCTTTGCATTAATATTTTTAGCTCAATGCACCTTTTTAATATTTCGGCCATTGAAGCCGGTATTATAAACGAGGGTTCAAAAGAGTCGTGAAAAGAAATTCACCCGCTGCGCTCAACACGAATGGAGTTTCCAAAGCTTTGTATGCTTTAATTTTTGGAGATAAATATGGACAGATAAGTTAATAACCTCTACATACCATATTTTTTAGTTGCTTTGATGGCACTATACCTTTTAATTTAAGTTTCCTGTCGAGTCGTGTCGTTTCGTGGCTTTGTAATTTTGTTATGGGAAAAGTAAAGCTTATTTAATGAAATAAAAAACTAAACCTAACCTTACAAAATATAACAGAAAAGGCTTTCGATAAAAAAAAATATATTGTCCTTTTTGCTATTGTTATTTTTTTCATTTGATTTAATTGATTTATTTTCATTTCTTTTTATTGTATTTTATTTATTTTATTTTGACAGAACAACCTAAGATAACTGTTGTACCAGTTACAATTTAATACTGTGACGCAACATTTATGTACCGGCAAAATTTTGAACTGCGCGTACTCGCGACATGTTACATGGCGAGCTAAAGCCAAATGCCTCCTGCGCTCGAGTCACAGAACAGAGGCTCGAGAACAGGGCCTTACATCTTTGACGCGGATGTGGAAGATCTTAGACTATTGTCGGCGCAACTCAATAAAAACTGAATTTGTTGGCGTAGCTTGTCTATCCCGGACCCGTATCGGAAGGTCGAACACGCCTCGAGTCTACACTTTGTTATGAATATTATGTCTACTGACCAGCGAAATGCTACAGAAATTTAGGTATTGAAAGCGCTGCGATGTTTCTGAGAATGTTCTTAGATATCGTATTTGTAAGTCATTGTGTAAAGCGACAGTCAATTACTTTGTTCTGGGTTAATTTGACAGTTATAAAAATTATGAATTTAATTTTGGAATCTTTTCCAACAGTTGTTGCATTTAATTTATAAAATGTGCAAAAAGCTTCATTCATGTACCTAAGATGTATTATGTACGTAAGAACTCTGGGATTAAATATCTAGTGGACGGAAATTTTGGTAATCCCAGATCAAAATTCAAAGTCGAATAGCAAAAGTATATTTGATTATACTCGTATAAAACCCACAGAGTATTGAAATGAACAAAATAAAATGAACCATCATTTTTGTTATTTAAACATACAAGCAATTGCTTAATGCAAAATTCATTTTTCTCAAAAATCCTGCAACAGCACTAAAAGCGAAGTTTGTTCAGTTAACGAGCGACGACTGGGTAATTAATGCTAAATCTTTTCTGTCTATATAGTTAAGGTAGAGATGAGGAGTGTATCCGGATTCCGGCATCCGGCGTATCCGGACACATTTAGAGATATCACATGCCAGCCATTGAGCCGCATGCCGTGCGATGGGCTATCTTAGCCACTCATTTTGTAAAGCCTAACATCGTGCCGTATGACCCTATTAAAGTTTATCGAAAGCAAATTGAACCCAACTCATATCCATATTTTTTCAATTTATTTCTTTAATTTTATGCGAGTGGTTATTCAAATTTAGAAGTTAGCATCTGTTTATTGACTTGTAACTGACGGCACTATATCCAATTCAATGCTGAGACTGCACACAGTAAAATGTTCATAGGCCGGATAGTGTGTAAAAATTTACGCCGGCTATCCGATATTCGGAATAAACATTGCCTACACCTCTAATATTTTCAGTATAATCAAGAGCCCTCCTGCCCTTTGGCACGAGGGCACTCCGCCGACCCCTCTCAGTTTTGGACGGTTGATTTTTAAATACTCCAAAATAATTAGTAAGAACCTCATTAATTAATAATTTACTTTAACATGAAAGTTAGCCATACTTACAAAGTAGCATCAATCCAATATTCATGGAGAATCCGAACAGGAAATAATGTATTGAAATGATTTGTCTGTCTGTCCGTTTATGTGTAGAATCAGCGAAGATTGAAGCACAAATAGAGTAGGTATGTTTTTATCGTTTTTAGCTGCAATTAATATTGTAGCTCCTATCTAAGATTGAAATCGATCTTGGATTCCTGCCTATCGTTCGATCGATTTCCAATCTGCGTGCCTTCATAAACCAATCCACGGATTGGTTATTGGCACTTTTGACCCTAAAAATGGATTGTGATATCAATCCCAGATAACAAAATTTGGATTGGATTGATTATTAATTTCGGCCGTAAATCAAGTTACAACGACCGCGGTCACAAGAGCAGACTAGAACCGGTTCGTTCGAAACGTCGATTGACAATATTACTTTATATATGTAAAGAAATACAGGTGTATTCCTTTGATTTTGAATTTTGCCGCACATGGCGTTGTCAATAGAGTAGAAGCAATGACAGCCAGATTATCGAGAAGTTATGTTGACATTTGGTTTGTCAGTGCAGTTATATTTTTTGTTTTTGTATCTATGAAATTTTATTACTCGGTTAGAAGAAAATGGCGATTTTTCAATGTTGGTTGTATAGTGAAATAATTTACAAAAGAACCCATAAATTGTGAAAGAAACAACATACGAAATAGAAACTTTAAATGTCGTTTCTTTGTTTACAGGTAGGAGTCTAGATAATGGCTAATAGTGTATTAAGTTATGTAGATAATTCTAACGAAATAAAACTTTGTTTACAGAGCAACACAAGTTTATCTATTTGCTTTTCACAATTGATTGGAGATAAATACTATTATATATATTATATTTTGTCTAACAATTATTCTGTAGGACGCTCAGTGAGAAAACAATATTTAACTATCAAAATTACGAATCAAGGCAACACGCAAAAGGTGTGTTTAGATACATAATAACAATAAATTTGTGGTGTAATTTAAGTACTATTATTGTCACTGCGCACCCCCTAATGGACGGAGCGTGATAGAACGACCGTCTCGACGTCATTAACGTTGATATAAAATATTTAAATACGTTAATGTAGGTGCTTAGAAACGATTACGCACTCACTTTCTTATTGTAATAGTTCTATATTTACTTTACATTTGGTTGTTTGTCGAATTATGACAATAAACCAATGGAACCGGCTTGTGGCATCACTTTTTATTTACACGGTAAACTAATTTGCGAATGCCCAAAATTATATTTTTAAATTCAATGTTGTACATTTAAAAATGGAATTAATGCCAACAACAGTTACAATTTGGTAAATGATTTATGAACTAGTCTGAATGGTATCACAGAATTACTAATAGTACGTAATTGGGTTCCCGTTCAATTAGTCTCAATGTTCGAGCAAACCCGGGATCCCTTTTACGACTTTAACTTCGTTATCGGCAACTGGTTAATTACTTAGGAGTATGGATGTCAAATGTATGTTTTTAATTAATAAATGATAATAGGACATAAACATTATTGGGATTATGAGAATATCGATGTTGCCTGTTGCTTTACCACTGCTAATACGAGATATCTATACAATTATATGAAACTAGATGACCCAGGGAACTTCGTACCCTCCACTATTCCACTCCACTCGGTAATCGCCGTCGGCGTCGGAGTCAGCGTCGACAGAGGCATCGGTGTCGGTTTTGGCATCAGCATCGGCATCGGTATCAGCGTCGGCATCTGCGTCGCAGTCAGCCTCAGCATCGGTGTCAGTGATGGCGGTGACGTCGGCATTGGCATCCGTGTCGACGACAGCATCGGTGTTGGTGTTGGCGTTAACGTCAGTCTGTGTCAGTGTTGGCGTTGACGTCGGCATTGGCATCCGTGTCAGCGTCAGCATCGGCGTTGGTGTCGGCATTCACGTCAAAGTCTGTGTTTACGTCAGTATCAGTGTTGATGCGAAATCGGCGTTTGCATCAGCGTCAGCATTGGCATCAGTATCAGTGTCGACGTCGGTGTCAATTTAAATGACAACACAACAACTATCATAATTAACTTTATTCCTTCCCAAATTATCAACAGGCATTCCACCGCCAACTCATTATAATTGCTCACACTAATTGATAGATGAGCTTACTTTAAGTAATTGCCGAGCCACCGTCTACCTGCGAGTCTAATTGGACTACCGCCACCTAGCGACGATTAGGCGAAACTATTTAGTTGTTAAGTAATTTGCTGAACTCAGGCTTCTGCAGAATGATAAGCTCACGTAAGGTGGAAGTTTTGGATGGTTCACCAAAAAATGGAACGTTGCTAATTTCATATTTTTTCTGTGTTCGTTAACGTCCACGAGTGTGGACAAATGATATAAACCCAAAACTCCCAGGAAGTTGACTGGCGAGGACTTGACTTTTGAAAACATAATATACTTGAAATACTTTTACACTTGAGATTGACTAAAATGTGCGAACCATGCGAAGCCTAAATAAGATAAAAAAAATGTGCTAGTGGAAATGCGGCGTTTTCCTCATCTCAGCAATGATTGCTGCGTCTGTAACGTAATGAGTTTGACTTATAACCAAAAATGTGACGTTGATTTCGTATTGTTATCTCAAGTTTATGAGTTCGCAATTTTGCGTATAAATCATACAAACTTAATAAACACGCAATGCTACTCTTTACTCTTATATATTATAAAAGGATTATATTAGTGCTGTGGAACGCAATAATTTGTATGATAACACTAATATCAGAGGGTATTACGTAGGGGCCAGTCAAAATTATTCAACTAGTAGGTACGTGCAATGGAAGCGTTATCTACTGTTGTTGATAATTAACTATGGTACTGTCCGATACAAAAAAGTGTTATCTAGTACGGTCCAAATAAAATATTTTTTGAAAAGAGATCTGGTTTAGTATTATAAAGAAGAGTGTGGGTTTAATCTAAAAGTTATCTTAGTTCTTATATTTAATATATTATAATGTTAATATAATTGTATTATTATTATAATGTTTGGGGAGAGCCCATTGTTACAGCTTATGACAACATAAACATCAAAATAATTCATTATTGTAAATGTTCATAAAACACACATTGACAGCATCGCCGTACTGAATTGTAATACATATTAATGCAACATATTGTCCACATACTTAAACCAAAATAAAACATTCAATTGCTCACATATTTATGCCACTGACTGTACCTTTCACAACTAATAACGTCTGTTATTACCCATCATTATTCGGGTAAGCTTATTATGGTTCAGTAAATTAGAAAATTCAGCTCTGTATAGCTGAAACCATTTACTGTACATACGTGCTTCATATTATAATACGATAAAATAATTGTGAACAAATTATCTAGAATCAGAACTTGGTTTTAGTACGGTTAGTTTTTTCACTTCGAACTGATCTTACTGTTGGATATGACCTGGTGATAAAAGTTTACAATCCAAAATACTGTAAGGCTGTACTTAGTCTTACCAGTTACATTTATGTAAGTAGGTATTTAACTACTTACATATGTAACTGGTTGACTAAGTTAATTAAATTTGACGTTACTGCAACATAATTGTCTTATGTTGGGTACAAGCGTAGCGTGCTACATTTTTTTGTCAATCGTAGGCCGCATGTGCTACCGCGTAGCTCAGGACATTTGAACAAGTTTGGTGCTACATCGAGCGCTACGATTGCTACGTCGTAGCTTCTTTACTGTACTATCTAACGAGCCTAGCCGGTGATAGCCTTGTGGGTGAATGTCCACCTGCTAAGCAGGGGTCGGCGAGTTAAAATCTCAGTGCGAGCGAACAACCAAGCTGTTGGTTTTCAGTGAAGAACAATATTCTGAAGAAACCCACATACCCGAGAATTATTTCAGAGGCTTCTTATACACCAATCTGGAACGGGTACAAGTGGTGGATTATGGCATATGGGAGACCCGTGCTCAGCCGACAGGGGTTATGTTGATGATTCTAGCCAAACATTTTATAGAACAATTTTCTTCATTGACCACACCGTGGTTAAATTGTTTTTGAATAAAACTCGGCGTTCTCGGCCTTTGCAAACATAAATGTCGAGAACGGCGAGTTTTATTTTCTCCGCGCATTTCTTTGTGTAGTGTTTTAGCACTGAGTAGTGGACTGTTTCGGATAAAAAAGTTCCGTAGATAAAAGTTATAGTAGACTAGAAGTACAACTTCGCTCTGTTACTGCCCCATAGTGGAGTTTGAAGAAGTTGCCATTGTAGTTAAGCGCCTTTCATTGCAGTTTCGTTTTTAGTCCACAACAAGAAAAAGAAAGGCACAATATATTATGTAAACATGAAAAATATTGTACTCTTTCTATACAACGATGATGTTGCGTGGAGTAGTTTATAATTTTAGTTTTGGATCAAAAATCGGGTCTAAACTTGTTCCATTTGATTGATACGATTAGAATTCCTCAAATTTTCACATTTAAATTATTGGGCTTATTTTAAAAAACAAAGTCGTTCAATTTTTGTCGCCTCGGTTTACAGTTGGGACAGGTCTTGCGACTTTTCCGTACATTCTCTTCAACGATCATCAAATAGACACAATATATACCAACTAGCAAAAAGGGGCCAATTTAAAATTATAGATTCTTATATTCTTTATTGTACACATAAAACATAATATATACAGTGACATTCACACTAAAGTAATGTACAAAGGCGAGCTTAACCCTGTAAAGAGTTTTCTTCCAGCAAACCCTTGAGGAAAGAAAGCGTTCAGTCGAGTGAGTAGATATATATTTTCATATTAGTTTGTATACGCATTATACCCGTTTTTAGCTAGTAAATAATATAATATATATTCACCGTTCGAGAAAGTTTAAGAACTGTCAATAGTAGTATATAGAATTCTAAATATATTAGACACAAATACCTCGTAACCTGTAACCCTGTAAGATAAATAGGTATCGCAAATTCAGCACAACTTCGGTCCTTCCCTTGAGTCGTATAAGTCTCAGTTGTGGATCAATTTCATCCTGGATATTCGTGTGTTGTGCTGAAATTTGTATTATTGTTTTTATGGCTGTAAAAGCTCCTGTATAGTATGCCGCCGACTCAGGCTCGGGACTGTCCCTACGGTCTAGACGTACGTAGGCGTCTTGAAAAATAACTTCAGACTTTTTCCTAACATAACTAGTTCGCCTGAGTAGCCAATACACGTAAGGTTGTAGCGCTTAGAACAGACTAGGACCACGTAATAATAAACAAGAAAATTTTGTTCAAAAAAAACATTACTGGACAATTTTTTTTTACTTGGATTACAATTTATTTTCCGTTCTATTGATTTAAAACCAAACTATTGAATCAATTTTAATGAAATATTTATTGGCCCAATCTGAAAGTACACGTTTTCAAATAAAACAAAGTATTTCTTAAATCAGTTCAAAAATAATGAAAGTTCTGAGATTGCAAACAATAAAAAAACAAACGAATTTAGAACTTATATTTTTGAGGTTGGTAAAAAATTGGCATCGCCCGTCCCTCAGGGTTCATACGTCACAGTCGCGGATCGATTCTGTGCGGAACCCGCTCCTTTGTACTTTTTCATCTCCCGAGGATTAACTAAACTTCGCCGTTTCAGTTTTAACCCGCATCGGAGATATTGGCCCGGCTGTTTGTTGAATGGATTTTATATTATGTAATCGATTTTATACATATATATAAAACGATGTTCGTTTGTTGCGCGCCTAGCTTATTATTACCTATGGTGATCAATAATCAATTCGTACATAACAAGTCAGTACATTTTCACGGGTTGTAATGTACGTAAAGCATGAAAGTGAAAATATAGTGTTAGCCCAGTAACTTCATAAACAATAGAAGCAAGGTTCTTTGGCAACTTTACTGAGCGTAATTTAGTTTTTGGACTTAATTTTTATTAACTTGAATTGGTTCGCGTTTGACCTTTGTCTCATTTCGATGTGATCTAGAAAGGTACATACACGCTAATCTATTCACGCATGCCCTCACGTGTGGGGCGGACCACGGCGGGCCAAAATCTAATAGAAAACCGGTCTATTTCTCGTAGCCACACGAGATGGGTTAAATACTCTCAAGCAGCCTCCAGCAAGCAGTTCCACGAGTTCTCTGCCCACGTTAGAGAAATGCAATGCGAATCCTTTGTATACAAACTTCGCAGTACACGGTGGTGATACCCATTAGTGCGATATTGCATGCACGAGCTTAACCCTTCGCCGCCTACAAGCCGGTATCACGTTCGTTACAGATCGGATGCAGATTTTGTTATGCAGATTTGAATCTAGACGATCGGACGACGCCAATTGCCCGCCGGTTGTTATAAACGGGAACTTGGTAACTGACAATTGAATGGTACTCGGTTATAGAAAAAAACACTCGTTTATAATAAAAATGCCCTATTAGAGTTACATAGGTATGTACGTAAACGGCTGTTTTACTTATGTAATCGCTTTTTATTTTTGTTAATTATTGTCTGAGGTTTGTTTTAAATTTGTGGTTAAGAGAGCAGTTCGGAGTTTGGTGGAGTTTGCCTGTTCTGTGTTTTACAGATATTGTTGTCAGTAACAAGTTAATTATCTAACTTACTAAAGCATTTTCTAATCAGTTCCAAAAAACGAATTGGTAGGCTTTGTAAAATATTATACCATCCCAACATTAGTGCAGTATACACTAATACAACAATATTATATTATGTGATAAAGTTATTTTTTGTCCCCTTCTACTTTTGCAAATCAAACACTTAAATCTCATTCACAAAGTGAACAATAAAAACATTAAATGTGGTGAAGAGTAACCGATTATGGGTTGAGTTTGAAAAATGGTCAGATACCGAGTTCCTACCGTAGGAAGCCCACCAACCAATAGCCGTCTATGAGTGCACAGATGGCCGCTGCAGCGCTGTTTCCCTCAATAGATAACCGCTGAGGTTAGCGGAGGAATACGGATTTTGACACCAGCTCTATTGTGCACCTATTGTGCACCTATTGTGGTTCTTAGATTGTGGCTATAATATGTATGAATCTAAAATATCTTATACTAGCTGCGCCGCGCGGTTTCACCCGCGTTTGGATAATATACGATACATCGTTATGAATTGTAGCTTATGTGTTATTCTGATGTATAAGCTATATTATTGTAAAGATTCATTAAAATCCATTGCGTAGTTTTTACGTGAAAGAGTAACAAACATCCATCCATACTTACAAACTTTCGCGTTTATAATATTAGTAGGATTGTATAAATATTATATTACCTATATTGTATCTTATATTATAAGTAATATGTATTTCCTACGCAAGTGTGTTTCATTTTTGGCCACATCTTCGCTTCCCATCATGTGATATTGTGGTCGAACG
Organism: Hylaea fasciaria; assembly: GCA_905147375.1. NCBI lineage: Eukaryota > Metazoa > Arthropoda > Insecta > Lepidoptera > Geometridae > Hylaea > Hylaea fasciaria. The sequence goes on from LR990197.1 coordinate 11,070,700, forward strand.
CTCGCCTACTAAGTACGTCTTTAAAAAAAGTAGGGTACTTAAGTACAAAAAAATAACTTAAATTGTGGTATGATTGTGCTTAAGATTTTTTGGTTAAATAGTCCAATTTACAAGGCCCAGTCAGTCAATAGTCAAGTTCAGCTTATTTATGTAATTTACTTAATGAAAGGTACCTACCTTACATACGTACTAGGTACTACCAAAAATATGGGTCATTGTTTCATCAGTCGATTAACTTTAATGACACAGACAAAGCGAAGCTACGTGGTGAAGCGATTCATAAATAATAAATGTAGTGGTTATTTGTTTTATTTTCAAAGGCCCCACTCCACTGAGCGTTTTTATCGATCGATGTTACCGACGCGTTTTTTCGTATCTTTACATTCCGCGATTTTATCGCATGAACCTTGAATACGTCGTTTGACCAGTCTTTCAATAGTACATACATGTAGTCTACCTATGCGCATCTGTCAAGTATCGCGCGTTAATATCGCCGCGGGACGCAAAAACGCTCTACGGCTCGCCGTGTCATGTATCGCTCTATAATTATAATATGACGGCAGTGTGTAGTGGAACGCGCGCGTCCCCATACAAAATGTAACACTGCGATTTTATCGATCGATAAAAACGCGCCAGCGTGGAAGGGCCTTTAACCTTACTTAGCTCTATTCCTAACTTTAATCCATTGTACCTCGAATGTATAAAGTATAAACCGAAGACCGCACCGAAGCCAGACAGAAATGTAAACTCATATTGTATGAGCCAAGACTCATTTCAGGTCACGGCGCCATCCCAATTAGATAGTAAAAAAATTATCTTTAAGAGAAAAAGTAGCTATATCCGACTCAAGTATTTAAAGAGTACCGTCATCAAGCAGTATCGAGAATTAGACAGGCCGGCCTGGACTGGCCCGGCTTGATAGCTTAATCCCGGCCTTTTTATCTCGTGTGTCGGCCACGGTCGGCAGTGCGCTATAGACCGGCCACGTATGTAGGTGGGTGCTTGGCTTTACAAGAATCGTAATTAAAATAACATAGTAGGCACTATCAAGAATGTAATTTTTAGTTTTGTGTTTGACCACTATCACACAATGGAGTATGAAGTCTACGGTGGTTCACGCTTACCTAGAAGTAACCTTGTTCGCTCTTGACATGAAGACACGTTTCGGGGAACACAGACCCCGGCATGAGTTCCATACAGTTCTGAATGAAAACAATCTTAAAATCCTTACCAGAAAACCGTAGCAAGCCCGGTGGAGATTACAAAAACATTCTGAATCCCCACTATTGGAGATTACTCGATGGGACTTGTCGGAATAAACCAATTGCACCCACAAAAGCCTTTATATTCCCGCCCTTGTCACTAAACAATTGGTGCTGCGATATCGTGTAGACTTACGCGAATGTGCGTAAGTCGCAATCCAGGCCACCGACACATATCGCCCCTACTGATCGTTACCAAGGGTGGGGGGAGGGGAACTCATGTGTGAAGTTTAACGACTCACGAGCGATAAAGCCACGCGAGTATCGCCGAATTATGTGATTACGCGGCACTGAAAGGGAACGAGTGAGAATGGAGTAATAATTAGCTTGATGCTTTAAAAGAATTAGGGAGGAAGTTATGGTGTGGGAGTTCGGTTTTGGTTCGGGTGATCGTGCGATCGTCATTAGTCTTGTATGATTACCACTGTTACCACCGTGTACTGATACAACTATGAAAACAATTGTACATGGGCCTCATGAAGGCACTCTTGAAAGGTCATAAAAAGTCTACCGCTGGATTCAAAATACATCAAATTGAGAAGAACCGGCCAGAAAATCGATTTTGAACTATTCAATATTAGTCAAGCAACGTAATTTTTTGTGTGTATAATATTACAACTTTCTTTGCAAGTGATACATTAACATAAAAATAGTGAAAACTAATAGCGACAACAACGACAGAAAAACAACGTTAAATAGAAAAACGAAAAAAAGTCATGTAAGTATGTGTACGTAGGTACATAGCGAAGTTTCGGTTTTTCTACCAAAATGAGAGATACAAAACACCAATCCGGCCAATATAGCCGAACGCAGCGTAAATACGGTACCAGTGGAAAACCCGTGACAAATTGATTGGGTTAATCGCGTCCACGCGTGAGTTACGGACAGACGTCGGCTGCCGGGTGATAATTAAACAGGGCCGGCCACTGTAAGGGCGCAAACAAACTGAGGCGGTCGCGGTGCAGGCGATCTCTAAAGGTTTTTAGGTGTAGATATACAAAAAAGCTAATTGTTATCCTAGTTGCGTAGAGAAGATCAAGTAACAAGCATAATTTCATAAGGTCATACTATTTTACTACTATACGACATCAAAAGAGTCGCAGGCAACTGGTGGATGCAAGTGGCAAAATTATCGTTCGGTGTGTTCTAGGGGGAGGCCTATGTTCAGCAGTGGACGTCTTCAGGCTGATGATGATGATGATGATGATGATATTTTATTGTTATCGCCATATGCGTATCTCGTTCCTATGGCTGGATCAAAACCTTCTCTAAGAAAGAGAGAGAGAAAGAGGCAGAGAAGGACCATAATCCACGATAGTTGCCCAAAGTGGGTTGATGGAAATCGCATATCCTTGAATTTGAGGCTTACTGGAAATGCTGTTTCACGATGTTTTATTTTGCCGTTTCTGTACGATATCTCATACGAAATCTGCATTAGCGTAGATCAATATTTGAACGGATACCTTTTGGTGGTGATCCGCAAATGTTACCTTTACACCACCGCCGCTCCAGCAGTCAAACAAATACACTCATTGGCAGACTTTGTTGCGTTCCTCTAAACATGGCCGTGACAACTCACGAATCATATTAGCAGCTCTTTTAGTGGGCCAAATACTGACCAATCACAACAAGGGCCTGTGCCAAATCCACCAATAGCAGCGCAAACAGGGCGCCGGTGACAAACTGATTGTGTTTAATCGCACCCAGGAACGAGTAGCGGCCGAGCGGCAGCGGCCGGGTGATAATTAAACCGGGCGACGTGACTGCCGCTCGCGTACTCAATAATGCAGTGCGTGAACATGAATAGAAACTCCAGTTTTGAATACTCTAGGGCTTTAGGGTGAATTACAGTTAGAATCAAGGTTGGAGGCGACATTCGGGAACTCTGATATTAACGGTGATAACGCTGGTTCCCCATAATATGCCAATATGACTATCTTTGTACTTAGATGCTCGAGCCTCGGAATGTTTACGATGCAATATACGTCCGTTACTTATTATAGAGTAGCAAGGTTCCTGGTATTTAATATGTACTATATTTCCTGACTGATTGATTTTTAAACTCCAATTTGGTAGTATTGGAACTGAACTAGGTAGTGTAAATGTATATAAAATGATACATTCACGTTTAGCTTGTTTCCTGAAAAGTATACGTAGAGGTTCTATCAGTGTAATAAAACCACATTTATTACAAATCTACATCTTTCAGAGCAACCTGAAATCCCTTCTAATCTCTCTTATCCCTTTAATAATTGCAAGGGTCTAAAGACCATGTACGGATGTATCGGAAACGATGCGGTTTGTAATTTATTGCAAAAATAAGGGCCGACCCGAAGGCTATACGATCCTATAAGGGCCATGAGGACGGACTTTAAGCAGGTGCTACGCTCACCCGTTGGGTACGGACTGAAAATGCTCGATTTTAACCGGTATAAAAACGGGTTATGTTTTCGTAGCAAAATCAATCTTTTGCTACGAAGAAAATTAATAATAGCATTAATCTATACTTCTATAATAATATTATAAAGAAGAAAGATTTGATTGTTTGTTTGCTTTGAATAGGCTCCGAAACTACTGAATCGATTTGAAAAATATTTCAGTGTTGGTAAGCTACACTATCCCTGCGTGATATGTGCTACTTTTTATCACGTAAAACTAAGTTCCCGCGGGATAGTAGTTAACGCGGATGAAACCGTAAGGCGCTTCTAATTGTGATAAATAAATAGTGGTAGATAAGTTATGGAATGGCTCAGGACTGGGACGAGTATGAGCAAACTCCACCTACAGGCGTAGAGGTCCAGATAGCACTCGTACCTACTAACGAGACAGGTTGGTGAATGCTAGAGTGGCGAAATCTTGCCTCAACTCGGTGGAGAACTGCCCACGACGGGTTTTTAGTGGGTTCAAATCCCACCTATCCGTATGGGGCGTGTTTAGTAGTAACAGGTAGAGAAATGATGAAAACTAAACAGAAACATTCGAATGCAAACGTTTAAGCTACGTGAAGCTCGCGAAACGTTTAAATTACGTAGTATGCCTATTCCCTGTGTGTTATTATAATATGAACATACATATTTCCACATAAGGCTACGTAGTGTAACAAAATTGATAAAATCCCGACCTGATAAAACCCCATTCAAAGTTACCGGAACTTTTAGGTTCCTTGGTACTAACTTTTAAGCCCTCGGGGACATGGCATTGTCTTGAAATATTATAATGATATGGTTTTTTTGATCATAGCAAGATTGGTTTCTTGGAAGTCAAGGGCGCTGGGTTCCGGATATATTCGATTATGGGATTGCAAGGCGTAGGGAGACTGGTGAACCCTTCCGCTCGCATCTTTGGTTTTTGACGGGCTGGGGGTTGCAAGAGACAATAAGAAAATAATGAAATTGGATTTCGTACATTATGGGTTTGTGTGTGTAAAAATAAAAATGTTATGATTGTTAGATCGATGTTCCAATCGTGAGTTTTGGCGGCAAAGTTAATGAAGAGGCCTAAAAAGGCCACTGACGTGACTTAACGACTGCTATCAATAGATAACCCTCCGAAGTACAGGGCGATGGAAAAGCGCACATAACTTATGAAAGTCACTGGTGCGCCATAACCCAAGGTCCAATACTTGTCTCAAGTCTTGAGTAAAATAAAAACAAAAATCACACTCTACCCCTGACAAAAACAAGCTATTCGCAACCTTAACCCATAGACATACAGACAAATCCTTCAGCAACCAACCCGCAGAGTCATTGTACGTATGTAGTACGTGTACAAATTTTGTAATAATGTAACTGTGGCCGACATTCAATTTTAAGTCGTATTGTTTGAACGGTAGAGTTGAAACGAGCTGGGGATGTGCAAATTTGTGTGTGCAAAGGTAAACACTTGTATTGGTAGAGACCCCTAGAAGAGACGTCAAAAAAGTGCCGTAGAGTTTGCTAACGAGAGAGGGGAACAATGTATGCTCTACTTCGAACTTTGGATCCCTTCCTGTTTTATCAGGGATTGATTGAACGGATTTGAATACGTGCAAACATTTACGTTGGTTGCGTTAAAACTTTTGTGGAATTTTAATTATTATTGATGTGAATGTTTGGGGCTTTAGGGAAGCGTAGCCGGCAGTGTGAAACGTTTTAGATTTTACCCGTTAATTGTTACAAATGGAAAACTTTCACAATGCCTAGGTATATTGCCATTTTAAAGGTTCGTGTGAAAATTAAACAGTGATTTGAACTCTTTTTTTCGAATATCACAATTTTTTATGTCTGTTTCGACGAATTAGAAGTCTTTCGGCTGATGATGTAATCAGGTTACATAATTAATATAAGCTAACTGAAACAGAACAAGGTCCGTGATAACGATACATTAGGCTGGCGAATACGAATGCGAGCCGATAACGGCGCCGTTATATCATGGGGATAGCGCTACAGATTAAGAAAAACATCCTATTGAAGTGCAATTGACAGTGACAGACAATAGCTTAAACGCAACATAATATCATACAATAAAACGTAGAACAAGAAACGGTATAATCAATAATAACGCTCGGTGTTCCATATATTTGATCCTTGATCTCTAAATGCTTACGTTTGTAAAGGAATATTAGGCACTGGGGCGGTTCGTACCGCTGGCGTAGTGCTTTTTGCACCTCACCTCGGTACTACCACAGTGTAAAAAGTAGACAATGGACTGGTAATTTTTGAATGGGGTCTTGCGCACCTCATTCTTACCACGCAATGGTGCAAAACGCAGTACCAACAGAAAAACATAAGGGACGCCACAAAAAATATCATTATTATACTCCCATTCAGAACCTCTCAAACAGATAAAGAAGACAACAGAGAACATGTTAATTAGTATTTAAACGGGTCTAATTCGCGCACAAACGAATATCAAAATATATAATTTTGACATACCTCGACGTTTCGACCAAGTTACATCGGCCGTGGTCACGAGAAGACTGGTGAATGCGGGTATCACCGTCCGGAGCGGCAGGTGTTGTTTCCAACTACCCGCGTTTGATCTTGCAAAACATAATCGTCACGACATACAACACTAACAGTATCCGAAGTCCCACTTGAACATAAGTTGCGCCGTACACACTTGCTAATTACTGGATTCCATGATCCAGACAACCTAAACCCATCTTCCCGATTGAAATTCCGGTACTTCTTGATTTCAATCGCTTCACGAACAATTCTAGGATAGAAATGACGATCAGTGGAAAGGATCTTCGGGTCATGTAATTCGATCCAATGGTTTGGTCCTGAATCAAGCAAGTGCTCGGCTATGGCTGACTTGTTCACCTGACGGTTCTTTACTGCTGCGATATGCTCCTTCACTCTTTCCGCGATAATACGCTTCGTCTGTCCGATGTAGGAGCTACCACAACTGCAATCAACCTTGTATACCCCCGGTGTCTGGAATGGTATCACATCCTTCGCCGTCCTAACCTGCTGTGCTACTTTGGATAACGGAGTATATACAGTCTTCATGGAGTATTTTCTCAGTACTGCTCCAATTTTGTCCGTTACCCCTTTCACATATGGCATGTATACCATTTGCCGGGTGACCTCAAAGTCAACCGCCTTCTTCGGGTATCTTCGTCTAGGCAACCTCTTCTCCACTTTGTAGCCGTTCCATTTAAGCACCTCCTGAACATGCGACAACTCCGTCTGCAAATACTCAGGGTCACACAAATCATGGGCACGGTCCACCAAAGAATTAACAACAGACCGTAAGTGGCGGGGATGGTGGTGAGAAGAAGCATCCAGATATCTGTCAGTGTGAGTTGGTTTTCTGTATACAGAGTGCGCCAAAGAACCATCCGGACTCACCATCACATTCACGTCAATTCACGTCAATTCGACAACAGAGAAGCCAGAGGATAGAACGAGAGAACAAGTCTCGATCCGTCTTCGTGTAATGTAGTTGTTGGGTAGATGATGAATGGCGACACAGCAAAGCACTTTGTGGCCAAACTGTTCTATTATTATTCTTGGGGGTGTTTAGTTACCCATTTAGTTCATTTAGGGGATGTTAGCATAATTTTCGTCGCTTTTAAGCGCAATGTTTTGAGTGGTTTGAACTTGATAGCTGAGGTGTAGCTCGCTAGTGTGAGAGTGCGATATTTTAGTTCTACTTACAAATGTGCGATGAACGTTAGTGCGGAAGATTGTCGATAGTCAGGAGTAAACAATGAAATACGAGTATTTAAACGTATCTATGGCGTAATGTAAGCATTTTTACAAAAATCCAGTAAATAAAATAGCTTTTATTGGGAGGCATTAGCACGATACCAGCTGCGCCCCGCGTACTTGTTTACTAAATAAACTTTAACTCCCATTTCACCCTTTTAGTGGTGAATTTTTGCAATGAAAAGTACTTTAAATACAACCCCAGGCATACTTTTATGTTGTACCAAATTGAGCATTCACGGGAATGAGTAAGAATTAAAAATACTGAGTTTCGCATCTTTTATATTAGTAGAATTAGAAGGATACCTAGACAAGTGGTAGTGGTGGCGTTAGGTAGAAAGATACCTATCACGAATATTATTACCTTGTACAGGTTTGCAGTGGGTTACCTGTGACCATAAGCAAGATAATAATATAGTTGCGTATCATAATAATTATCTTCAAATTATTGTGCCACAAATTCTAAGAAAGGTCTAACTAAATCAACGTGTAATTCTTAGTAGAGACAAAGGCCTTACAATGACAGCTGAACCAGAGATACCTCTAGAATTATTTCCGTTTACGCCTCTGCTGTAGTAATTTCTTGTATTTTCCAAATGGGTAGTTAACGTTGTAGATAATACCTTCAAAATATTATCATATCAATATACCGTTCCTGTTAATGCGGAGTTGGAATTGCGAACGGCTGGACGGATTTTAATGAAAGTTGCAAATAAATAGAGAAGAATATACTATGCAAATATTATTTCAAAAACTCATTGCGATTGTTCAAACATCTCGATTCATTGAATTGTCATCGCACACGTTACAAAACGAGCGAGAAACACAAGCAGAGAAGGCAGCGGTGCGTCGATTTGAATAGAATAGAATAGAATATTTGTTATTGTCATAACTGTGTATAAACAATGGTCTTAAAAATAATTTTGGTATGGTATCAACAGTTTCGAATCAAACAGATCGAACAGAGTCGAATCGGAGCAGTTGAGGACCGAGATGTTTAATAGATTCGATTGTAGTTTTGCATCGAATGCGACTCGATAGTCAAATCATCTTGGACTTGCCCATCGCTAGTAAAAACTTAGTAAAACCTTATGGGGCTTATACGCGACAGGGCCATTGTATAGATATTATACTATTTCAGTAAATAGGTACCCACTATACAGTCAAGAAGACGGCTCCAGCGAGCGCGGTGGCATCGAGGGACCCATTCATTGATATTAGTTGAAACTGGAGAATAGTTGGAATAAGATTTGCAACTGTAAATAATATTGCGGTATGGATTTTACTGCTAAACTTGTCTGAGTTTTTATTAATTCTTTTTCATAACTGCAGGTGCCAATATGACCAATTCAGGTTACTACCGCGTTACGTGTCATGAGCGTATGATAGTGAAACCACAGATATTTTCTGTAAGCCTAGATATTTCTGGAACAATGGACTGCATAGTTTCCTGTTCTGTAGATGAGACGCTAAAAATATAGAATAGTATTTGACCTGTAATCAAACGACAAGTGTCTATTTGTATGGTCGTAGATGTACGTGATATCCAAAAGGTGACTTACAGTATATACTCGTACATGCCTCAACCTTTGGTAGTCTGTTGTCGCTCAAGGTTCATAGACAAACGACAAACAGCCTTAGAAATGGTAAATCGGACTTCAAAATATCGAATTTAGAAAAAAACAGTCACTGCATTCAAGATAAAGAAGTCATCATCAATCTTGCCACAGATAAAACATGCAATAGATTTCCTATTTTCCCCTCACGAGCACCATTAGCCCCCTGCCCCCCCTCCCAGAAAGTTTGCGGCAAAAACCGCACTGCACCTGACATCGGTAATTGATATACAGCGCTATTAATCACTTTGTATTTTGCGGTGAAGTTGAGGTTTATTTGAAAGGAAATTTTCGTATAGAAATAGAGTGAATTGTACACTTTGCAGTTAAGTACGTCTTTCAGTAAAGTATAGTAGAGACGTATTTTTCAAAAGATGTCGTAAAATGTAGAGTCATCTATTCCACCATGTTGTTAGTGTTTCCTAACTGAAGTAGGTGTTATTATATACCTTCAACATCATCACAACCCATATTCGCCCACTCCTGTTAAAATCCAAGCTGCCATTAAGACTGGAAACATAACTGACGACTACAATCAAAACATAACACCTCAGCAGAAACTTAGCTCATAACTAACTCTCGACAAGTTCTCACCTGCATTTCCTTAAAATATTCCAACTCAACAGCTCCAAAGGCCAAACGACGCCGAAATCTCTAACAACCCGCGAATTCACCTTGCTAAGCTAAAAAGCCTAAGTTAACCTTAAAGTAAACTAAGTTAAGCCGAGTGTAAAACCGCTTACAGTTAAGCTGCCTCTAGTCGATAAAATTAAGTTACCGCCAACTCTTTGAGGCTTGAAAAATAACAGGCTAACGTTCGGGAAGCATGCAATTTTGCAGGCATATTTTTAGTCGAGACGCAGAGAGTTGAGATTCAAGTGTAATACATAATTTTTTATAGCCAAGCACTTTTTGAATGAATCAGAATTCATGCCGTTAAAATGTTCCTACAGTCGATTACAATTTAATAAGTGTGTGGCCAAATGATGCACACAGAGAATAAAATAATTTTGCATTCGCTACAAAACTATCAACAAAGTTTCACTCAAGTGTCCACCTGACATTGACTCGACTACTCCTAGACTGACTAGGGCTTGAGTTGTTGACTATTTCAAATAACAACTAAACAATACTAGCTAAATGAACTCATACTACTAATAGCCCAACTTTGACAATGCTAGAAGTCTATGATAGAATATTTTCCATGGTTCCTACTGATGCGGGTTAATGCGGTTATTATTCTCTCAATGGCGGGTAACACCGTGTGTATTACCTAAAGTCGTCAGTGGATTACTGACATCATCGGTTGCACTTTTCAGCATCGTCGCAGAATTGCCGTATGAAAGGAAGCAGTAGCCTCAAACTTTTCAATGTCTTTACAATAATAAACGTAAGGGTCCCAACTCAAACATACACAAAAGTTCAAGGACTTCTCAAGTACATATCGATTCAGAATCGAGCCACCCCAAGGGGTATTCCGGGGACAAATCAAGGGGCAGGGGAGAGAATTTCAGAGCTCAACACAGAAGTGGTGGAATGTAGTGGTTATATAGTCAGTGGTAGACCAATAAATGGATGATACAGTAGACCGTACCTTATAGAATTGTATCATTTTTTATCTGACCAATTTTCATAATATTTCATAATATAATTTATTTATTGTCAATAGAAAATATTCCCATGGAATAGGAACGGTCGAGTACCAAATACTTGGAACAATCGTGAACAGTTTAATAAAAAAAATATATCTTGTTACAAGTATAACTGTCTATAGTTAACATTGTGTAAGCACAAACTAAGGATTACAACAAGAAGTGGACGCAAGTCGGCGAATTTCATAAATCCATGAGCTGATAGAGAATGCCGGAGACCGGAGTCGCCACAAGGCGATCGAATTCCTCTGTATTGGAATTTGTGCTTTGAGGACCGCAATAAGGAAATTTGTATTACGATATCAAGCTAGCGTGTATACCGGGATTGAGTTAAGGATGCCTTGTTTCGGTTCATCCGGCATTGGATATGGGTTTTCTGGATGTTACGAGTGCTAACTGCTTTGCTAATTCGAGGGTATGTTAAGCTATGATATTGCACAAGGCTCTTGTGCAATCTCTGACACTAGGTCTGATTTTTTAGTCTGATTTTTTATATATTCTGATAGAGTAAAATTTACATATCGAATGAGATGAGATTTGAGACAGAGAAAGTTTTTACTCCACGACATATTAAACATCCGACTATCCGATACTGACAATGCTGTCAGTATATCATTTTACGAAAAGGTTTACTTTTGCAAAAGACTTCAAATTTCTCAACTCACGCACTAATAGAGTATGTTCGATGGTGAGTTGTGAATACCGTAGTCCGATGTTTAATATGTCGTGAAATAAAATCTTTCTCTCTCTCAAATTTCATCTCATCTCATCCTATATGTAAATATTACTCTACCTATCGGATAAAGATCAGACTATTATTATGTCTAAGGTGCACCGAAGTCTATAGAATAAGCAGCGTACCGATCCCTATGATTCTAAATCATCTAACGTAGCTTAGTCATCATCACGTAGATCGTATTCCCAATAATAGGTCCTATTGAAACTGTCCCTCGAACCACTTTTCGGCGCAAACTGAGAAACAAAGATAAACAAGTTAATTTAGCCACTCGCTACAAAACAGCGGCCTTTCGATTTATTTATGAGCTCGCCCAACAATATTGTTGGAAACAATAAACCGTCGAGTTGGCGGAAACCATTCTGGAGACGAATGGTTTTTTTATGGAGTACTTGGAGGTTGTGGCTGCTTACTTGGCAGCTTCGCAAACGGTCAGGTGTGCGTTCTATAAGGTTTAATGGGAACCCGATGTTTCGACGCAGCAGAGAGTTGGTGGTCTAGCGGTAACTTGTGCGCATTACCATGCAACGCCACCTGGTTCTATCTTAGGTAAAGTAATGAAACATTACCGAAGAGGGAACCTCTCTTCTGAACTCAATCTGCTTAGACCTTCTTTCAGTGAGGAAAACAGAATAAGAGAGAAAAAGACCATGCTCATACTATCCCAGTTCAATTGACTATGCATTCAACTCTATTCCTTAAATCTTCAGATTCTCTGAGCAGATTAGTAGAAATATAGCAGAGAAAAGCTACATCTCTACGACATTTCTACGCTTTCACGGAAGCTGATTCACCAGTTTACTTATAAGCCCACTGACATTTATTCTTGTTACACAGATTATGGAACAATGTACAAAAACAAGTACAAAGTCCATCCAGCCGCAGAGGTATGAACAAAACAAAAGAATAAGCCCAAACACAAACAATCAACAAATTAAAACACGTTCAGAGCGGATGGTGAGCATATTCATGGGGTGCGGAATACAATTAAAAATAAATTTCCTGCCTTTACAACAATATCCGAACTATCTTTTAGGGTTCCGTGGCGCAGGTGGGGACGCGCTCGTTACTGCTCTATTACTCCTGTTAGTGCACGGCAGTGGATACACTTCCAGGAAAATTAATGGTAGCTGCATAAAGTTTGGTGAAGATGGTTTTTGCTGATCGTTATGTTGGAACTCGATGTGATATTGTCAGTTTGTTATTAATCTAGTTTTTATTTTTACTTTTTTATTATACTTTCCCTCTCCCGGTACCTATGTGTAATCTAATCTTAGTAATCAAATCTTACAAATTAAATTTGACCCACTTCCCGGTTTGCGATTGAGCTGAAATTCTGCGTCGTCATCGTCATCAATTATGTATTTTTTTATTATTATTTTATGTTTCTCTACTTCAGAACTTACCATGAGTTTTTGTAAAATTGAAGTTATGAAAAAACTTAAAAACTTCATACAGTTTTAATACTTCTAGTTCATTAGTAACTCTACATTCACCGGCTGGTTCCGTATGAGTGCAGTTGATAATTTTATAGTAAGTTGGACGCTTTTGTAAGAATTTGACAGGCGTTGTGGTAATCACGTCATAGTTGGAGTAAGTAGGTAATAGTACTGAATTTGGACAAAAACATCGATCGGAACTCTCAAAACATAAATAGCATTTTATGTATAAATTTATTTATGTATTTTTTAACGTGATTAAAGTCTGTACCTACCTAAATATATAGAAAAAAAACAGCTTGTCTCCACCAGCTGCATGAATTTTATTGCGGTCGAAATGACAACCAACTCGCATTATAAGTTGTCAAGTTAAACACTTAATAGCACAGCACGTATTTGCAACGACCGGAATAATACAATTATGTCATTTTACACACTGTCACCTGTCAGCTTTTACTCGCGTCAAACACAGTTCTTTGTGAAACTATATTTTTAAACCAGCTGACTGTCGCGTTAGGTACCTACCTAATTATAGGTTGGTTTATACTTTCCAATAAGTAACACAATATAATATTTATATTATTACCCTATTCATTTAACGATAACAAGCTCCAATTATTATAAATATTGCAAAGCTTTTCACGTTTCTGTTCTTCGAATTTCAATACGACGCTTTCCTTTTTTGGTGGTTTTAAGTACGATATATAAAACAGCGGTAAATACACGCACAAAATGTTGTCCAATCCCGCTAAGTACGCTAAAATGATGACAATCTATTCCCCGGGTACGGGGCGTTGTATTTCCTTGGCCGGCAGTGTACAAAGGTGAAATAAAACATTAATTGCTGTCAGGGGTGAGACAATGGAGTTTTTTCGTTACTATTGTATGGAACCCTCCGTCACGCTCGCTGCCGCGGCCCTGTTTTAAATGTCCAAGCTGATCGATAAATGGTTTGGCGCTATAAGAACATAATGCGGTGGTAATAGAGGGAAAGTACTGTAGTTAATTGCACATAAATATTGTTATTTTAATAGTGAAATAATGCTAATGAATGACTTTTGCACTGCATTGAAATACCGTACAGGAACTAAAATAATACTGCCGTTGTTATGGGCAGCCCTACTGCTAACCTGATTGTTAATTTAGAACTTGGTAATTTGTAAGTAACAAACAAACATACTAAAAAAGGGCCAGGTTTTATCGTGTATATTATATCAGTGAATTCAGTGCCATGTAAGAGAACTTGACACCAACGCATAAGGAGTTTTACTCGCCGTGGCGCCGCGTGCAAGTACAATGCAACGTAAATATAGTTTTACCTACACGTTACACAAAAATTCGTTCAACTAGCCTGCGATATGCGTCAAAGGGTGTCGATTCAGCTGCTGTTGCAGCTCCTAAGAAGCCGTTAAACATTTAACAACTTTGCACCACTACGGCTCATTTGGCCCACTTTCCATACAGCAATGGCACATGTATAATGTATATAAATGGAATTATATACAGCAGCGCGCCGGGCGGCGTGGCGAGTGACGTGTTTACGAGCACACGAATTTACAACCTTTTTGTGACTGTCAGATTGAACGGATAGTTTTATATAAAGCACCTTTTGATAAAATCGAGCTTCGAAAGCTTCGACCGAAGCTTTTATAGGTATTATTTTGACTGGGAGGAATTTATAATGGTACGGCGACTATATAACTGCTACGTGTTTTAACGCGTATAGGTGGTCTGGTTCTTCTGGAATTAAAATTTAGTCATGGTTCTACTAACTCAAAATTGAGGTAAACCCATTTTCGCCAATTATCCGCCGTTTTTCTGAGTGCAAAAATGTTTTTAATAACCGGCAAACACATTGGAGACGGCATTCGAGGTACAAATTGATAATGAACCGCATGCGAAGTGTCGCGGGTTCGACTCTCGTATTGGACCAGCGGTAAGTATGTGGACGAATTCCGCCCTTATTTCTTCCAGGAAGTGACTGTCGCGACGCCACCAGCTGCGCCTGTTTCAAGCCGAATAAACGTCAAGCGGCTCTCAGCATTTTTATAGGTTGGAACGTAAAACTAAACGCTATTTTTATAGCTCGATTATGTCGCTTACGAAACAGGGAAGATACTCGGTTACGTGCTTTAAATTTTAAGAATTTGTTCTTTATACTTGTTTTATTGCAGTCAGCGGAAGAAACGGTTGTGGAATGAAGTGGTGCTAATTAGATAATTGTCTGCTGAAATGGGAAGTGGCATTTAAAATCGAATTGAATAATCTATACGCTACAATAGTGCAGGTTACGGATAATAAATTGGCACCTACATAAAAGGTGTATAATTTTTTAACTTTTTATTTATTTTAGGTTGATGTTGCTACGTGATGATGTCGTAGAAGGTGATAAACATGTTCAGCCTTGAATGGGGCTGGCTTTCAAGGACTGCAGTCGGAACACCCCTTTAGGGTTGGCAACAGATTTTCTACTGTAGGGGTTAGCTAGCACGGCGAGCACTTTAGAGACCTACCACTAAAGAAAATTTTTAAATCAGGTACCTATACTCGTATATTCTGTAGTGGTTTTTATGATCCATTACAAATTCAAGATCGCTTGTTATGTTGTTTATAATTGTATAGATCGTTAAGGTTCCTTTACGACATTTCAGTATTCTATGCTGTGAAACCGGTGATTTTCATGTATTTTTTAGTGTTGTCGTAAACTAATAAATGAGTAATAAAATACAATCTTTCAATCGATATACGCTTCCTTCTGAATATTTATGCCGTGTTGGTTCACTAATTGGAACATTTAGGTTTTATTGCTTTATCTCTTTACTGATCGTTAAAGTATAACTTATAATAAGCATTTTATATACAGTCACTTACCCGACGGCATATGCAGTAGGTAACTTTCAATTCGTTACGTTCCTAGTCTTTGAATTGAAAGTTGCCTATACTGTCTAGGAACTTTATCTTACATAATTAAGTAGACTTTTATAGTTTCCTAAATTCCTGGTAATCATTTTTGCAGGAAAATAAAGGGTGGAGTAGCTACATACAGTTTCGTATACTGCCCGAAAGACAGTCGAGTAAAAAACCATACGATACCTTTGATTGCTATTTTTGTTTATTTTATTGAAGCGATGCGTCACTTAGCTTGGGTAATCCGCAGTTTTTCAAATGACGACAAAAACCTATAATATACTCGTAGAGTTACAGCAAGTCGAGCTAAACTTCACGGGCATTTCTTTCTCTTTGGACAATATATCTTTCACAAGGTCTTCCTGAAATCTACGTCCAATATCCATCCAAATAGTAGATGTTATAATATTGCAAGTGCCATTCTACTAACACTAAGATATCATGTTACCAATAGATCAGTTCAGGCGTTCAGGGGTGAAGTGGCAGATTGTATATACCTACTATATACCACGCGGGGCAAAGTAGCATTTCCATATACAACGGACTGAATAGCATAATAAGCAAACCCAAAGTAATGGTGTCCCGTAACTTATGTGCAAGGTCCTTATTCTAGTCAAAAAAATGTTTCAGCAGCGAGCCTTAATTGCTAGTACTAATTACTTTAGACTGTAGTATCCTTGAACACATCATCACTTAATACCAAGTCAGATGAGATAGTAGTAAAATGCTAGCATTAAAACAAATATATTTTTCCAAACTGAAATCCGTTTACAGAAGCCGTGGTCGGTTTTGAATTCGGTATCGATATTGTTTTGTTCTACCAGAATACCACAGTCGTAGCCAATAGTAGTACCGCCGCATCGAGTTCGAGGAGACACAAGCGAAGACAAACACACTTTATTTATACACCAGACGACGTCGGACGAATTGAGTTTCCGTGTCGGCTAATTGTCGTACGGATTTATTGTTGTCGGAGTATTGGACGTATCTACAATGCATTTGATTGCACGGCAAATATGAAATATGAGCTTGAGTTTTGTAGTCTTTTTGACACGTTATTTGTTGAACGGTTGTTATCGAAGCATGGTTGAGTAGTTAGGTAAATGGATTGGATTGGAGAGTACAAATTGGTTATAGACGGTTTGTCCTTCGTAAATATTTAATGTATATTCATCGTTGCCGTTCAATGTGGAGCGCCCATTAGTATTGTTTGACCGGTTATATTAATCGGTCATCGAAAGTACATAATTCCTCGAGTGTCACGCGTACACAACACACGTAATCGAGACACGCGATGGGCGTAATGCCCCCAACACACACTTAGGGCCGTATTAATAAATCAAACTTAGCTCTGAGAGTTATCTTCAGTGTGCACTTGCTCTTTCGTTCTATTTAATATATACATCTTAAGTTGTAGATTAGGTACAAAAACTTACATGATATCTGGAAAATTAATAAATGACACTCAGCGGTTAAGTGCTATCCAATTATGACACAATTGACACATACAAGACAGTATCTAGTAGCCAGTGCTACATCTCAATATCCATTTATTAAATAGCAACGATTTCAAGATGCAGATTACATTTTTAGTGTGGATCAGCTGATAGCGCACTTGGTAGCGCTATTGAGGTTCATTTATTAATACGGGCCTTAGATGGGCGTCCATTTATGACATCTGAGCAACCGCGTCATTTGTGAGGGGACTTATGAAAGTGGAAGAAGCGAAAGAGGTGCCTCAAGATAGTAGTATGTGGAAAGATGTACTCATACTCTGCCTACACCAACGGGAAAAAGCGTGACTGTATGTATCCATGAGCATGTATTTAACCGTTTGTACTGGTTTTTATCGATCGATGTCAGTTCTTGGGTAGCCTGACAAATTTTGACTAAAGCAGATGTCACTACCTAATTTGCGATCGATCGAGCGATGTAGGTAGTTTATTATTGGAAATGCTTTTTAAAAGATATTCATGATGGGATAAACAATTGCGTAATTATAAGTATTCAATGGATGACTGTTCAGTTTTCGAGATAAAAACTTCTTATAATTTTTGCTACGTCATCGTTAGGTACTATAACACTTTCCTGGTAAGAAAACAAAAAAATAATGTTTTTACTTCAAAGAGGTCTAGTCAAAAAATATTATGTTTCATTTCTAGCGACCATTTTAGTTATAAAAACATTCAACTTACCGTCTTGTTTCACTGTGTTTCCCAAGGGTCCGCAGCTGGCCAGCCAGACGAATAGGATCCACCTCAGCATGAGGCCGGAACTGCCTCCTCTCTGCAGCTCGGGCTGGTTGTGGAAGTGCCTAACCGTGGGCGTGTAGCGAGCGGTGAGCGGGCGCTCCATGACTCACGGTCACTGGCTCATGGACCACTGATTCACTCACTATCATTTAAGTGTCACTGATGATGGTCACTGGAAACACGGCTGTGCTTGATTTGTCTCATCAGCACCAAGTCAAAGTCACATTGATGAGCTTCACACCTAAAAATACGATCATTGTTTACCGACTACAAAACGAGGCTCTGGAGTCGGCTGTGCTTTTTTCTGTTTTCAGGATTATTTAACCGATTTCTATAAAAGTAGACTTGTTATGTTGGCCCCGTTTTTCATGAAAATAGGATCAATCCTTTCTTTCAGAAAATTTACTTGAAAGCGATGTTTTGGTTAATTTGGTAAAACGTTTTGCAATTGTATTAAAGCTATATATTTTCAACTATAAACTGTCTAGAAGCACTTTGCGAATGAGAATGAAATTCAGATAAAGAAAACAGTCTGAAAAGAAATACCATTACCATTTTAATATTCCACAATGTATATTAAATTAAGATCATTGATAAAACGTAGTTTCTATCTTAGAATACATTAATAGCAGTTTTATTTGACAGCTAAAACTACTATTGTCTTAAACGAGCCTTTGTTACAATTTCAGAGATAGGATGATTTAGCGATATTAACTTTTGAGACTAAGGTTGTTAATTTTCAGGACAAAGAGGTTAGATAGGTGGCTAAAGGGTAACCTAAATGAGTGCGCAATTTTAGTTCGAATTAAAAATGACCTGAATAGATAATACTTAGCAAGTAAGCTCTCTCTACATTAAGGCGGTACATCAAATCAACTCGGCATTCAGGTGTAATTTCAAAGCCTTCGTAGTCATCAACGGCAAGGAAGGCCGTCTTATGACTTGTATTATTTTTATATAAATTTCATATTTTTGCCACTTTGTATAAATCTTAATTTGCCTATTATACGAGTAGGTACCTGTATACTACCAAAATACTAATAGGCCAACGACATCAAAAGAGTCGCAGGCAACCGGTGGATGTAAGTGGCAAATTGACGTTCGATGTGGCGGTCTAAGGGGGAGGTCTATGTTCAGCAGTGGACGTCTTCAGGCTGATGATGATTATGATGATGTAATACTAAAGATTACTGAACAATATTATTTCAAAAGCCTTGTGACACTTCGTCTTATAACACCGATTTATATTAATTTAGGTGCACACTGCTGCTCTGTCTTAGAATATATTTAAACATAACTATGTTCTGGCCTACATAATGTCTCGTAGTACCTCAGTAATGTTTTACGGTCATATTCGTTTAAGTTATTTTTAATTTTAATATTAGAAACACGCTCGCCATGTCTCTTGTTTGCATAAAAACGTTTCTTTCCTTTATGATCGGGTTGTTTGATGTGATTTATGCCATATTCGTCCCGCACACCAGATTAAGCCCTACATGATTTATGTTTTGTTTTAGTATATTCATACGAAATCCGTGTAGGTCTAATGTTTATTTGATCATAACTTTAAACCCTTTTTTTTGTATAGATAAAGGCAATCTGCTGAGTTTGCAATTAGTTCGAATTACAAGTTACTTATGAACGTTAGTGCAAAATAATGCTTATTTGATAAACATTAGTGCTATTCAACTGTTCCGGCTCTCCACCTATAAAGTCGGCTATTTTAGTCTACTAATGTTATTCTTATGTTAGCTGCTTAAATAATAATATTTATTATTATTATTCAAAGTCAAATTCTAAAATTTATTTAGATTTTGTCTGTTGGTTACAATAATTTTGAATAATCTTGCTTATTCACAAATTAATCTGTCGCTCATATCCAATCTGCGACCTCAATAAATCAAAAGTAGATGTACGATTAGCGTCCTTTCAAGTTTTTGCGGTAAAGTGACTACAGAAAATATTCATTTCAATAATAAATGAAAAGATTAATATTTTATTTGAGATTTACAGTAAACTTTAGAAAACTGATAAAAATACCATATTAGATATAGCAAATAGGTGCAAACAAACGGGTTAGTGTAATTTAGCATGCATTTATAGCTTCATAATTTTATTAAGTGCAATTAGGTCACATAAATTCAATTTTACATAATGTGTGTTGCCATAAATAAATAAAAGCTAAGGTCACAGGCTCAGGTACAGGTTTTATCATTGTAGCGACACATTGCATATGCATTAATTTCTGCCGACTCTACAGAAAGTAATTCATGACGCGAGTTTCCGACACCAGTCGTCACCCCATAGGCAAGATAGGTAGACGTAGTTTCTGTAATTGATTTAATAATACCTCTTGACCTACTTAAATATTATTTTCTTTCTAGATACGCCATGTTAGGAAAGAACGGACGGGAGATAACTTTACACCGAATCTCTCAGTATATTTAGGTAGATATTGCACTCACATAGAAGCGGTAAACTGGTGACCCCGACGTGATAGTCGGGGTCACCAGTTACCCACGCATCACGGATCACGGATAGCCCATAGTCATCATGAACCTATGTTTGTCCACTTCCGACCTAGGCATCTCATAGCCGGAACTTATTTTTGACTCAGGAACGTCATTCAAGCTGAAACTGAAACTAACTGAAATCTACAATAACCTACATACATCGCGATAATATATTATTATGTAGATTTGTAATTAGTAAATAGCCCACAGGCTTTTATATATAATGTTAACTTCTATAATATAAAAGTCAGTAATTATCTTATGCTAAATTCTATTTAGCCGCAACACGGAAGATTTGTAGGCAAAGGCAGTATAAGAGTGGACCCCAAAATGTAAAGCAACCGAGCGGAATCGATACGTTATTTCGTAAAAAAACGTTGTAACAAAAATGCTAACAGTAAATATTTTTGGACAAACAATTATCAATTTAAAAATGAGTGGCTTAGCAATATTTGGGCGGACCCCAGGCCGCGCTAGACCGAGAAAAGTGGAAAACGGACAGCGAGGCCTCTACCCAGGGAGACAATAACAATAAACATACAAAGATAATTATTAAAGCCCTAAAAATCATGACTACAGTCATATTTTATAATTAAAACGTGTTTTCATTGTCTAATAATATAGGCGAGGAAAAGCCGGTAAGTCGATTTCATTAAGTTTAAAGCTTCGTCATTAATCCTTAATCCCTAATTTAATTTACTAAGGCGAAAATACACGGACAAAGCCGGAACTTAATTATGGATTTTCCCGACTATTTTGCTATGGCAACACCTTGACCCAATCTCTGGAAATCGCGGCGTATTAGGGCGCCTTTACACGGTGCGATGCGATACCGCAAGTTATATTTTATATTAGGCATTATATTATTAGGTAGGATACGGTTATAATATTCCTTGATGGAATGTAATTTTGTATAAAGATTGTACCACGTCTAATTTTATGTTTTCTCATACACAAAGACAGATTGCACTGAATTTATTGAACATAGATTGTCTGGGCGCTTACACGACGGTGGATCCTTTGCACAATAATATTTGACTGAACAAATATACGCTTTAGAATTCAATGGTTCCATTTGGTAGCAGTGTCCAGTGGTGGGCTGATGCACGGAGAGAGGGGACTTAACTGCTTTTGTGTGCGAGCGAAATTCTAAAGTGAAACGAGTGCTCCTAGAGTTTCCTAGATTAAGAATCATCATCGCGTTGCATGAACGCTGCCTTATAACGTAATACACTAAATAGTTCATCGCAATAACAGTCAGGAGCCGTCTGAAAACGATCACGAACCTCGGAAAATTTATTATCTTTATAGTTATGTGATTGAACACAACGTCGTCGCAATTTCCAACAGTCCTATGTCTAATAATGTTATTTTTGTTCACCCAATAAGCAGATCGCGTGTCTGAAAGTTCCTTACTGCACAATTTGCCGACCTTTAACGTAAGCGCGTAAAGTTCACAATGCCGTCACATAAAGTGTTATATGAAAAGTTTGTCGGCAGTACAGAGAATTATCGTGTAGTCTTTCGCAATGTCGGTTTCATCGAGTGTTTTATTCTTTACTGCCACTTTGGGGCTTTAAGTTGATGGCATTACTTTCGGATACTTTGAGGGGGCAACTTGGACAGATGTGAGTTGTTAGAGCGGAAGATGGCACAAGCCCTGAAGATCAAGGGCGGAGAGTTTTGTTAGGTTGAATTGTTGATATCTACGAAGTTATCAGGTTCTTTTAAATCTATCTGAAAAGGCGTTGGTATAGTGTTTTTAGATGGAACACCACTTTACGTATAAGACGGGTTAACGATTATTTTTCGTTGTGCATAATAATATGCTACATAGAGACATTGACATGCTCAGTTGCGTTACACAGATACATTAAATATCATAGTACTCTTGTAGCTAAATCTATCTGGGCTAGGCTTGTTTATCATCGTTGACCATATCGTCACTTTCACCCTAAGATAAAGTGGTCCTGCATAAGTACCAATATCTTACACTAAAAATAAACCGAATAAAATATACATACAGATATGGAATTTGAAATGAAATACTCTTTAAATTCCTCTCCCACACTCGACAGATACAAAACACCTTTTATAACTTAATTGGTTTTTAAATCTCAATAAAGAACAGCAAAAACTGCATTGTGAGCCCGATACGAGACGGTAGGTAAGCGAAGCCACAGTTTAGGGCAGAAGGCAGACTTGTGCCGTCTGCATTTATAAAAAGGATCTTTCATCATGACTCTGTTAAAATGTGGCTATCTAAATTAACAATGTCTCGCTTACATACGGTCAGAAAGGTATGGAAAATATTGCTACGCCAAGCTAGAGATTATGGAACGTATTCAACTTCGACAACTATTGTCTTTGTCTGGCATAAAAACAATGATAAAGACAGCAATAAGGACACTCAATCAGTCAAACGAGCGTTTCGAAGTTATCGTAGCAAGTTGAGATACTGCATACAGTCAAACTGTATCCCGAATTGAAGGTATAGTAAAGAGCGTGGGGGCATAAAATGCCCCCATTCTTTGCCTGTCAAAAGGCCATGAGTGGACATTTTATTTGGTCTCCAATACCCGAGTCCCAATCGTTGGTCTTTGTTGGGTTTGAGTGGGAACATAGTGATTTGACAGTTCGTTTTGAATAGTTTGTTTGTAAGATTGATAGTTTTGTCGTGGGACAGAAATTATTATCACAAATATTATTTGTGTTCTGCAGTGTTGATTTGGAGAGAGTTTTTTAGAAAGATGATGTTACTAACGTATTTGGTCACCGGCTTCACTGCACCAGTTGTAGCAACTGAAACTTTGTAGAACGTATTTCTAAATAGTTTTTAAATTTACAATACGATGATGATGGTAGTGGTAGAGGCATGCATGACGTACTTTGCGTAGTGGTGATGAGCTGACTACGAAAAGTGAGGTTGCGGATGCGACTGCACAGAGCAAAAATTGTGAACTTCGGCTATTTGTTGCGTCTGAGTGCTGTGGAACTATGATCACTGTAGTTCTGGTTCATTGGAAGTCTTTGTGGGAATCCTAGTTGGAGATCAAGATCTGTCTTTGATCGTGCGTGCGTGACGCGTTATATACATATAATATTTTACACATTTTAAGGACCTGTAGGCAGCGAGCTTCCGTAAAATGGGCGATTTTTTGTCAAAAAGTTAAGCCGTAATTACAAATATTTATAAGCCAGAAAAAATACAGTGTATAGCCAAGTGTTTCAGTTAGCTAATAAATCAATAATATTGGACTAAAGTTGTCTAGTATCTTGAGAAAAAAATTCACGAGAAAAGACCCGAAAAAAATCTTTCGTCACATAATGCTCAACATTTTCAGCGACAACTATCATATTTTTTGGAACCATAAAAAAGGCAATCTTATTTTCCAATGAAATTTGAATTTTCCAATGAACTGAATCGATTCCGTTCTTCTAAATTAATAAAAACGACGAGAATATGATCAGTTTGAGCACGTACTAGGCGACTCAGTACCCGCTACGGCGTTTCAGAGAGAGGACGTATGTCGCTGTTCCTCAAAATTTTCTCGTCGAATTTACTGTTTGTTCTCCAAAAAAATAATGCAAACAGAATCTCTACATGGTATACAACTGGTTTATTTACTTAGTTGCCGTAAATGACTTCCTTCGACGATTACTAAACTTTTATTATAACCTATAATACTTTGTATTTATTCTCCATTGTGTGTAAAGAATAATGGCTAATATGACTATTCTTGCACCACCTGTAACTGAAATTAGCAGCAAAAACGCGTTTTTAGATTGTTCACTTAAATAAAACTGGGATTTCTTATGATAGTTTGGAGTTAATCAAAGGAGCAGATTATGATTGTATATTAAAATGAAGATGTAGTGAACTTCCGTTTTCCATAATGGCGGATCTGGCGGATGCATATTCTGACGTTTTATTTTTAGCACACTTCCAGTAGTCTTTCTGCTCAGAGTTTTTTCAATGTTTTTGCTTCACACGATTTGTGCATTTAGTCATTGTCAAATATTATACTGTAAATTCGAAAGTAACTCTGTTTCTCTGTTTGTCTGTTTATTTGTATGTTTGTTTGTTTGTTACTTTTTATGGCTAAACTGCTGGACCGATTTAGATGAAATTAGGTATAGAGAGACAACATAAATGAAAATGAAATTTGGTAGGTATATGGGAGAAGGAAAGATGAGGACCTGGGGAGATGGGGAGATGGAGAGCAGCAGCTGGAGAGATGATGAGATGGGAGATCGGAGATTGATGAGGGATAGGAGATGAAATATTGGGAGTTAGGGAAAAAAGCGATGAGGAAATAGGAAGATAGAGATGTTTTAGAGATATTGACAGAGACGTGACGTGCCCGATTGATTTACAATAGCATACAAAGTGCACGCATATTGTGTTCTTACTAGCTGGATTCAATTTAAATGCAGACGAAGTCGCTGGTAACAGCTAGTATTCCATATTTTCACAACCTCGTGGTAAAGTAAATTTACAGTCATAGCCACGATTCAGTAAACTTTACTGAAACTAGCTTTTACGCGCGACTTCATCCGTATATGAAAAAGCAACTGTTTAGAAAATAAATATTGAAGTCTTTGTATCTCTATCTCTATCCCTCTAGTCCCTTTCCTTTTCCCAATCCTTAGTCTTAACCTTTATATTTTATCAAGAGCCTAAAATAATGAAGTGTCAGATCACCTACTTGAGAAATTATGAATTGCCCATATAAATTTTCAACTCCTATTTATTTGGATTCTAAGATCCCTATTTTTTCTGACGAAAAATAGCCTATACCCATCTCATAGGTCCAATCTTGATCAAAATCGATTCAGCCGTTTAGACGTGAAAGGATGGCAAAAACTAAAAAATAAACACAACAAACACACACACGCATTTATATGATCTTAGTACGGATGCCTGACACTGGCTAAATGCACAAATCTTTTACTCCGTCATTGTCATTGTAAAAATATATATCAAAAAGAAAATTATGGATGTGGACTAAAGAGGATGTATCAAATGGACTTGACAAACGCGCATACCAGAAAGGACCAACACTAAATAAATTTAATACAACTTATTTAGGTGTGACTCCAATAATTCGTGCGGCATTCTAAATTTGATAGGATTATAGTCAAGGAGGTAATAATTTATGTAATGCTGGCGGTAATGTTGGTGCTTGGTGAGGTTTCGAAACTTTGAAACTACGTCTTTAGGAACGGAACGTAGCATCTCAGACCGCTCGGCCAATCTGACATGTCATTACAGTGTCGAAATAATTGAATGCTTCAGACTAAAGCCTACGTAGTAACTATCTAGTAATCTGTGCTAAGGCCACGTGATGCCGTTAGTAAGAGTATAATAATTATGAATTAGCGTTTTCGACTTGCCGTGAGCGCGGAGCCAGCGTGGCGCGCGGCCCGGCCAGGTAACTTTCATCTTCTAAAATACATGAATCGCTCCTATATTAGCGCCTTAAAGGTAAAAATATACCTACCGAGATTCAATTAAAAACATCATGATAAAAGGCAACAATTATACGAGTATTAGCAAAAGCTGCGGAACCAAGTCTTTTACACCAAAGTTTATGAACGTTATCTGCACAGAAGCTCTGTGAAAACTGGAAGACCTTACCGAAATAAGATTTTCTCCGCTCAAATATATTGCTCAAGGAAAACCAGGAGAAGTTATTGGGCCAAGGTCTCAGCGCTTATATAATAGAAATGCAACGTGATTATGAAGGCCCCGACCTCGGTTATAAACTGGAATAATTAAAAATATATCTTTAGCTTTCATGAATAGCCGCTGATTTGATGTTTCATGGATATCATCAAAAATCTCTCTGTATCTTTAAGTTTAATATAATTAAAAAGGAAATTTCCAACTTGTTCAAAGTGAGTAAATGTGTACAGAACAACCGACCAAGTGCGAGTCGGACTCGAGCACAAAGGATTCAGTATGTACCAGTATCAGTACCATATAAAAAAGTACAAAAAACTCACGGTTGTTGTATGGGAGTTTATTCTATTCGTTAGTATTTGTTGTTATAGCGGCAACAGAAATACACCATCGTTGAAAATTTTAACTGTCTAACTATCACGGTTCATGAGATACAGCCTGGGACAGAAGGACATACAGCCAGACAGACGGACAGCAAAGTTTTAGTAATAAGGTTCCGTTTTAACCTTTGAGTACGGAACCCTAAAAAATGAAATTTACACCCGCTTTTCTCACTACAAAAAAGACATAAATGTACGATAACGTAAGTTAGACAAGCTAATAAATCCCTTGCGGGATACGAGTATATGGATCAGATACAAAATATACGTATAAAATATGGAGAGATAAGATAAGATAAGATTTTAAAATTATATCCAACCACTATCTTCAAGTAAGTAGGTATGTAAATTATAATTTAGGCTGAGAAACCACCACGGCTCTCGTATCTAAGGAGTCAGACAGAATTGTAAATGCTTCCAGACGGGGAACAAATACTCGAGTTTACATTATCGAGTCCTATTCTAGTATTTCCATTGACTTTAACGGGTTGGCTTTCGGACAAACCCGTCTGGAATACCAACTCAGTCATAAGCAAAAACTAGGTACCTACCTACTGGTAGTCTATCTTAAAGTTTATCGAGAAACTAAAGAATCGATACGTACTAATTTCATCAACTAAAAGAACATTGAGGTTGTGATATAGAGCATAGTGCACCACGCAAGACTGCTATTTACCGACCACCTAGCTCTTTATTACCACGTTTTTTTCTTGTTTGTCCGTCTGTTGTTCCTGGTGGAATATTGCAATTCAAATTTCGAGCACTTCTTGATCTGTCTGACACTTTCAGCGTAGTTTACAACTTGATGACATGCAAGTATTCTAAATGGATTTAGCAGTACGAAGAACTTGGTTTATAGATGATTTATTTGTGAATTCACTCGTCATAACCTCAATTTTAGTCTACACACGTCTACAAAGTATCGTCTCAGTGTGTTTTGGTCCTTATTCAAAATTCAGTTGAACAAAAACATATTCTAAACATGTCTAACAAAGGAAAGGTGCACCTTTAGTCCAGTTTTGGGCCGATTTATCGTCTACCACAGGCAGGTGCGCTGCGGTTACTATAGTTTTTGTAATTCCGTTACAAATTCGACGCCTTCTTTAGCTTTTGTGTCTTGTTTAGCAATATTTATGTGTTTAGTTTTGACACTAATTAGTTGCGTGTTGTGTGCTTTGGTGATTTTATCAGCGTTTGTCACAGTTTTGAAACGATTTAAATGTTTAGGATTGTGGTTTTATGGTACCATCTCGGTTGCTACACGTATGTCATAATCGAATTCGTAGCTTGAGACTTCTCTCCCTTCAGCAGTCTCTTTAAACTTTTCTATTTTAGTACATTTTGTCTTAAATATGACTATGACTATTATTTTCATGGTAACTGTCTCTATTATTTCACCAAATAGCTTTGAGAAAGGGTCGAGGATATCACTATAGTAATACAAAGGCAGTCAAAAGTGAATTGGCATTGACACACAGGCATTGCAATACAAAGTTGGCAGTCAGCAGTCTACAGCTCACAATGGCGGCACCGAGCTTGGTCCGGTTACCGTCCGGTCGGAATAAACCGGTCAAAGGGTCAACCGGGTGTACTACGACCGGCGGAAATTATGCATGCACCGTGCATGCATGAAGGATTGACTGCAGAATTGGGATAGCATCTTTCATCGCAGATTAACTTTAATATTTTGTTTGCGTTTAGATTTTTCGTTGAGTTAATAAGGGCTAGCTGTCCAATACTTTACATCGCTTCGGACGATGTTTTTGTTCAAAACACTGCGTGAGCTGGAATTATATATTTGTTGTTTCTTACTTTTCTGGTATCAACCTTATCTTCTTCATGTACACTGTTCTGATTATTATAGTTTTTAAACTTGTGTCCCTATTCGTAATACCACTTGCAATTCCATGCAGAAAACGTGTGACGTCATAACGTGCTATTAACACAAATGGAAGAACCCTGTTTTTTCCATCCGTTTTTCAAACTACCAGAGCGTAAAATTCTAAAACCTTTAATAATATATTACAGGCGGTTTGAGGGGATAAAAGAAACTTTAAACTTATACAAAATGTATAAATCTGTACACGCCACAAGTAATTTTATGCTAATGGAGGTCCAAATTGGGTCCTCAACTGAGACGAACGAGCTTGTTTCAGTCGGAATGTAGGGACAGAGTCATTGAGATTTAGGGCACAAAGGTACTTTGCGATTTCTTTAGTCGAAAATATGCGTGTTAGGACGGACTGGAGATTGGGTAGCATAGATTATTTTTATAAAGGCCCCCTCATTTTACCTTTGAGATTTACTTTTCCTTTGATATATCAAATAACCATCGTTCAGATTTCACTATCTTCATCATCATAGGGCACTATTTCGTTTACTGTAAGTCTAAACCAAAGATATTCTGCGTCAAACATTCTTGATTTGAACCGATCTTGGCACTATTATTTTACAAAATAAGGAATTGACATATGTAATTTTCATTTATGATCATCGTTTGCTACATCTGCCGACACCAAGTGTATTTTTTATGTATTTTTAATTGGTTATTGGTTACTAGCGTTTGATTACAATTTCACTATTGAGGAACAAGTTTTATTCTAATGTCATCATTTCTATGCGCATCGTTTATTCAGTTAGGTCATCGCACTACAATAATTTAATTGCTATGGTTAAACGAAATACGATTACTTACTCAATATTACTCATCATAATGTTATTTATATTAAGATTTTTTGTGACATTGCTGAATTTTCCACAGTCGTTGTACAATTGACATCAATCGTAATTTATAACAAATCATTGGATCGCTTACCAATATTTATACCATTGCTGGTATAAATATTGGTAAGCGGACTTTCAGTTATCGATTATATTCAATTCACTGATGGTGTCAATAGCACATGAAATTATCATCAACATTTAACGCTCAACTCCAAACTCGCGTTACCCTCCTTCTCTACCCTACGACCCTTCAGAGCCCTGCACATTTGTTACCAGTTATGCAAGGGGTCACGTGACAGTGACAGCTGTCACTTTGCAGCGCTCGCTGTCAGTTGACAGCGAGCCTCGGTTGGGTACGTCAATCAAGCGCTCATCCGATGGAAAGCAAGGAATCGATGGAAGTATTAACTGGCACAGAATTAGATTTGAGTCACTCATTGTTTTTAGAATTCGTATTGTTTGCGAGAGATACAGATGTCATGTTATAAAAGCTTTTGTTTCAATATATTCGTGTACCATTGTATCGTGAGTTAATTTTTTATTTTGTGCGCACTCGTGAAGCTCACCCGTTACATTTATTTTTGTTTGTTCATGTGCTGCAGGATTTAAAACCAGTGCTTTAAATATCAAATGAGTACAAAATTGTTATCAATATTGTTAACAATAGGTATCATAATTATTATTATAGTTACATTACTTTAGCGGCCATCCCACAGATTCCTGTTTTGGATCCGTATGGTCTGTTCGAAATGGGTTTCCATTTTGACCGCAAACATAAACATCATTTTATTATCCCTTCCCAGTGAGCGATCCCAACTAATCGTCCCTTGTAATACCATTGTTAAATAGACGCATTGTAGCCGCCGCAATATATTCCGTTGGGGTATAGTCGGTAGCTATAATTTGGGTTTTGATTCTGCACGCTATTCTAATGATCAAATAGTTACATTATGGCATAGAATACCGATTCATACAGTATGGTTAAATTAGGTACTCTTCGGTTGCTTTAATTTGACGATTAAAATAAGCTGTTGGAATATTTTAATACATAGATTACAGTATAAATATACATACTA
The DNA here is from genome assembly GCA_905147375.1 of Hylaea fasciaria. Classification (NCBI taxonomy): domain Eukaryota; kingdom Metazoa; phylum Arthropoda; class Insecta; order Lepidoptera; family Geometridae; genus Hylaea; species Hylaea fasciaria. The sequence goes on from LR990197.1 coordinate 11,101,137, forward strand.
CTACTCTATTTAAGATTTTTTTTGTAATTAGGATTAATAAACACTTCCGGATGTTTAGCCAGTTTCAGTATCATTGTTTTGAAATTTATCAAATATATTGATGGAATTGAAAGTTTGTATATTGTTTTCATCTAATTACACATTGATCTTAATTTGAATTACTTTAAGATCATTCGTTTGGATATATAAATAAAGTAACTTAGTATTTCTAATAACAATGTAAAATGTAACATAAAGACCATATTTTAGCGTACTTATATTGTTTGTTTGTTCTGTGTGTTTATTATGTTTTGGTGTCCATACGTATCTGTCTCCCTATCTATTATTATGTTTATGTCCGTTTATTTGTCTATCCGTGGGCTTAATAGCGGTAGTTTTATTCTAACAGTCCGAGTAACCGATATTTATTGTATAATGTTTTATGTTTACTGTTTTTATAATTGTCGTGGGAACGTTCAATCGGCTCGAATTAAAATTATTAGCTTATGGAAGGCCAGTGATCGTAAATCTTGATCGTTGTCGTAAATCTTTACTAGTCTTAACATAAATCAAAATCAAGACATTTAGACGGCTCGTTTCGCGTAGTGGCTGAGCAATCGGACTGCTGCGCTAGGGGTTGCAGGTTCGATTCCCGCCTGTGACAAATATTTGTGCGATCCACAAATATTTGTTTCTAGTCTGGGTGTGAGGTGTATGTTAAATTATATGTCTGTAAGCGGTACCCCCGATACAGGACCAATCCTAGCGAGGGGCAACGTTTTAAAAAATAAAAGCAATTCGAGAAGAAAAACTCTTACATTCTCAATTGCGTTGTGTCGTGTTCAATACGCGCATGTACTCGTATTATCTCGTTGAATATAATTTCGCAGATAATGTTGTCGTCTCTTATTTTGTTTTGCATTCTAATCTATTTTACTTTTGCCACAGCTTTGTTGATCATGCTCATTACGTATTCTTGTCTTGTGGAGCAAACTTTGGTTTGTCTCGCAATATCCTTTGCTTGCGGCTTTGAGTCACTATTTTCGGATTGGTTCCTATTTCTAGAGTCGTCTTCAAGTTGAAACTACAAATTTTAAGTAAAATAGGTGCTATTAGATTACAATACGAGTAATATGTTTCACATATAATTTAAATTACGTCATCCCCGCTACATACTCAATAATATGTTTTAGTTTCCAGTATTGTTGCTTTTAATTTGTTTTATAGCCGTGTCAATTATATGACTGGAAAAAGTTTTAATCTCTCATGTTTACTGTAGTATACAATGTAATTGAATCGTAAAACGTAAAGGCTCATTTCAAGACTTTCTATCCGAACTCCTTTTTAGGGTTCCGTAGCCAAAGGCAATAAACGGAACCCATATAGATTCGTCATGTCTGTCTGTATGTGTCTGTCTGTCTGTCTGTCTGTCCGTCCGTCCGTATGTCACAGTTACTTTTTCCGAAACTATAAGAGCTATACTGTTGAAACTTGTGTTATAAAGGTACATATCAAACTCCCCCATTTTCTCTGAATCACGAGACAGCATCAAATCGCGTGAACATAACAAACTTACACACGCCGTTAGGCTTCCTTCATAGTTTTTGTATTTCCAATCTTTGCTCGGGGACTCGCCACGTGCTCTTCCCGTTCCGCCCCATAATTTTAATTACACGCTATGTCACTTTTATTACCTTCTCCATAAGGGTGATTTTAATGTGAGTTAGTCACGAAGTGTCAACTGGATGTGGATCCACTTTTTCGCTCGATTGCACACCTGTTTAGGGTTTAATAGATTTACAGCGAAATTCAATTCTGCTGTGGCAGCTTTGGTTGTTCAACAAGCTTTCAGTTGTCAGGTTTGACAGGTGTTTGCGGGTTGGTAACTTTGAATTGAATTACTGAAATAGTAATATGTAGGCATCTAACTAAACGTTTGTGTGCTTTATTTGGGTACGTTGGTTGACCATAATATTATGCCATGAAAGTACATTCACAGATTTATCGTCAACACAGGGTTGCAAACAAAATATTTTTTTGCAAAAAAAGATTACGGTTGTCTGTTTCCGTAAAAACTAAAGTTCTTCGAATCCAAATATTTACTATAGACAAATTTTTAAATGTTTTTGAATTCGCAAGCAGGCGTTACTGCTAGATACCAAATTTCAACGTATAACAATTCTTATTTCATATTTTAAAGAAAGACGAAGGAATTGAAAGTGACACGTCACGAATAATACAATTGATAATAACAGCACTATCACGAGACATCCGTTGAAATCAGCGGAATCACATGAAATAACAATTTATTTTCTATATTTTTAGCTGAACAAGGAAACCGTAGGAGTTCAAACAATACTGTTATGATATCAAAGTCGTCGAAAGACATCTTGAATAAAGAAATATAGTTACTTAAGATCTTGTTTGGTTGGTGAAAACATAAAAGTATTTTTTTAGATTAACCTGTCTGTACGGCTCTTAAAATCTTAGCGTATCAAGCAGCTCGTGTCCACTTGATGAATAACCAAATATAGGTTATCTGTAGCGTAGGTCTCACAAATAAAATTATCAATGCCTATGTGGCTATTAGCCGATGCAAACTATTATTTGTAAGGAAATTAAAGCGTACCTTTTTTCAACAATGCCAGCCAATATGCGTATCTGGATGATCTATTGAGTGAACGCGCTCGGTTTAAACAACAAAATATAAATATTTGATAGATACATGTGCAGCACACGGTGCATATTGATATCAATTATCATGTACCGTTCAAACGAGTTCAAATAATAGCCAAGTACTTCATAATCTGTAGCTAGAAGCATAGCATTTTTACCGTAATACAATAGCAGCTTTGAAAACGAGTCAGTTTAATTATAACGAGAGTTCTTTTGATTTTATCTTTTGAAATGACTTCACTACGCTTCCATTTGATCGATAACTCTACTTTACGAATCCAAATGAAATACTTTGTTAGGATTGAGCCAGTTACTGGAACGAGTATCGTTGCCATCGCTTCCACAGGTGCGCTTTCACCTTGTATCACAAGATATCTGAGTAGTCTAGAGATATCAATTTTGTTCTCTACTCTTTACATTTGTCTCAAATTGATGATATTTGTTTTTAATTTATTGACAATTTATGATAATATATTTGTATTTATGATGATAGTTTAGGTATATTTTATTATTTTTGAATTGTTGATATGTGTTTATTAATTTTACAACATACTGTTGAATTCGTTGCAACTATTCTTTTTTTTAATTGCCCCTATATCTAAACGATCAAATCTACAATGATCAAATATAGATTTTTGTGTCTATTTTAACTTATCTTCAATTCAATCATGTTTCCACTGCTCACTATTCACAAAGACTATTCACTAGACTCTCAACTGGATCGATGTAAACCAGCTTCAACTTCCCAAGAACCAGTCCCAGTCTCATTGTTATAGTTACATACAAAACCGGTCGTCAGGCTGATAACTTCCTGGGCTGAGAAATAGCTCGTAGACTACATAGTTACTCGTGTTTCTTATTTTTGTTTGGGCTCACATGCTCTCGTTCCTTTTGCCTTTAACTCTGCAGACGTATTGGTTTTCCTTTTGAGATTATTTTTATTGGTGGCCACAAGTTTATTATTCGTTTTGGAGATATTTGGCATTAGGTTATTTCTGTTCGTTCTGCTGGCAATTGGATACTTCGTAGTAACTGTAACCTAGCATTATTCGTCGTCTGTAAATTGTAATTGTCGTTTCAAGTGCACTTTATTCGTTGTTAAAAGGTACTTAGTTTACTTCTGTGAAGCTTAAATGTTACTTAAGCTTTAGTTCTTTCGTGTTTAATGAAGAACGATAAGTTGATATCATTAGAATCTTCGTTGGCCCATATTTCATCCGAAACAGTAACCATGGTTTGTTTATCTGTGTTAGAATCTTGTGAAATATTACACAGTCATTGCTATTAATTATGACCCTGAAATTACACGGAATGTTGGGCACCAGTTTCTAAATTTGTCGTAATGAACTGCAAACGGGACACCAAAAGGGTTACAGAATAGAACAGATAAATCTTTATTGACACCAAATGAGAACGGCTGGACCTATTTTGCTCATTATTTTGTTGATTTTGTTTGTAATTGTCAGGAGAAGGTACTTCTGAAAGAAAAAAATAAGAAAGTTGTGCGGAACATTAGAAAATGTAAGTTAAATTAGCGACCATAATTAACTTTTCTAATGTAATTTTCTCAACAGGACAAATGTCAATTTCTTGAATTTAATGACTGGAAAACGTCTGTCGAGTCAGCTAGTAGGTATATATTTATGTTTTAAAATCATTAGTTTTTCTATGAATTGACAGTTTTCACATACTGCTTCTGTTGTATTAATTTTATGTTTTCCATAACATTCCTGTAACTTTTTAAAGGTTTATTTGTATAAACCTTACTTAATTGGTACTATCTCTAGAATATGTAACCAGCCTGTAAATACATAGCTAGAAGTAGATAGTAGAATCTAGGTCTGCAGCAGGTTACTAACTGAAAAGCAGGGTATTAGCCCACGGGGACTATTGGCACAAAGGAAACAGCACTTGACTCTACAGACTCTCCTGGCGGCGAAACGAACAATTCTTGAACGACGATAGTAACAGGAATTGAGAAATTCAATGCTTGAATGGTTTATACTAAATTCAATGTTACCTACATTGTGGAATATAATTAAGTATACGTTTGAAGAGAAAACAATGTATGAAATAGAGTTTGTTAAAGGTTTCAAATATTCCCTAAGCATTATGGAATATTTGATAAGATAACAATATATAATGAAGATACAGTAATAGTGTCGCAGAACATAACTTTAATACAAGAAAACGTTTTAAGCTAAGAAAACAACAGCGAGAAAGAAATAAATCGTGCAAAATTTGCAATACAAATCGCACTGCAGTGTCTAGTGCAGAGCTTTTTGTGTGCTGGTTAAAAGAAACCACCTTATTAGCATGTTCAATAGGATTCTCACCCCCTTAGCAGTAAATAGGAAAAACAATATAAAACGGTCTCAATACTGTCGTGAACAACACATTGGCGATTAAAGCATCCAGTTACACCCGATTTATGAAACGTAATGTTGTTTCATATCATTGACGAAACGCTGGGTGCTGCATCACGAGCACAGTTATTGTAGCACTGGTTTTGGATAGTGAATCACATGGTTTTGTTCACTGCACTGGTGTGGTTTGAGTAGGGTTTGTTGGGGGGTTATTTTGTTGTATTTTTGGGGAATGGTGTCAAGACGCGTGCGTTCGCGTCTGCTGCGCGGCGGGGACTGGTGGTGGCCTACCGCCGCTCGGTTGCCACTCACCCCGGGCGAGGGGTTCCATTCGAGTCCCGGCTGGTCGCTTGCGTTCCGTTTCACGTCAATAGTTGCTTTTGTGTTAGTGACAGAACAAAGGGATTGAGGTTTGGAGCCATGTTTAAGTTTTATCTGGAGATTTTGCGTTGCGAGAAATTATGTTTTAACTTGATAAACTTGTTGAAATTTCTCGTTACGGATTTCTGAAGAACAGATTGAATGTTAAATTGATTAAAAGTTTCAGTATGGGGGTAGCCGAAAATATTTGTGCCTATCTAAAAATTTAATTTTGTTATTGTTCAAAAAGATATAATGGGTAGGTAGTAAAATACAGAAGGTATTTAATAGACGCTTGTTAAAAATGCCAATTTAAACTATGCGCAAGACCTCACGGTTCCTATAATTATCTTTCCCGTAAATATTATTATATCATACTATGAATAATAATGTACCCAACTACCCACATTGATTAGTCGAATTATTACATTTCGTTTCACTTAGGTAATAAGCAATGTCATTCAAAGAGATAATTAGTAAGTATATTTCTCTTTATTTTCGTTAAAATGTTAGCGAATTATAAAATTTGAAGGTACTTCTTACTGTAAACTTATCAAAACTAAAGAACACAATTTTACATGATCTCTCTTGAAGCTATTTGTAGAATAATTATGTTCTCGGTTATTAAAATTAATTTGAAACACAATTCTGTCAGTAATTGCCTAGGTTTTATTGTAAATTTTTACAAAAAATAATTTGCACCCAGTATTGTGTAAAACGGAACGTCATCACCAGACATTTTAGCGACACTATTCCCATCCCTCTTCCACAGTTACATAGTCGCGCGTGTTTCTACCCCAAATTCACCCTTCTCATTGCAGGCTTCTATCGGCCAGCTTACGTAGACCTTTACACGCCTGTCGCCAACTCGCTAATTTAAAACTGCCTAAGGCCTTTCAAAACTGGTTCGTTATAGACCTCGGATTTTAGGGCTAACAAATTAGGAAGGGGAGAAAAAAACCGTTCGAACGTCAGGTTTATTGACATTTCTCTGGGCTATAATTAAGGATTATCGGAGGGTTCAAAGTTATCGACACACCGTCAAATTTTAGAGTCGATTTTTGTTTCAATTAGTGCCTTGGATGGGCAATCGAATGGGGCGGTAAAAGTGCTGTAATTTTTAACGATACTGACGATCCTACAACCGATTTATTTTATATTAAGATTGTATCTTAATTGAGTGTTAATTAAGTTATTATTGAGGGAGGAAAATGTTTTCTAGAGTTAAATTGAATTGGAGCTTATTTAAATTGCTGCGTCATAATTATACATAGCATGCCAATGCATTGAATATATTTGTTATGATTTTAGAATCATAATTTTATTTTTATCAGTAAAAATACTTTCGATCCGCAGTTTTAATGAATAATAAAAAAGTTATGTACAATTTATATTATACTAGATTTACTATTTTTTAACAGGGCAAGCTAAATAAAATTATTACCGAAATGGGTAAGCAGTTTCAGCAATATGTGAAATATTGCTGAAACTGCTTGCTTACTATAAACACCATAAAGTAGGTAAATAATATAATTAGTATAAAATAATATACGTGGCACAAAAGCGTACTGGCTCAAATCATGTGATATTTAATATCACATGATTTGAGCCAGTACAAGTTTGAACAGTTCAGTTTTGTGTCTCGTATTATTTATTTCGTAATGAAAGTAGGTAGGTACTAATATTAAAAATGCGGAAATGTTTGTTTGTTACATCCGTTTGTTACATCAGCTCAACCTCGGCACCAATTTTGATGAATTTTTGTGTAGAGATATAGATTTGACTTTGGAAAAGAACAAAGAAAACTTTTTGTTGCAATAAACTGCAAAAGCTAATAATGTACTTAATAAAAGACTAACCATAATCACATCACTTACTAGTTTATTATAAAGAAGAAAACTTTGTTTGTTCGGTTGTAATGAATAGGTTCCGAAACTACTGAACCGATTTGAAAAATTATTTCACTGTTGTGAAGCTATGCTATCCCCGGTACACATAGGCTACCTTTTATCCCGTAAAAATTAATGGTTCCCGCGGGATAGTAGTTAACGCGGGTGAAACCGCGAGGTGCTTTAGTACTTATGCAATAAAAGACTAACCATAATCACATTACTTACTAGTTATCATGAATATTGGTTGTTATTTTCAAAATAGTTTTAAAAATAGCTTTTAGCAGTGCCATCTTTACAAGTGACAAGAACTACAACGGAAACGGGCCATTTCTCTCTGCTTGAGTGAACTTCAAGTTAGCCATAATATAAAGTCAAACAAGTTCTTCTGTGTGCCGCCAGATGTCACTCGGACACTACATTCTAACGGCCGTATACTCATTCGCACAGTTATTTGAGTGGCGTTTGAGTATTCGGCCCTAATTATAGTCACACTGTTTTTAATCGATGTGGGCAACATTATGTCAATAACCCAAAAAATGTATTATTCGTCTAGACTCCAATTGTTAATAATTATGAACCACTCAGTTTTTGAATATGCTAATAAAAATAATAGATAAAAATAGATAATTATACATATAAAAGAGCTGACACACTCTAAAGTCTACAGACATTATGGATTCGCAAAAAAAAAAACAGAAAAATATATTTGTAACCCTTTTATTGTTTCATATTATGCCAATTAAAAGCTTATTATTTTATTTTCAAACTTACTTACAAAAGTTATACATTTTATAACATAATACTTACGGTCTACTGTATACAAAACTTATGTATATAAAACTTTGTATAAAACTATTTTTATTTTATGATAAGTATTACTAAACTGACTGGACAACCGATAACTTTTTAAAAGTTTTTAATGTTCGCTTTCCACTGTGAGCTATAATATTATACTAATAAGTGGAAGTGATTTTTAATCTCATTATCGATGTACACATTTGATTATTTACAAAAATATTACAATCTCCAAAAATATAATTAAAAAATATAGTTTTGTTAAGAACAAATTTTGTATAGATTTGAGCACAGGTAAAGTTTCATTATGCATTAATTAAAATAAATTTTATAAATATGTGTCATGCTTAAAAACTAGGTAAAGCTTTTTTTATGGACGGAAAATAGTTAACATTGTTTTGCCTGAAAAATTCTTCGATTGCTATATTTTATATTGCATAATTTTTTTCAACATTTGTATGGAAAATAAATGTTTGGTACCATAAATTAATGTAGTTATTGAAGCGCTCTTTATAACAATTTAATCATATACTTGCATTTTAAAGGATTTAATTTAACTTGTCCTGTTTGTTTTTAATTATATCATTGTTTTTCGTTGTAAATAAAATTTTCAGACAAATTGTATGTTACAACAAGTGACATTGGCAAGTAGACTGAGGTAGATTAATAGTGCAAGTATAATGATTACTAAAATTCGTGCAGGAAGATAAAGGTTTACGCGAAACTTAAAAATATTTACAGCTCCCCTAAAGGGAACTGCGCTAAAAATAGTTATTTACAAGATTTATAACATAACATCTTACGATATTGTATAGCTAAGAGATAGCTCGCAGTGGAATGTTCACTTTATACAATACAGTCGTCTGATAAAGGCGTAATGAATGCAATACAATTTCTTTCCATGTTGACGACAGGTCAATTAAGTTTTAAAAATCATTAGGTAATAATGGTTACGGAAATTCCTATTAAATGTTTTTTTTTTAGATATGTATTAACCATATGAACTAAGATCAGAAAGCAGTTCAATTTTAAATTTTATTTGTTTTTGAAGGACTTGAAACAAAAGCTTCAGGAATCAATTCCGACATCGACACCCTCGTGAGAAATTGACCGCTATTTATCAAACGACTTTTTATTTAAACAATCACTGTACAAAATGTTCTACAAGATATACTATAAGACGTTCTCAGTCTAATGTAAATATATTTCTAATTCTTAAGAAAATGTTACATTTACACCAATACGACACCAACGATCACAAAATCACCATACATTTATTATTTGTCAAAAAAACAGACAAAAAATTAAAACAACCTAATTTCCCGACTGTGTGATTCAAAAAGGAGGGTTTTATGTTTTTTCTTTTAATCGCATGCCTCAATTATATTACTTATTGCAATTTTCTAAAATTACCCATTAATCGGTATTAATAATGCCGCGTTTACACTAAGCGAGTATTTACATAGTAGAGTGTTCTACTAGACTTAACAGTACGTTCTGTAAATGGTACTGACTGAAATACTAGTACATAAATACTCAACAGTTGTGACAAAGGCAATTAAACAAAAAGTAAAATAACCTAAAATATGTATTGAAGACTATTGGACTTTTTCTTTTTCTGTATCACGTAGCACATGCCCATTGGTATATCCATTTTTCAAGTGGCCGTTTTCGCTTATAACATAGCCGTTGTCGCTTTTTACAAATCCGTTTGTCACGTGACCATTTGCGTAGCCGTTTCTTAAATGACCATTTTCGGTGTCTATATGATCATTTTCGGTTTTTATGTGGCCATTTTCGGTTTTTATGTGGCCATTTTCGGTTTTAACGTGGCCATTTTCGGCTTTCACGTGACCATTTCGGATTTTTAAGTGACCATTTTCGGTTATCAGATGGCCATTATCAGTTTTAATTTGTCCATTTTTGATAGGCAAGTGTCCGTTTGTGGTTTTCTCGTCATTGTTGTTGGTTTCCTTGGCTTTCCTGGGTTTTTCTTTATACGCTCGGATGTAGAAGTTTGTGAAGAGTACGATAAAGATGGTCGAATGGAGAATAAGGCCGGAGGCAATAATCCTGTAATTAAAAGAGAAATTGTTAATAATCTTTTAAGCTTGGTGTGCAGAGAGAGGGAAAAATCTCTCCAAGGGATCTCAACATCTACATATTTTCACAGTAGTTGCACATTTAAGTTTCACGTGTGTATTTTATTTTATTTATCTTACATACTACACTATCTCACCGCATTTGTGACGAGATGTTGATAATGCTAAACGTACGAGAACCTAATAATAATATAACCTGATAATAACTCAATAACTCTAGCTATTATTGGTTCCCTATACCATTATAGGCCTAAACTAAACAGTCTATGATTATAACTACAATTAACGATTGACAACCGGAATCGGATAAACATTTCTTCAATATGCCTAAATGTCTTCCAGATAATAATCTTTGGATGGATAGACAAGATTAGTAAAATCACGGCCAGTGGTGGTCGGTGGAGTGTTAGATTTCTAAAAGTAGTTGAGTATGATATCTAAAAAAACTTTACTACATTATCACATAATTATGAAAATGTAAATGTGTTTCTTTCTTTATGTACAACCAATTAAACAATACTTTATAAAATGGAACAGTTGTGAATGAATGATTAAAATGCTAAATTATTTGCAATTTACATTTGAAAAATGTAACAGTCACGCATTTTAAAATTTATAACAATGTTCCTAACAAATAGCTTGATGGTTTAGGCTTAGACATGAAATGTTTTCGCTAACGACATAGATGTAGGCTAGCTTTTAACTTTCACTCACTACGATTACTAAGCCACGGATGAAATGAAACATATTTTTTTCTCATGCACAGTCATTGTTGATTATTTCAATACAGAGATGACCTTTCCACTATGATATTAGAGTGCGTAGTTTTAGTTCGACTTACAAATGTGCCATGAACGTTTGTGCGAAAAGATGTCTGTACGACGGACGACTTTATCATGTTCCTAGTGTTTGGATTTTTATGTGAATCCCTAGATTTATACTATACGAGACTAGTTTATTTTTAACGTTACACATGAAATTTTTGTGATACGCCGCCGTGGTCGCTCTTTATGGAATAATTATTTTACAGCAAGATTCGTCTTGCAGGAGCAAAACATGAATTTTCAGATACTACGGCCACATAATACGGAGTAGAGATAAAAACAAGCCGTAATGTTATGACCCCGCACCGTCCACCGTACCACTACGGTACCACGCACGAGACCTACTTCGAATTAGAGGCTTGGTCGTATCTAGGCTATCAAAGATTAACCAATACAACAAACAATAGTTTGCCATATTGCCTGACATTTCACTTCTATTTCACACCCTTGCAAAAAGCGTATTACCAAAGTCCCGTTGAACTGCATTCAAATGTACGTTAGCGCTACGCAATTCCAAATCGATTGCTGGCACAGACATGATTCAGTTTCATCAGGATACCGGCTTTGGTCATCTTATTTTACACAACTTTGTGTCAAGGGCTAAGGGGGCACATTGTGTCACTAGGGTTAACAGAAGAACAAGTCTTAGACCATATTATTATCACCGTAGCGTTTGTATTCTCTTTGATCACCGCTTGATACCAACTGAGCTACAGGTCCACAGTGTTAATTAAAAACGTAAGACTGCGAGTACTGCGACTATAAAAGTTTAAGTACAACTACGATACCCATCTTTAGGAATAAAAATATTTAATGAATCCTAAACCAACTGACCAAAATGCATATCATACCTACTCGTTGTATAAAATACGTTATTGTGAAAGTTTAACACATTAATAACGTCTATTTTATTATTACGTACCTATTTGTATTCAAATATAGTGTGCATAATAAAGTGCGCCATAAAATGTATATACTCCATTTAACTGTCCGACTGTCTTTACATATAAATTTCCGTATTAGAGCCTCGTTAATACATAGATAACTAACTAACTAACAAATATACAGTAACTTACTTACCGTACAGTACAGTGTGTGTACAGTAAAGTAAACAAAAAGTGCGTAATTTTAGTTCGACTTACACAGTCATATCCGATGGACGTTTGTGCGAAGGAATCCTTGTAGGGGTTATTCCCATTCTTTTGTTCTCAAAACTTTTTTTATCTCATACATTCATTCCCAATTTACTCCACAGAATGATTATACTAAAAATATTATTTAAAATACCTAATTTTTTATAGGTTCAAGGGTAGCCCGTCTGTTCTTACCCACACAGTTGCCAACATTTTAGCGGCATTACCCCGATTAATTGCAATGCCATTTGAGCACAATAAGTACCGGCATATTATGTTTTTAATTATTGTTATTAGTCATTCAATAACTTACTTCGGATATCCACAATCGTAAACCAGCGCGCTTATAGAGTGGAACAGCACCATGAAGAACTGCGCCTGGAAAGAAAAAACATACACAAATAAAGAAAGAGTCTCCATTTATACAATTCTCCTCCCCCTCTCAATCTTTCCGATTACTTACTTCTACCGTAAATTCATGTCTTAGATCCAGGCGAAAAAAAAGCACGAAAAACGCGAAGCTAGAATTAGTAGAATTCTAGCTTCGTAAGTCTTGCCGTGTTTGGGATTCCAGTGATATATTTTGTATTCAATGTTTATTTTATAGATTACTAGAAGCACCTCGCGGTTTCACCCGCGGTAACCATTAATTTCTACGGGATAAAAGGTAGTCTATGTCACCCGGGGATAGTAGGTATAGCTTCCCAACAGTGAAATAATTTTTCAAATCAGTTCTGTAGTTTCGGAGCCTATTCATTACAACCAAACAAACAAAGGTTTCCTCTTTATAATATTAGTATAGATAAAAAACTATTTCCGATCAGTTTTGAGCATCCCCCTATCTCGCTCAACATGCAAACGGAGGAGCGAGACGAAAAATCGCACGTTGAGCACCAAATCCGAGTCATAGATTAACCAGCAATTCTAGCAAACTGCTAAACATGTAGAATTATCAATGTTGTGCGGAGAAAGGATACCGGCCGCCGATGTCGCAACTAGCATTGAGACTGAATACTGTGGGCACGCATGGCCACTATACACTGTTTACTGGTGATTTTGCTACAAGTTTTAATTTTTTTGAATGAGGTAGTGATAGCTTTTTCGTAAGAGTTATTCAGGCTTTCTGCTATCAATCGATCCCTACAGAGCCCATGCCCTCGGAAGCACGGAGCCCGGAGTAATGGAAATAAGCACATAACTTACGTAAAGTCTGATGTAGGGCAAAGGAACAATCCCAGTACCGTAGGGCTGTAAATCTTATCTAATTATATTGTTATATATCACGTCACGTGGTTTGTTCGCCATGGACTCCTAAACTACTTAACCGATTTTAATCAAATTAGTACACCGTGTGCAATTTGATCTAACTTGAAAGATAGGATAGTTTCCATCTCAATCTATAGTCGCAATAACAAAAACCTTAGCCACAGCAACGCGTGGCCGTGTCTACTAGTATGTGTTATAATGTTTATGTAAACATTGCTTTGTTAGTATGGTTGGATTTGGTCACGCGTCGTATTGATCAGACTCTTATATTATAATATTATAGAATTTTTGAAAACGGTTTCAGTTCTCTTAACTACCGTAGTAACCAAAGCAACGATAGACTGTGTACTTTACTACGTACTAAAACATACATTGAGCACAATGATCGTATACAATGTTTTTAAAGGTGACTGCAGCAGAAGAAATGCATCCGCGTTTACTTGAGAAAGTGGTGCGGTTTGATACAGTTTCAATCGAAAGTGCAACGTATAAACATTTTTGAGCAAATCCTGCCACGTAACTTTCGATTTTGGTGACTTTGGTTTCGATTAAACACGTGATTCGATGGATATTTACGACTGTAGTTTTGGAAGTGGCAGCATTGTCTTTTCAAAGTTAAAGCTCCGAACATTATTGTGATGTATTAAAAGAAAAAGAGGCTTTAGTTTTGTCTCAAGTTACCTTTGAAAATGTCGCAGGCAAGAAAAAATCGGGGAGGAAAAATTTTACGGATTCCCACCTTGATTTGCCTCGAGTTCAAGTATAGATTAGAGTAGAGATCGCTAAGTTGCTGACGATACGATTGTAATTGCATAGGGCAACGATTTGTGTGAATCACTGGTGCTTGCTCTGACTCTGGGTATTTGTAGAAGCATGATCCTTGTAGTTCCCGATTCCCTAAATACAGGGAATCCTAATTACGGGTCAAGATTTATGACAGTGACACGTTATTTTTATAGAAAGCAACACTGTAATCTATGCTCAAGCCTTACATTGAGCGTCGTTCAAGCTTCACGGTTCTCAGTGGCAATGAACTTGAATATGACGAGAGAGTGACGGAAGGGGAGAGTGTTAAATGAAATTGCTCATTTAATATACCTTTCTTTTGTGTTAGTAAATGATTGGTATTTTAAATTACAGATCATTACACAGTGAAAAGAAGGCGAGTAGGTATTTGCTTTGATTGACAATTAACATTGGGTGAGATAGTAATCTAGTATAGTCTAGTATGAATAAACAAATTAAAATCACTATTGTTTATTCAGTTTTTTCGATTAGATGATTGTTTTAGAGCTAAATTAGCACGAATTGTATTTGGCAGATTGTATTTGCTGGGCTGGGAGCTAGGTACATAAAATTGTCATTAGCATATTTTATCACTTATCAAAACAATAACAATAATGCGGTTTTAACGATTTATTTTACAATAAGAAATTGAAGTATTAAATATGTAACGTTTCAAAGTTTTAAGTATAGAATTCTGTGTAGTATAGAAGTATTTTAACCAGTGGGATCTATCCTTATTGATGTGGTGAACTAGGTAAGTGACGATTATGATGATGAAGAGTTCTTCATGCCGCCGTTTTGATTTTCATTACCCATCAGATTGCAACGCAAACTGCCACATAAAATACTTCTTCAGTACAAGCGAGAAAATAGATAAAATTAACGTTTTGAAATTGCCAATAAATTCTCAGCAGCTAGCCTACTGCGCAAGCGCAGATCCCGTCTAAGAATTCTAGGCGCGGCGAGTGGTCGATCCTTATTGGCCAGTTGCATTTACGGAGGTAACATTTTTGTCAACTTTCGGAAGTGTTTCGAAATTTTTATTGAGATTTTCTAGGTACCAACTTAAGGCGTGTCAGACACTTGCCAGTAAATTATTTCGTGTAATAGACAAAAACCATTCTAATTAACGTATAGATTTGAAAAACTACGACGTCTGTATCGAGTTATATTGACCGTGGTCACGAGGAGACTAGAGTGGCAGGTGTTGTTAAATCAATTAGCACATTTAACACCAACCAAACCAATTAGCCAATTTAGCGAGTTTTTGTATTACAGACAATTAATTATATTCCATAAAATGTATATCCTTCATTGACATAATAGTGAAGCGTTCGTCGGTATAGTTTGACAGAGAGCAACCGATCACAAAAATAAGTTAATTGCCCAGAACATCATTATTTTCTTTACCATTCATGGTTAGGTTTTGTCCGTCAAAAATCGATTTATTTCTACTAGCTTGGTGCCAGACAAAGTTATTATTGACACAAAGATCTTTGTAAAAAGTGTAATATATGTCTATAGTCATTCTGAATATTTGTAAAAGACACGTACAAAATGAAAGTTTAAAAATAACTTAGGTACTCGTATCCATGAATGAACCTACAAAAAGGTGGGCTACTTGACGCTAAGTATAAAAACGGCCAAGTGTGAGTCGTACTCGCGCACGATGGGTTCCATACAATTATCTGTAAAAATGGCTAAAAATCACGTTTGTTACATGGGTGCCCCTTCAATATTTATTATATTCTGTTTTTTTTTGTATTTGTTGTTATAGTGGCAACAGAAATATTACATCATCTGTGAAAATTTTAACTGTTTACCTATCGTGGTTCATGAGATACAGCCTGGTGACAGACAAACCTGGTGAAAGACAGGCGGACATACAGCAAAGTCTTAGTATAGTAATAGGGTCCCGTTCTACCCTTCGGGTACGGAACCTTAAAAACGAAGCAACCACAGCAGCTGCGCAAGTGTTTGTCTGTAGGGCCATGGTGAATCAAACTTTCCTATCAGGGGAAAAGGCAATAAAATGGAAAAACTAACTGGGGACAACAAAGTAGATACTAATTACGCGACAGCATATCAGTGTTATTGAAATAATTGAAATAAAATATCTATCGGCATAACATAATGCCAATGTGTGTGTGAGGCTTGTACGTACTAGCGGACCCGGATACCTTGGTTGCTCCATTTTCTCTCTATATGCGCGTCACGTCGTATTATTTTTATAGGTTCATCAATACAAGTATTATCAAAATAAAATAAATGTGCAGACTTGAGATCGAATTCTTTGTGCAGTAGGTAAGGTTAATAAAACAATCTTTCGCATTGTAGCCAATTTTTTTGTTGACATTCAAATTGAGTCGTCACTTTAGTGCACTTTCAATGAAAGTAATCCAATACTTAGTGCTGCAATCTTAAATTACAGCCTAAGAATGTAGGTAAGTTGAGAAATCTTGTACCTACAGATTGCTCTTTGGAACTGGCGTTACAAGTCTTGGTCGTAGCATTAATTGTAGACCTCGTACAGTGGATACACTTTGGCATACCAGGTTCGATCTTGGAACGCGCCCCAACGACCTATCCTCGTTTGTAATGTGTATATTACCATCACTAACGGCCGAAATTAATAATCAACCCCAATCCAAATTTTGCTATCTGGGATTGATATCACAATCCATTTTAGGGTCAAACGTGCCAATAACCGATCCGTGGATTGGTTTATGAAGGCACGCAGGTTGGAGATCGATCGAACGATAGGCAGCAATCCAAGATCGGTATTAATCTTGCATAGAAGATACAATATTAATTTCGGGCGTAAGTGCTTCGGAGGGTAAGTTATGCCGTCGGTCCCGGTTGTTATCGATTGTAAGAAAAGAAAAGAGAGAAAATCAAATTCATTTGCATCAATCACACCAATAATTATAAGTAGGATACAAAGTAGGCATGAAAAAAAAACAAATAATTAAAGAATACAATTACCCTAATTATTGATGATTGTTGATTGAGGCTGCATTACTTTATTTGACAAAAAAACAATAATTTCGCCATTTTGATACGATCAACGGGTCAAGACTTATCTTGAGACAAACCTATACGTACTTACGCGGATTTGTCTAGCTTAATTTAGTACCACCGCTGCGTTAGTTTAATTAATCAAATTTTTGCTCGTTTATTCTTTGCTAGTTGCACTTGCGGCTTCACTACTGTTAACTATAATTGATGATGATGATAGAAATGGTTCTTTGTGCTATTGCAAGACCTGAAGTATCTATATATCCAATTTTATTTAAATCTATTCAGATGTTTTAGTGCCGAGTGGTAACAAACACACACGCACATATTACATTTAAGTTTTATGATCGCACATAGGGAAGATTTTTTTTTTTTTACAAAAAACAGTTTTAACACCATAATATTTAAAGGTCACTTTACTACAATGGTGTAGGAATTAACGTTAATTAAGCGTTATTTATTACACACGAAACAATAGTTATGGGGTAACGTTGAGATTAACGTTTTGTCTGGTAATTGTTTAGGTAGCAAGCAACTAGACCGTGTAAATCTAGTGGTTGCATTGTAGATTTGTTCATCTGTGGTCTATCTCTAATGTAATATTTTTGTTTCGGGGGCGATAAATCGATCTAGTTAGGAATCATTTTTAGAAAATGTCATTTTATTCGTGTTTCTTTATGATTTTTTTCTTTAAATAACCAGTTCATATTTTTTTACTATTCTATCGGTAAGATAGAAAAATATTATTCATATTTTATCATTTTAATAGTAATTCGTACTTAAATATAATTTCCAAAAAACACAATTTATAAAAAATAAAAAAAAATCCGAGCAAAGCTCGGTCATCCAGATATTATTGATTATTAGAAAAGTCACGTTCTATGAGTACGTAATATATTGGGATTGCGAGCTGTTTGTGAATAGGCGCCTGGCACCAATCGGCATCACAGATCGGCATGACGACATGTATGTATAACAGGTACGCACTATGAAAACATTATTTGTCTCTCTCGTGCGTGGCTTATGAGCATGACAAAGACTACTACTGTGATATTATTGGTTAAAATTCGTACAGTGAGCACCGGAAGTGTTGAAATTTTTGTACCTTTCAATATAGGTTTCACTTATTTTTGTTAGCAATTAAAAATATCCAATTAGGTTTATTACATTGTATCTGTTAAACAAAAAATGTTGTACACAATTATATTAAGGGAGACTCGTACAATATACCGTCAGTTCTTGAAAGCTAGTCATTCATTTAGTTTTCAGATTGTTATCATAATAAGAAATCTTTTTAGGTTCTATTTTGGATCTTGTCGTGCTTTGTGTTGGTAACTCTAGCTTAGTAATTTCATGATTCACGATCACATACATAGTTCTTACTTGGGTTCGTTTGTGATATGGAATCAGAAACTGCGATGGCTATAGCCCCACAAGCTTCCAGACTGAATCAATACCAGTAATTCACATATTTATTGCTCGAACCTACTATCTCGTGCTTTGGTATTGGCTCATCAACTTATTAATATCAGACCATCTATAAACGTGCAAGCTGTCTGTAAGGAAATGTTTAGCCAGTTGTCTTACCAGTTGCAGAGTAGTCAGATGCTTCTTCCACCACAAGTACTTGTGGTACTTGGGCCCCATGGCTGCCACCATGTAGTACGCGTACATGATGACGTGGACGAGGTTGTTCACGATGTTAGAGAAGGTTCCATGACCACCTGAAAATAAAGACGTTTTTTGAAGATCTATAAATTGCTTTTGATAATACGGATGGCTAATTTCGTGAACGCGCTGGCGTTATACATAATGTCTTGATCCTACGAGTGCTGATAATATGATGGATTGAGAGTTTGGCAGATACACTGTGGTTGAATTCCTCGATCCTACTTTTCACTATGAACTTATTGCACAAACTGTGAACGTAGGTTCCATTAGTAAGGTCATCAGGGTAACGGAACTTGTGGAAGGTTATAGTTCTTGGTATAGGTACAACTAGCTAGTGACCACAATCTCACCTAGTGTTAAACGATGATGTGGTTAAAGGTAGGTAGTAAACTTAGCCTAGTTTTCAAGGGCTTCTGCTGAAACACTCCAAAAGTCATATCATAGCTAGGTCCTAGTTTTTCTGCTTGAGGGTGGCAGTTAGCCAAGTGAAACTATGACTAGATGGATGCCCCAACTGGTATGCATTTCGGCACGAGTGGTTGATTGCTGATAATTTACTTAGGTGACATGACGCTGGCTTGATCTTTGACTCACTTTCATAACATAGTGAGCTGGTAAGGACTAGATCCTTCAATAGACAGGTGCAATGTGGATACGTGTATTAACACGGAACAGTTAATTCTAATAAGGATATCAGACACCTTTTCATTACTGGTTGAAGATAAGCATTTCAACATTGTCTGATAGGACAGCGACTACTCCTGGAATGATCCGGAGAGAGGTAGCTAGTCAGTAACTAAAGTGCTGTAGAAAGCAGTCGTAAAGCGCAGCAGGCACTTGTGCATTGCGTTTGATCCGATTCGGAGAAACACGGTATGATGGCCGTAGCTTGTATGAGTGAATGTGCACTACATCAGTGCTGGGTTTCTAAAGCGCAGAAATCATTCCTTGTTTTGCGTTCATATTTTCTAGATCGGGGACAGCGCATACTCGTTATTAGACAGGCAAAGTCACGATTGATCAGCTGTAGTGGAAGTTTTTGCCGTTAGGAATCTTCAGTCATTAAGGTTACAGTGTTTTTTGCATGGCTTGCCTCAACCACTAATTTAACTGATTCTAAGCGACGATGCGGTCAGCTATGGACCACGCTAGCGTATAATATTTTAGGACCTTGTCGGCCTGGGATGAAATAAGCAATGCGATGATTGCTCAGATACTGTTGGTTTTGTGTTGAGGCGCGTTGCCGTTGGGTTGAACTCCAGCAATGAAAAGGGAAATTGTTATAGATAAGCGCATTGTATAGTCTGCATGGTTTCTTTTCTTCAAGGAGAGACTGTTCCCAAACATTTTACAAGATGATCAGGTACCAGTTATTGAGAGCCAATGTCAAGCTAGAAGCGGACCACCAAGTGAGCCTAGATGCCTAGCCTTAAAATCAAGATAAGAAAAAGATGTTGCCGGTTGATTCTTACCAGCGATAAACTTGACGAGCAGCCACGCCTCGAAAGGCGTCAGCGAGTGGTGGTATAGATGGAGCCACGTGATCTGGCTTTTCTTCTGGCGCAGCACGAAGAATATCGTGTCCGCGAACTCAGACAGCTTGGAGAAATAGTACACCCAGCATAGATGTAGCATCTGCAGGAAAGAACATGATGTCAAGTCGAGAGTCTCCTATTTTGGTTGGAGATGTTGGTGTGAAAAAACGGAGATCCTTTTCAAAAAGTTCATAGGGAACTAAGAACTGTGGACAGTATGGACAGTACTTATGGTGTACTCCTTTGTTGCAAAATTCTAGCAATCAATACGGAACCAATAAGGAAAGCAAGACAAAAACCAAACATTATCTTTGACTAAGCAAAATTGTTCAATGCCACCGGAAGGAAGCCTTATTTGTTGGTCGCAGATTTTGCTTATCATGTTATGTTCGTTGTAAACGCCATTATGGCAACCCAGGTGGATTCTACATGGATGTTCTGGCAAATACAATCTTTTGCTTGCCGGGATACCAGTATCCTTGATTTTCCTCCTTGCACTTCGTATTTTTAGCTTCCCGAGCATGGTTTTAGCGGTCGCGTGTCTCACATGCGAGCCACAAAAGAGTTATTAGAGACACGAGACGCGAACAACAAAAAAACATTCAAACACATGTGAGAGACGTGACATTGTTAATTACGTAGACGAAACTATAGCTTGTCTACAAGCCGTCTACGTTACCCAAAATCTTTTTTTTATCTTTATATCGTACTGTTGGCGACAGCACTGGCCATTTCGTCACCTTCCCTTTTTGAACATTATTTTACTTTTCTATATTATATTGTTTTTTGAAATAGACAGTCTTCGATAAACAATGGTGAAAACTAGAGGTGTTTTATTGAAGTTCTCCACACGTACAACACAGATAATCAATTTTTAATAATTATGTCGTATTCAGCCATTTTGTATAAAGTCGACCTCAACAGTAGTTGAACCTTGCCATAGAGTCCGAAAATATGTGTCAGATTTCTACTGTAACCAAATTTACCTACCCCTTTAATGATAGAATTTTGTTAAAAATAATAATAATTGGACATTAGGACATGCTCAGCAACTTCTGGAGTCGACTGTACCCAAGCCTTGGTCATAATATGATCTGATTTGTAACCTTGTTTTCTTCATAATTCCAATGAAGAAAATTTAATTAGCGATAACAATACATTAGCAGATAGTTTATTGTTGCACCTGTTATAAAAAAAAACACAAGGTGTACGTACAAGAAAAGCTTTCGCTAAAACAATCGTTTCGTACAAGAAAAAAACGTAAATATAGATCTAAATCGTACATAAATGACCAGATGATGAAATAAGAATGATGGAATCCAATTGTGTAATTTTAAAGTCATAGACGAGGCATTATCTCATTTTTCTGTGAAGTATTACCATTCAATAACCTGGTAATCGAACCAAAGTAAGCACCGTTAAAAAGTCTAGCAGTAAAAAGTAGTCGCGCTTGAATGAGACACGTCTTGACTTTAATTAAGACGCTCTTTTGCCACTTTTAGCACCTTTTTTACAGCATCTTACTTAGTGGTGTTAGTTATACAGAGTGTTGCAAAATAATAAGGCATAAAAGGTAGGTTACATTTTTCTTCGTTTTACTCGGTCTGTTTTAAAGAAAAAATTGCATGGAGGTTTACGATTTCTAACAGCGCGATAGAAATTCGTGTTAAGCCCTTCCAATATCGGTAGCTAAAAGAGACCATCAGAAAATAATTTTACAGACAAATAGAAAGAACTGAACTTCATGACATTAACAATATTAACACATCCAATTGGATGCAACATCAAAATGCTACACCCAATTCTTTATAAGCTATTTTGCACCGCTGCACAAAAATTTATCTAAATCCGGTAACCCTAATCCAGACCACTTCATCTGCTTCTCCATACCCTGCACAGAAATATAAAGAATAAAACAGCACCTCAATTCTCAAAGAGCAATGACTCATTTTTGCTAATCAAAATTTACGAGCAACCTTCAAAAACCGCAGACCATCCCACGCCAAGAAAGCGTAAGTAATCAATGGCACCGGCCCTACACTTTCAACGGGTAACAAGTGACGTAAGCAACTCTGACCCAAAGCCATGGCTCGAGATTGCTTTCACTATTATATAAACGAGCAAGTACACGTTAAGAACTTAAACGCGCAAGTTCAGGTTGAGACGGTCAAGTGTAATACACTTTCGTTATAATTTAATTGCGGTAATGGTGATTGGTGTATGTAATTGATTTCAATTAATGATGAGACGGATTGTTTGCAAAAAAATACTTGAAGAGGTCTTAATTGTTACGGACTCATAATTAATGTCGATGTGGTAATTTAATAAGATTTAATAAGCATACACGGATTGCTTACGTTCCTTTTTCAAGCTAATTGAAATGAGCGTCGAGTCAGGTCTTAATACGAATTTCACATAATATACCATTTTCCATACCTTAAAATGTATTCAATGAAGATATTTTTTAAATAGTACTTACCCACAAATTAATGTAAGTACCTAGGTTCTTATTTTACTTAAGACTTAATTTAATGGAAATGTATATAATTACGAAAGTTGCATGTCATTTAACGTATGTTTTCACTGGTTTATTTATAAATATAGAAGAAAAGTAACCTATCGGTAGATAGGTATTTATTCCTACGTAAGATCCTACTTATATTTATTTGATGCCATTAGGCTGCTCCCACATAGACACGATGTTATCAATCGAAAATAACGCAGAAATGAGCTCCATCGCGTTTTGTTTCTTTTAGGCCCCGGCGAAATTATGAAATTATTGTCTAGACTAGAGATTCACCTAGATCTCTGACGTTGATAAAATAAGCATTAAGCCGAATTTACATTAAGACACTAGAAATAGATCAGCAATTTCACGTTTAAACAACAATTAGTTTTACAGAAACGTGCCACGATTGTTTTTTTTCTAGTGTCATGCAATTAACTTCACCGTGTAAACGCGATGCGACACTAATGTCGTAAAAACGAACAGTAATATATTGCAATATATACTTACTATTAATATTATAAAGAAGAAAGATTTGTTTGTTTGTTTGCATAGAATAAGCTCCGAAACTATGGAACCGATTTGAAAAATTCTTTCACTGTTGGGAAGCAACACTATCTCCAAGTGACATAAGCTACTTTTTATACCGTCATATTTTACGGTTCCCACGGGATGGTACTTAACGCGGGTGAAACCGCGAAGCGCTTCTAGTACACAATAATTTTCGCTGTTGACGGAGCCGTAGTCCCAGGGATACTGTTGCTTTCACGACACTAATATTTTAACGAAACTAGTTTCACAAGTACTGCAACTAGTGTCACGAAATTAATTTCATCGTACATGTCACTTGACTAGTGTCGTAATGTTAATTCGTCTTTATGGAAAAACAATAACTTTGAATTTAATTTATTTTGTTAATAGATGTAGGAGTAATTAATAGTAGGTAATAATAGTAGATGCGTAGTAGATAGATCTGTAAGCGGTACCCACGATACAGGAGCAATCCTAGTGTGGGGCTACGTTTTTAAAAACAAAAGTAGAAAGAAAAAAGACAAAAAATACCATGGAGGTAATCATTATACTTACTACTTGAAAGTCAAGCGGTCATTCACATGACGACGAATTCTCACAGTTTTTTTTATTTGAAGCTTGCGCTTTTCCTATTTAATGGGTAGCAAAAAAAACCTGTACCTACCTAGTTTTTGTAATTTCACACAATTTAGGTAAATACCTGTAGAAATCCCTTTTTTTTCAAAAGTGGTTCTTAATTCTTCAAAATGGTCAACCTCTTCAGCATTGTCATTAACTAGCGTGTATTTTTTTAGTTTTAAAAATTATGCTAATTCATTTTCTTCATCGTCGCAGCTAACGGCTGTTACGGAGTCAGTTTTAACACTGTAGAAAGGCGTAAGATACTTTTTATTGCAATTAAAGTATAGTTTTATTTTTCTGCATGTACGAAATTGTGGGCAAAAGTAGCTAGTGTGTATATGTGTGCATGTTCATGCGTGTTTATCTTTATTCTATTCACTTTCGTTTAGGATCAAAGATGAATAGACGTCAATTTCACAACACATCTAACAAAACTACGACTTAATCTTCAAGCCTAAAGCTTAATTTCCAAAACGCAGGTTAAATTAGTGTCAATTATATTTAAATTCTACATCCGTATATCTGCACCACTCCTCTTCCCTGAGGCATTTTACACAGACAATAAGACAAGTGTCATTTCACTTTCATACATCCATCGGTTTCATAACCATGTCGTTATAAATACACGGTAAACGTGTGCCTAATTTTGAAAGAATGTTGAGCTTTTTAACATTTAGCCAAGGTGCTAATATGTCAACTCACTTACTTCCTCGTATTGACAGTGCAAACAAATATTGGAAAGTTGTTGAACAGCCGGTACCGTTGTGAACTTGACCGTAGGAAGATAAGAGAATGCAGATGAGTCTGACTCTAAAACGATTTCAGAACACTAGATTGGAAAAAGACTAAGCAAGGAACTTTGAAAATGGCTTGGAAATATTATGAAAGATATTTACAACGAAGTGATCGACTTAATATAATGTTTGTATTAAAGCAAGATGATTGATGATAAGAATTTGCCTCTGCTAAGACAGCCTAGCTTCAGAGAAGAAAGTTTAAATGATGATAACAGTCCAAAGAAAGCGTGCAACGAAGCTTGCAACAGATCGCGAGATATAGGAAAGACATAATACAAATATGTAAAAAACTTCTAAAAACCTAGTACCTAATAACAGGTCAACGTCGCTGATAAAATATATACAATATAAAATTCTAAAACAATTGGTTTTTTTCACAATTTAGTCAGTTTTAGTCCGACATCAAATACATAGCAAATAGTCTAACAATGTATAAGTCATTAGTCCAGGGGCTTGAAATTTGAAATCGACGCAAATTGTAAGAATAATTATTCTACATTACAATACTACTTAGTATTTATTGCGTTAGGTTTTGCACACACATTAAAACATTCGTTAAATTATCTCACTTGGTTAATATTTTTTTCCGGATTTCGTAAACAATCTTATCCATTAGGTAGGTAGTATAACGTGTACCGTCTGTAGGTATTACAAGAATTGTTCTACAATCGTTTCCATGGTAGACGCCTGATCCCACTTTCTATGACTATATAAATTAACTTGGTGGTTGAAAATAGGCTCTAACGTAACCAGCTAAGTTACATTTCATACTTTTTGTCAAGTTAAGGTGATCCCAACGGAACCATTTGCCGTCTTGTTTTTGAACTCTTGCAATTTACGATTTTTTGTGCTACTCATTACGGACCGATTACGACATCGGCGCAGATTTTTGTGAGTTACAAGAATTTTACATTTATAGTGATTTTAAGTAATACAGCTGAATTTAGATGGCTGTGCCATTCGGTTTTAAGTTATTTATCTGATAATAGAATAGAATGAGCTGGTTTAGCTTGTTGTAAAGTAGTTCTTGAATTCCAATGAATCCAATGGAAATAGCCATAGATTAATTTGAATAATACTTATTACTATTATGATTTCACGCCGATACAAACAGACGGGCAAGTTAATTAATTATGAAATTGGCAAAACTGATTGGAACATGACAAAATTAATAACACATATAAAGACTTATTGGTCAATTAAATTTATCCATCTGATGGAGATTAGTAATAAAACCGATGTAAGTGTAAGGCAAGTGCTGAGATAAGCTTCATTGCTAGACTGTGATGGTAAATTAGTCGGTGAAAATTGCACAGAAGCATGATTAGTTAAATGCATGGTTAGTGTTCATGCATGCCGCGATTTAACTAGAGATACAGCAATTATAAAACTGGCTGCCAATTAAGAGACTAAGAAATACCAGCAATAATAGGAGGTGCGCAACATGAACATTTCAAAGGCAGATAAATTCGAATATTTTTAACTGACAATCAACATGACTAAACACATGCAATTTTCGATCATTTGTAGGTAACATTTCACATTGATGGATGTAAAGTTATAGCATTGCCATTATCGATGCTAAAGCATAGAATACATACAGGATAATATAGTATTACATTCAGTTAATAGCTAAGGAATCAACGAGGTAAGGCAATGTTTGGCACGATAGCCTTAAATAGAGGCGAAGATTCAATCAATTGTTCCTTGAAGTCATTGATTACTATGGTAAAGATTAACATGAATAGGGGTTTTGCCGGTTTGAGCAAAGAAAATAAAAACTCTACCTACGAGTCATCTAACGGTATGAAGGTCGATCAAAAGTGTCAGAGGTTTTTGTAGCGAATATTCAGACCAGACAATTATATCACTTTTAAAATATTGTTATATTTTGTGAACTCACCCTCCGCGCTTTTTCGCTTTCACTGTAGTCCACAGGTTGACAAGTCAGACTGTAGTCGTCCCACCATCCTGACATTAAGTGCTGTGGACAAAAGAGAATCATGGTTTAATATTCATTGTTTTAGACGAGGTAAAACAGGAAGATCCTGTAATCTAAATCCATAGACCGGTTTTGATCATCAAAAAACGACTTCCTGAAGTGATCCGCCCGTGAGCCGTCGATCCGCCTGGGGTGGGGCGACATGGGGTCGTGTTGGCATTCGCCATCCCGCCCCAGAGCAGGCCCGGTGGGACTACCAGGACACTACGCCTAGGGAGGGTCAGACCTTGCTCACCAAGGCCGTCCCCCAGACGCGTAGTGCCGTGCAAGCTGGCGCAAGGTCCATCCTCATAATGTCGATATGCATTTATGATGCTGATTGTACCTTTTGACGTGCAAGATGTGACTAAAATGCACTCAAAAGTTGCAAACAAATTGACGTATGACCAAATTGCACTCAAAATCTATCTAAATAAAAAACAAAATACAGGTGTGACCAATTTGCACTGGGTTTTGCGTATGACTAAATTACACTAACCCTCACAACAAGGATATCGAAGGGCATGACGAGAAAACAACCTCAAGTTTAGCATTCAATAGTTTTACGCGATTAGAGCGCTTAGGAATTATTCGTTTCAGATAATATTTACCGTCCTCAGTGAACTCATGAATAAAGTAACCTTCTCCACTATCAGATCAATGAAAATCATTACCAGCAATTAACGGTAACAATGGTAAGAACGCAATGCGCCACCTTGACCGGTTTGCAGTTATCTGAACGACATTATGAAAACCGGTAGCAAATGAAGTGTGGCCGGTTCACGCATCGGAGGTTCCGTATGCGAAAGTGAAGGTGAAACTGATTGGGAGTACTGGAACTGTCATTTCTACTGTCAGCCCTACGTCATGCGTCTTCATATATTGATTGTGTGGAATACTGCGCATTATTAATCTATGATCATCGTGCCTGTTAAGATGAGAGAAACGAAGAGATTTTGAGATTTTGAGAGAAGAGAGAGAGATGTTGGTTAATTAAGTCAAAAAATTATACAAAATGAAAAATATAAGAATCAAGATTGTGGAATAAAAATGCAAGCACACACATGATAAACAATAGGCAAATCTTTTACTTTCATCTATTCGAATAGAGGTTTCCACAAAGCGACGTCAAGAAGATATTGTATATTTAGACCGGATAGTAACAGAGATAACATAAGAGGTTGATAAACTAGTTTAGGGGCCGATCAGTGCCGGTGTAGCACCAGGAGTATTAAATTTGACCTACCATTGTCCACTGCAAAGGTAGGTCAAATACCAAGTTGTTGTATTGTATTGTAAACAAAGTGCATCTGCCTACGAGCTGTGGTTGTAATTTACTGTTCTTCATTGTTTGTTGAATGAGTTGCCTCTGGTGTCATTAATCAACAACGCATCAACATCTCACGCATAGATCCTTACCCCTATCGCGGATTCCCTTCATCTAGCGAATCAGGGAATACGAGGCCTAAGGATCCTCAAGCACCTACCTAGAGAGGTACCAGTGGTTCGCACAAATCTTTGTCAAGTGATTTTTGCATTTCGCATGTCACTTGCGCCACAAGGCCTGCTGTTTTTGTAGTAGTTTCCACCAGCGTTCTTCTTAGCACTATCAGATATACTCACGCTGTGCAAAAAGCAGCAATGACACATGCCACAATGAAACGCCGGTACCATTTTAAACTTTAACACACAAAGAACAGAAGCCAAGGTCGGCTGCCGCATGGCTTCACGGGTGCTTGCTTCGTACAATTGCCGATGGCGCCTTGACATCGTCTCATGGTGGTTACAACACGTCTGTTTGTAGAGAAACTGACGATTGGTTCGGATAATCGACAGATCTTTTATGCATGGTGTCTTTTATGGCCTTGAACTTAGGGCTCTTCGTTCTACAATTCTTGGTATGCCCTTATGCCATAGGAGATGTTAGATTTTCAGCTAAACCAAACATCAAAACGTGGTAGCCCCCACAAGATAGGCCAAATCAAACATATAAATTATGTATGAAAATCTCATACGATGTTCCATCATCAAACTTGACGTACATGCTGAATTTGAACTCAATCGGGGTAACCTTTTTAACTCAACACATTAACACACATTTTAATAAAAGCTTTTAGCAACGATTTTAGACCTTAAACAAGAACAATTCGTCCACTTTTCTCCAATGTCCTTTATCTGGGTCAGATATAGCCAGTCCTTCTGAAAAGGTCAATTGTGGTGATACCAACTTTACTCCTAATTTATTTAATTGATCACATTGATGACGGTACTAAGTTGATTACCAAATGAGGTATTTATTTATTTATTTATTAAAATAGTACAGCCACATCGTACACATTAGCACTAGTACTTAATCTTTATATATGAGCAATATTCCGATGTGTACAACAAGTACGGCGTACATAGCGTTCGCCATGGATACTCGATGAGCAAAAACAAATACAAAATTAAAATTAGGAAATATAAAAACGCCTGGCGAGGTAACGCCGGCCTCTGCTGTTACGAGGTATTACAGGTTATCAGGCCACCCAAAGGCTTTTGATGTGACTTAACGACTGCGATCAATTAAAAACAACTGGGGCCAACAGCTTAACGTGCTTTTTGAAGCATGGACAAAAGGAAATCGGCAGGTACCTTTGAAAGTCGAACCCGGTCGTTTGGTTCAAACCCCTAATAAAACCACTCGGCCATCACTTATCATGAAATTGGTAAATCAATCATAATAATTGATCTGATAAAATCTGCGTAAAATGAGGTCATTGTGCGCTGACTTAACTGATCTGTATACTTTTAAACTTAGAATAATAACGCAGAGAAGGATAGTTCTATGCGTAGTGTCTCAAAAGTGACGTCACTTTTTTATCAATGTGTGCGTGAGTGCCTTGTTATTATCTTCTCCAAAACGCATACAAGCGCAATAAAAATATCGCATGCGGTGGCTTTTTAGTAAAAAGCAGGGGAAATTAATAAATATTTACCATAACAGATTTGATTTCGAGCAATAGCGAGTCAAAGTCCGAACTGGGCCCAAACATCTTAGTAAAATGGCTTCACGGCGCTAGCGAGTACTTGACTTCTATGCGTTATTATTCTAAGCCTTTAAAGTTATTCGAAACTAGATATTTGTATGAAGCAAAAAAAATTGATGGAAACTTCATTGCTACCATAGAAAGTTAGAAAAAAATCGATCCAATAAGTCAGTAAGCGACGAATGTAAACAGTAAAAAAAAGGGGAAAAATAGTCCGTGACATTATAGTAACTTCAATTACTTCAGTAGCTGAATGGACAGAATAAGATAAAAAAGTTGACTGTGGCATTATAATAACTTCAGTACTGAATGGTCGAGTCGGAGATCGCATCTACGCTCAACGGTGAGATAGGTAGTCAAGCGCGAACCTGTGCAATAATAAAAAAACACGTCGTTACGGTTATCTATCTAACCCGCGACAAACGGCAGTGAGTCTGGACAAGTAAAAAAACAAAAAATTTCAGACAATGAAGTAGAAATATAAAATTCGTCTGATCAATGTTGGCTAGATTAATGATGACGTAATCTTGTATACTAACAACCCCCTGAAAACCTAGCTAATATCCTAAACAGTAATATACCCCCTAATTATGCCTAACAAATTTATGAAAAACACCGTTCCGAATAACCCAAAAAGCCCCACAAAAACACAGATAAACTCACCTCATAAAACATATAAGAAGATAGTAGCACTTGACCCGCATTATAACCAACGAGGGTGTTCTGCAAACTGTACGGCTTCCTGTTAGACATCCACATCGGCCCCAGAACCATGACGAAGGCGAGGTACACCACCACCATGCCCAGGGTGGCGATGGGCGTGTCGAATAAGAACCATCCTTGCACCCGAGGATCTGAAAACGAGAATGCGAAGTTAGATGCGGAACTATTTCAGAGCTTGAAATAATTTCAGTTCGAATGGTTTAATCAACGACAAAGTCATATCATTTATTGTAAATAGGCAATAAAATCGCACTTTTACAAGTCAAACACTTCAATCGAATTAACAAATTAATAAAACCACAAAAGAAAATAAAAATAATTAATTGATTATGGCTTGAGTTTGAAAAAGGATGTTTCCCTTTCAAGCACTGGTCCAGGATTGAATCTCGGACAGGAAAAGGAAACTCCGTTGACTCTACCAGTGCTTCGAAATATGCCCGTTAGAGAAGGCAGCACAAAGAAACTCAACGGGGATATAATTTTTTTCAAATTGTATCATTTTTTTCCAATAACAGTATTTACATGGGTATAAATAGTATAGTAATTGGTATTGTAGTTCAGGTTCTGGTGTTAGTTTGTAAGGCCGCTCGCGATCCGGACCGTGCCTTTCTAAGCACGGAGCGAAGGAAATCCGCACATTACGTGCACCCCACCAAATACCACATGGTTTCAACTGAACCTTATTCATCTTCCATAGATTAACAAACCACAATGTGCCTTTTATCGATACCTAGGGAAATTAACTGTGCTAGAAACGAGAGGTTGAACTAGCGACTTTGTTTTACATTAGTATAATGATACTTCCCCATTTATTATATTGATTAGTTCCTTTTCTCCTTATATCCCCCT
The DNA here is from genome assembly GCA_905147375.1 of Hylaea fasciaria. Lineage (NCBI taxonomy): Eukaryota > Metazoa > Arthropoda > Insecta > Lepidoptera > Geometridae > Hylaea > Hylaea fasciaria. The sequence continues at coordinate 11,132,577 of LR990197.1, forward strand.
ATCCAATATGATGTGTAAACTTCTAATCAAAAGAGCCTCTTTGGTGTTGGTTATCCGACAAAATATTCAAATAAAGTGAATATTAACAATAATAATGATTCATGTCATTTATAAGAATAACATTAGTGACTGCTCAAAGTATCCTATCCCATATCAAATTATATTTACTTTACTGACTAACTAACACTACTGCTTAACTAACATACGTATCTTACAATATTATGTTATATCAATATTAAGAAGATAGTTTACTAGTAATGGGTTACAGTTAGTTAGTCATATGTTATTAGAATTCCAACCTTGTCCACGGTCAAAACTATTGTAGACATCGTATTTTTTGCGCAACTACGTCAGGAAAATAGGTAAAAGAGGTTAACGAAAAAAACGTTCACAAAGTACATTATTAGTTTATTTGCCGTATATTCAATGTAGTCTAAAACGTTGCTGTTGATCCGCATAGACCTCGACCAAAAACTTGTACCCACCACCCATAACACCACTCTCAAGGTGGATTACCACGGACTCGTGTCCAATTCCACCTTCCTTCACGTAACTGATTCCATCTCCTCTCAGATCTTGGACAATCACCGCGGCAATCGTTTCGTTGTCGACTCCAGTTACCGTCAAGTCTTCGTCTCTCTTCATGAAAGGTACTCCGTACTTCTCTCGAGTCTCCTGGTATATGAGGTCGGATCCGTAAATGCTGCCGAGTCTTGTGTTACCACGAGAATGCACAATAGCTACGATTATGCAAACGAAGAGAGAGGCTAGTAACACGTGAGAAGCCATTTTAAGTTTGAACGTTTTTGAATTTGTACCGTTTATATAGTGCGGCTGATAGTTTGTGGTTATGATAAGACGTCGTTATAATGCGTTTATGATGACTATAGTAATAAAGCCAATAGTAATGTTATATGCGCACAGCGTTTACCTGTTCGATAAGTTATCACTCACGCGGATGCATTTCTAGATTAAGATCTATGGTACTAATGGTGGGATCCCACTTCTGATGAAGACGTGCCTCTACTACCAGTGTAGAGTGCTCACCATTATTTAACTCGTGAAGGGAAAATTATGCCTAATATTTTAGTTAAGGGGTGTGAGAAACAAATAGAAAACTTAATTGAATAAGAATCTTTAAAAAAATACCTAGTGCATTATCATCATTAGCCTATTTAATTTCGACGACTGGGACACAGACCTTCTCTCAGAGAGCAGGTGGCTCTAATCAGTGGCTTATCTTAAATCTTTAAATTTAGGGATTATTGGGCATAGCAGTTAGCTCTCCATAATTTTCTTCGCCCTTAGGGAGCGATTACATTGAATGTGCACATCTGCTATACCTACTATTAAAAAACTGTAACCGAGTCATGTCTGTACATTGAAAAACTAACAAGGATCGACTATTCAGTCATTGAATATGAAAATATAGTTATCGATTTTTTTTATGTTTTTTGTTTGTTTGATATCTGATAACTCTGGACGTATTTGTAAAGAAGAAATATATATGGGCACACTACAAAACTAAGAAAACTTAAAAACTAGAACAACACTTAACTAATCAACACGAGTTTCTTTATTACATTATTGTGTAATTTACTTCATGCAGATTAATTATTTAATTTTAAACTGTGTTGTTTCTTTGGGCAACAAATGGCTTCATTATTATTACGTATGGGAAGAGCTGGCGACTGAGCTGGAGGTGTCATAATGACGTCATACATTGTTACAGTCCACGCGTACGATGTCGCGGGAATTAGCTAGTGATTTATAAAGTAAGAGTAAGTCTTGGTGTCAAACCTTAGGATTGGACCAAGCGAGCTTCTGGATGCTTTGTGACTCTATAGGTATAGCTATAAATAACAGATTATATGTCCGAATAAACCGTTTTTATGTCTTAGTTTAAAGCACATTTTAATGATTTTTACAGCTATCTAAACACAATGAAATATTACCTTGTTGGCAGAATGCTACCATAGTAGCGTGCATGTGTATTTTTTCATTTATTATGTAGGTCTGGTAGGTAGAACCACAAAGATTTGCGCGTACAAAAGACATCAACGCGTGCAAAGATGACTACAATTTTTTTTATTCAATTAGCAAATTTTATATCAATCACTTTTTCATAGTTTCACTTATAATAACAACTATGAATTGCCGTCCGTTAGTCTCGCAATGTTTTGTAAATGGCTCGACCGTTTTTAATACTATTTTTAACATCCGAAAAATGTATGTTGGCAATTTTGTATGGGATTTGTCGTCGTAATTAACGGCCCTTTTGGGTCAATAGGTCCGTCTGTCTGTCCGTCTGTCACCAGGCTGTATCTTAAGAACCGCGATAGTTATACTAAGATTCCTTTTGTTTGTTTATATTCTTGTATTGGTATGGATGGGTAGTTGGTATTAAGTGTGGTATAGTAATAATAATAATAAATAAATAATGAGTGTGAGGCTCAACGGGCCCATAAAGTGTTCAGTGTTCACCTGCTAAACAGCATGCAGCCTTCGACCTTCGTGGTCATAGGAATTTGAGCTTTAAGCAGAATACTAAACTAGGAAATTGTGAATTGTCTATGTAGTTACCTTTACAATCAAAAAATATTTGTTATCGTTCATATTATAACATTGTATAGATTCTTGGGTTTCATAATAATAATAATTTAGCCGTCGATGTAACTACGTAGGTACCTACCAGTAATGTTAATATGAGACCTAGATAAATGTTAGTGTAGGTGTGATGCAGTAGTTGAATTGTTTCAGTGTTTATATGAATCTACCCACAGCATCTTATATATTTTATAATGTGTTTAATAAAGTAGGAGTTAACATAATGTATGACAAGCGAGTTCAACTCTTATACACTTGGGTAATATTTATGATAAAACCAAACTTCTGACTGTTTGTTAAATTTTTGCTAATGTAAGCCTGTTCTGTTTATCTATTATTTTTGTCAGTTGTTATTGTTATTATTTATCACCGTGGCGAGAAATAAGACCGCCCATTGCACCTATAATATTATCAGTTTGTCTTTTGTGTGTTCTATACATTTTTGGTGTCAATAAAGGTTATTATTATTATTAAAAAAAAAAAAAAAAAAGTTATAGTTGAAATTTTCACAGATAATGTATTTCTGTTGCCGCTATGAAAACAGATACTAAGTAAAAGCAGAAGAGAAAAGCAGAACACAAACGTGTTTTTTTCGTTTATACAGATAATTGTACGGAACTCTTTGTGCACGCTAGCCTCTTTGGTGTTGGTTATCCGAGAAATTATTTAAATGAAGTGAATAATAACAATAATAGGTAATGATTCAGGTAACTTATAAAAATAATAATATCTGAATGACCGAGCTTTGCTTTGCTCGGTTTTTTATTTTTTTTTATAAATTGTGTTTTTTCGAAATTATATTTCAGTACGTATTACTAATAAAATGATGAAATATGAATTATATTTTTCGATCTTATCGATAGAATAATAAAATAATATGAACTGGTTATTTAAAGAAAAAAATCATAAAAAACACGAATAAAATGACATTTTCTAAAAAAGATTCCTAGCTAGATCGATTTATCGCCCCCGAAACCTCCTATATACTGAATTTCATGAAAATCCTTGGAGCCGATTCCGAGATTCCAATTATAATATAATATATATATAATTGGAATAATTAATCATCAATTATTAATCATCAATTATATATTTATATATACAAGAATTGCTCATTTAAAGATATAAGATTAGTGACTTTTTAAAAATGATCCCAAGACCAATATCATATTATTTATCTTGCGACCTAACCCGCACTTGGGTCACGCCTTGCGCCGTTCCTAGTAGCACATTCTTAAACGGCGTGATGTTCACTAACTTCACGCCGTTTAAGAATACACCCAGCGTAGCTAGTGTACAGAACCAAAGCTAATTAGTCCATTTTTACACGACTCACAGATTCATAGTAAACCAGAGAGGATACCATTACACCCGTAACGCGTGGGACCGAAACGCCAATGCCCTGCCTGTGGTGCCATATTTCTACAGGTTCGCATTTTGGTTTTCGTCGAACAAAATCAATTATTACGTGAAAATGCTATACCTAAGTTAACAATATTACCTTTCACTCTAGCTTTGTTATGAAATTTCCTATCCGAGTAGGTACCTATATACTTACTGTATCATGAAATAGTATATGATACTCGCGGTCTAAGTAGTCTAAATTATTCTACTACTAAGTAGTCTTAAATACACGCCGTGTATTAATCTACTACTTTGACCGCTCGTATCGTTTCGTACTATACTAAGTAACATAGATACAATATTATGTTACATAAATATTAGGAAGATAGTTTCCTAGTAGTTGGTTACAGTTAGTTTGTCATACTATTATGTTTTTAGAATTCATACCTTGTCCACGGTCAAAACCATTTATAGACATCGTATTTTTTGCGCAACTACGTCAAGAGAATGGGGAAAATAGGTTCATAAAGAAACGTTTTACATACATTTATTAGCAGTACATTCAATGTGGTCTTACAACTAAACGTGAACGTTTATTCCCATAAATTTCGACCAAAAACTTGTACCCTTCACCCGGAACACCACCTTCAAGGTGGATTACCACGAACTTCTCTCCAATTCCACCTTCCTTCACGTAACCGATTCCATCTCCTCTCAGATCTTCGACACTCACGGCGACAATCGGTTCGATGTCGGTGAAAGTTATATTCAATACTTCGGCTATCCTCGTTGAAGGTATTCCGTTCTTCTCTCGAGTCTCTTGGTATAATATAAGGTTGCCTCCGTAAACGTTGCCGAGTCTAAATACGTTACTACGAGAATGCACAATAGCGACGAGTAGGCAAACGAAGAGAGAGGCTAGTAACACGTGAGAAGCCATTTTAAGTTTGAACGTTTTTGAATTTGTACGGTTTACATAGTGCGGCTGATAGTTTGTGGTTATGATAAGGCGTCGTTATAATGCGTTTATGATGACTAGAGTAATAAAGCCAATAATAATGTTTTATGCGCACAGCGTTCACTTGTTCGATAAGTTATCACTCACGCGGATGCATTTCAAGGTTAAGATCTATGGAACTAATGGCGGGATCCCGCTTCTGACGAAAACGTGCCCCTACTACCAGTGTAGAGTGATCACCATTATTAAACTCGTGAAGGCAAGATGTTGCCCAATATTTTAGTAGAGGTGTGAAAAAGAAATGGCAAACTTATTAAGAATCTTTAAAAAAAAAATTACCCTTGCATCATCATCATTAGCCTATTTAATTTCGACAACTGGGTCACAGAACTTCTCTCAGAAAGCAGGTGGCTCTAATCACTGGCTTATCATAAATCTTTGAATTTTGAGGATAATCAATATTTAAGGGGGCTTCCATACAACAAACGTGCTTTTTGATGCAGTTTTTATAGATAGGATGGTACGGAATACTTCGTGCGCGAGTCCGGCTCGCACTTGGCCAGTTTTTTCTTTAATTACTTTTTTGTTTTATGTGACTGACAGTTGCACTTGAAACAGTTACACTGCAACTATAATTATTGTAATTTGTAACAGCACTTCAAATACTTAATTTTGCAGATTTAAAAAGAAAGTTATTAATTAAACTGTCGTAACGAGAAACATGTCGGCATTAAGTTATTAAAAATTCGGCGAGTTCGACAAAATTGCTTAAAAATAACTCACTTGTGTAAACTTACGTTAAATGTGATTCATAATAAGGAAAGTTGTGGATTTTTTTATCGAGAAATGATCAGAGTAAAGAGGTAAATAAATGTACTGTACAAAATTTTCAAAATTATAATGGGTTCACTTGAATAACCAAATATTAATTATTTTTAAAAATTTTCGGGCAACTAAATTAGTTTTGCCGAAGGCTTCTTCGTTCGCAAAAAGATGATGGACAGAGGTGAGTTTTAAACATATCGGCATAATTATATCCATATTAATAAAAGAAAGGCGTGTTAGTTACACTTTTTATAACTCAAGAACGGCTAAACCGATTTGGCTGAATATTGGTAAGAAGGTAGCTGAGAACCAGGAGAAGGATACAGGATACTATTTATCTCGTTACCACGGGAACATTTTTGAAACTAGGAAAATATGTCTGTTAAATCGGGTTGTACAGTTGACTACTGTCACTCATTTTGACTCATAGATACAATGACAGGACAGCATCTGTCGGGTCAGCTAGTAGGAGTATATTATACTAGCTGCGCCCCGCGGTTTCACCCGCGTTTGGATAATATGTATACGATATATCTTTATGAATTGTAGCCTATATGTTATTCTGATATGTAAGATATATTATTGTAAAGTTTCATTAAAATCCATTCAGTAGTTTTTACGTGAAAGAGTAACAAACATCCATCCACCCATCCATACTTACAAACTTTCGCGTTTATAATATTAGTAGGATTTCCAACTAGTAGGTAGTTGTTCACAATTCGTTTATAGTTTAATTTTTATATACGTGTAGCTTTTCTGCTCCTACCAAAGTCTTGTGGTCGATATTGTCACGCCGCTACCACATAAATTCCTTTTTTATAAATGTAAAGTTAATCATCCTCACGAAAGTGAGGGAAACCCTTGCGCGGCGGTGGGCGGATAGGGATTGATGTTGATGACGACGATTAGATGAGACAGGTGACTGGGACAACGAGTTACTGGAACCGCGGTCCCAGTCACCCAATTTTTCTATTTCCTTTATGCGCAAGATGAGCGGGAATACATTAATTTTAAGAAAAGCACGCCTTTCAAAGACGTTTTCTTACTAAAACTCCACCTTTATTTGCTTTATCTGCTCACAATGCCTTGTTACGTTAAAGATCATCCAATTACACTTATTACTATTAAAAGTAATTATAGTAAATTATCTTGACAGTACTACCATAACGGCATGGCCACATGGCGAGAAATCAGAGAAAGTGTGGTATCATTGTGTCGTAGCTCGAGCTATGTGGAGGCTTTCTATCGTTAGTGTTTAGGTTCCATTAAGTGATGTGGGATGCTTTGGACCAATGCCTTGGCTAGCTTGGAAGAGTAAGGTCGAGGAATATCGAGCCGCAGAGTCTCGTGTCAGTGTTTCATTCATTCTAGCACTTGACCTTTAGGTCAGCTGGAGTTGTTTTGTGTTACGTATACGGTAAGATAACCTTGTGTCAATTTATCAGGCCCCTCAAGGGTCTTAAAGACTGTTATTCATCGATAACAACCGGGACCTATAGCATGACGTGCCCGCCGAAGCACGGAGCCAAGGACATTCGCACATAACATACAAAATGTCATTAGTGTGGTGCTGAGGATCGAACCCAGCATCGTTGGATTCTAAAGTGCGTCAGCAGCCGCTCAGTCACCACCGCTCCGGGGTTTTTGGGAGATCAAGCCCCAACGACCAGCCCGCGAGCTAATTCAAACTGCCCCTGTTTATTAGGGGGTAACATTATATTATCCTTAACTTATAATGGGTAAATAAATTCTTCAAAACCGTTTTTTTTTCTACCTACTTCGAAAATAATTGGCAGTAATTTGCACAAGACCGTAAAATATGGAAAGATCGAGGGGAGGCCTTTGCCCAGGAGTGGGGCGCAACAGGCTAAATACAATACAATACAATCATCATCATCATCATCAGCCTGAAGACGTCCACTGCTGAACATAGGCCTCCCCCTTAGACCGAACGACAATGTGCCACTTGCATCCACCGGTTGCTTGCTCTTTTGATGTCGTCAGCCCAATATAATACAATACAATACAACAACTTAATTCCAACTGAAAGCTAACATACAGCGGGGGCCCATTCACACTATAGCGCATCCTATGCTCTCATGCGGAGAGCGGGGACACCTAATGTCGCCACTAGACCCTCCACGCCCAACCTAACTAACCCCATATTAACATCTCCAGTGTTAAACATGCTCGAAGTGGTGAACATGCGCCAAAAATGGTAGTATATCAAGGACTGCCGCCATAACACCTCAGCTGGGATTAGGTGAAAGATGTTCTATTTGATAGTGGTTGAAGCTAGTCAGGTGAACTTTATAGTGGCTACCGTCAAAGTTTTTAACGATGTTTCTCTTTATCGGAGGCTCATATTTACAGAACTGGTTTCAAACGACGGTACGTTTGGCTTAGTGACTGAGCAATTGGACTGCTGCGCTTGGTGTCGCGGGTTCGATTCCCACCTGGAACGGATATTTGTGCGTTCCACGAATATTTGTTTGTGGTCTGGGTGTGACGTGTATGTAAAATTATATGTCTGTAAGCGGTACCCACGATACAGGAGAAACCTTGTGTGGGGGTACGTTTAAAAAAATATATGCAGCCCTTTAATATTCTACAAACTCACCACATTATTAATATTCTACAAACTAACTGGTATCTTGCCTCAGTGGCAATCTTCAAACGTTAGGTTAAAGATATAATATTTACACGCAAGGAAGCTGTCCAATCGATTATCACCCCCAATGTTTATCACGCGATACTTCGATTATATAATCGCATCGATCGCTTAATCGATTCGACCCGTAGTCTGTCACCATTGTCTTCGACATGTTTCATTATAATTATCTTAATTGTTGAAATAAGCACAAATTGTGTGGGAAACGCGTTATACCTACTACGCGTTTTAAAGGCTTGGTTGACCTACATTGTTTTTCTGTTGCTATTTGGCCGAGGGTCGTGTCGGTTGATACAATGCACAGAAGGGCCTGTTCCCAAGAAATGGTTGTCATAGATTTTGTGAATGAGTCTTTTTAAGAATAAATCTATGTACGAATAAGTTCTTAGTAGAATAGGGTATTCACCGAATAGGGCAGCTTAAGAATACCTACGGAATACCGAGAATAGTCAAGTCATATTGGGAATAGGTCATTTATTAAAGAAATCAGACATCATAACTTATTTTATTAATATTATAAATGCGAAAGTTTGTGTGTTAGTGTGTTTGTTAGTTCTTCACGCTCAAACGGCTGAAACGATTTGCATGAAATATGGTATGAAGGTAGCTACTACCCTGGATTACACGACACATTGATTGTTGATTACATGACACATAGGCTGCTTTATATACAGAAAACAGCGAGCAAAACCGAGGGGCGCAGCTAGTATATATATTTGTTTATACAGGCAATATAAATAGTTAACGTGGCAATGCAGTACCTAGTGGTAGATGCTGTACTGAAACATCACGTGTTATTCACAAACAAAATTATACGTGTTACGAAATTTTATCATGCATTCGTGCACGCCGCACGACATAAAAAACTTAAATCTCAATTTTCAACTCATGTCAACAGTGTCATAATTTCAGTTTAGTTTAATTTTGCCCAGTATTATATTTCAATTAAGGATTATCCTACTTAATATTATAAACGCGAAAGTTTGTTAGTATGGATGGATGGATGGATGGATGGATGGATGGATGTTTGTTACTCTTTCACGTAAAAACTACTTAATGGATTTTAATAAAACTTTACAATAATATAGCTTATACATCAGAATAACACATAGGCATTATAACATATACAATTTATAAAGATATTGTGTGTATTGTCTAAAATATGGCCATAAATGTCAAGTAAGAGGGGAAAAATCTACCATCTGCGAGCTATTCTAGCGTGCGCTGCAAAAACCGCTACAGTTACACATAATAATTATGTAATGTATGATGGAAATGTTTATCTTAAATAGTCCTACAAAAAAGCCCGCCACAGTATATCCAAAATAGCTACTCGAAATATTAATCCTGCGCAGACGAAGTCGCGGGCACCAACTAGTAAAAAATATTATAACTGAAACGAAACAGTTCTGGTTTGTGTAGGAATGCGTCAGTCAACGAAATTACTAGCCGAACTAGAATATCAAGGCTGTCGGTGGAATGGACGTGGACATACTAGTAGTAAAGATCCGCGAATGACCTTTGATAGGATCAAAAAAACGGTGCCGAAAATCTTCAAACTACAAGCAATAATCTTGAAATCTGACTGCAGTTAGATAAAATAGGTATTGTGTAGTTAGGGATAAGGTAACATCTAGATATATTTATGAGTCTTATAAGCGGTCAAATCAATTATTATTATCAATCTCATTCTAGTTCGTGGAGGTGCCTTACACACGTAGAATTAAAGTGTAATATTGTATGACAAGCTCGCAAAAAGATAAATTATACAAAATACTATACATTTATTCTTGCACAATTAAAAAAAAAAACATTAACATTATGTTTTCACTCCAATCAGCTTTTTTAAACATTTGCTCATCACGGATGAATCTTCATAAGTTTCGTAACCAGAAAAGTTTCAACTTTCATTTCTGTAATAAGTTTTTACTCAATATACGTCGAAGATAATTGTAACTACCTTAATACAAAACGCTATAACGTCTGTTTTTAAAGTGAATCGCCACAGTCAGTGAGCTAGTGTACGTTAAACATCGATGGTTTTGATTTCCGATTGTTATCGATAGTTTGCCAAAAACTATCGATATTTATCGACACTATCGATAGTTTTGCTCCAACTTTGCCTATAATGAAAAATATTAGATCGATAGTAGAAAATTATCGATAGTATCGATGGTAAAAAACTATCGATAGTTAAAATCAAAGGCGAACTTTATGAAAAATAGTAGATCGATAGTAGAAAATAATTATCGATAGTATCTATAGTAGAAAACTATCGATACTATCGATAGACTATCGATGTTTAACGTACACTACAATGAGCACTGTGTGTGTAGTGGTACCGGCGAGCATGTCGAGACGGCGGGTATCAAGGGACCCATGAAAGTGGAAGAAGCGAAAGAGGTGTATCGGGATCGTAGCATGTAAGCAAATGTAGTCTGCCTACCCGCCGCAACGGGAAAAAGGCGTGAATGTATGTATGTGTATGACGTGTATGTAGTGGTTTTAGTTCCGGTATCGGACGCGTCAGTAGAATTTCCGCATCAGTAGAATAAACAATCAGTATAATGTTTCAATTACTTGAGATTTATTTTATTCAGCTATAAAATAATTATTGTATAATATTTATGTTTAATTTACGAGCTTCATCTGCTTTTTTATATTATCAAAATGAGTGACAGTAGTCAACTGTACAACCCGATTTTATTAGATATATTTTTCCCAGTCTCAATTTTTTTCCCGTGGTAACGGGATAAATAGTATCCTATATCCTTCTCCTGGTTCTCAGCTACCTTCCTACCAATTTTCAGCCAAATCGTTCAGCCTTTCTTGAGTTATTAAAAGTGTAACTAACACGACTTTCTTTTATTAATATAGAAGATAGATATATAGATATAGAATATAGATATAGAAGAAAGAAGATGTCGTTGTTTCTATATTTTTTGTATGTTATTGGCTTTGCACAATATTATCTAAAGCCAGTGTTAAGTATTATTGTATTGCAAGTATATAGTTTTGTCCTAGTCGTAGTCAGTGAGGTAGTCATAGCCAATAGTCTAGTCAAGCCGCAGTCTAAAGCTCAATTTACACTTCACCAGTAGCTATTGAGATGGTGAGTCAAGTGTCATTACAGTTTTGTACCACTTTACTCTCACTTTCAATCACATTATGTTGTCATTTACACAAATTAAGTTCCACAAAGGAATTGTTTCCTTCGTGCAACTTAATTTAAAGCTTACTTTACTTAAGCTATATTTTAAGTCTTCCGTAAAAACGTAAAAAGAACGGGATATTTTTATTTTAAAGTATTAATTTGCTCATAGAAAACACTATCTCCAAAGTTTACGAACGAAGCGGATATTGGTAGCAAGTGACACGGAAGTACGAGTATATAAGGTTGCTCTTGAAATTAAGGCGTTTAGGCCTCAAGCCACTGGGTCGGTTATTTACTAACAGATAGTAGTTTGCAATGACTATTTGTTCCGGAATGTAACTTGTTCACTGTCACCTGTGTGCCTAGTGTGAGTTTTGCCTATTTCTTTACGAGCTCGTTCCGGTTAGCGTAAACTTGAAATTGTATGGAATAAGAGCAGCGCCATCTCATTCATCAGTGACTGACTGACACTAGATGGCGCTGCTCTTATTCCATACGATTTCAAGTTTACGCTAACCGGAACGAGCTCGTAAAGAAATAGGCAAAACTCACACTAGGCACACAGTTAAGCGGCTCTCACGGTGGCAGGCATAGTGATGTGCACAGAAGTATGCAGTTAACGTTTGACACCATGGATTGTTGGTGTGAAACTGAACTGTGGCGTATATGACTTTGTTTATTTCATATTTTCTCTTTACACTTGGCTTCCTTTCTTTATGATTTAAGGGTGATATTGGTGACACATTTGTTTTATTTTTATTTTATTTTATTGTATTATAAAAATAGTTAACAATAAAACACAGTTGTTATCACGAGGGATTAAAAATTAAATGTTTCATTTCGTGGTCCCTGCAACTTCCCAGGAAGATTCAGGAAAGCATCCATCACTTTAACGAATCGCGACGTTACTGTGCTATAATATAATTGACTCAACATTTTATATTTCACAACATTTATCGAGTTTAAACCAAAAAAAATATATTTCACACTGGCTATTTATCTTTTTTTTATATAATGCAATTCTAATGAGGTTTCATCGCTCGGTTGTAAAACGTTTTCTCAGAGTACAAGGATCAATTTTAATGTTAATTATATACCTTGTCAGTTATTAAGTGTTTATACTTAGGTCCCCAACTAGGAAGTCGAAGGAAGCGTAAAAGCAATTAGTAATGATTACGAAAACGACATGAGAAGTACTCGTAAACAAAGTTATTATTTGTAACTAGCCGTGCCCCCCGACTTCGTACAATGTGGTATTTACTAAGATCGTTAAAATACAGTTTTGTATCACGCACAAACTAACTGAACCGATGTAGTTTTCACTGTAGAATCTAAATTTACTATTTATATTTTCTTTTTTTAATAAATATATAACGAAGTCGTGTTAGTTACACCATTTATAACTCAACAACGTCTGGACCGATTTTCATGATCTTTGCTTTGTTAAATTCGTCTCTGTTCCGAATAGCAGAATAAATATTAAATCTTATGGAAAAAATACGAAAAATATAAAAAAAGAATAAATTTTCTCAAACTTTTTTGACAGGATAACGTCTGTCGGGACAGCCAGAAACATATTTACGTACAGTAAATTTTTTTTTTTTCAAAGATTCCAAACTGTCTAGGAACCTAAACGACAGATGTAGTCTAAATCCAACGACTAATAACTGAGTTTTATAAAATCCTAATAATACTCGTATTACGAGTATAAACGCCAAAGTTGTGTGTGTGTTTGTCCTCTCTTTACGCCGCAACGGCTGAACGGATTTTGATAAAATTTGGTACATAGGTACTGGAATAGAAAATATTAAACTATTTATACGGTAAAATAAACGGTACCTGTGGGAAAATAGCGACCGCAGGTGAAACTGCGGGGCGCAGCTTATGCACCTTTAGCATATTATTTAAACCGAACTCACCTGACACTCTCTCCGCTAGCATCCAGTACTTGTTTATGATCTCCGTCCAGTTACTATCAGAGTAGTAATCGTCTATAGCAATCTTCACAAATCCCGACATTTTGGGAAAAATCACAGTACAACACTAGATAAGGTCCACCACACACTTGTTAACACTTCACTATTGCTTTGAAGTCAGTAGCGATGATATCTTGCTGTCACCTGAAAAAAAAATGAAATAAATGTAAATAGATTGAACAAGTTGTATCGAACACATTGTTTTATTATAATCCTAACTGTACCAGTGTGGGTTGGCCTTAATGTATGTACATAGTAATAATGGGGTTTGATGATTATGTTTTTACCTTATTTGAAAATAAATTTTATTTTATTAGTATTAGTTTTTTGATAGGTGTATCTTTTTTATTTATTAATAAAGTTAGTGTTTGCTGCCATGCTATGCTACTTTTCCAAAGCCATTATTTTTTTAAATAATAATTAAGTAGGTACCTATAAAGAAATATTTATTTAGCAACGCATTAATTTATATTTATTGATTGAAAAAATTCCTGTTCTTTTTAATATTATTATTTTTCATACCTAATATTATGCTTCAATCTCGGCATTTTTCCTTCAATGCAAAATAAAATCGAAAATAAATAAATAAATCACAAAACTAATCACTGGCGCATTTCATCACCACAGATGAAAGCGAAAACCTGACTGAGCTTCGCGAAAGTGCGCCCGCGCAGCCTGCCACCTGAGATTGAATAGCGCGCGCTCGCTCCTCCAATCACGAGGCTCGCTTCTCCCACGCTACTACAAGGACGTAAGTCTATATTACACATCGAACGAATTAGCACTCTACGACTTTATAAATAAGGTCAAGTATTGAGCGTGTTTGACGTAATAGTGGAAATTGCACCGCGATTTTCCAGCGTTATATTATGGCCGAGGCTTGTTTTACATTTTGCTGATAAAGTCTAACCCGATAATAAAAAAATGGAAAATGTTTAAAAATATTTTAAATTGTGTGTTGTGAACATTTTGGTTAAACTGAAAATTAATAACATTTTAAATTTTCGGCTGATTGTTTTCTTTAATGTAGAATTTCATTTTCAGATCAACCAAATAGGTGATACGATACTAATTTAAATTATAACGGGTTTCTTTATAAATGGCCTAAAACTAAAGCCCGTAATATTTCAAATAAATTTTAAACGCTTTACATAGTGCCGTTCTGTAGGTACCTACTTGTATGTCCGAAATTAAGGAAAAAAAAAATAACAATTGTGCCCAGCAGTGGGAAAATTGTAATAATAAAAAGTTTTTGTATTAAGGGGGTGTTAATCAGACTCTCCATAATATTATGTCGTGACAGTTACCACCTATACATACATAGTTTCGTGAAATTTCCGCGAAATCTTCATACCAATGTGAATTTTTACTCAACCAACTAATCATACGTTGTGAAACAAGTAGTACCTACTCTGTTTCGATTTTTATTTAAACCTATATTTTGCAATAACGTTAGTGTCAGTTTCATCAGATTGTATTTTTTTCAGAGCTATCTAATGTCGGTTGGTATACATTTATTTGGGTATTCCCCAAGACGTAGCACTACAATTTTAACTTGTTCAAATATTGCTTAAAAAACGTTAGACATGGTTTTATACAGTGAGAAACGAGATCTTAGAACAACCTGTTTTAATATCGCACATTTTAGTATGATTTTATATTGTGCTTATTTTAAAAATAAGCAACTTATGTAGGTACCTAACTGGAATGCCTCCATTCAAAATAGCAACGACTTATATTCTACAGTTGTTTGGAAATAAGTACCTACTTATTAAATTAAGATTTTATTTTTACTATACTTAGGTAATATAAATGCGATAATACGTCTCTAAGTATGTTAATTCATACGCTCTTGGGCCAAAGTAGGGTTGACCAAAAACAGGTCTTATTCGCGCACAACCTAAAAATATAATAATATTATATAATTTTGACAAACATCGACGTTTCGGTCGAGTTACATCGACCGTGGTCACGAGAAGACACAAAAACGTGTCATTTTGGGTTCCCTCGGGCACAGATTACTAAATAGTTACTTCGTGACCTTGGGACAAATTGCGGATGCAAAATAGTAACGGCAATCATCTTCGTTTGACTTTAACTGGGCCAAATATCTAATACTAAACCCTTAACCAAGGCCTAGGAGCAGGAAATTTCAGTTACACCCTTCACGTTACTGATCAGTGCCAGCTCATCATTTTTCGGTGTCGATGATTCACTTTTAACCACTTAAAACTATATCCTTGAACAAGACTTAATTAGACAAATCAAAATAGATGCAACTAATCAGTGTCCAAGCGGGTGAAGCTGTAAGTAAGGCGTAGTTATGTATTTCCATATCATATCTTAATCTTAATATATATAAATTACGCGTCACGTTGTTTGTCCGCGATGGACTCCTAAACTGCTTCACCAATTTTACTCAAATTTGCACACCGTGTGCATTTTGATCTAACTTGAAAGATAGGATAGCTTACATCTCAATTTAAAGTCGCAATAACAAAACCCTTAGCCACAACTATGCGTGACCGGGCCTGCTAGTATATTATAATATCAGAAAGCACTCTATATTTACAACAAGCAATTAACGAAATGTTTAATATTAATTAATAAAAACAGCAATCTAATTCATAAACTGACCGGCTGGGGTCTTTCGCAAGTTAAACTTGTAAGGCCCGCCGCACAAGAGATTGCGATTTAGCAACATATCTTCGGACCTTCGAATGGCCTCCAACGTTATATTTACTTGCGTTACAATAACCCAAGTGGACATTTGTAATTTGAAGTTGTATTAGTAGTTAGTGCCAGTAATGGGCGTTTGAAATTGACTGCTTGGATGTTTGTGAGAAATCTTGCGGTCAGATTAGAAGCTGGTTTGCGTACGAGATGACTTACATGTGAGAAATAATTGCGCTCCGGTTGTTAAATATGACGTGAGGCACTTCAAATTGTAATTTTCAGAACGTGTTTCATAGTCTTATATTGTAACTGTTAAGTCTCACACCGATTTACTCAACAGCTTTTCTGAATTCCTTTTGTTATTAAATTGTATTATATTTAAAGGTTATTGGGAGAAACGAAATTTTTTTAGTCTTAGATAGCCCCTGTTCAAGTTTTCTTAAAAGTTTTTATTACTCCAGCACCCCGAGAGCTTTACCGCGTAATTTCAATTTTCACTCCGGAACTCTGTGTTTTCCCGGGATTACAAAACCCTGGGACGATTTAGCATTCATTTGTAAAACAAAAAAACCGTATCTGTAGTTTCGAAGTTTGTTACTAATGAACAAACTGACAAATTCTACCTATTCATAACATTATTATAGGGCAGTTGTTTAGATTAATAAAATTTAAATATTCATGCATCAAGCAGCGTAGCTACGCTCTTCCGCAACTTGAAATTTTAAATAAAATGACTATAAAGTAAAAAAAAATGACTGAATAAGATTAACATTTATGGTTAATTAATCATAAAGCCACTTCGTTGCATTAATTTACGAAACATGTTATTGAACTCTAACAAAGGATTTACGTAATTAGGAAGTCAATCGCGGAAGTGCAAACCTAAGAACGTGTTTGACTTGCTTTAAATAAATGAGTCAACTAAACATTTTAATTTGGAAGTCTCAAAGAATATTTTTACAATAGTTATAAATAGTTTTGGCCCGTTTCGTACGATCTTTCGTTACGGGTATTCGTCGATTTGTCGCGGAAATTTTCGTTGCATCTGCGTGCGTGTGGTTGCATAAAGCTCGAATAGAGGGCGCCAGTAGTCGCTTTCACCATAGTTTTTGAACTTGAGCTAGTTTTGTCGCTGTCAATGTCACTAACGTAGTTATATTTTAGCGCAATTGTTAGGTTTAATCGTTTTAAAGGAAAGCGGAACACTTTAACTAAATCTATGATTTTGTACAAAGACATCTAAGAATTTATGTGCATTTTTTCTGGAAATGCAGATAGTTTAGTTTTTTTTAACTTGTTCTAGTTCAATTGCAGTCACGTTTCAAACGCGATTGTCTGAAGCGATTGCTGTACAAAACTTCACTTTATCGAAATAATTAATTTCAAACGTTTAATGCAATTTATTTTAGTCCAAAATAATTGTTTGGTAAGTCTGATACAAAATTGAAGTACCTAAAATCTTTCTTGGAATAAAAATTACTTAAACTTATACTCGTATAATATTATACCTTTTGTAATTTAGTACCTATCTACCCTTTTCTTAACAGTTAAAAAAAGAAGCATCATACAACCCAGAGATACCAGGTAGATACTTATTTACTTAATTATACAGGATAAACCTGATTAGTGTGGCCTTTTTGCATTATTGAAGTTGGTCGAAATCCAAAAAAAATAGGACTGCATACACATGGGGGTTATTTAGCAAGATGACCCTTTCACCAATAACGATGTTGAAAAATGCTTCATTCGCATGATACCCCATTCACATAAGGTATGTACTGATTTGGAAATCAGTAGAAATCAAAATTACAAATCAGTACAGGCGTTTAATAAGTTAAAATGTAATAAACTTGGGGTCTAATTCGTGCACAAACTAATATCAAAATATACAATTTCGACATACCTCGACGTATTGGCAGAGTTACATCGACCGTGGTCACGAGAAGACTCTAGTGACCACAAAATTATATATGCCAAAATTATACATATATATTTAGATACATATTAGTTTGTGCGCGAATTAGACCCGTTTAAATACTAATCAACATGTATTCAGTTCGCGAAAGTTTAAGAACTTACGATATTCACACATACATAAATTATTATGAACACGCAAATATATAGGGCCCGCATGCCCGAGAGTTATTTCGGAGGTACCTATGTGATACACCAACTAGATCGGACCCCCAAGATGGATTATAACTTCTACAGCCAGTACATATCTGTATAAATGTAGGTCGCAATGATGATAAATACAAACATCACTACCATTAGAAAAACTCT
Organism: Hylaea fasciaria; assembly: GCA_905147375.1. Taxonomy (NCBI): domain Eukaryota; kingdom Metazoa; phylum Arthropoda; class Insecta; order Lepidoptera; family Geometridae; genus Hylaea; species Hylaea fasciaria. The sequence goes on from LR990197.1 coordinate 11,151,071, forward strand.
ATCGAAACTCTTTGCAAAGCCGCGAGCCACAGCCTAGCCTATAAGCAAAAAAAAACTGTTTACCTTTATCGCAAGGTCAGCTTTCCTAACATCATATTATGAAATGGACGACTTGTGTTAATAAACCACAGAATACTTATGAGTAAGAGTGGAACTCACTATCTGTGTCAAGATCAGACATAATTTTCGAGTTTTCATATGAAAACTGTGTTAAAGCCTCGTGTCAATAACGTCGTTCTGTAATGTTTGTTTTATTCAAACTGGCAATGACACAGGTTTGAATGGCATGCCCATTGAGATGTGTCGAAATTCGGTATGTGAAGCTAGTCCACATAATATCCTACATGTATCGGATTTAACGTCGCACGGCGCAGGTTCGAAAAACTGGGCATGCATTTCTGATGAAGATAAACATTAAAAGCCTTGGTGTTAGGGTTGTATGCCGCCCGGTTAGGGGCCGTCCATTAATCACGTGAGGCTTGAAAGGGGGTTTAGAAAAAGTCACGAAATATCACAAGGGGGGAGGGGAGCATAGTAATATACGTGTATTTATTTATGCCAGTCTCAAACAGCCTGCGACCTTCCTTATTTTCCAATCCTTATTTTCAGAATAAAATTATACTTATACCTGGATTTCAAGATATTATTAAAAAATTGTAACATTCTTTGCAGTTACTAAAAAATACACCTGATTGTGTTTTAGTCTATAACATCACTACGTATCACCAAGGGAGAGGGGGGAGAGGGGCCTCTAAAAATGCTGAAAAAGCATCACGTGATTAATGGACGGCCCCTTATACACCATCAAGTAGAAAACCAGTTGGCAAACCCCTATCGGGCCGTCACGGCAGCGGTTCTTGAGAGCCCCAATTCTAAGCTGAGCATTCCCTACCTTCTCTATCATGACGTCACTTAAAACCAGGCATAGTGGACAACTAATTAAGATAAAACAAATGACGGTGCGGCCTGTTGGCAATTATTATTTTTCTCCAATACTGCTATGCCGTCATAGCAGTATTGGAGAAATCAGAAGAGTCGCAGGCAACCGGTGGATGCAAGTGGCAAATTGTCGTTCGGTGTGGCGGTCTAAGGAAAGGCCTATGTTCAGCAGTGGACGTCTTCAGGCTGATGATGATGATGATGATGACTGCTATGAATCGATAACTACCGTGACCAACAGCTAAAGAAGCCCCGCGCTGCTAGAGCGATGTGAATCCGCATACAATTTATGGAACACGGACTACTTACCTAAATCATTTTTGGAATTTCGAACAAATCATGAAATCTCAAATGCAATATTCAAGCCAGAAAATTGAAATTTGTAAGGCGTGTCAGGAAGGTCATAAGTCCTTGGCCTGCCATTAAAAAAGGGCGAAAAAAATACGATGAGTCATATTTTTTATCCTAGAAGGTGTAAAAAAGGTGTTTACTAATAAATATAATTATGAGGTAAGAAATTAGAGGATGAATCGTAGACACTGTTGATTTGGAGGTGTGATATTGTATCGATTTTTTAGTGTTTAATTACGCAACAAATAGTAAAAACCCGCTTTTTTGGTCCCATCTTTGTATAAGTTTTTTTTATTTAAGCGAAGATTTTTCAACCGTCATGGTAACTAATTTTCCTAGATTTTAATTTTAGCCAATATTATGAGTAATTTTAAAGTATTTCAGCAACTACGAAACAAAAACTGGCCAGGTGCGAGTCGGACTCACACATGTAGGGTTCCATGTCATTATCTATAAAAACGACAAAATAAAACACGTTTGTTGTATGGGAGACACTGTAAATATTTATTTTATTCTGTTATTTAGTACTTGTTGTTATAGTGGCAACATAAATACATCATATTCTGTGACTATTACAACATTCTAACTATCACGGTTCATGAGATACAGCCTGGTGACAGACGGACAGGAAGACAGCGGAGCCTTAGTAATAGGGACCCGTTTTACCCATAGGGTACGGAACCCTAAAACATTACTCAACAATTTTAGGTTTTTCTGGTTTATTGTTTAACTAAATTTATATAAGGCTGCATAGGATGTTTTTTAATTATCACGTGTAATAATTATACCGATTATAATTATTATTATTATAATAGCCTGAATAATAATGAAGTTAGCTTATTTTATTCGTGTGTCACAAAGATCTCAAAGTTCCCGATTCCCTAGATATAAAAAAAAACGGAAACCCTAGTTAGGGTTTAGTACTGCTATGTGAAAAAAATGAAGTAAAATATGTGTAGTTGTAATCCCGCCAAAAATTCGTCCGATCAATGTTCGCTAGATGACTGATGACGTAATCTCTCCCATCCAAAAATCTATCCAACATCGACTGACAGAAATACGACACGTGTTTCGTCTCTACACGAGACATCCTCAGGAGATGTTGACTCGTCGAGCGCTAACAAGAGAGCTCTCTCTTGTAAGCGCGTGTCGTATTGCTGTCAGTCGATGTTGGATAGATTTTTGGATGGGAGAGATTACGTCATCAGTCATCTAGCCAACATTGATCGGACGAATTTTTGGCGGGATTACAACTACACATATTTTACTTCATTGTTTTGAATATGGATTTCCGCAAAGTAACGCCTGATTCTATCAACTACTGCTATGTGGTTTTGCCGTGTCTGTAAATGCTTGACTCAAACCTCAAGCCAACTTGTAAACGGTCAAGACTCAAGAAACTCGGCTCAAGCAAAAATCTACGTGCTTGCATCTCGCTTGACCACGTCAGATCACCTTAGAGATTTTTTTGCAGTATTTGATTCCATATTTCGGTATTGTATGACTAAAGATAAACGCCTAAACGAATTAGGTTTACAACTAAAGCTAATTAGTGTGAAATTTAATTTGTATTCTTATTGCCAGTCACACGTTATGTTATACCTTGAAATAATAATTAATCAACACAGTAAAATAATTGATATGGTATTGCCATGAGAAGTAAGAGAAAAATCTTTAAATATAAGAAAATTGATCATCTTGGATAATAATTATTGTTAATAATTAAGGTAGTGAGGATGTTGGTGTCATACTGTAAGCGTAAGATTACTATTATAAACTGGATAAATACATTGTTAAATCTAGTGGGAGGCCTACCTACACTTCGTCTACCAATCCGTGGCCGCCACTCTAGAACCTTTCTTCCCCATCTGTTATCAGTTCTACGAGCGATGTGGCCTGCCCTGTGCCCATTGCCACTTCAGCTTGCAAACCCTGAGAGCTATGTCGTAAACTTTAGTTCTTTGGCGAATATCCTCGTTCCGGATTTTATCGCGCAGTTGCATAGCTCTCTCCATTGCCCGCTGTGAGACTCTGAGCTGTGTGCCGCTAGTGTGTACGCTGACAATTATTATTATTAGTCTGGGATTGAAGGTTGTCCAAACTATTATGTACTCGTACATGTAGTAGTACTGTTAGAAGTAATCAACTTACCGTGTAAAAAAAGAAAAACCAGCGTGATCATAACTTTTGCTCTCTCATAACTATTTCAAAGACTAAATTTCACTTAGCAAACCTTGAATTTTAATTACTTTGTTCTTATTAAAGAAGAATACATTATATTATTATAATATTATCATTATTTAAAGAAAATGTTGTTTTTCCACCCACGATCCTATTTCATTTTAAAACTCGTTTTTAATGTTATTTTTGCTTGCGTAATCCAGTAATTTTAGCTAGATCAATCAACCTTGATGCGTGACATATAATCCTACTAATATTATAAACGCGAAAGTTTGTAAGTATGGATGGATGGATGGATGGATGGATGGATGTTTGTTACTCTTTCACGTAAAAACTACTGAATCGATTTTAATGAAACTTTACAATATCTTACTAATATTATAAACGCGAAAGTTTGTAAGTATGGATGGATAGATGGATGGATGTTTGTTACTCTTTCACGTAAAAACTACTGAATTGATTTTAATGAAACTTTACAATAATATAGCTTATACATCAGAATAACACATAGGCTACAATTTATACAGCTATTGTGTGAATTGTCTAAAATATGACGATAAGTGTCAAGTAAGTAGGAAAAAATCTACAATCTGCGCGCTATTCAGGCGTGCGCTGCAAAAACCGCTAGAGCTATACATATTATGTAATGTATGATGGAAATGTTTCTCTTAAATAGTTCTACATAAAAGCCCGTCACAGTATATATCTATATCTTATGTGTAAGCCATTATAGCCAAAATAGTGAACCATAAAAATGTGTGATTTTAATGTCATAACGTTAGTTCTTTTCTACGTCACGCTAATAATTATAAGCGGATCTAAATACTAATCCTGCGCAGACGAAGTCGCGGGCACTAACTAGTATAATAATATGTCATTGTAGTTTCAGGGTTCCGTAAACGTATAAGAGCCCCATATAAGATTATCGAGTCTGTCCGTCCGTGTGACGGTCCCAGTTTAAGGTTCTACCTCGTCACAGCGTCATAGCTTCTAAGTTATGAAAACAATGCATTAAACATACAAACTGCTAGCATAACACTTCAACTCGCTGTCTGTGTATGTCTGTTTCTGAGTAGGGCATATAGTTTGTTTGTAATTTATCTTCCATCGAGTAGTCCGTACTAATAATCCCTCTAGGAAGGTAAATATTTATATACTAATGATGAAGATCTCATACACAAACAAAACTTTCTTCTAATATCGTATTAAAATATCCCACTGTGTAGAAGTCGCGAGTAAACGTAAGTATACAATACGAGTAGATGCCACAGTGAGCGATTATGGGTCGATTGAGAAATCCCAACTTACGCATAATTTTACAACAATTATGCACACTATCAAGCGAATACCTATTAACATATTATTCACATGCAAATATGTGTATATCTGTGCATAAGTTTCGCAATTCTCTTGAGCCGGCTATCTGAACTTTGCTTAGTATTCAGTTTATAAACGTGAGTGGAAGTATTGCCCCATCTACAAGTACCTTTAAGCTTTATACACCCTCCATGACTAGCTTGGCTGTATATTTTAGAGTTGGAACTCCACATTTCAAGTGAATGAAGCCTGACTTAAATTACATCCTTTTAAATTATTTAGGTACAACTAATACGACTCATAACTTAGAATTATAACTAAGTTTTTATTCAGAGACTATTAGGCATAGAGTACTATTAGGTATAACCTAATTAATTCCCTACCATAGCATACGCAGAGTAAAGAATATTGTTATTTTTTTAATTTTGACTTCGGATCACGTATACATACACGCGGTCAGCCAGTGTCAAGTATTACACTATATTTCAAGCATTTTATACCTTCACACAAACATCTAACTGTCGAATTCTACTCAGGCTAGGTAGGTAGTCATTGGTCTAGTCAAGAGTCAACGTCACGATTCTGTATAGTGTTGCAGCAATACTACTTGTACAGCGCATTTGTGCTATTCTACGAGCATATTACTAACTACATCGCACATTATTCAGTACACTTAAGTAATCGAAGTTGAAAATGTCAGACACAAAGGAAATAGTGAACTTTTACGTGAGATGTATCTAGCCTTTAAGTAATGCGGTGGTCACGGCTTGAAAGCCTACGTATAGACACAATGTTTGAAGAATAGAATGCAACATATACTAATAATAAAACAGCAATAATAATACCATTATCATTAACTTTATGTTACACTAGCTGCGCCCCGCGGTTTCACCCGCGTTTGGATAATATACGATATATCTTTATGAATTGTAGCCTATGTGTTATTCTGATGTATAAGCTATATTATTGTGAAGTTTCATCAAAATCCATTCAGTAGTTTTTGCGTGAAAGAGTAACAAACATCCATCCATACAGACAAACTTTCGCGTTTATAATATTAGTAGGATAATAAATCATTTAAAATGGATACATAATAGTGTGATTTAGCATAAATTACGTTTGATTTGGCTTAAAAGATTTAGAATGATTGTGTGTTAGGTAGGTATCCGAAATTTCACCACTTTATCGAAATAAAATGGTTGCTCAATCCAGCCATTAACATAATAATAATATTAAATTATGACCGTGAAATGCGTGCAGTATAACTAATTTAATTATAAAATCAGATATTATTTTGGTTACTTGATATTGGCAGAATGCAAAAAACGTGCAAAGTCACGGATATATACTTAATAAGACCTCATTTTCAGGGTTCCGTAGCCAAAGGCAAAAAACGGAACCTTTACAGATTCGTCATGTCAGTCTGTCCGTCCGTATGTCACAGCCACTTTTTTCCGAAACTGTAAGAGCTATACTGTTGAAACTTGGTAAGTAGTTCACACAAAAATAGAAAAAACAACACATTTTGGAGGTCCCCATACTTAGAACTGAAACACATTTTTTTTTTCATCAAACCCATACGTGTGAGGTATCTATGGATAGGTCTTCAAAAATGATATTGAGGTTACTCATATATTTTTTTTCTAACCGGAATAGTTTGCGCGAGAGACACTTCCAAATTGGTGAAATGTGTGACCGCCCCCCCCTGTAACTTCTAAAATAAGAGAATGATAAAACTATTAAATATATATGATGTACATTTAACCATGCCAACTTCTACCGAAAATCGGTTTGAACGAGATCTAGTAAGTAGTATATTTTTAATACGTCATAAATCGTAAAAATTACACTATTATTAAAACATCGATCAAAGTTACAATGAACTACAAGAACTTTTATAATATTATGTTACTTGCTGCTATGGAACCCTTCATGGGCGAGTCCGACTCGCACTTGGCCGCTTTTTTGTTATTTTTTTATAATCAGTCTAAGTCTAAACGCACACTCGTCCATCTTTTTGTGAATGCGAGGCAATATTTATCTACTACTAGCTGTGCCCGCAACTCTTTCCGCGTGGAATAGTGATAAAATTCACCTTTTAAACCTTCCCTGGACTTCCACAAATCATTCAAGACCAAAATCAGCCAAATCGGTCCAGCCGTTCTTGAGTTTTAGCGAGACACACGAACAGCATTTGATTTTTATATATACAGAAGAAGGAGATAGAAGATAACAATTTCAAAAATGATTTTCACACAATGAAAAAAATATCGACTCTGTTCTACTGTTTTTTTGATTGCTTGTTCAGTGGGACATAAAATGTTTAACAATAATAGTGTCATAAGGCACTGACCACAGCTTTATTGTGTTACTTGATTTGTTCGTTTCATTGTTGACATGTCAAATTCATATCGCAAGGTTTCAGGTTTGTCTGTGACACACTCGTGAATATCTTGGAAAGTAGACCGATGAAGTGATAACTATTTCGTAGACCGTCACAACACAGTTGTAAACTTTGATAATTCGCCAAAATGTAAGATGCTGCAAACAAATTTCACTATTATATTTAATTAAGTTGGCGATTGCACGTTTTGACACTCCAATTAGCATTTGGGTCAGAATTGCAAGGTTCTAACTCCGCGGTTGTCCCTTTCACTTGTGTCTTGTGAGATAGAGATAGATAATGAAATGCGCAACTTTGCAGTGCGTTTTATCATGTGCGTTGTATAGGAGGTCTGGGGGAAAACAAATTTTATTTTTCTTACATATTTCTTAAACTTACGTTTCTTATTAAATGTTCGTTAACGTACTTCAGAGCAGGCAAATTATAAAAAAAAACGTGTAAGTTGTTATAATTCCAAGAACTCTCAGGTAAATAAATACATGGGTAAAATACGTATTATATATAATAAGTTATTTAAATATCTGACCATTTATGAATTTTATCCGAACAACTGGATATTAGGTAACTCCTTCTTTTAATTTTGGCTTCGCATGATTTATGTATTTTACTAGTGTCAAGTTGTTAAATAATATAATTAAAATTTTTTTAATGGCCAAAAATTTCAAGTCCCAGTCAGGGTAATCTTTCCTAATTCTTGAGGTAAACCGTTATTAGTGTAGTCAAGTCGCGAATCAGTAAGGTGGGGTAGTACATTTCTAAACACTCCTGAGAGTTTTAGAGATAACATATAAGGGCATGTTTGTAGGATGAGTATTATGTATCAATTGATTTGAAAAAAAAATTAAAAATGTTTAATACACCATATTTTCGGTTTCCCGATAAGAACTAGATGCTAATCATATTCGTTGATACCAAAGAAGATACAAATTTAAATACTACGAACATAAACCACAATGATAATTGATGCCGTCATACCCTCTTTCTGTGGTTTAGCTTTTCACATCTTTTTATATTTAAGTTTACCTACGTATTAGAAGTAAAAAAAAACGGCTTATCCTAATTATATACAATGAATCGTCTATCAATTCAGTGAGTTTTTACAGCATGTAAGAATACGCACTAGTAATAAAAACACACTGAATAATAGACGCATTTTCGAAGATGCAAAAGGTGACACGGCAAAATACGATCGTAACAAAAAGTCACATTACAATAACAAAGGTTGGAGTTCACCCGACTTAAGGATATAAGGACCAGCTTTACAAAAAAGAGAATGAATCATTTGTTTCTAAAATTTCCATGAACACATCCTCAACTCATCCTCCCACCGCTGAGCACGGCTCTCACCTCGCTATCATGAGGAGGATTAGGCCATACCCTACCACGAGAACTCAATTTCCTAACAAAGCCATAAAAACCACCCATATATTAGAATGTAAGACAAGCGTACAGTATCTACTTCGCTTCGTTCTCTGCTTCGTGTCCGATGTTATTGCAAAATGCTGCTGCAGGTTTCTTTCTAACAATACGACATAATTGTCCCTCTACCAGTGTCGTTACACCTATCACTGTTACGAAACTTCCTCTCCTAGGAAGTTCCACAACCGGCCTAAGACCGCGAAGCGAGACCTCCAAACCTATCACATTTCGGTAATGGCCACTCATCACCGTAGCGTTACGCCTAAAACCATACGTTGCGAAAGTGTGGCCCAGCTGGCCTTGTGGCCTTGTGTGGTCGGGCCGGACGGTCACTGTCATCTGGCTGGCGAGGTGCTCTGGCACCGATGGTCCACGGTCAGTAGGTTGGTAACGCAATGCTTAGGTATGCGCATGCGCATAGATTACTCAGCTGGGATGGTTTTGAAGGGCGTCAAAAGGGCACAAGATCTAAAAATCGGTTGTCTTTGAATTTTTTTTCAATGGTTATGTTTTACGGTGGCATTGCGGAATGCTTTTTTAGCTTTGTTGACATATTATGGGACTTTTGTTAAAATTACTAATGGTAAAGTGTGAAATGTTATACAAAAGACAAATTGTACATACATTCTATGCAGTTTAAAAAGGAATCTAAATTTCCAGCGGCAACATAAAAATGGGAACATTAACTATCAAATTTATGTCTAATTATTAAATCTTATGACTTATCAATTTTCATAAGGGGCATGACGTCATAATGTGCTTTGTGTTAACAAAACTCCCAGGAAATTACCTACAGTAAAGCTTCCGCCTCGTAAGAATCGTGACATTGAATGCGACTCTACCTGATGTGCAACTCTACATTTTGATACATTTAAGGATTATAAATAGCTACATGCATAAATCTTGCAAAGCTAAAACATATAAAAATACAAACAGAGGTTGTCTCTGTCACCTTTATTTTGAGTTAGCTACGTTACAAAACGTCTCGAAACATCGTTTTAAAAAAAAAATTGCTCTGTGATGAATGAGATTCAGTCGGATGATAAAGTCGAATTAGATAAGAGTACCTACCTATATTATTTAAAAGACTGACATATTAATAAGTAGAGGTTTTAAACTATTGTGCGCATTAAAACATTTCCATTATTTATTGACTTCACCAATAAAATAAGAAAAAATAAAGAAACAGAAATACATGTTATATTACAAATTTAATAATAACAACATTTCTCAAAATAATATAATCGAAGGGTTTATTTCTTGCCGTCAAAGTAGGTATGCTTCAACAAAACCATTTAATTGATTATATTATTTTTTAATTGGTTTAACAACAGCTTTCTTCTAGCAAACAGTTCTAGATACGTCTCAAACCCACAGTTGCACTAAAAACGTGACTCACAGCCATTTAATATTACAAATGACGAAACTTACGAACGAAACTCGCGTAAATACTAATACAAAAAATGCATCAAGTTAATTTAACAACACATCAACACGATGACCTTAAGAAATAGAATTATGTATATTCCTAACTAAACCGTCGTATTGTGTAACGGCGTACGAAAACGCGCGTGCAGGATATTGCGTCTGCCCGGGCCGCCATTCAAGGACTGGAGGGAAAACTCGGAAATGCAAGTGAATATAAAAAAATTAAGTGAAACTACATTGATGGTTTCTTTTGTGTGTACTTTACAGGATTTGATCACTATTCGACCTGGGGACTTACCATGACGTCTTATTGCGATCCAATTGTGGACCTAAACATAATCCTATGTAATGTTTAGATAATAAATCAATTTAGGACCTAATGATTAGGTCCTAAATTGGATCGCAATAAGAAGTCATGGTAAGCCCCCTGAGGGGTGAATTGTGAAAGTCGTCGGTGATATCGGTATCATCAATGACAATATTTTTTAATGCTTTATAGGCTAGTATTTGACGACTTTTCATCATCACCATTCATCACATCACCACCCATCATCAAAGATTTATGTCTATGACAATATTTACCATTTGTGTATAATTTATTGTTAATTATTCACTAACAATATGTATTCCATCAAAATAAATTAAAATACTGTTTTACTAAAACACCAGTGAACTATGTTACTGCGCACGCGGCACTTAAGTAAATTATAAAAATGCTAACTGTGCTAAATCGCTGCTAATAAATTCATAAAAATATACCATTCATTCATGGAATCAATCATTAGTTTCGGTACTGATCTTAATTGAGCTTTGTTAATTGTGACCCTGGCAGGCGAATTTTGTTTTTTAATCGTATTATTTCGTCTATTTTTATCTCTTACATGAAAACCAAGTCAGGTAGTCTTAAATAGCAGATATAATCAGACGTTACCTTGGGTAAATCTAAATTCCAAGTAGGAAATACGTAGCATAATAATAATAATATAGTACCATAAATACCACCTAATTAGATGTATTTTATTAAATATTTTTTTATAAACCCAACTCGTATGTAATAATTTATGCACATAATTTTTTTAAATATTATGTTCCTGATCGAATTCATAAAATGTGCACCTAGGCACAAATGTGAATTTGAACTACACTTCTACTAAAACAGTTGCTTAATTAAACAGGGTGCTACACTCGTAATATACAACCAGAATCATTTTTCTGGGTAATCGGGTATATATTAAAAAAGGCCGATATTCAAACCCTGACATAGCGACATTTAAAGTCAAGGGCGTAATTTCAAAACGATTGGACTTTGTGAGACTTTCTTGCATCATTTCTTGTTTATATTCATAGGATATTCTACGATTATTCGTGATTTATTTAAGTATGGATTTGTATAATTAATGAGACATTATTTAAAATTATTAACAGCTAATAGGGCCAATGTCACAGAAAGTGGGTCCACATTGTGCGTTCAAATTGGTTTGACGTAAGTTTTTTGTATTAAGTTTATGATCACTATCATAAATAATGTTGTGTATAATATATGATGTATTTAAATTGTATTCATATCACGCGTCTGAAATGTAGTTTTTTATTTCATAAAAACTAGCATCTCTGATTCCATTCGCATTTTAAAACCATATGCGACAATATGACTTATATATTGTAGTGACACTCCGAATGTGCGGTATACGATGAACCGTGTAATGCATATTCGTTGGTGAGTGTAGTTAGTTATATACAAGTATATTTATAGTATAATAAAAATAACTGACAAAAAGCAGAATTATGCTGGTTAAAAGTATGAAAGTGATAAAAGTTAAAAGAAGAATATTACTGGTTCTAAGAAACATGTTAAATGATAATTCCTAATTATTATTTATTGCGTTAAAAGTTTAATGTATCATTTACTTTTGTCAATAACGTTAGTTATTTCAATATTATGTTATTGTTTTTCTTGTAAATACATTTACAAAGGATGCATTTTATCTAGGTATACGTATTTTGTTTCAATTGATTTAAAAAATAACAGTAATAAGTGTCTATGGTAATCTATTTTCAGTGGTATTATTGAGTGGTATTTGGGATAAAGATTATAATGTAAGTATAAAAAATTCAAACGATTACATACCTTCGTATTTCTATTTCACTATAAATCCACAAGTCTCTTACAAATTTAAAAAAAATCACAAATAAGCAGAGCCCTCACTTATCGGCCACAGTCAAATAACTCCATCACAGCATTGGAAAAGTTCCAAAAAATATTTTAGTATTACTTATCAATACATAATATTACTTATTTAACGTATATTTCACTAAGCGTTCGTTTGTACTAGTACTTATAGGAAAGGTACTTTTTTATTTATACGCATATCTTTGACGTCCTGTCTATTCAAGACGGTTTACCATAGACTACTGAATGCTGCTAGAAGTGGCATGCATCGACTGAAACTGAGAGGGGATGAACACTACTAGCCGACCTTGTTGCGAGGTTTTTTTCTTAGGAATGTGTTATTCAGAGATTGCGTTATAAATATTTTATTGTATACGTAGTAGGAGCGGTTATTAACTAGTGTTATTGTCTGAGAATTTTATTCGCCCAATTAACTAATTAAAGGTAGATATTAGTACATGTCAGTATGTTTTTGATGAAGATCGATTGCTGGAAAGTGTTATTTTGTAGTGCCTTGTGGACGTAATGACATATCCATACTAATATTATAAATCTGAAAGTAACTCTGTTTATCTGTTTATCTGTATATCTGTTTGTCTGTTTGTTTGTTTGTTACCTTTTCACGGCTAAACGGCTGAACCGATTTCGATGAAATTTGGTATAGGGGTAGATTGGACCTATGAGACGGACATAGGCTATCTTTTGTCTCAAAAAATAATCTTTAAGGGGATGAAATAGGGGTTGAAAGTTTGTATGGGGAATCCATAATTCCTCAAGTTAGGGATCTGAAAATTCTTATTTAGGCTTTTGGTAAGAAATAAATAAATACGGGTTTCAGCTTTTTTGCAAAATCATCCCTAAAGGGGGAAAAGCAAGGGGGTTGAAATTATGAGGTATTCTTTAGATGCACCCCCTACGGACCACAATAAACGGCTAAACGGATCGTAATTTAAATTGGAAAGTAATTAAGGGGGGAGAGTGCGATGGGAGGAGGGGGAGAAAGGGGTAAAGTGGGGGAAAGGGGGAGTAGATGGTAGAGTGAGGGGAGAAGAGGGTAGAGTGGGGAGAAAGAGAGGGGAGAGCGGGAAGAAAGAGGGGAGAGTGGGGCTAGAAGGAGGGGAGAGTGGGGGGAAATAGGTGAGAGAGATTGAGTGCGAAATATATAGAAATAGAGGGAGAGGGAGAGAGCGAAGGAGGGAAAGGAAGAGATATAGACGGAGAGGGTGAGGGAAATAAATATAATGGATGAGATGGACAGGGAGAGGGAACGCAAGAGATTGAGAGTGGAGAGGGATATTAATGATAGAAAGATAGGGAAAGATATAGAGATATAGGGAGAGGGAAAGAGATGGAGGTAGAGGAAGAGAGATAGAAAGAGCGAAAGAGAGAGAAAGATAGAAAAAGAGCTAGAGAGGGAGAAAGATAGAGGAAAAGGGAGTGAGAAAGAGACAGATATATTCTTACCTATAACTGTTCCCCGCGACATCAATTGATTTTCTAAACAGTTTACATTTTATATAAAAATGCGAACGAAGTAGCGGGTATCAGCTAGTGAGTAAACGTATCACACAAAACCACATGTGAATTAAATGTTAGTATAATATAGTTAATTTCTCGTGGATTTATCCACTCGATTTATTCGAAATATAATAATATGCTGAAACTTTTGTTTTTTACTGTAATCACCAGCTATATTTTTTTATTATAAGTATAGATTTATAACGTCAATCATTTCTTTGAGTCACTTCTAAAACCAAGTAAGTCAACATAAGTTGAAAAAAAACGGATGTTATTGGCCAGTTCTATGAAATAGTCTGAAAAAAATAAGATTTATCTATTGCCCATGTTTTGTAAGCATTATTTTTAGTTGTGCTTAGAAAAATTATAAAAGATGTTTCCAGTGTTCAATAGAAATGGGTTATTTACCTTGGTTGCTAATTGTTATCAGTTTTTGATACGGAGTTATTATGGAGATTGCATTAGTGCCAATGAACATATTCATCATCTCGTCATCACCACTGAGCTCGGGTGTCTGTTCCTTTTCGTGATGATACATAACTATGATATTGTATATTCCATTAATATCACACGAAAAAACATAAGTTTGTAGGAAAAATACAAAAACAGCTTCACATTTCCGGCTTCCCGCCCGGACTTCCCCGTCTTTAATTCAAGTTAAAAAACGTTTTTTTTTTTAATTGTATGATAGAAAAATAAGTTATTATGTTGTGGTTTTGATTGACAGCGCCATGGAAACCTTACGTACGTGCAAACGTGCATTATTTATTTGCGTAGATGTTTTTTTTCTGTATTTCTTGTCGCTTGTCTGTTAGGTATTTTTCCCGACCCGACGTAGAGCTTTTAGGTATCGAAGTTACAAGTCAATAATAATTATTTAAGACAAGTTGACATGCAATTAGCAAACGTGTAAAAGAGACAGGTAATTATGATTGGCAGAATTGTTTTGTTAGGTACGTAGTTAGACTCTAACCCCTATAATAGTATATACGGAATCCAGCACTAAGTACAAGATCCTGACTTGTTCGTCATCTTGCGTGCGTGGAACTCGCGTGCGCGCGCGAGTTGGCACCTTCTTATTTTACCTATTTTTTTTTGTCGTCAACTCGCGTTTACAAATATAGTACAGTCATAGAAAAAAGTAAGTACCGACTCTGGGTCCCACAAGCACCTATAGACTGAGCAAATACCTATGGTTCACACAAACCTTTGCCAAAGGGGGTGATTTTTGAAACTCGTCCGCGTTTCGATGTTACCAAAATGGCCGATTTTTTATAATTATATAATATCTGGATGACCGAGCTTTGCTCCGTATTTTTTTTTATAAATTGTGTTTTTTGGAAATTATATTTAAGTACGAATTACTAACAAAATGATGAAATATGAATAATATTTTTCGATCTTACCGATATAATAATAAAAAAATATGAACTGGTTATTTAAAGAAAAAATCATTAAAAAACACGTGGTGACGCGGCATACCGTGGTGCCTGCTTAACTCTAATAGGTAATATTATGGAGTAGCATGGTGCCTGTCTGGAGGGAGCTGATGCCTACTCCCTTTGAGATGTCTTTGGGTTCCTTGGTGGCCTCTATGGAGTGCGGTAGCATTGGCGACCCACCAAGGAGGTCGAACGCTTCTTTTCGGCCAAAGAAAAATAAATTAGACAAATAAATGTCAGTGTGCATATTATCGGATTTCCCGAATGTCCGCTCAATCTAATAATTCAATGTGAAAATTCATAGAAACTATTGTCGTATAATAATTATCTCCGCCTGTGCTGTTTCTTGTGACCGTCCCCTTTCCGTCGCTGATCTGCTGTAATTCGCCTCCTGGAGCTGCTGGGGTGCCCGGAGCGTCGATTTGGTGAGTGGGCACATGACTATCAGTTTCCTTTGCAGACGAAAGCCACATGTTTCTCCATAATTTTCACGAATTAGATTTTTCATAACAGTACGCGAGTACGCCGCGGTGGGGCTATTTACACGCTCCACCATTTGTTGATCCTTTCGAGTTACGGATAGGTGTAATTTTTTACCTTACCAGCTAGGTTTTTAAGGGTTCTATACGTAATTTGTTCGTTGAACTTCCTTTCATGACCATATAGCATATTCATAACCATAATATACGGATTCCAATACGTAATTTGTTCGTGGAGTTCCTATTCATAACCATATATTATCATAACGTTATAATATTATTTTATGCATATTATATATTTCTGTTCGTGAGTTTTACGTATTTATAGTTGGTAAAACTCCATGTTCATCCCATAATATTATATTATACTTACATAAATTATTTGTATGTAAATTCATTTCATGTGATTAATTTGCTATCACGAAAACAATTGAATTTTCTGTGGCATGACATTCGTGCCTTTCATAATTTTCTTGTATTTTGTTTCCGCCATTGCTCATTTTGCAAATCTCAGCCAATTTATTTGAATTATCGCGTAAATATATTTTTCGATTTTTTGCTTTAAAATGGCGGAAGAAAATCTTGAAACTTCGCTTGCTTTATTGATATGCAGGCGAGAGATATTATTTAAACGGATTAATCGTTTGTATAATGTCTCAAAGAACATAACTTCTTTCGAGTCAAGATTGAACGAAGATTTTCTAGCTGAATCGGAAACGGTTGATGACGTCCGTGATAAGTTTGAGTCGATTGTCGATCAGATTAATCGGATTATGTTGACTTTGAAACCGGGTACGTCTCCCGACTACGCGAGCCTAGAGTCATTCGAGGATTTGTATAGTCGAGTAAAACGCACTAGGAACAGGATAAATAGTGTTCCACAAACTTTACCTTCGCGAAATAACGCCGATGGATCGAAAACTGTTGCTACGCATAGTATCAATTTGCCACCGATTACGTTGCCGAGTTTTGATGGGAAGACGGAGAATTGGCCTGTCTTTTACGAGTCGTTCAAGTCAAACATCCATAATAACGATCAGTTGTCTGACTCACAGCGTGTGCAATACTTAGTAGGTAAACTCACTAATAATGCGTTGAAGGTCCTCGCTGGTATCGTACCGACAGGTGATACCTATAGCATCATATGGAATAGTTTGGTGAAAAAATATCAAGACAAGCGTGCGTTAGGTATACATTAACTGAATAATATTCTGGACTTGAAGAAGTGTTCTCAAAATGCTGATAGTCTAGATTCGTTCGTAGAGAGATATTCTGCGTCGATCTCGGCTCTTAAACAGTTAGGTATAACTGACCTGACTGACTTTATTTTGTTACACTGTGCGATGCGTAAGATCGATTGTCAAACTGCTCAAGCGTTTGAGATGTCAGTTCGGACCACGGAAATTCCTACTTCGAAAGAATTGATCAGTTTTGTGCAGGATCAAGTTAAGATTTTAGAGCGTGCGAATTATATGCAGTCGAACTCTAATAATTCGCGAAGTAACTACGGTAGACCGACCGCTTTTAAGCTACGCGAGTCCGGCGTGAATAGGTCTAACACATTCGTCGCTAGTGAGAAGGTAACCGCTCAGTCCGGTGCCTCCGCTACATCTTCGCTAGTCTCGTCTGTGTCACACTGTCCGTATTGCCACGATGGTGGGCATATGCTACTGACTGACTGCACAAAATTTATGAATTTGAGCGATGCGAAGAACCGTTACAGATTCATCCACTCCAAACGTGGCTGCGTTAACTGCTTAAGTATTTCGCATAGTCTAACGGGTTGTAATTCGTCGTCTGTCTGCGAAGTTTGCAACAAACGACACCATAAGCTCTTGCATTTTGGAAATCGAAATGTGAGCACGGTTACACATACACATAAGATAGTTTGTAACCATAGTGAACCGTCGATTTTAACTGTGTCTCAGTCCCACGCGTCTATTGCTCCTCTTGCGCCGCAATCGGCAACAAGTATGAACGAGTCGTTACTTCAATCTTCCTCTGATAGGAATAAGACTGGTAATATACGTGCCGAGTCTCATCAGGTTTCGAGTGCAACATTGCCGTCACAGCATGATTCTGCTGTGATGCTTGCTGCCAAAACTAAGCCTCACTCTATGGTTTTGTTGTCGACCGCCCAAGTGTACGCGCATCCTAAAGGTAGCACGGGACAAAATAAGATTATTAGGTGCTTAATTGACAATGGTTCGCAAAACCATCTAATTACGACTGATTGCTGTCGGATGCTCAAATTGCCAATAATACCTTTGAGTAATTCGTTTGTCAAAGGTATTGGTTCGACATCTCGACCTATAATCGGTTTTGTAGATTTCGATATTGAATCTCGTGTGAACTCACAACATAAATATTCGATTCATGCGTTAGTGGTGGAATGCATCACTGACCAACTGCCGTCGCAGTTCATTGAATTGGACGATGCCGCGCAGCATCTCCATGGTTTACCACTTGCCGATTTAAGTTGGAATATACCCGGAGATATACATGTTGTGTTAGGTGCTCAGCTCTTCCCTTATATTTATCTGGGAAATAGAGTCGATTCTGGTTTACGGGGAGCCCCAGCGTTATTGACTACTTTCGGTTATGTTCTGATGGGGGATTATCCTTGTAAAGACGTCATACCCACCGCTACTTATACGGGATTGGTATTGAACGATTTAGTGCAGAAGTTTGAGGAGTTAGAAGAACTACCTCAAACTCGCTTCCTGTCACCCGAAGAGATAGAGTGCGAGAATAGTTATACGGCATCAGTGGATCGTGACGATACGGATAGCTATGTTGTATCTTTGCCATTCTGTCAAGATCCATCTGAACTTGGCAACTCTCATGCTGCTACTCACCATTTTCATCAAGTTGCTGGAGTGGAAAATCGAAGTGACTGCCTTTCTAGGGGCATGTTACCGTCC
This sequence comes from Hylaea fasciaria, assembly GCA_905147375.1. Lineage (NCBI taxonomy): Eukaryota > Metazoa > Arthropoda > Insecta > Lepidoptera > Geometridae > Hylaea > Hylaea fasciaria. The sequence continues at coordinate 11,169,643 of LR990197.1, forward strand.
AAATTGGTGTCGCACGACCTATGGTGGAATGGTCCATCTTGGCTTGGCAGCACTGTTGAAGATTTGCCGATTGAACCTTTCTCTCCTACTGATTGTGGTGAACTTCCCGAGCTCAAGGCTACAGTTCTTACTGTTTCTGCTCAGCTTCAGCAATCATTATTGTACGAGCTAGCTCAGCGCATCTCTTCATGGGGCAAACTTTTGCGCATAATTCGATATATTATGTTTATATTTGCACGGTTGAAGGCTCCTTTGGAATCTATTCAGGGTTTGGTAGCTGCGGAACGAGCTATGATCCGCGCTGTACAATCCGTGCATTTTAGTCGAGACCTTGAACTTATCAAAGCTAAAGGAATGCCGACTAAAAGGCTTCAAAATTTGTCTGTTTTCGTTGACGAAGAAGGCATTCTGCGGATTGGCGGAAGACTTTCTAAATCATGTCTTCCTTTTGATGCCAAGCACCCTGCTCTTCTTCCCAAATGTGACCATATTGTGGATTTAATTATACAGCATTATCATGTGATGAATAGTCACACTGGTCTGGGTTTACTCATGTCTATCCTTAGACAACGATTCTGGATATTGGATGCCAGGACTGTCGTGAGATCCAAGGTGCGTAAGTGCAACGTATGCTTCAAATTAAATCCATCTCACCCGAAGCCGATGATGGCAGACCTTCCTGCGTATCGCATTTCAGAAGCAAAGGCTTTCGTGCATACTGGGGTAGATTATGCCGGTCCTATCCCCATCACCTCAACGCGACGCAGAGGTCAACATACACAGAAGGCATATTATATTTGCCTGTTTTTGTGCTTAGTGACAAAAGCTGTACACATAGAGCTGGTGTCTGATTTGACTTCCGATTGTTTTTTGGCAGCTTTCAAGCGCTTTATCTCCCGTCGTGGCCCAGTTTCGTGTCTCTACTCTGATCATGGGACCACTTTCGTTGGAGCCAAGGCGCAGCTGGTCGAATTATATAGTTTTCTGTTGAACTTTAGCTTCAACTCATCTGTACAAAGGGAGTTAGACGCTCGCCGTATAGAATGGAAGATAATTCCATCTAGGGCGCTGCATTTTGGATTTATGTGGGAGAAAAAATATAAAAAGCCCCAAGTTGCATTTATATCGCGCGGATGGCAACCAGATTCTTACTTATGAAGAATTGCAGACCGTGATGGTGCAAGTGGAGTGTATTATGAACAGTACACCCACTCAATAAATTCCAAAATTAATTTCACCTTTAACATAATCCTATTAGTGTAATTACGTAGATAAATGGTAGTTAATCATATCACTGTAGTTACTTATCTAATTATTTGCAAAACTGATCGCTAATATTCTTAACCGTTTGCGAGTCTATCATAGAGTTCATAAAATGTTTCAACATAAAATTGTTATATGCTCATATGGTTTTGAAAGTCTCGCGACATTTCAAGGTGGGGTGCATGGTGACGCGGCATACCGTGGTGCCTGCTTAACTCTAATAGGTAATATTATGGAGTAGCATGGTGCCTGTCTGGAGGGAGCTGATGCCTACTCCCTTTGAGATGTCTTTGGGTTCCTTGGTGGCCTCTATGGAGTGCGGTAGCATTGGCGACCCACCAAGGAGGTCGAACGCTTCTTTTCGGCCAAAGAAAAATAAATTAGACAAATAAATGTCAGTGTGCATATTATCGGATTTCCCGAATGTCCGCTCAATCTAATAATTCAATGTGAAAATTCATAGAAACTATTGTCGTGCATATAATAATTATCTCCGCCTGTGCTGTTTCTTGTGACCGTCCCCTTTCCGTCGCTGATCTGCTGTAATTCGCCTCCTGGAGCTGCTGGGGTGCCCGGAGCGTCGATTTGGTGAGTGGGCACATGACTATCAGTTTCCTTTGCAGACGAAAGCCACATGTTTCTCCATAATTTTCACGAATTAGATTTTTCATAACAGTACGCGAGTACGCCGCGGTGGGGCTATTTACACGCTCCACCAACACGAAAAAAAAACATTTTCTAAAAATGATTCCTAGCTAGATCGATTTATCGCCCCCGAAACCCCCTATATACTGAATTTCATGAAAATCGTTGGAGCCGATTCCGAGATTCCAATTATATATATATATTATATACGAGTATATACAAGAATTGCTCATTTAAAGATATAAGATTTTTTTATCCTGTGCAGAATGGAATACAATAATGCGCTTGTCTGTGGTAAAGTTGTGAAAGTTGTGGAAGAGTTCTATGTTTGTAGAAAGAGTATCAAACTCCAAAAAACCGTCGTTTTTACGGTGATGATAACATGAATTAGTTTATTTAAATCACCGATTAGTTTGAATATTTTAATTAAATAAATATTATTGTTGTTTAGCGTGGGTGATTGTTTTGATTTTTTAATTTATTTTACAAGGAAAACAAAAAGTTATACACAAACAATGATATCTTTGGTATATATGCTTTAGAATTGAGAAACATTTCATTAAAATTACTTTTTGTATTTTTACTCGTTTATTTAATCTTTCAACACTATTTTAGTTTCGGCTATTCGATGGTGTACTTGCTTGTCCTTGTCTCAGTTTTTGGTATATCATCCAGCGGTAAATCCAAACTATCAAGTTAGTTTGTCAAAACCATAGTTTCGATCCCAGTGACGACTGGTCGCAAAGCGCATTAGTTAATGTTCAGCTACAACCGCTATTGCGTCTCAAATAGGTCCCTATTACAACAGTGCTTACTACAAAGTGAGGCTAAAAAGGCTTACAACAAAGTGAGACTTACAAAAGATGCAATTACCAATTATTTCGAATTGTTATTCCAACTCGTGCTCATTAATCAAACAATCACATTGAATCAATTATCGGTAATGATATAACCTCAAAAAGCATCCGTTTTCACAACCCGGTTAACGGAGTACCACACATCGCCTGATTCTCCGCAATAGGGATGCTATGGATATCCATATCCGTAAACAAATTATTGGATATCCGAATTTTAAGAATACCCGTATCCGTAACTAAATAAATCAGATCAAGGGGCTGAATGCGGATACAAAAGTATTGGCCAATGTCTGCCTGATGTTTATGGGTAGGGCAATGTTTTATAAAATGAAATACGTATAGGAGCACTATCGGATATTTTATATTTATCTAAATGGACATTATTGTCGTTTGATAATCCTATAAAATTGAGAACATATCGAAAATTATCGTAGAGTAGTGATAATTATCACTAGCCAGTTAAAATTCGCAACCGATTGCTACAGCCCTAATTCATAACCTTGTGTTATTCATATGATTCAGACGGATGCGTGTTGTTTTGCGGTAGAAAAATAACGTCCGTTAATATTACTCAATGATATGCAATATGTGAAGTATTATTAGGATATATTGGATCTATATGATGGAGTGTTATTTAATGGCCTCATTTAATTAATTTTAGATTATTAAGTTATAATACATACAAATACTATTAATATAAACAGGCGCGCATTTCAGTTTGTGTATTCAATACAAAAGTTTTTGTTCAGTTATTTTCATGAGCAAAGCTAATAGTAAACCTAGTTCTAGTCTAAAAAAGGAGCTAACAATAGATTTATGGATGGATGGATGCTGGTTGTTAACTTAGGTCAAAATATTTAATTACTAGTTATAAATTTTTTTTTACCTAAAAATTGATTTATATGATTAGGTTGTATAAAATATTATTTGGCTTTCAATTAGCGAGTGACTTGTGAGTAAACACATCTTTATAATATTGAAACGAACACACAAACACCATTAAAATGTTTTCTTGTCAATAGTTTTTAAGAGTTCGTTATTTACTATTTAAAAAACATGTTATATGTTCAATGTATTTTACTTTTTGTTTCTAACCGCAGGAAATAAAATCTTATGGAGATTATCGGATAAACCAAATGCGTTGTTCAAATCACTAACTTTATCTAATACGTAATAGAATATGAACGGGCAGGTACGTTTATTGTACAATATCTATATTTATCATAAGTAATAATTCAGTAATATACCTAAATGAAGTGTTTGCCTGTAATTTCAAAACAATGCTAAATTGTTATTTATACGTAGCCTGATCAATCTTAAATGACGTTTTATAATATTTTTGTCAGTCGGTCAGTCTCAATATTTGTTTCAAATAGGCTCCGGCAGGGCACAACGGATTAAAGTAAATAAAACTGAAAAAGAGAGTTTTACGTACATTTTCGTGTACCTTTCATTTCGATATTTGGCAGAGTTCCGAAAATAATAATATACATACATTTAGTGCTATCTTTTTCTACTTCATCTAACTTCTTGGAAAGGTTCTTGGTTCTAAGGTTCTTGGAAAGGATATATAAAAGGGGAACATTATTTTTCCAAACTCAAACCGTAATCCTCCTTACTTTAATATATTATCATAGTTCATTTGTTTAATTATCTTTGTAAATAAGATGTTTTCTTTGTTTTTTTATTTTTTTGTGTTTGAATTGTAAAAGTGCAATATTATTTCCTACTTATGTGGGATGCCTAACTTCAACATTGAAAAGTTTTAAAAAAATATGACATTACTAAATAATCTACCTACAATTAAAATTTTCAATGAATCAGAAAAATTATTAGATATTCATTTTGATTTTGACTTGCGCGAAATTTAGGCGAAATACTAGCAAGAGGTGGCACAAGACAGACCGAAGTGAGGGCTTTTATTACCAAAGACTCATTTTGGGCCATTGCGCCGTCTTAGTTAGTAAAATTTGTGCAACTATTGCAGCTAGGTATAAATGTATCAGGTATGTCAGCCGGTGTGTGCAGTCGCTAGTTTCATGATTGGATGCAATTAACCTTGTGTAGTATCATTTAATGTGTAGTGAAAATGTCAATTTCATAACATAGACTTAAGTGTTACATTGTGCTAGTTTGTAACAATATCGAGATTTATCAAAAGAAGAACAAACTTAATAGGTAAGAAAAAATAAATAAAAAAACATGTTCTCTTCCTTATAGATAGCTAAATAATATGTAGGTAATCCGCTGTATAGTATAGTGGCGTCCTTTTAAAAATCACAGCAAGTAAAAAAACCTAAAATAAGTACCTACCATTATATAAAATGAACTATTCAGTTAAGTAGACATCCTCTTTCTTTTGAAGTCGGTTAGATATGGATCAAGAGTAGATTATTCATACAGCAATGTGAATCAAGGCATTGCTCTAAATAAAAACTTACTATATACAGCATGATAAAAAAAATGAGGAAAATATTTTAAGACAAAAAATTTGTTTATATTATACTCACATCAGTAACTTCTCTTCAGTAAAGCAACGTACGTTGCTGGCTATAGAACTCATATTCCTCCTCTTCAGTGAGGGCGCACTCCTCGAAGCACCAGAGGCCAGCGATGCCCAGTAGTATAGTGTACGTACTGTAGTACACTAGGTACACCAATATGCTAAACCACATCGCGCGTTGGTGGTGCGGATTTGGATATAGGTACACTGAAATGAAAAAAAAATAAAAAAATCAGGTTAATATTTATTTGAAAAAGTAGATCTTTCGAACGTAGTTATTTCAAAAATAGAATAGGTCTCGTTATTATAATGGAGGTAGATTCAATAACAAATTGGTAACGGGTTCAGTTGACCGCATATAATATTCATTACGTCAACTCATCCCGCGGACATTTTTTGTTTGTAGTTTGGAGCGGGCTCAGTTGACGTAAGAGCCATAATAAACTTCCTAGGACTATTAAATACCTGCCACAATATAAATAGAAAAGTTTACTATAAGATTATTGATTTCATTGATGACAAAGATGCATGGGAGCTATCTGCACAGGCGCCTCCTAACGCAAAAGTAGCTAAAAGGGAAACATCCCTTATCAGGCCCGAGCCATAATTATTTACTCATTGCCTTTTTCGTTTATTTTTCTGAGTTTAAGAGATTTGAGTTTTGACTTATGATCTATATATTATATGTATATGTAATCTGTAGCTATTCCAGTGGTAGCTATGATATATAATCACCGCAAAAAACACAGTATAAAAGAAATATCTTTTGTAAAGAGTTTCTTTATAAAATGTAGGTACATGTGTATAAATTCAAAATGTATAACAACCATCATGCGATGAGAAAGATTGGTGTGCTTTGAAGGATAAAATCTCCCAAATTACATAAAAAAAAGAATGACTTAGCTGACGTTACTTCTTAAGTACATATTTTTTTGCAAAACAGAAAAAAAGCATGCGAAACACTGTGTTTCGTTCATCAGGATAAAAGGGTCTTGAGTCGAAATACCAAACGAGTCCTCCATAGTGTGCGTCGATATTATTATTAGGTACCCAAAAAGCAAAAGAACCGTATTCCACCATAACGTGTTGGTCTTCTGATCATCGATGACTTTGTCTACTGACTATAGAGGGCTATACGACTTTGTCAGCCACAAAAAAAAGCTAAGCCAGTCTTTAAAACTGCTCATGACGTGTTTTCATAATGAATTGTCAATGACCTCTGTCTGATGTCAATTGTATATTCTTATAAAAAGTAACGAAAGAATAAAGGCCGCCGCACACTGGCGCGTTTTTATCGATCGATAATATCGCGGTGTTGTAGTTTGTACGCGGACGTGCGTGTTTCAGCGCGTGCTGCGTTAGTGTCGAGTTATAATCGCCATGACAGATCGCAAAATAGTTAAACATGGTGTGCCGCAGAATGTTTTAGCGTCCCACAGGCGATATTTACCTTTATTAGGTAAATTTCGCCGCACTGCCGCGATATTATTGACCGATAATTTGGGACAGTAAGTATAGGTACCTATCGAGAAAACGTGACGATTAAATATCGATCGTTAAAAACGCTTCAATGGGGCCTTAAAATTACAAATTGGCAAAATTACCATGTGGGCAACATGTATTTTTTAATCTTTGCTTTGAGTTCTCTATATTTTTGTCTGCCAATTTATAGGTCGGTGACCTAACAGGATATAGTCTAAAATATATATATTTGCTGTTTGAATAACTGTTTCATCAACGTGCAGTAACTTAGATCTAGTTTTGACCACAACAAAGTTACGGAGGGGCTGCAAATGGCCTGAATTGTTTTGAAAAAAATTGAATTAAATAAAATTACCTAAAGAGATCTTGTTTTTTGTTTAGCGAAGGTAATGTAGTACGCGGCACCCACCTTTCAGCAAGGCTTCAAAGGTTGGCACTTAGTTATTAAACGTATACCGTTAACTTCCGCAAAATCCAATAACAAAATGCTGAAACTTCTATCTAAATTCGTCATATTATATAGTATCTGAGTTTTAACTCGTAACTAACAAGGGAGCAAAACTTTTTTGGGCTCAGTGACCTTTGAATAGACGATACCAGTTTGTTTTGCAAAAGTGTCTGTAATGTACTGGCATGGTGCATTTATAGTTTAATAATAGTATAGACACAGTATAAATAAGCTCGTAGTTACACGTGTTTCATAGCAGAGGCATAAAAACTGAGGTCAGTAGTAAATAGTCATGAACGGGTACATAATTGTGAGAAAAAAAAAACACGATACCTGTGAATAATAATTTAGGCTGTCTACACATTCATAATATCATTACAAATAATGTGAATATAATGTACCAGTTGTATTATCCCATTGACATTATTAAAATGTAATAGATATATTGTGCGAATATAAATAAAATAAACCTTTTATTAGTCCTCATTTTTCATACAATTTTACGAAATTCGTTTGAATACTACAATGTTAAAAAGTATAACAATTATACCTCTTTCTTTTATTTTTTTCTTTTAAAAAAAAACGTAGCCCCACACTAGGATTGCTCCTGTATCGTGGGTACCGCTTACAGACATATAATTTCACATACACATCACACCCGGACCAGAAACTACGAGGGGAGGTCAAAAAGTCCGCGGAATGGCAGGGAAGAGAAGCTAAATTAAATGATTTTTTATTTTTCCTTTTCAATATATTCTCCCTTAAGCCTAATACATTTTTCAGATCTGTCAAAAAGTTTGCTTATCCCTTCGAAAAAAAAAGTTTTGTCAAAGCCTTCAAAATAGGCTGAAATTGTCGACTTAACTTCTTCATCGTCAGTAAACTTTTTTCCACGAAGTTCTTTTTTCAATTTTGGAAACAAATAATAATCAGAAGGAGCTAGATCTGGACTATAGGGAGGGTGGTTAATAGTTTCGTAGCCACATTTTTGCATGGCAGCCATCGCAACATGGCTCTTGTGAACGGGTGCGTTGTCGTGCAAAAGCAGCACGCCTCGAGTCCATTTTCCCCGTCGTTTTTCCTTGATGGCATCTTTTAATTTTTCCAGTAGAGTGGCATAGTATCCCCCTGTGATATTCAATCCTTTTTCTTTGTAGTCGATCAACAAAATCCCCTCTGAATCCCAAAAAACCGTTGCCATGATCTTTCCGGCCGATTGTGACACCTTGAAACCATGCCACTTATAAATCATTGTTTTTCCAGGGCAAGAGTCCCCGTAAACAGATGACATTTCTTCCAAAATGATCTGAGGTGTCTTTCCTTGCTTAGTAAGGAACTTTATAACAGCACGAAACTCAATGTTGTCCATGTTTAACGATTTTAACCCGATTGAACTGCTAATGTTGTGATAACTAATTTGTTAATGACCCTATTTTTCTAAAATTTGGTATTTATACCTGTATTGAGTACTTGGAAAATACCAGGTAAAAAAAAATGCCCCGCCCCTTCTTAACCCTTCCATTCCGCGGACTTTTTGACCTCCCCTCGTAATATTTGTGGATCGCACAAATATTTGTCCCAGGCGGGAATCGAACCTGCAACCCCTAGCGCAGCAGTCCGATTGCTCAGCCACTACGCCAAACGAGCCGTCTAAAACTTACTATTAAAATGTAGTTAAATTGATTACATACAATATCTTCTGATAGTATTACATATTCAGTAGGTATAAAATAATACATTAGTACTACTAATATTATGATGGCGAAAGTGTGTGGATGTGTTTGTTACTTCTTCACGCTGAAATTTCGATGAAATTTTGTATGGATGGTAGCTAACCCCGTGGATTAACACATAGGTTACAGATCGCGCGGCGAGAGTTTGGCTTTGACCTTCGGGTGGAGGGGATTACTGCGCATGGGTACTGTCACGCACACAATCAGAGCAATCCAATCAGAGCACCGCATGCGCCTACACACCATGCGCAGTAATCCCCTCCACCCGAAGGTCAAAGCCAAACTCTCGCCGCGCGATCTGTACCTGCTTTTTATTCCAAAAGCAGAGGGCTACACTGAGGGCCGCAGCTAGAATAATAAATTGTAAATAAAACAACAACAATGAAAAAATCTAGTAACATAGACTAACGCCTTATAATATTGAACAATATTATTAATCAATTAATGAATTATATATAATCTGTTTCGTCGGCTGGTCGACGCCGCTGGTGACAAGAGGGCTGGCTGTTAAATTAGCTTGAACTAGCTCTTAAATTAGCTTAAATAATTATTTTGTCGAAATAAATGTACAAAAAGAATGGTGAAAAGTATATATAAGTCTATTTAACAATTAGCTCGCACAGAGAATAGCCATTGCTATTCAGCGAGGTAATGCAGCCAGTGTTCTTGGTACCATGCCACATGGACACCCACTTTTGTTAGATTTTTAAGGTTTAGGTTTAGCTGGTTTTATTATTTATGTATTTTATTTAAAATTCAAATGGTTAAATGTAATCTTTATTATTTTAAAATATTATTAATAATTTAAAAAAAATTGATTGTCAATTTTTGAACACTGCATGTAAATAAATAATATGTGTATGAGTAGTGTAATAATAATATATTATGATGTTTAATAATACTTCTGTGAATCCAAAGCCTAAGTCAAATTATTATTAATATCTGGATGACCGAGCTTTGCTCGGTATTTTTTTTATAACTTTTGTTTTTTGGAAAAAGTAGTATTATTATTCGCCAATAGACGTCAGGAAGAGTCATATTATTCAGTTTAAATTGGGACTACTCAAACGCCTCCTTTTAGTTATTTATCTTCCAAGTTTATGTTTAAGTTGATAAAACACGAATAAAATGACATTTTCTAAAAATGATTCCTAGCTAGACCGATTTATCGCCCCCGAAACCCCATATATATTACATTTCATGAAAATCGTTGGAGCCGATTCCGAGATTCCAATTATATATATATATATATATATCGATTATCGATTTCAGGTTTTAGTACCCTGGCAAATGATTCATCACCAGGTACACATACTCACATTTCAATATTACTACACCTTGCCGATACACCCTGAGATGGAACTAACAGCTGCAGTGTATTATGAACCTTGTAATAGTGATCTTAGGTTGATTGTAAGTTTTAAGCATTCTTTCGTTAATCTTCGGACCATACTTTCTTTTCTACGCGAACGAAGATTCACGACGCACCATATAAGTTGGTTACGACTGTACATGTTAGTCTATGCCTCAAGTTCACTGACATTGCCCAGCTGATAACTAGGGTTGAACGATGGTTAGTTTTGCAGTAAACTTTGACGTGTATTAATTCATTACCGTAACTACTTACAGATTTATAGTACCTCCAGACTACTTCGAAATATGTATGTGTATGCGTAGATTCAGTATTACTACACCTTGCTGTTACACCTTGTATATAAAAAATAATACCGAGCAAAGCTCGGTCATCCAGATATTATATATATATATACAAGAATTGCTCATTTAAAGATATAAGATTACCTACCGCAATTAAATATTTAAATTCTACAGATTTAAATAAAATCGTTAGTTGCAGAGTATTTGGCAGTTCCAAAACTGTTTATTTGAATAAATTTATAGAAACTTGCATAATTATTTGGATAATTATTACTTTTAAAAATTAAAACACCGTGGTTAAAGTACTTGATCATTCCGACGACACGTAGAGATGGATTTTTGTAACTCAGTTTTTGGCAGACTAAAACTGGTTTTCCACTTTATATGCGATTTATTTAGGATTAAACTAGGTACATTCTTTTTATTGACTAATGAATTCCTTTCAAAAGATTAAGCACGACATGGTTTTACTTAAGTTCGATACCAAATCGAGATATTTGAACAATCGACTAAAACCTCGCCAATCCCTAATACATACGACTGAAAAACCCTCTATGGCAGTCGGGGAAAGCCAAACGTTCTGTCGAAGCTTCAACAAAATGTCTTGCGTAGTTGTTAAATGTGTTACTATTATATCTAATAGTGCGGTACAGGAAAACATGCAATCCATCACATTGTATAATTAGGTTGTTAGTGAACTTGACTTACAAACAATGACAATACGAGTATAATATGTCACGATGAGTTCTAAGATTCCAAGGCTTTCGGCCTGTTAAAGTTCGATGTTCTCGAGAACGTAATTACTCTGTACGTAAATAGATAGGTAGATCGAAAAATATATAGATAGATGGGTATGTGATAAATATAGATATGTATTTCAAAAACTGTAAGGGCTATACTCATTCCGATTGAACTCTGTTTTAAAGTGTTCTAATGAACTCTTATCAAGGTTTATAAACCTTATTTAAATGACAAGGCGCTTATGTTGCTACGATCCTTCGTAGCAGTTACCTACCTACGGTGTAGTACAATTTCGTAGCAGTCGATATAATTATTAGGGCGTGTTGGCGTGAAGTATATTATATACAAAGAGTGTGTGTGTCCATATAACTGCACACGTTTTTAATGTCGACCCAAAGGTCATCGCACAACAAATAAATCAACCAACACAATTTTTCCATTTCCCGGGATTTCCTGAGCACGCCAAGATAATGATGATAGTACAAACGTCACGCCGTGGTCAGTTAAAAATAACCACGTACCATAACAGTAATTGCTGGCAACACATTACGCTGATGGTGCTGATGATGCTTTTATGACGTTATTTGTAAAAAAACAAGTCATTGTGGAAAACTCTTTGACTCAAGAATCGTTGTAGAGTAATTGTTTGTTCTAGCTAACGGTGTTAGATTCAAAACAAAAGTGATCACAAAGAAAACAAATCTCTAATGCCCGGTTTCTGTACCCCTAGCTAACTTTGACCAACCGACAAATGTATTGCTGTCTTTGTCTAGTGCTAGTGTATTTGTTTAGTGCTAGATAAAGACGCCGATAAATTTGTTGGTTGGTCAAAGTTGACAATTGGTTCAGTAACCAGGTATAAAAAACGTCATCAACCTCATCTGTCTACATTCATCCTCTGTTCAACGTAGGCCTCTTCTAGTGAATGCCACTGAGTTCCTTTGGCTCTCATCATGCTGTTAAACATAATATTTAAAATAAAAGCATACTTATTAAACAAAAAAACAACAAATCTAATCAAAGACATGCTAAAGAAAGTCAAATAAAACCAACAACCAGCGAGCATGTACCCGTATGAAGAACTTCATGAAAGTGTAAGAAGTGAAAAGGGTGTGTCGTAGCATGAGGAAAAATATAAGTCTCTGCCGACCCCTACGGGAATAAGGCGTGACTATATGTATAATTGTATAATTATGATGTTAAAACTGCAGAAGCGTTTCCTGGCAACTACTTATCTTAGTAGGTTATTTTTAGCAATATTTGAAGGATGAATAGGTACTTTGAAAATTAGCCATCTACTGGTTGGTTCTTCTTTGTATATGTGCCCTTTTAGGGCTCATGTGGATAAAGATTTTGAGTCACGTCATCTAATTACGGCTTAGTTCCATCAATAGAAGAAGGTAAAATACGATAAAGTATGATTATGTCTATTTAAATATTTTAGTACAGTTACATGCAACGTCACATTATAAAACTGGATGGAGAATGCTAATGAACTTCAGAACTTGATCCTTCCAGTATGGCTGAGTGTCGTAACGTTGTGTTAGCTAAAAAAAGTACCGTTACTCTTATTAAAATGAGAAACTAATTTAAAAAGATTTATGATGTGCAGTCGGCCTCAAAATTAATCGACCTTTTTCATTGGGATTATCATAGAAATATTGTCAATGTCGGCGTCTATCGGCCGAAATTAATATTGTATCTCCTATCCAAGATTGAAATCGATCTTGGGTTGCTGCCTATCGTTCGATCGATTTCCAATCTGCGTGCCTTTATAAACCAATCTACGGATCGGTTATTGGCACGTTTGACACTAAAAATAAATTTTGATATCAATCCCAGATAGCAAAATTTGGATTGGATTGATTATTAATTTCGGCCGTATCAGGCCGTATCAGGGCTAGTGTCAACATCAACCTCGGTGTTGTTATTGTCGGCGTCGGCGTCGTCAGAATGAGCATAGCAGCGTCAGCGTTGGCGACGTTAAATTTAGTGCCGACGTCATCAGTGTCAATGAACTCCATTTTCAGGATCAATGTCGAACCCAGTAAGTTTTTTCAAATTATCATCAATTTGCAGACATGGGGGGTCAGTTACAGTTTTATAGTAACCTTTAAGGATAAAGAGTCCGAAGACAGATGATTTTTGAAATGTTCAATTCTTCTCTGTAGTGTGTTCGTTGTCCTATTTTAGTATTGAGATAAAATTTTATTTTCACTGACAGTTGCCTTGCATAATAACAGTCACTATTAACTTAATATTATAAAATAAACAAATAGGGTTCCGTTTGACCTTTTGAGTACGGAACCCTAAAACACGTATCCTACTAATATTATAAACGCGAAAGTTTGTAAGTATGGATGGATGGATGTTTGTTACTCTTTCACGTAAAAACTACTGAATGGATTTTAATGAATCTTTATAATAATGTAGCTTACATATCAGAATAACACATAGGCTAAAATTCATAAAGATATATCGTATATCCAAACGCGGGTGAAACCGTAGGGCGCAGCTAGTTTACAATACATCTTATAACATTGTGCGTGTTGATGCGGAAGTTTGAATAGTTTGCCAAAAACAGCTATTTAATATGCGATGCAGGATGCCAGATTAGAGAATCATTAATCACAGTTCTTTTAAACTCGAGAGATGGCACGGGTAATTCTATTATGTCATGTATTCTTTGACTAAGGCCAAAGGCTTTGGTTAATCGGCTTTGTTGCGTCATTGCAACAATGAAAACATGAGGAAAATCCCCTGGATTAATAAAAGTGGTTAATGTGAATATAATACAATGTTACGATTTACTGTGTATTTACGATGGGTATTTAATTATATAGGGGGATTGATTACGATCATAATGTCTTACGTCCATGTCGTCCATATCCTGGTCGTAGAATTCGCCACTCCTTTGTAAGGGACACAATAATAATTATAAGTAACCACAGTATACATGCGTACATACACACATAAGTATTTATTATATTTCAGATTTTCAACTGTTTTATAGAACAGTTTCTTATATCCCATAGAACCTCATGAAAAACAAAATAAACCGTTAATAAAAGCTAAATTTCTAAAGCAATCAGAACTCAAAAATATATTATACGTTTTGGCCGTTGTTCATTTTTACAAAAACCAAATAAAACTTAACATGCTCCTAATTTATTTTGTGCCTCCTACGCATGGTCCCAAAACCCTTATCCTATAACCCTTTATTAAACACTAGTTATATCCCGCGACTTTTCACGGTTTTACTTTTTAAATAAGTCTTGTGCCTTATGTACCGGTTTGCCACCTACCTATATCTTTTTATCTATAGCTCTGCTTCTGCTCATTGGGTTTAGATGTTATGTAAGTACCTATATCAACGTCTTACCACAAAAAAATATAAACCAGATTTGAACAGATGAGTCTAAATATTTTCTCCACAAATCGACGTCTAATCTCCGCTTTTTCTAACTCAATAACAATAATTAGGAATTCCATGATTTAGTAAGAAAACGCGAGTGCTAGACGTCGATTTTGTGAAACGAAATTTTAGAAACACCTGTTTAACTCTGGTCTAAACTTTTGTGGTAAGATGGTAAGCTACCATACAATAAACACCGCATTGCAATCGATTCAGTATTTTAGTACGTGATGCGGAATCAATCATGGACAGTCAGATTACATTTTCAAAAACAGTTTACTTGTTCAGTAGCTTATCATCTTACGTCTGCTAGATAATTTTCTTATAATATTTCTTCGATGTTCAGTACAGACATTTGGTCCCACAAGCATACATATTATATAGTTAAAGGACCAAACAGGCTCAGCAGGTATATCATTTTGTAAGTGTATCGACCTCGAATGGAAGGACACGTAGATTCTTTGTTCAGATAAGAAATCCGCGAGCACGTTAGCATCTTAGCATAATATGATATACGTATGGAGTTACAGATTTGCACGTGAGATTACGTTAGACGTGGTGAGGTTCGCAAAGGTCTAGTTAAATGATCAAAGAAGAATAAGGGCGACTGCGTCGTTGCTCTTGCTACGCAATACATGTTTTAGATCGTCATAATAGTATGATTCATTTTATTATTATCATCAGCATACTTATTGTTGCGCACCTATACTTTTGGAGTAGGTATAATTTAACTGAGCCACGATATCTCACTTGGTACCGTCTTCGGATCGCAAACCGCAGGACGTAGGTTCAAAACCTCGTGACAAAAACAGTCAATTTGGGCTAAATTAACGAACACAAATTAAAATATTTTTTAGCACCGTGCGACCTAAGTTCGCACTTAGGTCACGCTTTGCGATGTTCAAAGTAAGTAGCACATTCCTAAACGTAAGTCTATTAAATGCACGGCGTTTAACTTTACGCCGGGTATTAATGTACTACTTAGACCGCTCGTATCGTAACGTACTGTAAAATTGTAAACGCTTCTCAGGTTCACACCCCATATGATTTTGTAGGAACTGAAATTATACAAAGTGAAATTAATGAAAATTTGTTACGCGGAACAAGGGAAAACCATACTTCCATCAAGTTACAAACGACAAATCAGATACAGCCAAGGAAGTTCAGACGTGGTCGAATGCTAGCCGATCTATTAAAATAATAATAAGACAGCTATTTGGCAAAACCCATATAAGCTGCATACCTACCTATTTAGATACCTAACTAAAAACCGGTAACACGGAGCTTTAACCCCAATCCGGTCTTGGGTGCCTTCTAGAAACATCCTCTTACTTATAACTAGCTAACTCCCGTGACTTCGTGCCCGTGGACTATCACACCGTGTGACGTCATTATGTCCACTCCAGCCCATCATCTACTCTATGTCGATAGCCTGCGGACATACGGGCTCAGCAATGCTGGACGCGGTACCCACTTTTCAGCAAAATTTTAAAAGTTGCCACATAGTAATGCCCATGCCGTTAAATTACTCGAAACTCAAGCTATCCAATACCGAAACTCCATCAAAACCCGTCCAATACTTTTAAGGTAACACCACATTTTCGGGTTCAGTGATCGCTAAATAGTCGAACCTTGTTACTTTTTCAAAAATATCTTTCAATGGATAGACATAACTCAGGAACCTACGGTCGTACCACAAATTTATAATAGTATAGATGAAGCAGGAACGGACAAAAAGTCTGTGTATCGGAGACACATTAACAATAAATGGTCTTAAAACGTTAACTAAGCTCCAGTATAACAAATCCAGTTTTTTATTAAAAAATGTAAGCGGCATACCGGTCAACCGGGCTTGACTTCTCATTGTCATAATATGATACTACCAATATGATACTAAAAACACTTAAACTTTCGCGAACTGAATACATGTTAATTAGTATTTAAACGGGCCTAATTCGCGCACTAACTAATATCAAAATATATAATTTCGAGGTATCGTCGTAGAAAACGTCGAGGTATGTCGAAATTATATATTTTGATATTAGTTTGTGCGCGAATTAGACCCGTTTAAATACTAATTAACATAAAATACACTAATAACGGAGTCGCAGGTAACAGGTAGTTGCTAAATGCTAATATTTTATTTCCGCGTGAATTCATCCGGCGCTAACTATAAATTGTTGAGTAGTATTTATATTATATTATAATATGGTGCCTATCTAGTATCTATACCTATCTAAGCAAAGAAATATTATCTTTTTTTTTTTCTGTCGAGTAATTTTTCAGCTTTGCCTGGTCACTGGTCAGTGGTCAATACCTTCACAGGCAACTATTAAATATTAATAAAGCATAATTCACGTTCAGTGTTATGATAAGCAGTAGATGATACCGATGATAGGGAAAAATATCTTGTGATATTTCAGAACGCTGGCTATACAGCGAACACACACACATGCGAACGCGTACGTTGAACGCGTTCACGTTCGTTCGTGTTCACGTTCGTTTGTTTGTTGTCGATACAGTGTGCCTAGTGCGAGTTTTGTCAATTTAGTTACGCGCTCGGTCCGTTTGGCGTAAACTTGAAATTGTATGGAATAAGAGCAGCGCCATGTAGCGTCAGTGAATCAGTCACTAGATGGCGCTGCTCTTATTCCATACAATTTCAAGTTTACGCCAAACGGACCGAGCGCGTAAATAAATTGTCAAAACTCGCACTAGGCACACAGGTATTCATTTCAGGATGTAGGTAACTACATTACGACTCGCTTCCGAAGCTGCGTATTAGTTGATATTACTTCACAAAGTCATATCAGCTAATATGCGCTTCGTTCGAGGTCTCCGTCTAACTTTCGCGTTTGTAAGAGGCATTTGGTACCTATTATGAAATGAATATGCATGATGTGAATTCCATATCGGATAACGAACTGGGAATATAAAACGTGACTGGTTCCATCCATCCATTCAGTTTATTCTTTTAATTTTATTTTAATTGTTGTTTTAAATCACGCGGAATTGCCAAGTAATTCCATAGTGAAATCGTTTGAATTATGTGAAATTATGTGATTTATGAAAATTGTACTAACACACAAACATTTTTGTTATTCAGTTCAATGTTTAGACATAAATAAATAAACCATTTACGCTTTTTATTAAAAATGAATGATTTTGCAACAAAATGGTAACAAACCGTGTGCTGACGTCATCAAAGTATGCATTTATGTTTGCGCAAAGAGACGAGTTAACCATTCATACAATGGCAAGAATTTGTCTGTCGAAAAAAGTTGCAGTACTTATCACGTAGAATTTGACTTTGAAATTATTTTGCGCGTCACCATTGCATGTTTAGTAATCCGTAATCATTGACCATTGACCGTACAAGTTTTACACGGTTAAAATGACATCCTGTTTATTCCATATCCTATAAAAGACACATTATTATTTTAAAGCTATAAAATACCAGTAAAATCCATCCCAGACTTGAACACTAAAAGAACTGGATAACTGTGTGTCGCACTACGCAGAGTAGAGTTCCGTAAACGGCATATTTTATTTTAGCCTACCAATATTATGAGCTGGTTGTTATCTCGACCGCAATAAAATTCGCCCGCGTGGTCGACTCACCACCTTTCATTTAAATATTATTTTGTAGTAGGTAACTTGACCGCTAGTGCATAGTTTTACAGTCATAGAAACAATTGTCACAAAATAATTAAGTTTGACTGTAAAATTAAACAATAAAATAAAATGTGGCATTCATACTAATATTATTATGAATCTAGCTCTGAACAATTATGTTTGAAATTATTATATATATTTTTTTACAATTTAGTTTAATCTGTGTATTTTTTCGTAATTCATGTGAATGTATGATTATTCATTCATCCCTGCCCAAACATAAAGGTCCAATATTCAAGTAAAATTTATGTTAACGGTGGACGGACTAACGAATCACCAAAGGTCCACTTTTCTCCATATGACCACGGAACCATAATAAACTAGTTTTAATAACTTAGCGTCCTAGAACATTTTTACGAAATAAAAACATTTAAAACATTTGTGGGACCGGCGACCTATGAATGTATGCAAAGCCATTAACTCTAGTTTGAGTTCACACCACAGGCTCACCTACAGTAGGTGAAGGTTACGCAAACGTACAAATAATTTACCACGCACTTTCAAACTTACTAATAAATTATGATACGATTTTTTATTTTCGTTTTTTTAGGTTAGGTACTTTTTATTTTCTGCGCCCCGCGAATTACTCGCGTGGACTAATACCCCACGCGAAGTGTTACATTTTACGGGATATTATGTATACTAGGATGTGTTAACATGAGAAGTGTGAGAAGTATGATTGGAATGACTCAAGAGGGATAAAGGTGAAAACAGCGTGTTATGGGAACAAATGGTAGAAGGTGTAGTGACAAAAATAGAGACAGGAATGCTTTGATGGTTTGGACATCTAGAGAGGATGGATGAAGGTAAATGGACGAAACAGATTTATGGATCTAGTGTGAATGGACCAGCCAGTATGAGTCGTTGGTCGTCCTGTAATCAAATCGAGGACGTTTCCAAGGAAAGGCCAAGTCAAGAGTATCCATAACCGGAGAGCATGTATCATGAAATTGGAAGAAGCGAAAGAGGTGTGTCAGGATCGTAACATGTAAAAAAATGTAGTATTTGCCTAACCCAACAGGAAATACACACATCAAAAAAGTCTAAGCAACATGTATTGCGGTCTGTATGCGGTATTCGCTCCCAATGGAATTGTAGCAAATTCTTCAGCTGTTGGGTTGCTGTCACTCCGTCCAAGTCATTCAAAACACGTCTCTGGAGCATGGCCTGAGGGTTGAGGTCTGGCGATTGTGCAGGCTAGGGCAATACCCGGATGTTCTCCGTTGCCAAGTATTCACTAGTTCGCCGAGCTGTATGTGGACGCGCATTGTCATGTATTAACGTAAAATCGGAGCCAAAGGTTTGTGCAAATGGATGGACATAAGGTCTGAGAATATCCTCAACGTAATTTTCAGCGTTCATGTTTCCATTTACAAAAACGAGCTCAGTTCGCCTGTTCTGTATGGATGAACTTCCTGAACGCACCTGAGCCTTTCAGTATTTCCGGGCTGACGGTACACTCGCACCCTTCTTGTATCAGGCCTAAACCCGAATCGCGACTCATCGGAAAACATAATTTTATCCCATTGTTCCTGGGTCCATGTTATGCATGCATGTTGCTTTGACTTTTTTGATGTGTATTTAAATGTGTGTGTATGTATTATGTATGTATGGGCATATGCGGCGAAGTCTCTCGCTGACTGTACTTACAAAATCACTCCATTGTCCGCTAAATAAACTAAACAGTGCTGCTTTTATAATAATATTTCTACTTAAAGTTCTATGACCTCAATGGAATTTCAGTGCAAAGTGCTTGAACCACGATAACAATACAAAAAACCATTAGAAGCGTGACCAACTTCTTTGATATATTTATTTAACTTTTGTATTTATTGTATAGTAGCATTTGCAGTAACATTGTTTATTTAGCACCGTGGCTATACGAGTATAACATGAAGTTCTTACTACCTCATCAACATCATCGACACTCTTACGCTCAGTGGTGCATACGAGTAAGTGTCTACACTAGAGGAAATAAACAAAGCATTTATTATTAAGTTATATTTCGTAACGTTATAAAGTTTTTTTTTAGAAAAAAAATTCCCACACTAGGATTGTTTCTGTATCGTGGGTACAGCTTACAGACATATCATTGCACATACACATCACACCCAGACCAGAAACAAATATTTGTGGATCGCACAAATATTTGTTCCGGACGGGAATCGAACCAGCGACACCTAGCACAGCAGTCCGATTGCTCAGCCACTACACCAAACGTGACGTCAATAATGAAATTTTGAGGTTGTTTATTAATTAAATTTTTGAATACTTTACAGGCTAAGATTTGACCACTATCTCGCTTAGTTTTATGTGACGATGTGGCAAAGGTCATAAAGATGCTCAGCTTAGAATGGGACTGGGTGTCAAGGACCGCTTCTGGAACACCCAGAAAAATACCTACACCCTACACCTATTATTATCAACGAGTTGATTGTTATCTCGAACGTAATAAATCCGCCCGCGTAGTCGAGTCACCATCTTTCATTTTAATATTTTTTGTAGCTGGTAACTCAACCGCTAGTGGATATATAATATGTACAGTCAGAGAAATAAATGTTACAAAATGTTTGACTATAAAATGATCAAACAAAATAATGTGACATTCATACTAATATTAAAAATACGAGAGTGCATTTATCTGTTTCTTTCCAACTTTTTACGACTAAACGGCTGAATCGATCTCGATTACATTTGGTATAGAGATAGTTTATTGGCTCTACAAGACGGGCATGTCACAAAAAATAATCTGGGTTGGGTAAAATAGGGCTTGAAAGTGTGTTTGGGCAATCCTTAATCTTTGAAGTTAGGAAACTCTTATTCAGGGTTTTAACCAAAAATAAAAACACATGACATATACACCTAAAGCATAACCTCCACGCCAAATAACTAGATCTAATACACCGGTGTTGCAATATTGTTCTTGTTTTAGATTGGCTTAAGACCAATACGGACTACTGAGTACTGGTTACAATCTGACGCTTGCTATTGCAACACATAACTTTGCACTCAGGTGCGAAGTACTGAGCGGATCTCGATATTGAATGAGTTAGATGGCAGGTTGTTACATTATCTATACCTAATGACATTATGCCGGCCCAGCCTCCGTGGCGTAGTAAATTATCGGCTAGTTACGAAAAGTGAACAAGCGGCTTTGATTTTCACGCAGAGAAAATTTGTGTGAACTATAGGTACCTATTCGCTTTAATTCTGGGTGTTTATGCGAATGTAGTACCTACTTGTAGTTTCTGATTCTTTATAATTATTACCTATTACTAGCAGACACGGCCACGCGTTGCTGTGGCTGAGGTCTTTGTTATTGCGACTATACATTGAGATGTAAGCTATCCTATCTTTTAAGTTGATCAAATTGCACACGGTGTGCAAATTTGATTAAAATCGGTTAAGTAGTTTAGGAGTCCATCGCGGGCAAACAACGTGACGCGTAATTTATATATATTAAGAAGATGTACAAAGAAGGGGGGTCAGGATATATCGACGTGTGTAATCGTGACGTGCTATTTACTATTCCTAAAAACTAATACGCAGTCTTAATTATTATCTCTTTCATCATTTCATTAAAGTTCCCAAAGTTTTGTAATCAAATTACTATGCCATAAAAATATGCTCACAAAAAAAACATACGTCACGGAAGCTAATTTGCTGAGAACAACTAAAGATCGGCGCAGTTCGATATTAGGTACCTACCTACAAGGTGAGGTCTGACATGAAAATAAACACAACTAGCTGCGCCCCGCGGTTACACCCGCGTTTGGATAATATATGATAATATGTCTTTGTGAATTGTAGCCTATGTGTTATTCTGATATGTAAGCTATATTATTGTGAAGTTTCAACAAAATCCATTCAGTAGTTTTTGCGTGAAAGAGTAACAAACATCCATCCATCTATACTCACAAACTTTCGCGTTTATAATATTAGTAGGATATTTCGGCTCGCACCCATCACAGCAAAATGAGTGCCTAAACCGAAAAAAAAACCGGGAGTTTTGCTAACGGAATTCAATTGTTTCCAACAACATAATGCCTTTTTAAGTTCACACGGTAATATAATAATGCATTATAGGATACGATGTTCTGCGCATTAATTAGAACATCGCTACAGAATATTTATATTTCCTTGTCTTTTGAAACAATTAAGCAAGTCATGACCCCAGGCTTATGCATGAACCTAATTGACTTCTTATTAACATCACATCCCATGTTTCGTCTACTGCGAAGAATGGTTATCATCTCACTTTCGTGAGGAGGATCAAGCCATAGTTCATCACGGGAAGGATTGGTGAATCTCATATACCACCGAATTATGGGTTCGTAGCAATTTTCCCCTTTCGCGGTTTTCCCCGACAAATCTAAATATACCTATGTTATATCTATGTTATACTAGTTGGTGCCCGCGACTTCGTCTGCGCAGGATTAGTATTTAGAGCAGCTTATAATTATTAGCGTGACGTAGAAAAGAGCTAACGTTATGACATTAAAATCACACATTTTTATGGTTCACTATTTTGGCTATAATGGCTTACACATAAGATATAGATATATACTGTCGTGGGCTTTTTTGTAGAACTATTTAAGAGAAACATTTCCATCATACATTACATAATAATATGTATAGCTCTAGCGGTTTTGGCAGCGCACGCCTGAATAGCGCGCAGATGGTAGATTTTTTCCTACTTACTTGACACTTATCGTCATACCTATATTTTAGACAATTCACACAATAGCTGTATAAATTGTAGCCTATGTGTTATTCTGATGTATAAGCAATATTATTGTAAGGTTTCATTGAAATCCATTCGACAGTTTTTATGTGAAAGAGTAACAAACATCCATCCATCCATCCATCCATCCATCCATCCATCCATCCATACTTACAAACTTTCGCGTTTATAATATTAGTAAGATATAAAAGCAAAAACTGACTGACTGACTCATATTAATTATGCGGGAAGTGGTCTCGATTCACAGGCATACGTATGGGTTTCCTCACGACGTTTTCCTTCACTAAAAAACGAGTGATAACCGGTCGGTTCGTGCCTGTACTAGGATTCGAAGTGGCAACTCACTGCTTTTGCGATTTTCGTGCAGGGCAGATATTTGTGTGAAGTGTAGATTTTTTATCTGGGTGTTTGTGAGAACATAGACCTAATAGTTCCTAGTCCCTGTAGTCTATATATTTTATGTATCCGTTGGGGTCATTCAAAGGTGTCAAAAGGTCACTTTGCGGAAGTAAAAAAACTTGAATGGTTTTCTGCATAAAACGTCTAAAAGAACGCTTTCGAAATATTCTTAAAAACCTCCGTCACCAAGTTTTAGCGTCACTTTAGACACATTATTTGCGGACGTACAGATGATTGCTGTCTGTGTTTGTGCCAACAGAACCTTGGGAGAAAGGGCGCGGTCAATGCTGAATTGCAATTATTTGCTCAGACTAGTGCAAAGCATGACGGAGCATTGTCTTAGTAAGCGAAGGTCGTGGAACGACTGATGCTCTATGGTTATATTTACGCAATTATCTGTTGGAAAGGTGGGCCACAGATATAACGCAGTAGAAGGCATCGGGACGCCTTCTTCTTCTTTTCGAGTCAATGGTCGTAACTCACAGGACCTTGGCTAGAAATGTAGCGAAAGTCACCGCATTGTCTGAGGCTGCGGTATGTTCCTCTATTGTACAGGATGTGGGACGCCAAAACGGAGAAAGTGGTGGAACGACCTATTAGATGCTTTCCTAAGTGACTGGCTACAAAGAGCAGTAGAGAGGTTATATAGTACCTTCGCCCAACAGTGGAAAAGATGGATTAAGTAAACAGAAAACCTAAAAGTCTAGATACATGTGAGAATAAAACCCAACGAATGGCCATCTTCGAAGTCCTTTTAGCATTAAACAGCTTTATTTACATGAAATTCAACAATTAAGTAAGTTATTTGAATCTGCCGTCGGATTCGAAATAGATATATCAAGGAGAACCGATAAGTGAAATAAGGATGTTTTTTTTGCTTCAATCATTCTAATCCAAATGATTGTGTCAGAAACTAATATCAAAATATCTAATTTTGCATTCCTCGACGTTTCGGCCGAGTTACATCGACCGTTGTCTTTTCGTGACCACGGTCGATGTAACTCGGCCGTGTAGTTTGTGCGCGAGTTTGACCCGTTTTTAGCAGTTACTATGTTTTCTGTAAGCTAAAGTTTAAGAACTTCTATGTGTCAGAACACTTCATGTTATATTCGATATAATATACATATAATCTAATATAATGTAGAAAATACAAGCTCCAATATCTCTTGCCATATCTTTGAACAATTTTAAGGTGGAAGACTATTCGTATCATCATTGTTCACGTTACGATTCTAAAACGAATTAATCAACATGATAAACTAAGTTGTTGTAGCAACATTTCCGCATACGTTTTTTGGCTACACCTTATCTATACCAAACCTGTTTTAATGCATCTAAACACAAACCTGACGCAACCAAGTGAATGGGGCGGCTGAAGTTCAAATGTTATGCGGTAGTGCACGAATTGATCCGTCTTACCACAAAAGCTTAAACCAGAGTTAAACAGATGTTTCTATAATTTTATTTCGCAACATCGACGTCTATCTCTCACGGTGTATTGCTGGCATAATTCTGGCATTCCTCGATTTAAGGAGAAAATATTTAGACATCAGTTAAACTCTTGTTAAATTTTTTTGTGGTAAGACGGGATATGTCTGAAAATGCCTGGTCTAGTTAGGTCTGGTGTAACTTTTACATAATTTTCGTATTACCATTTTAGCAGTTTTGACACTGAATTTGAGCACTGAGCCATAGACATAATTAGAGTCACTGGTTGGATTGCTGTTGGGTAAATAATACGAATTGAGGTTAGTTTTGTTAAGGTCATTTCAAAATGCGGCCGCGTAGAAAAGTCACGATGTTCACTGTACATCTTTCCTTTTACCTTGCCGTCGAAGATGAAGCGATGCGCAATTTGTTATAAGAACTGTTTTTAATTACTATAAACTGTTTAAATTACGTTAGCTAAATTTGCTATTCTAAAAGTCTTTTGCGACGTGCTGAGTTTTTGCTTTTTTCAATATACAAGTGTTTGTAGGTACCTACACAATAATAATTATGTTATTTCATTTTTATTTTCGAACACTAAATTGTGATGTCTTTGAACGGCCCCCACTGTGTTTATGAACTGTCTGTAGCCGTTGGTGAATTCTAGTACTTCTTGATTCCCTAGGGAGTCCTAGTTAGCTAATTTCGATCCAATGGCTTGTTCCCATACTACGTAGATTGGTTGTACCCTTCTTTCTTATGTTATCCAAATGGCAGCCGCGTGCTTAGTTGCCGCGGCTGATCTTCTCCATTTCCTGCGCAAGAGTCGTTTTGCATCAACGCAAGTGGTAACAAAGCACCAAATGAATTTACACAGTACGATTACAGCTAACCTTACTATGATGAAATCTGTAAGTACGTATAGGAAATTATCGTACTGTGTAACTTCATTTGGTGCTTTGTTACCACTTGCGTTAGTAAACGTTGATTTCGACGTTAGTGACAAAACGGCAACACGCGACATCTCAGTGACATCATCTTAGCTAACTAACATGCCTTTGTGGTGTTAGGGTTTAAACAGACCAAAGCGGGCAGCGCGCGTGTCGGTTTATTTCATAGAATAGTATTAGTAAGGTTTATTTCTAAATTGATCGTCATAATTAAGTAACTACGTAGATAAATACTGATTGTTTATTGAATTAAATACGGATACTGAACCAGGAACTACGAGGACTATGGTACTTTTAATTTAGGTATTATATAAAACGTAAAAAACGATGTCTAACTACAAAAATAAGGCCTCCTAATCTGTAGTAATGGGCAACACAAACATTTTTTGAATAAAAAAAACAAAACGGCAACCGTTAAACAACTATGTACTCGTAGGTACTATTTTGAACACATTTTTCACATGAAGAGTATCCGCTTATTAAAATTTGAAATGGCTGGTCCATCGTATATTATAATATAATCAAGTCAGCCTTTTTTCAATACGTTTTTTTCCGACATACCACCGCTTGTGCAGACAAGTGATAATTGCTAGCCTAAGCACTCCTTAAATCTCTAATTATCGCTCGTCAATTACAAAATATAAAAGCAAATATTGTGTGATAACCTTCAGCCGGCGGGCGGTGTCCACCTCGGCGGTTGCGCCACGGTTTGCGAAACAGAGCGTTGGACGACCGGATATCTTGTGGAATGTTGAGTTTTCCTACTTTAGCCGTTAGGCTTTGGACTTTTAGGCTAGACGGTTAGACTACTTTCTTAGTAGGGTTCATTTTGCGTTTCGGCCCACGACCACTCTCATCATCATACTCATAAGATTTACTCCTCCCACTGCTAGCTAATAAGGCTCTTTTTGCCTTACAGAAAAATGAAGAAAGAACACATTTATTTGTGACACAACAACATTTCATTACAACTAGGGTTTTTCTCTCATTTTAAACAAAATATATAGCAAAGAGGACTAGGTAGTGTTTAAACGTATTCAGGCATTTCAAGCAAAGGATAAGAATCTGTATACATAGAAAATACAGTGAAACTCGAAATAAGCGATCTAGTCAATACTACTAAATGTTTTGTAGCATAGAAACTTTGCATATAGGCTTCAAGGAAGCCGAGCTATTGATAAAGGGCTACCAAAAAGTTGTGGGCACCTTCCCAGGTGGATTCTTGTACTATTCTAGATAAAACTATATAAAGTCTGCCATATTTTCCAATAAGACGAAACTAGCAATCAACAGAGACATCATTGCTGGTTAGATTTTGGAGTTTTCATTGTATAGACGATTTGCGGACTAATAGTGGTGAATCCCATCTCCTCAAATAGACGTATTAAAGTACCAAGTCGACTATCATATGCCGAAACAAATCCGTATTGCAGAAGACTGCCCTTAATTATTCCGTTAAGACGAACCGCAAACCAGCAAGTCCGTTTAACACTTCACTAACAAACTCTGACAACA
Source organism: Hylaea fasciaria (assembly GCA_905147375.1). Lineage (NCBI taxonomy): Eukaryota > Metazoa > Arthropoda > Insecta > Lepidoptera > Geometridae > Hylaea > Hylaea fasciaria. The sequence continues at coordinate 11,197,097 of LR990197.1, forward strand.
CCTGAAACATGTCAGTTAAGTAACGTCAACTTTAGCGTTACCGTTTTGAAATTATGACCGCGAATTTCATAGCTGTTTGCGTCACTACTGATTTGAATTTTGCAAGAAAATTGTTGTTTGTAAGAGCAATTCTATTGTCTCACTTAGAAGAGACATCTCCCAATCAGTGTAATAATTCTATTCCACCATCCCACTAATACGTAGGTAGGTATTATAAATGCGAAGCCTAGGTTTCTTTAGCTACCCGTCACCGCTAAAACGACCGAACAGTGAAATCTTACTAATATTAAAAAAAGTAATTCTTTATATCTCTCTATCTGTTTGCTTCGTTCTAAAGCAGCCTTAATGTATATTGGTATAGAGATAGATTTGGTTTTTGAGAAGGATATACTAATACTTATCGTGGAAAAATTATTTTTCGTAATAATATCCTAAAAAGTTAATCAGTCTGGGTAAAGCCGCGAGCTACAACTAAGTTATGTCAGTAACGTAGTAATGCCATTTTTAAGATTTATGAGGGCAATAAACCATAATTTTGGCCATTTAATTGCACTGCGAGGAAACTAATAAACATATTCGTGCTTACATTACATGCGCATACAGATACACTGATACACTGATACGTATAATATATGATACTTATACAGACACATAAGCCACTTTTGAGTTTGGCGTTGTGAGGTAAATAAGAAAGAAATGGAGATAATGCCCTCTCCAATGCTGTTTAATTTTAGAGAAGTTAAAATCGGCAACAACACAAGCGAATTAAAAAATACATTTGGAATACTGAATGGATATAACTTAGTTTTCAGTTTTAATTAACATTTTACCTGAGACAAACTTGGAAACTTCTGCGCAGATGTACTTAAATAAAATCCACATATTCCACTTTTGATAAAACACGGTTTACTTTTTAGAACGTTAATTTTGAAGTAAAAAACGTTCTTAATAAAATGTATTTAAAAAAATTACCTACATAATAATTACACACGACTATTCAGTTTATTGTACATACACTACACAATACTTGGATTTAAATTAAAACTAAAGTTTCTCAAAAGTTTATCGTACTAATAGACGACTCCACAGCCCCCTCTGTTCGCAACTGTCGGTCGATCACCGAACACAAGTTAAAAAAAGAGTAATTCTCTGATGCAAAAGCTGTTGTAACAGCTTTGTGAACTATTAAAAGAAAAAAACACTATTATAGCACTTAAGGTATTGCTGTAATTGTGGCAATGTTGGAATTGGGACCAATCGGAAAGCACATCTGATAGTTGGTATTAATATATTATTATTATCGAGTTGGACTATCGAGTTTTCCAGTAAAGGTAATTAAGTTTTTCCATAGGTATCTGAGAATGAATTATACTTTATTTTTAAATATTATGACCATTTCAAAATGTTTATAACGCAACTTTTGCCGCACCCACCTTCGTATAATCGGCGACAAAAGTCAATAAACAATATGATGATGTAGAGACAGCCTATGAAATCGATATAAAAAAACTAACTAATGACTGTTATGAACTTTAAACTTCTAGGCAGAATTCGCGGCCATGCAAACCAAATGCGGAAAACTAATATAATATTATACCTACATTAATAATTAGGAAGTTTTTCTCTAAAGCTTGGCTTTTAATTAATCCACCACGTAGATACGCCATAGATCATACCTATGTCGTAGCGGTAGAAATATTTTTATTTGAATTTTTTTAATACTAAAAAATGTAATTCATTTTACATTTTATTTGTAAATGCTTAAAGGTTATTGTTGAATGTTGTATGTACCATAGACACAGTGACACGTGGATACGTGACAAAAATCCATTATGTGTGCCATAATAGCACTAAAAGTCATTAGCCGTCTTATGCCAAATGACCCTCGAATGCATGGTCTGTTCGGATCGTGGATCGACATGGAAAGAAGGGGCTGAATAAGATTGTGCTATGATTTTTTTGCAGTTTCAAAGTATTACTACATATAATTTGTATTATATGTAATTTATATTCAAGAAAAGAATAGTAAGGCTGTGTTTTTGTTTTTGCTCGACACTATCCTGCTCCCAGATAAAAGATTGTATAGTGGTGTCGTGTCGGTTCATATAATGGACAGTCGGCAGAGCCTTGACATTGGTTGTACGTAAAACAATGTGACACGGCCAATGCGTTCTAGAATTACTATAATGGTAACATTATTTTAATAGTTGCCTAATTGGGTCACCAACATTGTTAGAATGTAATTTTTTGCATTTATTTCTTAATCTTCATTCAGGTTTTTATTTAACTTTATTTAGATAACTACTAGAAGACATCTAACTGAAGCGCTCCAAGGCCAGAGTTTTGTTAATATTTAACGCAATTATAATTTTAACCATACTACGGCAAAAACTAGATTGGTTATGAATGTAACGCATTATTCGCATTATACTTAAGCGGTGGTAGCCTAGTGGGTGAACGTCCGCCTTCGAAAACGCAGGTGGCGAGTTCAAATCCCAGTGCGGGCACGTACCAATGTGTTTCTTGTTAAACATATTATGTACGTAATTATCACTCGCTTTTCGGAGGCATGTTATCCACCAACCCGGACTAGGCCTCCGTGGTGGAGTATGGCCTAACCCTCCTCACGATAGTGAGGGGAGGCCTTTGCCCAGCCGTGGGACAGTTACAGGCTGAATTATTATTATTATAACGCATCACAATCACATAAATAGGTCTTCTTGACCCTGACACCCCTAAATTTGCATTGCCTGTATTATGTTTCCCCCTAACTTTGAATTTCCAGTATAATGTTCCCCGTTTAATAACAAATATCTGGATGACCGAGCTTTGCTCGGTATTTTTATTTTTTATAAAATGTATTTTTTGGAAATTACTAATAAAATGATGAAATATGAATAATATTTTTCGATCTTACCGATAGAATAATCAAAAAATATGAACTGGTTATTTAAAGAAAAAAAATCATAAAAAAACACGACTAAAATGGCATTTTCTAAAAATGATTCCTACCTAGATCGATTTATCGCCCCCGAAACCCCCTATATACTGAATTTCATGAAAATCGTTGTAGCCGATTCCGAGATTCCAATTATATATTATACTTATATACAAGAATTGCTCATATAAAGATATAAGATAATGTGGTGTAGGTGTGGTTTCTCTGCTCAAACATGGGTGTGGTTTTTCAAAGTCGACAGATTGTACGAATCAAGCCGCTACGTTATACCAAAACCGGATCTTATTCTGTCGTAAAATTTCGTCATAATAGCTCATTTAGGCCAAGTTTAGATCACACTCTGCTTTAACATAGTTATATGAAAAATGTGTGTGCCAATAAAAGTAGGTATAGTTGGCGACAAAAGTCTATGAAAATGTTCTCTACATTTTCACCATTGTTATTTTGAATAGCAATATTCGAACATTTCGCGTGTGTAGAGCTAAGAGGTGTAATGCTTAGTGAACTCTGTCGCTGACTGTACTGGTGTCCAATAGTGACCTTCAAGATTGTATAATGATCAAATAAAAGTGTCTTATGTATTGCAGAGATCGCTGTATAATAAATATAGCCGCAAGAATTAGGCACATTTTGCCTTTGTTGAAATATCTGAAATACTTCCAGTTTTCCGCTTTTCACGTAGCTACAAATATGCGTTCAGTTTCCATGATAATACAATATTATTGGTATTTACAACCTCCAATCCTCAAATTGTGAAACTTAAGATCATACACATATATTTTTGTATAAAAAAATACAATACCTATTTCACAACACATATTTATACCTAAATTTATTATAAGCTTTATTTTCCTGGTAGATATAACAAAATTCTTAACACGTTACAAAAAAGATATTACGACATAACTAAACTAGTTTACCTACGTGAATCCTGGTTAAAGGTTTCGTGACCTGTCTAGTCTAGGCAAAAATTGGTGTAATTATTACAACTTGGTAATAATGCAAACCATTATAATAAAAAAAGACATAATAATATCAGAACGTTAAACTTCCAAACGACACGGCGTTTCATCACACTGCACTGGTAAGGTCAAGTGTGACGACGAAACATGATTTAAACATAATTTAATTCAACAAAAATATATGAGACACCGTTTCATTGTTTCTTCGCATTTACTTTTTTGGGTATTTTTATTTTAATACTTTACTACCAGTCAACCACTTATCGTACTTATTATTATTATCATAGCATATAGGTGTGTTTCAAAATACTATTTATCCTCACAGGTTACCATATTATTCAATAGTGTAAATAATTATTATAGCGATCTCAGCTTGTTAATTAATGATGTTTAAATTATATATTGCGAAAATAATAGGTACTGTTCCACATACAAGAAGGTTCAGTGGTAAAAAAAAACGAATGTATTTTGAAAACTTTCAAAACATTACAATGTAAACGCTTAGAATTTTTTCCACTCTCACTGATGCAAAATGCAATGCAAATATTTGCTTACCTAACCCAGTATAACCTAATACTCGTAACTAGAAAACTCCCAGGTTATAAGTTTGTTTTTAATTAACGCGAAATACAATGGAATACTTACATACATAATGAATGATGCTATTCTAATATGTTGTAATCTAGTCTTGGTGTGTATTCAAACGATAACTAATCCAAATTTATTTATTATTTTTTGTCTATGCATTTATTTATTTAATATTTAAAAGTGTCTAAGCAAGGATAAATTTAACATGAAGAGGAACAAATGAATATGTATAAAACACACAAAACTAAATTATTTTATTTTAATTTGTTATTTTTTATAGAAATTATATTTATTTATGCTACAGGAAACATAATACCTGAAAATATTCCTCTGACATTATATTAGGGTTCTTTAATATTGGATGACGGATCTGTAAAATTGGAGTCTACATTGTAGGAGCTCATTTTTATATTGAGACAATAATAAGAACTATTTTTTCCCTACTACAATGTAATAATAATTATCATTCGTTTGCGAAGTTTTTACAGGTTACCGATCACGGACAAGAAGTAAATAATGAATACAACGTTATATTTCTATGGAATACAATCAATAATTCTGAATAAACATACACCAATAGATAACACAAAAACACAGATCTATGCTCAGACATCGATATTATTAACGACTGTATAAAAATGCAAATGTCAAAAATGCGATTCATACTTGATTTATGTTAGTTGACGTCAATGAGTGCGGAAGTTAGACAGATTTTAGAGTTATGAGCTTTAAGTGACACGTCTTTGGAAATTCTGGTATGGTGTACCAGTAGGTAAAGGCATTTTCACTTGTACGAAATAATTCCTTTGCAAACATCATATAAAAACGTTTTATAAAAACTAATGCTATTATAATTTCATAGATAACATTTTCACGAGCATAGACATGAAAGTATATAGAATATCTGGTATTGTATAGTTCAATCGCACACACGGAATAAGTTCTAAGCCAAAACCGAAAATTTCGAGAAAAAAAATCCAAACTATAACTCAAACCAGAATTTCCACGTTAACGTTTCATCACCAAGGTCAAGTTTGCGTTACGAAACTCACCTGAAGGCCGTCGCGAGCGCAGGAGTGGCACAAATATCACCGCAGCTGGCTGCCTGGTACTGCCTACTGAGAGCGCGGCCGGCGCCCGCGCAGCTGTTGCACAACCCTGGCTATGTCTTAATACTGCAGTGATTGTATCGGCAAGGGCGTTCGGTGGTGATTTTGGACGGTGGATGGTGCATGGTGGATGGTTCAGGAAAATTCTTGTGCTTAAAACTTTTCAGCACGTGGCGGGTATCATTAAATTAATAATTATTATAAAACACAAAAAATATGTTTGAAAATATCAACACTTAATATTATTTCCAAAATAATTTAAGGCATATTTTTCCCCCATCTTTTTAGGGCTAAAATGTTTACTGTCCTGGAAACTATACAAACAAAAATTACAAAGATTCTGGTTCCAAATTTAGCATTAAAATATTATGTGTAAAAAATTAACCTCAATATGTCGTTGTAGAAGGATTTTTTTTTATAACATAAAAGGTAAACATTACCACCTCACCTACACCTACTGGTAAGTGGTCACCGCCGCCTATGGACATCCGCAAAGTGAGATCTATTACCAATGGTATTGCTTTTTAATCATATTTCCAGGCCATTGTCGATGCGTTGCCTACCGGCTAGAGAGGACTCTATTAACTTTCGGATTTCTCACTAACACAACTAAGCTAAGGTTTGATTGCTTCAGTTCGTGATTAACCGTCTCGTTGCCAGTCGCAATAGTCACCGCCAAGTTTAAAAACCAAGTAAACATACCACAAACTTTGCCACCAACTTTGAGTTCTTTGTTATTATTTGAAATTATAAATAATATGTCTCTAAATACAAAATAATGCTTATTTGAATAACTTATGCGTCAAGCCGGTTAGACACCTGGTAAGGTTAACATATTTATCGATGACTGATTATATTTGCGACTTATGTTGTGACGCGCATGCAATAGAATGTATATCCATCCTGGAAGGCATAAAAAGGTAAACGTTTATGCAAAATTACAATAATTAACGTGGAAAAATACCATTTAATCCAAACATGAGCATTCATTTGTTTGTGCGTTGCACTGATAAAAATTGACACTGTAAATAATGTTCAGATGGGATTCAATGGTAGAGTCCCAGATTTCATAAAACAGATTTTATTGCTAAATAAGCAAGCATTCGTCCACATTCTCACCTGATGGCAATATGTTGAAGCCGCCATTGCTTCGTTGCTCGAGTTAAAAATGTGGATGCAAATAGCTTTGTGCAGTTTCGAGGATTGCGATGCTTCCGATGCTACGGCTTACGGCTCGCGACGAATTTCAGTGCTACGAATACAAAAATACAAGTTATTCTACTGAAAATGCTGATGGCCAGACAGGTAGTCAAAATTGATCATTTTGAAGGAAAATGTAAACAGATTCAAACCCAAAGTGTGCAATAGTTCAACTGAACTGGTTGTATTTTGCAAGATTATTAGTGATTTGCTCTGTATTCATATTTCAATTCTTCATAATATTAAAATATTGTAAGTCGCTTGTAAGGCTGATCTGCAAAACTTCCGTTGTAGGATTCCTATAAGGCAGATTTTACGTGTTCAACTTTGCACCCATCTCATAGGGAAAAGTACAGAAATAGGTGCAACTGCGTTGAGAGTTGACGCAATATCCACATATTCGAGTTATTTAGGCTGCTTGGTAAATTGTAAGTGTACCTACGCTCTAGAGATTGCTATACACTGCGGTGCTAGATGCTAGATAGTGTCTTGATGAAATTGATAAGTTCTTTAAAGCAATGCACCATTGGAACGCGTGCAAGCCTCGTTATTTTTATGCAATGATTGCAACCTCTTTTCTGTTTTTACTAGTACTTATTAGTCACCTTCGTTTTTTTGTTTGTTTTCTCTATTTTTGTTTGCAGAATAAGTGTTTTTGCTTCTTTTAAATAAAAATGTTTACTCTTTCAAAAGATTTGGATAATATGTGATTTTATTTTAAATCGTCTCTAATTACACCTCGGGTCATCTCAAACTTCCGCCACAAAGTGGAGGCAGCAGAAGTTTATTAACAAGTTGTTTTTGCCCTCATACGTCACTTACTTAAATTGTTATGTCGAAAATCCGCGTGTGGCACGCACCGATATTTATTGTCATCGACAGGTTTTTCTCAGTTATATGGTTATAATTTGATGATAATCTACTTAATATAATGTTTTCGATACTTAATACTAATTGCTTTTTGCTTTTTTATGTATTTTGGAATGTGAAATAAATTATTTCTTAATTCTTCATTTATTTACTTCTACAATCTTGTTTTTTTTAACTACATTTATATAATTAATATTATTATTACTATTGCAAACGACGTTGTCGAATATACTTATAGCACGGTGTGTTTAACTAATAATTTGACTATAATTTACACGTCAACAACTAGACAATGTAATGACCTACAGCAGCGGTTCTCAAACTTTTTTGGTCACGGAACCCTTTAAAATACTTGACAGAACCCTACAATAAAATATACAATATAAAATACAACAAAAAAATGCGTTGTAAACAATCTCGACTTTATGTTTTTGAAGATAGAGCCGAAAGTCGCTTGTTCACAACTATAGCGTCTAATTCAGAGGCGGCTTTTATCAAAGGGACTGCGTGCTCACCAGTATACGCGCGGCGGGCGGAGTCAAAACGTTGGACCAGTGACCAGAGAGAGGTGTTTTGTTTTTTTTTCTAAATTCTTGCGGAACCCCTACAGGGGTAGCGCGGAACCCTAGGGTTCCGCGGAACACACTTAGAGTACCGCTGACCTACAGCAATATAATTATTTGCAATACCTTTCCTATCTATTATGTATGAATATTGCACACTACGCTATGAAATGAGAAAAAGCTCAATCTTTTGCGATCCATCGGTCAAGGTGTCATGACGAAACGAATCGATTCTATGGGCTGTTAATAGCCGATCGATAGGAAGCCAAATGTCAAACATCGATCCAATGTGGCTGCGGTTGCAATGATACTTGTATACTGTTCTAAAATACTGGTTCGCACTTCATATTCAATCGGTGCGTAATGGCGCAAGAAGAATATCATATTTGATATTCTACTGCGTAGAAAAGGTTAATCACACTGCGAGTGATTGCGTTAAGGCCTGGTGCACATTAGGCGTTTTGAAGCGCACGCTTTGGTAACGCGCGTTTTAAGAATAAAGAGGTTGTTCGAAGGTGCACACACGCAAGCGCACTCTTCTGATAGTGCGCTTGATCAGTGTGCCTAGTGTGAGTTTTGCCAATTTCTTTACGTGCTCGGTCCGGTTAGCGTAAACTTGAAATTGTATGGAATAAGAGCAGCGCCGTCTAGTGTCAGTCAGTCAGTCACTAGATGGCGCTGCTTTTATTCCATACAATTTCAAGTTTACGCTAACCGGACCGAGCACGTAAAGAAATTGGCAAAACTCACACTAGGCACACAGAAGCGCGCGCTTGCGTGTGTAGGTACACCTAAGAGACGATCGATCGAGCTATTAATCGAATAGCTGCTAGCACACTCGCGATGTCTACAAGAGACACGCGACTCTATAAGTGATAATAATAATCAATGTGTTGATAAATTTATTTCCTATTTCATTTTTAGGATTTCGTACCCAAAGGGTAAAAGAGAACCGTATTACTAAGAATTCGCTTTCTGTCTGTCTGTCTGTTTGTCTGTCTGTCTAACACCAGGCTGTATCTCATGAACCGTGATAGAGAGAGAGAGTTGAATTTTTCTGTTGCCGCTATAACAACAAATTTACTAAAAACGATAAAATAAATATTAAAGAGGGCTCCCATACAACAAACGTGATATTTTAATTATTTTTATATTTTATATTCTAGTATTTGACTACTATCTCATCTGGACCCGTATTTGATAATGTCACGTGCTGTAAACAATCGCTTGAATCACGTTATTTTGACAGTTTGTAACGTACACTTAACGCGCTTTCACGCGTTTGTCAGATTTCAAAATGGCACAACTAGATTAAAACGGGGATGATTCGTGCACTTACTATTATCAAAATAATATAATTTTTACATACCTGGACGTTTCGGCCGAGTTACATCGACCGTGGTCACGAGAAGAGTGGAGAATGCGGCCGTATCACCGTCCGGAGCAGCAGGTGCTATTTCCAACTACCCGCGTTTGGTCTTTCAAAACATAACCGTCACTACCATACAAAACAACATTCAAAAAGGCATACTAACGGCCGAAATTAATATTGTATCTCCTATCCAAGATTTAAATCGATCTTGGATTGCTGCCTTTCGTTCCATCGATTTCCAATCGGCGTGCCTTTATAAACCAATCCACGGATCGGTTATTGGCACGTTTGACCCTAAAAATGGATTGTGATATCAATCGCAGATAGCAAAATTTGGATTGGATTGATTATTAATTTCGGCCGTAAATCCAATTCCACTAATCACTATTCAATCCTAGTCATAGCGAATAAGGCGACGATGTAGTTGAGCTGGTAAATATGTCATGACATGATGATTTGATGACATGAGACATCTCACCGTCGAGTTTACAACTTTTATGTCCGGGCTTTGCATAGTATATGCATAAACAATCAAATATTTCCTCTTTATAATAATTATTAGTATAGCGGTGGTAGCCTAGTGGGCGAACGTCCGCGTTCGAACACGGAGGTGGCCAGCTCAAATCTCAGTGCGGGTACGTACCAATGTGTTTGTTGTTAGACATATGTACGTAATTATTACCACTCGGTTATAGGTGAAGGAAAACATTGTGAGGAAACCAACATGCCCGAGAATTATTTCGGAGGCATGTTATCCACCAAACCGGACTAGGCCTCCGTAGTGGATTACGGCCTAATCCTCCTCACGAAAGTGAGGGAAGGCCTGTACCCAGCAGTGGGACGGTTGTAGGCTGAATTATTATTATAATATTAGTATAGATACGGTAGGTAACTTATAGCGCCATATTGTTAGCACCTGCTAGCTAGGGCATTGCAATTTATTGCTCCTAGTTGATTCTAAATAGCATAACATGCGCACGCGCACGACGCATTTAAAATCAGGCGTTAAGTTTTTACTTTCCATCACATAATATGCCTCTCCATGCATGGTTGTCTGTCTGGACTGCCCATTGTAACAGTCATTGTAAAGTTTGCTTATAAGGTTCAAGGTGTAAGGTTTTTATTGCATTTAATTTTTATGTTTTTGTTATGCTTATGTATATATTGTTACAATTTTTGTTGTAGTCTTTTAAGTTTTTCTTTTGTTCTGTGGTGTTTAATAAAAAGCTTTCTTTCTATCTGTATATCTATAAATGTCAGTGAATATGAGGAATATATCTGTCTATATTGTTCCTCATTTCCACTTTTATGTTTTAACGCGCTCTACAAAATATTTATCGGACTTGGTGTCTCATTATTTTTGGTTATTCGTTTAATATGTATACCTACCTAACTTCTATAAAAAAAAATGTTATGTTATATTGTGTACGTAGCTAAATGCTATAAAAATCTGAGAGTAGGTTATAAACATAATAAGTACTGACTTAGGTGGGTACGTATTATGTCTGTATAAAAGTATAAATTGTAAAGAAGTATCCTTAACATCTAGTCATGATAAAGAATACATTTTTACAATTTACGAGTACCTATAATATCATCACCTATACTTTAGAAAGTTACACGATTCCAAACTTTGTTTACATAATATACCCATAGGTGTATACCTATTTATTTAATAGTTAGTCCAAATCGCAACTTTATCTGAAATGGAACATTGTGAAAAATATATAAATTAGGTAGACTTAGCTATTTTGTAATATGTACCTACCTAATAGTAAAATGCAATATTATTAGGTACATTTAAACAAAATAATGTAGGTACTTTTTATACACCTTGACAATTTATGTAATTTCACGACGCAGTCTGTAATAAAGCACAGAATGATACAGATAGACGAATGCTAAGTACCAAGCTATTTGTATTTTTTGATATTATATAAATTAGTTAGGTACAGTGTATAAGTACCCAACTGATATGGCTTACCGATGTACCTGTGCAGAAGATGAATTATTTTCAAAGCGCGGGAAATGCTATTGACCGCTATTGGTCGGCAGCCGCCCGCCGGCGCCGCCATCTTAGCGATCGCCGCGTAGCATGAGTGAGATGGAACTAACAGCTGCAGGGTATTATGAACCTTATAAATAGTGATCTTAGGTTGATTGTAAGTTTTAAGCATTCTTTCGTTAATCTTCGGACCATACTTTCTTTTCTGCGCGAACGAAGATTCACGACGCGCCCTATAAGTTGGGTACTAGTATACCTATGTATTTCAGTTTATATAAGCTGCGAGAGTGAAGCTCATATACATTGCTAGTCGAAATAAATAGAAAAAATTATAACTTATTTAAAGTTAAATGTAGGTAACTAGTAGATCATTAACGTTTGATATACTTAGTATATTTTGATGTATCGTGTATTTTGATACTTATTACTTAAAAGATGAACCGACCCAGAAATATTACAGTTAGAAGTAAAAAATGCTAATGCAGATGACGAATTAACATAGCATAATCGCATTATGTTAGACACAACATTGTTTACATGTATTAGGATCATAGTTTGAATACAACGTGCTTTAAATGCATTGTTTTGAGGGAAAATTTAAATAAACTTACTTCGTTAGCGCATCATTTCCTATCCGAGTTCAGTGAAAGCAACAAGTGTAATGTTTTGTTTATAAATTATTATTTTAAAGCAATAAGATTAATATAAAATGGAAACGATTAACGAAAACGTTCATGAAGATATCGGAGTCTATCAGAAGTATCGTAAGTTGTAACCAATTTCAAGGATAAAATCATTTATTTCAACAAAATCATTCGGGAATATAAAAAATAAAATGAAAACTAAAAACTAAACATAAGTAAAACTAATTACAGGGTATTATTTTCCTCACTTTTCGGCGAAGGAAAACATTTCGGAGGCATAATATTAGTATGATATCCACAAATGCTTCTCACGCTTCTTCTGTTTCTCACGAAAGTGAGGGAAGGCCTTTGCCCAATAGTGGGATAGCTACAGGGTGAATTATTGTTATTATTATCATCATAGACAACGCGGGTGACATCGAAGGCCGTAGCTAGTTTTGTATACTTACGTTTTAAACTTTTTTTTCAGAGTATGCCCAGTCGTGGTCTCTACCACAGACTCTCTCAGGGTTGGCTCTCGTTCTATCGCTCTACCTACTGTTAGTCAGAAGGATCCTTCCATCTTACATGAAGTCGCGGCAACCCTATCAGCTGAAGAACGTATTGTTGGCCTATAACGCTTTTCAAGTGACGTTCTCGGCTTATATAGTTTTCATTGTAAGTAATAATGATGTTACGATATGATTAGCAGGTAGGTACAGTCAGCAACGAAAATCTCTGAGTATTTCCGTATATTCCACCTCCAAATTTTATATAACGCGCGTATCGTAAAATTTATGACAGGGCAAGTTCAGCGTCTCTTGCAGCTGACTCTACCTACGTTTCGAGGTTGAGGAGAGTTCTCCACAAGTCGATTGTCGGACGAGCTGTGATCAAAACATACCGTGTATCTGTCGAATTAGGTTGTGTCGCCACAGATTGCTAAATAGACTACATAAGTGTTAGCTCCAGTGTCAAAGTTTGTCAGGGGTCAAAGCATTGCAATGCAAAGTTTTAGGTGACCATAACTTTTATGGGCAGGCGTTGAAGCCATAATATGCCTCAGCCTAGTGAATTTGCTATTACTTTTCTTTCAGTATTTGCGGTACATCTATAACTACAACGTCATTACCACTAGATGTCCACAGGGAGAAGACCTGCAAGGGGTAAGAAAATCAATAAAATAGTATTACAAATTTTTATTTTTATTTAAAATACCTAGGTACCTACTTACATAAGTAATTATAATATTTTGATTTCTACAAAAATCCAACCTTCCACATTAAAATTTATAATATCCATTAGTAGGAATAGTACCTACCTACTAGCATTGATATAATAATTCAATTCCAGGTCATAACCGAAATCTACCCGTACTTCCTCGCCAAGCACCTGGACCTCCTCGACACCGTCTTCTTCGTGCTCCGGAAGAAGGAGAACCAGGTGACCTTCCTCCACCTGTACCACCACACCACCATGGTGACCTGGACGTGGCTGCACCTGCTACACCACCCCTGCGACCACTTCGTGGTGGTGGGAATGTTGAACAGCTTCGTGCACGTACTTATGTACGCTTACTATGGCATCGCTTCACTGGGACCGAAGTACGCGAAGTATATCTGGTGGAAGAAGCATCTAACTAAGGTCCAGTTGGTGAGTTCAGTTGCAACCTTATTTTAATTCCGTTAAAGTTCGTTAAAGAAGACATAATATTAAGTCTTCTATGTTTTTCGTTTTATCTTTGATCGATGCAGCGCGTAACCTACATGCTGGCACTTATTGGCAATGCGACGAGACCATGCCAATAGGGGGGTGATTTTTAAGTCATCGGTGATAATGGTCGCCATGCCAATGATAGGGGAGTGATCTATAAGTCATCAGTGATCATCATGTCTTACCACTTTGTACGGGGTTCACTGACTTCTGTACGGAGTAGCCATTATTCACCACGAGGCCGATCCAATTCAAAAACCCCACCCCAATTGGTGGATAGCATGCCTCCTCCTCCGCTTATGTGGGGTTTCTCAACTAAACATCTTAACTTTGTCGGGTTGATCGGTCACATTAAGCGTTCTTTCTCGAAATCGTTCGTCTCACAGGCATTCTTTCGTAGTACCGTGCATCGGACATTAGTGAGTCGAACTAACATTACGCACTTCTTTATCAGGGTCAAATCTAAAATATTCTGTTGTCCAAACAAAAAATTAAACTTAAATAATACTTGAAACCGGCTAAATGCATACATCTTTATAAACCCGTTGTTAGATCCTACTAATATTATAAACGCGAAAGTTTGTAATTATGGATGGATGGATGGATGTTTGTTACTCTTTCACGAAAAAACTACTGAATGGATTTTAATGAAACTTTACAATAAAATAGCTTATACATCAGAATAACACATAGTCTACAATTTATAAAAATATTGTGTGAATTGTCCAAACTAGACGATAAGTGTCAAGTAGGAAATAATCTACCTTCTGCGCGCTATTCTAGCGTGCGCTACCAAAACCGCTAGAGTTACGCATAATGTAATGTATAATGGAAATGTTATCTTAAATAGTCCTTCAAAAAAGCCCGCCATAGTATATATTTATCATCTACTAGCTGGTGCCCGCGACTTCGTCTGCGCAGTTTAATACCTACCTGCTTATTTATTTCTTTAGTAAATAGAGTGACTTGGCAATTGCACACTTCAACATAAATCCGTACATAGCGCTTTGTGCTTGTATTTGATTGAAAGTATACCTACACGGAAGACTATATTATTTAGATTACCTAGTAGATTATGCTGCCGTGTACAATCGCCAAGACACTCTATTTACTAAAGAAATAAATAAGCAGGTAGGTATTAAATTAACCGACTTGGTTTACATTCGATATCACAACTTTTTACGGCAGATAACTGATTTGAATACTGCGTTGCGAGACTTGTGCATTTTTGTACATGTAATGTTTTTGATGGGATCTCATTTCTTTTTGTAGGTTTTCTTTCTTTATTTCGTCTTTTTGCGAAACACGCATAAACGCGCGCTATACATAGTATAGGGATTTGTATCTCTCTATATTCTGCGGTACTTAGGTGTACCATCTCTTTGTTAACGAGAATTAGCTGTATGACTTGTAAAAGTGCGATTTAATTGCCTATTTACAATAAATGCTTTGACTTTGATTTTGATCGTGGAAGTTTTTAAAAAGCGCTAAACTGTCGATTTTCTCGAAACCATTTCTAATTTTTAACCCCTGTTACCCATTTTCATTCAATTTCAATGAAGTCTAATTATGAACTGTAAATGTAACTTTGTAATTACATACAATTTAATGAGATTTATATGGGAATACAAAGTTATTTATGCAGATTATACATCTAGAAAACGGGATGAAAATTATGGAATGTCAGAATTTTTCCTTGGTTTATAGGCTAAACAATAGCTATATTCAAAATTTGAAACTTGTGGGACGGCTAGAAGTACCTTAGAATTTTGATGATCGGTGAGTCAGTCAGTCAGTGGGCAGCAAAATTAAGGAACTTTCGCTTGCAATAATTCTTAAACTACTGGTTCAAATTTAATGTAATTTGGATTATTATCTGCGTACGTGATGCACTCTTGATCATTAAAAATTTAGGCTTTTAGCTTTATCCATAACGAAGTTACAGGGGGTCGAAAATGACCCGAAGCGCTTCGAGAAAAGGATAGTACGGCCGTGCCTTTTGTTTTGCTCGACTTGGCGGGGGCACTGCCGTGCCCCCAGATATTATATTTTTAATAGTAAACCGTATGATGCTCCGCACTAGGATTGCTCCTGTATCGTGGGTACCGCTTACAGACATATATTTTCACATCAGATCACACCCAGACAAATATTTGTGGATCGCACAAATATTTGATTCGGGCGGGAATCTAACCCGCGGCACCCAAGCGCAGCAGTCCGATTGCTCAGCCACTACGCCAAACGTGCCGTCAAATGCCGTAGGATGCTGCTGTATTTTTTCAGCATGCTGTATATTGGCATAAAGTCGCACGCACGCAATATTATCGATATACGCGTTATTTCACGCTGTGTTTTGGTTTAAGGCGTAGCGATATATATATTTTTTCACTTTAAAGGCTAGCATACATTTTGCTGTGTTCTTAGGTGGTAGTAGCGTAGTACATAATGTTATATTGTAGAAAATAAGAGCGCACGCGTCCCAATAAATCTCAACATACTTAAAACAAATAATTAAGGTTAAAATGTAAAAAAACGTGTTTTGTTTCTCGCCGTATCGTTAGTAGGTTTCACAACAGCCCTAATACAATATTTGTATCGCAAAAACGCCTGCAATTTTATCCAGTCAGTGTGGCTGAGGCTATATTATTGAGATCGCTTTATCGACAACGTATTGTTTTGCATTCCCAATATTTCGACCGCAGGCGCCATGATTCTGAGTCTCGTCCATCGACAGGTTGTCTGATAGAGATCGCTTTAAACGCTAAGACCTCTTTCTGTGTTCTATACATTTTGCCGTCAATAGAGGCTTATCTGTATATCTAAATGTATGTACAATTTGAGTGGCCATTGCTTCATAATCGTATCCTTCTTTTCAGGTCCAGTTCATCCTAGTCGTCTCCCATCTCCACTACCAGCAGAAACTCTCTCCCTGTCCTATTCCAGGGTACTTCCACTACTTCTGCATGACCGTCATCTCCTCGTTCTTCGTTCTCTTCATGAAGTTCTACTTCAACAGCTACAAAACTAAGATGGGTAAAGCAGAGAAGCAATCTAATTGCGTTGTTGAAGCTGAAATAAAAGTGCGGTAGATCATAAGGAACTTAGTTTATTTTTTGTTAATCATCATCATCATCATCATCATCATCATAATCATCTTGCCACATTTTCTGAGACAGAGCTAGAGCTACTTACCCCATTTATTTAAGAAGCGATTTCATCAGCAACTTTACCTTTCCACTATAGTTTTAAAATGTTAAGGTAACGAACACTAATCTAGAGCCTAATTCTAAAACTTACATATTAGTGCGTGTATACTAGTACCCAACTTATAAGGCGCGTCGTGTATCTTCGTTCGCGCAGAAAAGAAAGTATGGTCCGAAAATTAACGAAAGAATGCTTAAAACTTACAATCAACCTAAGCTCACTATTATAAGGTTCATAATACACTGCAGCTGTTAGTTCTGTTGGGTTTTGGTATAAATAAAGCTTATAGTACTTGTTGCAACTGGATTTATTTTATACGCAAAAAACAAGAAATTGACTAGGCAGCCATGACAGAGAGAGAGTATATTTTCTTTTGTTGACGTTCATAGTCTGACAGTTGACACGGCTGACACTGACAAAGACAGTTTGAGTTTACAAATTAATCTATCCAACACCCACCCATAAACCAAACTTAACTATATTACAGAACATCAAAGTAGGTACATAACTAGGTACCCATATAATACTACTAGTACAATACAGTAATTTTATTTAACAAACATAATATAAGGTACATATCACACCTTTACACCTTTTGTAGGTTCAAATCATTTACAAATTTACAATGCTTTACCACACTGAGAGATTTAGTAAATATATCAGCAGTCATCTCTTCAGTTGGACAATACACAGTACACAACATTCCTTTGTTAACATTTTCTCTTATAAAGTGATGTCTTATATCTATGTGCTTGGTACGTGCATGAAACATTTGATTGGTGCACAACTTCTGAGCAGATTGATTATCATTATACATAGTAATAGGACATATCTTAACACCTAGACTTTCATATATAAAATTATGCATAAACAGTGCCTCTTTGCAAGCTTCAGACAAAGCCATGTATTCAGCTTCAGTGCTACTGAGTGCTACAGTACGTTGCTTCCGACTCTCCCATGATACTACATTTTTACCAATTTTAAATACATACCCAGTGTAACTACGCCTGTCGATTTCACTTGCTGCCCAGTCTGCATCTATATATGCACTAATATTTAATCCACCTTTCTTAAATACTAGGGAATAATCAATTGTACCTTTAAGATATCGGAGAACACGCTTGGCTGCTTTCCAGTGTGACTCATCAAAACTTTCATTAAATTGGCTCAACAAGCTGACTGCATGAGCAATGTCAGGTCTAGTGCACACTGCAACATACATTAGACATCCTAACAAATTCCTGTAGTCATATTTGTTTGAGACGACACTAGACTTAGTAAGTTTTAGTCCACATTCCATCGGTGTTTTCGCTGGGTTACAATCACTCATCTGAAATCTCTCCAAAATGCTATTTATGTAACCAGTTTGATCTAGAGTTATCTGGCCATTGTTTTTTCGAATCCGCATACCCAAAATGTGGCTTGCTGGTCCTAAATCTTTCATATCAAACTCACTCATCAGTATATCTTTCAACTTGTTTGTTTCTTCCGCTGAACAGGTTGTGAATAACAATATATCATCGACATAAAGTGTTATGAATATAATTTTTCCATCTATGGTCTTGTAATAAACACACGGTTCCAAAGTTAGTTTCTTGAAATTTAGTTTTTGTACCAGGACTCCATTTATTTTCTCATACCAGGATTTGGCAGCTTGTTTCAAGCCGTATATAGCTTTGTTTAGTTTATATACCTTATTTTCATTTCCTTCTTTAACAAAACCTTCTGGCTGTTCCATCAGCACATTCTCTTGCAGTTCACCATTCAGGAAAGCAGTGGTTACATCTAAATGATCAATATTCATGTCATACTCCACAGCTAGTGCTAGCAGCATTCGTATTGTGGAATACCTAACCACAGGCGAAAAAGTCTCTTGGTAATCAATACCACTCTTCTGTGTGAAACCTTTGGCTACTAACCGTGCTTTGTACCTTAGAACTTCTCCATTAAGGTCCCTTTTTCGTTTGAAGACCCATTTGCACTTCACAGGCTTCTTGTCCACTGGCCTGTCAACTAAAGTCCAGCAGTCGTTTTTCAAAAATGACTCATATTCTGTCTCCATGGCAGCTTGCCATTTTTCAGCATCGTCGCCTGTGAGGGCATCGTTTACAGTCATTGGATCATTGCTCAGTGCCACCCTAGTCATGTTGGCATACTCAAATGAATCATCGCAGTCTTCATAGTTGAAACTTTCAGATTCCAATGATGTGCCTGGAACATAAGTTTCATCCGCAGGATCATCCATAAAAGAGGTCGCAGTTTTATCAGAGTGATCCACTGAGAACAAAGTTTCTCTCCGATTATTTCTATATAATACAGGTTCAATATCTCCACCATTCTCATTGGGTGACTCTGAATCAGTTATGGTTTCACAAGCCACATTATTTGTTTTATGGTAATTTGAACTAGACATAAAATACTTTGTATCCTTTTCATTATTTATACTTTTTTCTGAATGACATTTGTCTTCTATGAAAATTACATTTCTTGCCTTTACACATTTTGTAGGATATAAGGGATCAATTAACCTATACCCTTTCGTTTCTTCACAATATCCCACAAATATATATTTCTTACTTTTTGAATCTAATTTCTTAGTATTCGGTACATGATTGTAAGCTAGACATCCAAAAGTACGTAAATGACTAACATTCACCTTCTTATTTGTCCATTTTTCTTCTGGAGTTGCTCCAAAGACAGCCTTTGTAGGACTTCTGTTCTTGAGGTATACTGCGGTGTTGACAGCTTCCGCCCAGAATCTCTTGTCTAGGTGAGCATCCATCAGCATACAACGTGCCTTTTCCATAATTGTCCTATTGGCGCGCTCAGCAACACCATTTTGCTGAGGTGAATATGGCACCGTTGTGTGATGCCTGATGCCACATTGCTTGAGGTATTCCTGGAATTTAGAATTCATGTATTCTGCACCATTGTCACTTCTGATGATTTTTATTTTCATATTTGTCTCATTTTCTACTAGTGCTTTGAAGTGCTTAAATGTCTCAAAAACTTCATCTTTTGTCTGGAGAAAATAGACAAATGTTTTTCTTGAATAATCATCAATGAAAGTCATGAAATACCTACTACCCCTGAAAGAGGGCATGGGCATTGGGCCACACAGGTCTGTGTGAACAAGTCCTAATATTTCTTTGGCTCTGCTTTGTGATTTTACTGGAAAAGGAAGCCTCGCTTGCTTCCCTTCAATACATGCAATGCATGGTTGAAACTGGTTATCATTGTAATTGATTCCTGACACCATACCTTTTCTCAAGACATACATGCTGCGATTATTTAGGTGGCCGAGACGACGGTGCCACACTACCTGCGAAGGATTGGTTGTACCCGTGGTCACCGGCGAAGCAGTCTCCTCCACTGCCTCAGCTTGTCCAAGCATAACATCAGCACTAACCTGTGAAATTGTAATGGGATTGCCCGAACCCTTACCTGATGATGATTCTATGGCTTTGTCTGGCACTGCATTGTAACAAATAGGTTTATGCACTGTATCTAGTTGATAGACACCATTACATTGCCTAGCAGTCGCAATAATATCACTTCCACTATATACTTTACAAATTTTGTCAGTAAACACAATTTTATAACCTTTACTAGCCATTGCACTGACAGACAACAAGTTAGCTGTTAAATTAGGAACATAATATACATTTTCTATTGTTCTTGAACAGTTTTTAAGTTGTACTTTCACTTGGCCATGCCCACCTGTTGTCAATGTTTCTCCATTAGCAACACGCACATCAACTGGTGAACTGTAAACAAAATTATGAATTTGTTTACGATTATTGCACATATGATGAGTGGCCCCACTGTCCACACACCACACATCGTGGCCGACACTCACTGAAAGGGCTGTAAGCAATGCTTCATTGCTTGTGTTGTCCTTGATCTTCTGCTTCCCTTCTGACTTCATCAGCGGGCAATCCCGCATGAAGTGTCCAGGTTTCTTGCATTTGAAGCATTTCAGAACCTTTTTGGTTGCCAATGCTGTTGCAGAGTCAGACTCACTCTTGTCACCTCTTCTCTGGGTTTCATGAAGCAACTTAGCTTTAATTGTTTCGCTTCCAAGCTTCACATGTGAATTTTCTAAAGCCATTATGAGTGGATCAAAATCAGCTGTCAGTCCACTTAGCATAATGACACCGACGAAGTCATCTTCCAGTGGGGAACCAATGTCGTTTAACTGTTGTGCCAAGTTCGTCACCTTCGACACGTAGCTTTCCATGCTCTCACATTCTACAAGTTTGACTGAAAATAAGGATCGTAAAAGATTCAATCGTCTGCATAGCCCTCTATCTTCGTAAGCCCTTTTCAGGTTATTCCAAGCTTCGTACGACGTCACTGCATTTCTAACAAATGGGAATGCCGGTGCTTGTATAGCAAGGCATATCTTAGCAAGAGCCTTTTGATCCTTTTTCTTGTCTGCCGCCGCCACGGTTATCGATTCCACACATTCCCAAAGATCTTCCAAGATCAACAAATTCCTCATCGAGAACTTCCAATTGTGGTAATCGTCGACGCCTCGTAGTTTTTCCAAAGGAATCGTCCCGCCGCCATTTAGTGTCATGGTAATCGTAAATTTGCACGGAAATTAATTACAAAGTACTTCCTGAGCCCATAACCTGTTGGGTTTTGGTATAAATAAAGCTTATAGTACTTGTTGCAACTGGATTTATTTTATACGCAAAAAACAAGAAATTGACTAGGCAGCCATGACAGAGAGAGAGTATATTTTCTTTTGTTGACGTTCATAGTCTGACAGTTGACACGGCTGACACTGACAAAGACAGTTTGAGTTTACAAATTAATCTATCCAACAAGTTCCATCTCACTCTAAGCTCGCTAAGATGGCGGCGGCTGCCGACCAATAGCGGTCAATAGCATTTCCCGCGCTTTGAAAATTCATCTTCTGCGCAGGTACATCGGTAAGCCATATCAGTTGGGTACTACTATACAACCCAAATTATTGATTCCAGTAAGTTATGCAAAACCCCACGTTTTTGTGCGTGAAATTGTTGATATCAGTAAGTTATGCAACAAAAAGTGTACCTACTTACCTGCCCACCGGAAAAAATAACGATTAAATTAAAATAATTAATTTATAAAATTGATCATTACATTTTTTTTTCATGGCATTAGATAATTAAACTTATTCTCATTCTTCCAACATAAAACCTAATTGTATGTACAAACGCTTCATGGTTTAAAAAATACAGGGTAATAATACAGGTTAAATAGTACCTGATTACTACAAAACAGGAGATTTTTTTTTATTACTTCTACTGAGTCCAATAATGAAATTATTATGTTTCTCTTAGGACATAATAACTTGCGTTCTGCGGATCTCTGTACTTTTGTAAAGGGTCTTTTACCCTTCAGTTTGAATAAAAACGGCAACCAAGTTCCCACTCTGACGAAGTTACGTCGTTAAAATCTTAATTCATTATATTGTTAGCTGACCCGATAGACATCTTCTGATTGAAAATTACGATAAAACTAAGCAACCGGGAGCAACGGCTTAACGTGCCCTCCGAAGCACCGAACTATGGAAAACCACACATAACTTATGAAATGTAATTGGTGCGGGCGGGGCCGAGGATCAAACCCGGTAACGTTGGATAAAGGGTAAAGCGCACATGTAAACGCTCGGCCACCATCACTTAGTGCCGACATAAACCAACCTTAAATCATATGGCGTCGATTACCAATACGCACGCACTGGTATTTTTCACTTGTACCATTTTCCAACCAGAACCGAATTGTGTAACAAAGCAATAAACCTAAAAACCAACATAGTATTAGCTGTGTAAAGTCGCCTAATACCAGCCCACTAGCACCAGCAACCTATTCAGAAGGCTCTGCCGGCGCAGGCGCAGCCTTAAAGCGCAACAGGCTTCAGTTGCGTTCGAAACTCCGCGCGAATCGCTCGCCCATACCGACAGTTTCATAAAACTGACCGTTATAAATCGCGAGTTTTCGAATTATAAATCGCAAGGTGGTTCCATCTTCGAACAGCGAAAACAGAAGGTTAGTGCATTTCAGTGCCGATAAAATGACCTAAAATTGCGAATGTCAGGTAAAATGCTGATAAAGAAAATCGAGAAATTGACGTCTATCTGTAACAGCATATTCGTGCAGTGATGGTGCTCCGGCCAGTCGCAAGATTTGAGAGCGCAACTGTTCCATTTTTTGTGGTCGTAACTAGGGCCGACATTTACTGTTGTCCATATTATTATTAAGATCGTCTGTGAGACGGACGGTAAAATTGCTTTTTGTGTACCTACGTGAATCAGGTGAACTACGGTTTCAGTATCGACTTTGTTCTAATGACCGAGTTCTTATAAGTAGTTCTAAGCATGGTCCATCTTTGACCGCGTAGTCGAATGCTTGCATATTTGCCGTAAAAAAAATCCTAAGCAAACATTATAAAAATGGTTTTACCAACTGCCAATACTAATGTTTACCAACGTGTTACGTTAGTGTCCACAGCATAACATCAAATTTTATCGTATTTGCTTAAACCGGAATAAAATGCTTACTGGTAAAAATATTTGGTCGTCTTCTTTAGCGTCGATATTTCAATTGTAGACTTATTTGGTTGAAAATTAGCGCATACCTACTCAGGCTCAAACGACAGCTTTTCAAGTTAATTAATATTTCTATTTTGGGGAACTTTGGCCTTGTTCTGTCTGATCTTAATCATGACCTACGCAAGCCTTAAAGCAGAGTAAAATCGTACAGTTAGTAATGAAACATACTTGAGAACGTAAAGTAAAAGTAAGGTAAAGTTGTCAATCTGCCATTATGGTTTCGTCGTGTTTGAGTTAATGATTGGAAAATTATTGTTTTGGTAGTGCACAGTATCATAACTGTACCTTCAAAAATGACGTTGATGTGTCATTATTTATTCCCCCCTATCTACGTGCTATCTACTATATTCCTGCGAAATGGCAACTAAATCTGTTTCACATTTTGGGTCTCAAGGCACACAACAAACAAAAATACTACATTACATTTTAATATTTTATAATAACTAGGCTGCCTGTACCCAGAAAATACACAAATTCATATAACAGATATTAAAATACCTGTACAATATAATATAAATATAATCATGAATAATAATTGCCGTAAAAAAAACAAAACAAAGCTAGTAGCCGTTACTTTGTCGGCGTACATTATTCTTTGATCTACTTTACTGAACTTACGATTAATTCGTGAAACTGCTCGTTACCACTTGTAAGTAACGTTAACGTTAACGTCGTAACTACTAGTTACATACATATAATATAATACATATAATACATATACATATATACATATAATACATAGTTATAAAAATGGTTTTACCAACTGCCAATACTAATGTTTACCAACGTGTTACGTTAGTGTCCACAGCATAACATCAAATTTTATCGTATTTGCTTAAACCGGAATAAAATGCTTACTGGTAAAAATATTTGGTCGTCTTCTTTAGCGTCGATATTTCAATTGTAGACTTATTGGGTTGAAAATTAGCGCATACCTACTCAGGCTCAAACGACAGCTTTTCAAGTTAATTAATATTTCTATTTTGGGGAACTTTGGCCTTGTTCTGTCTGATCTTAATCATGACCTACGCAAGCCTTAAAGCAGAGTAAAATCGTACAGTTAGTAATGAAACATACTTGAGAACGTAAAGTAAAAGTAAGGTAAAGTTGTCAATCTGCCATTATGGTTTCGTCGTGTTTGAGTTAATGATTGGAAAATTATTGTTTTGGTAGTGCACAGTATCATAACTGTACCTTCAAAAATGACGTTGATGTGTCATTATTTATTCCCCCCTATCTACGTGCTATCTACTATATTCCTGCGAAATGGCAACTAAATCTGTTTCACATTTTGGGTCTCAAGGCACACAACAAACAAAAATACTACATTACATTTTAATATTTTATAATAACTAGGCTGCCTGTACCCAGAAAATACACAAATTCATATAACAGATATTAAAATACCTGTACAATATAATATAAATATAATCATGAATAATAATTGCCGTAAAAAAAACAAAACAAAGCTAGTAGCCGTTACTTTGTCGGCGTACATTATTCTTTGATCTACTTTACTGAACTTACGATTAATTCGTGAAACTGCTCGTTACCACTTGTAAGTAACGTTAACGTTAACGTCGTAACTACTAGTTACATACATAAAATAATTGAATATTAACTGCTTTTGAATGCATATATACCTACAATATGATACAGAATATAATTACTATACAGAATTAATAAATACACACAGAATTTTGATACAAAATACATAAACTTCAAACAAAAAAAACTTTAACACCTACCATTATTAAATCAAGCTGTCACATAGAGAAAGCTTTTAAATTAGATGTGATCCCTACATGTAGAGTTCAAATGGAACGGCAGTTATTTGATAGTGCTCTAGCGATCTCGGTAGAGAAAGCAACAATCGAGGTACTCAGTGTGTATATCGCGGGGTTTGATAGAGTAGGAAAAGGAAGTAAATATAATACATAGGATAACTTATACGGCATTAAATGTAGCATAAACCAATAGTTAAATGCATTAAAATCATGCTCTAATTTGGCACACTTTGACATTAGAGTATATATTAATTTTGATATCGATACATTGATCTTCATAATTGTTACATTTTCGTGGTTAAAACAGGCATTTCCCCCCTCAAAAAAAAAACATGTTATTATGTGTCTGTTTGACACCAGACTATCATATATCTATATGATATAATATAATAACAGAATATGAGTTCTGACATTCAATCGAGAATAATAATTAGTAGGTATCATGACTAAATATTAAAACCACATACTTTAGTAAAAATTGTCCTCAGTTTCCTTCATCTGTGTTTGAAAACAAGGTCTTATACAACTACGCATTCATCTTCGATTGATAACATCGGGGGATATTAAAAAACTACAATTGAAAGTTTTTGTTTATTGAAAAATATATGATCGATTGGTTGAAATTATAATATACCATGTTTTAATCTCTCAATGAGCGTCTAGGTAATATGTAGATCTTTTATATTAATAATATTTGCATGCTATCTTCGGTGCAAAACATGTTTTACTTACCTTAATATTTCCAACTTCTAAAAAATAAATGATTTTATTTGAGTTTGATTGAAAAATATATCTTTTACGACAATATAAATAGGCGCCTACATAGCCATAAAATAAGTATTTGGTAACTTGATCAAAATAAACCACCAATCTACAGTTAGCCACTGACAATTTCCGTCGTCTACATTTCGTCTCCACCACCAAATTAGCTCGCCGTCACCATATTATTATATTGTCATCAGAACTTGAGAGACATGCCAAATTTAAACACAATTCAAAAACAGCATCTGGGTCAAATTTGACTTGCAAGTCTCGACCTAAACAAGTGTAGTTTTATTGTGATAGAGTGCCAAGATTACGTTCACCGTGAACATACTAACACAGTGTGATAAATGATTGCTTGTAAAAATAGACCTACATCTCGAGGTGTTAAATATTTTTTATACATTCATTAGATGAAATAAAAACCGGTAAAATTACCCATGGAGTTTTTTTGGTGATTTATCCCGAATGAGTGTACTACTGTGTACTTGTACACATTATAAAAAAACGTCCAACTTAAAAAATAACACAGCGACGAAAGATCGCAATTATCTGTTGAACTAGGAGAGACATGAAAAATAGCTGAGAATGACTTGCTCTGCTTCTAATTGGTTTAACCTGTATTTAGAGCGTTTACATGCACGTGCTCTGAATCGAGCTAAAATATTATTATAATGATCGAGCATTAACTCATCCAGAGAGCAATTGTATCTTCAATGATTTAGTCAAACTACTGTTTAAAAAATAGGATTTGTTAGGCTGTGTTTAAACTGTCTAAAAATTGTCACGCGGTATCTGATTGTTGCGTCCAATATTATACTAAGGTATATTATGTGATACGCTTTTTGCAAATGCAGTATATTACATACGAGTAGAATTTCTTGCTTTCCTTCTCCACATTACATCATAACACTTCACCGAGTGAAGAGGTCGCTTTCGTTTTCTCAGCTCTTACACTATACAATAATATTATTAAACCGGCATGATGTACTGTCCACCACATCTATATACAAACTATGTATACTCTATACTCTTTAATAAGGTCCTACAGGTTTTTATAATGTAAACACTAATAAACGGATTGCAATGGGGTTTTTGCTATTTGGTTAAACAGAAATATACCTAAATCCAAGAAGCAGAAACTGCGATGTTTGAGAGTGCAATAGATCGAACGTGATTTTAGTCATTGTGATTAGCCGTTGGCAGGCATCTACGTACAATGATCCTTTCTAGAGGATTTTTATAATTTTGAGATTGAGCGTTCATCTGAGCTTAATCAAGTTTTACACTAAACCTAAACGGACGTCTCGTGGTGGCTGTATAGTTTATGTTTATGGGGAGTGTAAATTGGGTTCAGATTGAACGAGCTACCGCGTCGCCCTTAATCACGTTCCTGTTAACAACAGAACAGCACATATGAATATACGTAACCAATACAATTAAAATCCAGTTGTAGAGCCGGATACCGGCTAAGTGAACGGAAATTAGGAAACTCATCGCTGTTGCCACATTGAGAATTTATTGCATTCTCATAATCGATCTGGCATTGAGTGCGGCGGGTGCAATGCAACGCACTATTGACGCGTATCCTGTAAATGCATGTAATTTCGCTTCTGTGGTGCTGTTAACACACACGGGTACTAACAACGCACGACGATTGTTGAGAAAGGCGAGTTGGAAGTAATCGTTTTGCTACACTTACATACAGCCGCTTTTTTATCGTTTTAGTAGGACGAGACGACATCTTTCTATATGCTACGGTGCTGAGTTAACCCTTTCGCTTTTTCCACTTCGCTCCATCGTACATTATTATCTTCATCAGCCTGAAGACGTCCACTGCTGAACATAGGCCTCCCCCTTAGACCGCCACACTGAACGACAATTTGCCACTTGCATCCACCGGTTGCCTGCGACTCTTTTGATGTCGTCGGCCTATCTACTGGGTGGACTACCTACGCCGCGTCTTCCAGTGTTCCTTTCCTTGATACATGCTCGCCGGTTATAGGCACTTTTGACTTTGGTTGAGTTACTTTTGATTTGACTTTTGTTAAGCTACTTAAAATAGACAGTTTACAGTGGACATCTAGTGAAGCTATAGTACTTTCATTTATAAAATTTAACTTAGATTTTAATTCGTGCTGAATTCGACCTAATACGTCGTCGAATGAGTTCGAATTAGCTGCGAAAGTGTCACCGGCGCCATTCATTAATATGGCGGACGGAATTAGGATTGGATTTACAAGATATCTGTAATATCTCTGAAATGTCAGTAGCGCGTTCATTAGATACTGAATGCGGCGTTCATTAGATACTGAATGCCAGACTGAATGTTAACATTACGCGGTAAGTACACCACCACTGACATTATAACAACATTGAAGTGTGGCAAAAAAGCGAGAACTTGACAAATGTAACCAAATATTTAGTAACCAAACGCAGCATTATTTATCACCTTTACTATGTAGTTGTGTACACCATTAATTATGTTCGCATTGTTCACAAAACTTCCATTTTGTCATGGTTTATATGAAAAAAAAATTGTTGCTACAATTTTAGTATTAGACAGAATTTAACCTACGAAAAAAGTATAAATGGTCGCCTCAATTCATAATTATAGTATTATCTATGGCATTATGTAAGTTGCTCGCGTGACCAATCCATTACTTTATTTATACCCTGGAATTATTCTTCATGTGACGAGTTAGGTGCTTCAAGGCAACTTGTCTTATAATCTCTAGTTTGATCCTCATTGTGCCGCGACATAAAATGTTTCGGTTAAACATGGTGGTGAACAGAACTAGCTCACTAAACTAAGAATAATAGTCTCATCCCATAAAAGATGTCTATAGTCTTTGGTCGGTCATCGGTAATCGGTCGTCGGTCAGTTGTCAGTATTGTCGCAGTAAAATTGGCATAATTATCAAATCGTATCAAAACCATTTTGTCTGAATTATATAGCATGAAGACATAAGTACCTTCACCATTTTGTTTTTGGTATATTTTGTTATATCGTGTGGTCCAGTGTCCAGGGGAGTTAACTCGGTCACAAGCTAAATCTGTCATTGACAAAAAACTAGGCACGAATGGACCCACATAAAAAATATATCTTAAAATGTTGACCAGAACTGTCACAATTTTCCATGGGTAGGTATTTAAAGTGAGCAAACATGAGCAACTATTCTGATAAGCTTTTAGTTTTCTAGCTTGGGAAACTTAATTTTCGCAGTACGTATCGAGGATAAATTAAATATATACCCTATATCTTTGTACGTAACCCTAAAATTCGGTTACCTACTGTTTGGGAACCAGTCGTGGTAGATTATTGACAAAACGAAATAAGCATCACATACTTGCCACAGACATTTAGCCACTATACGCTAATTTTCACGGATATAACGACAATAATATAAAATAGCTATATCTAAGGAATTAACACTATTAGTAGGTAAGGTTACAAGTTACAAGATTTGATTGCGCATACATACGTGGGTGATTTTGTTCCTAAACAGAATTTTCTTTGTCCTAATAAGTAGGTATCTACGTCATATTTTTTAAAACATCATACTCCACATCACATAACAAGAGAAACATACATAGCAAGAGAAATGCATAGCAAGAAACAATGCTATGAATGCATAACATGAGAATCAGGATTCGATAGGGATTATAACTCCACAAAAGTCTCGGCGCCAATGCTTGTGGCACATAATACGTTACATTCTCAACAATTTAAACATACCAGTTACTAGATGCTTTTGCGGCAATGCAACCTAAATTTCTCGATGCAAGATGATTCATCTTCTTACGATGATTACGGCGATCGTAATAAGCGAAGGACTTCTCTACTTTAGACTATCATTTCCATTGTAATTGTGTTGTATTTCCTGTCCAAAAGCCAAATATACAACGTCCATACATTCAAATAGAAACTACATCTTTCCACAAGCTATAATCCTGACAAACCTCTTTCGCTTTTCTGTCTCCTCAATTCTTGGACTACAAATACCCATCGCAAAAGTCGATAGATGTCGTTTAGCAATCTATAGAGCCCTTATGGGGTTGTTATAGGGTAAAAACTTGTGTGATCCATTAAATTTGTATGCTCCAATGGTATTTTAATATTAGGTAAAGAGTCTGGGGTTATGGAGACCATAATCCTAGTATTCCCCTATTCCCCTATTTCCCAGGAACACTAGCCAAGGGTCAGGATCTTTGTATGATCGACGATCGTGTAGTGTTATTTACCGATACATCCCTGTAGAGTTACTTGGTGCTGTCTTCTCTAACAGGCGTATTCCGAAGCACTGGTATAGTCAATGGAGTTTCCTTTTCCTGTCCGAGATTCAATCCTGGACCAGTGCTTGAAAGGGAAACAAACTTTTTCAAACTCAAACCATAAATCAATTAATTATATTTTGTTTTCTTTTATGGTGTTATTAATTTGATAAAATTGATGTGTTTAACTTGTAAAAGTACGATTTTATTGTTCTATTTACAATAATTTGACTTTGACTTTGAATTTGACGTGCGTAAGTATTTTTGTGTTTGATTGAAAACATAATAAGAAAGTATTTCCTAAATTCATTGTAATCTGGGTGTCCACTGTCCAGCCGTTCGTGGCCAGTTGGTTAATAACTCGACTGAAGTTCCTTTCAGTGTCTTGCATGAGGAAATATCATCTCTTTTTTAGGCTCTAGTTCCACATAGCTTTTTGTTCTTGTTTCACTTATCTGACATGACTCAGCACTTTATAATAATCAAGCTATTACAGTTCTTGGAATCAAATACGACTGCATGCTGATAATGTCTACTATATACATTATTAGCATGAACTACTCCAGAACGCGTAGCGTTTTGCGTGGCGCATCGCATGCTACTATTTAGTGGTTTTGTGGCTATTTTGATTTTAAGAGACTCTAGTCATATTTTGCACTAACAGCCTATCTTTAGTGGTAAGCGCTATACATTACCACAATAGTTTCAGTTCTTGAACTTTGGATGTAATGACATGCACAGTATACTATTATATAATGCGTAGATATTTTAAATCTCATATTATCTGTAGGTCGCGGGCAATACTTTCACTATTTCTCTCTAAATCGAGCGCTTGAAAATAATAATCACAGAAACATGCGCTCTAACGTACGCAAAAGCCATCGCATGTCGTTCTGAACGCGTGCCCTTATACAGACTTCCAATTTGGCTTTTTTTGTTGTTTCGGACGCAGAACTGAAAGTTTCTTAAAATGTTCATGCAGAAAATTACACAAGTTCCTATGTGAACAAAGTAAAATAGGTTTATTCTATTTAACTTTTTATGTAAAATTGAATTTATTCCAAATATATTATGCATTATTTCAATTGTGTGTACTAACTGTAAACAAACAAAGAATAAATAAATTTAATAGATGACTAATCGCTTCAAAACATGTCAATGATGTAAATTGCAGCTTTGTAAAAGATATATTATTATGTCAAAGGTGAACTTAGTTATTAAAAATATTATTATGTCGAATATATATAATATACAGAACAGCTGATAATGTCCCGGTTATAGATATTTTTATACCGACTATTAGAACGAGTTTAGCCAGTCGCGAGTTCTAAAACCCTATTTACAAGGAAAGCCACTGTGATAGTGTACCGACCCAACCCTATTCTTGTATGTCTTGTCCATCTTGTTGTCTGGTTGAGGTCGTTTCAAGCGATAATACCACCTATTGAACCAATTATTATTAGACGTTTGGCGTAGTGGGTGAGCAATCGCACTGCTGCGCTTGGTGTCGCGGGTTCTATTCCCGCCTGGAACAAATATTTGCGAAATACGACACAGAAACAATCCTAGAGTGGGGCTACGTTTAAAAAATAATAATATCTTGATCTTTTCTGTTTTTATATATTTTGCCGTCGATATAAAATTATCTATTTATCGGCATCATGCTAAAGTTATCCAGAAGACTCTCCTACCTAATGAACGGCACTGAACCCAATCTTCAGCTCTCCTTATCCAGTCTACCAGCTGTCTATAATATAATTATCTGCTATATTATGCCCAATAATTTAGGTGCTTAATTAAATTCGAATTCGATGCTTAATTGAATTCGAATTAATCCTTTTGATGCTTGTCTTTGAAGGTTACTCCTCCGTCAATGACAAGACGACACGCAACTTGTCAAGCTTCAGGAGTCAGGATAAAAGTATATGCTGTTAAAATATGGAAAAAATAACATTTATTCCGTCGTCATAAAGGCTATGTTGTTGAAATGAAATGTTATGAAATGTAGTTTACTAATTAAATTTGCTGAAAAATACGGTAAATTAAAATTTACGCGTATGGGATAAAGATGAAATGAGTGCTGAAAAGACTTGTTTGCAGTACGATATTAGCAATGAATATCCTTGAACTTCACACTGTTAAAAAATTAAGGTCCGATAGGTATTAAATTTAGTAGGTATCATTAATTATGTAACTGCTGAACAGCCTGGTGCTTCTCATTGAATGAATGAGGCGCATGCGTTGCTGTGGCTAAGGGTTTTGTTATAGCAACTTTAAATTGAGGTGTCAGCTATCCTATCTTTCAAGTTAGATCAAACTGCACACGGTGAGCAAATTTGAATCGGTTATAAGTCGTTTAGGAGTCCATCGCGGACAAACAACATGACCCGTAATTTATATATATTAAGAAGAAGATAAGTTAAGATGATGTATTCGTTGTTTATTTATAATAATTTTATTAATTTTATTTCAATAAGTTTCATTTGACAATACAGTGATCTCTCAAACACATACTCGTATAATCCATAAGAAAGTTAACCGGATTTTATCTGATTGACATGAAAGACAATAATATTTAATCTGTCTCATTAGATCACCGTAACCATCCAGAGGCGTAGGTGTGACGGACATATCATAATAATAACGAAGCTACGTCACTTTGGACCTATTTATTTTAAGTGACTAAACTCTCACGGCCTTACCACAAAATATTTAAACCAGAGTTGAACAGATGAGTCTAAATATTTTATCTACAAATCGACGTCTAATGGTCGCTCTTTCTAACTGAATAACAAATTCACAAGTAAAATAATTAGTAAAGCCAGGTTTCAGTAAGAAAACGCGAGAGAAACACCTGTTTAACCTCTAGTTTAAACTTTTGTGGTGAGACGGTCAATGTAATGCGACTTATCTAATGAAATGTGACCACGGCCTGACTGACAATGCGGTGACTAACGGCCACGACTCTGACACTAGAAGGCCTATTAAATTGAAAATGTAAGAGCAAATAGTTAGCTTATGCAAAAAAATACATAGTAATTAATAAATAATACATAAATATATAACACAGTAGGTAGCTATGCGACTCAAAAGGTAATATAGAATTTGTTCGCAAAACGTGGCGCCGTCAGAGGCTCCGGGGGCCGACATTCTGGAAGTGACACGTATAAATAATGTTGGCAATATACCTAAATAACAGACAATTACCTAAGACTAAATTAGCTATTTTTTTTATTGTTAATTTACAATTATTCATGAATCTAACCTACATCGGGTCTAACTCTATTGTTTTCCGGATTTAAATCCACCAATTTGAGAAATATGCAGCAGTGTTCTCGAAATTACCAATGTATTTTTTGAAATAACCGATTGCTTCAATTCATAAGATTCCTACTAATAAGTAGATACTATTTAAATGGAGGTATTTTAACAATCATGTTTTTTGAATCTTGATGGCCATTGTTTTCTTTTTTAGGGTTCCGTATTTTATTATGGCGGCAAACAACCTTTTTTTACGACGGTTTTATTTTGTTTTATTTTTATTTTATTTTGTAAAATTAAAGTTAAAGTTTGGAAGTTTTGTTAAATTAATACAAATGACACACATAGCATCTGTAGCCCATCTCTACAAAACCCGACTTGGTAGTGTCTTGACTAATTTCCTCAGTTATCACAAGATGTGAGACCTCTTTGAATTCTATGCTAACCTGGTACTTCTATTATTATTATGCCGATTAGACGCCGATATTCGAAGATTGGTACTAAATTCTGACTTACTTACTGACTTTACTGACTGGAAGTTCTTAAACTTTCGCGAACAGGAAACATTTAACTAGCTAAAAACGGGTCTAATTCGCGCACAAACAAATATCAAAACATATAAGTCTAGGTATGTCAAAATTATATATTTTTATATTTGTTTGTGCGCGAATTAGACCTGTTTTTAGCTAGTTAATATTATGTTTACTGTCTGGGTTTGATTTCGAGTAGAGGACCCGAGGCAAATGGTCCAACTAAACACATGGGGCTAACGCACCGTGGTACGAGCCGCTCGTGGTTTGAAACGCCTTCGATCTGAGCACACGATCCAAAGATTGCGTAGTGCAAACACCGGCGCAAGCGTAAGTGCATGATATCGTAGGTGTTTCTATAGTCTACGCATTCTAGTCCTAGTTGTTGCAATGCTTAGTGCTAGGTATTTAAGGTGCAAAGTCCGAAGCCAGCGCATGGCCGTGCAATAACAAAACCATCGTGTGTATGTGTGCAAACTATTGAAAAAGGTGATTAAGTATGTATTATCAGTAATCGTATCCAGTTTCTATAAATTCCCTCTTGGATTTTTTGGCGGGGAACCGAAAGTGACAGCGTTCTTATATTTTTTGCTGAAACTTGTATATTTAAGAGTGTTAATGTGCTAGCATAAGTAAACGAGTCACTTCGAATTTATTTCTATACTTCTAGTTAGTTTCAGTACAGCATCCACCGATTGAATCGCGACTTTGACTGTAAATAATTGACATAATGACTTTCCTATCGTGAAAATATGAAACACTTGAAATATATTTATACTAAACTTGACACTGGTTAAATGCACAAACCGTGCGAAGCCAAAATTAAAACAATAAAACCCTCGCTTCCTCAATCTGGGATCGTGCCCATGGAAGCGGACTAAATCGAACCCATGTATGAAAAGCTTATAACAATCCATCCTTGTCACTTCACTTCCCGAGTGACAGAAGCATGACTGCGACCACTTTCGCTCGTGTCCATCATCAGGTACCAGCTTCTACACTTGTTAGTTACGCTACTTGACCCAGATAACTGTTTGTATATACCTACTCGTAGGCAGGTGTGATTAGAGCGACATGCTATTTGAACGAATTCTTTAGTTATTCGAGCCAATTGTGTGAAAGAGACTGAGATTTTATAGTTATTCGAACGAATCTACCTAGAATCTAGGTAATACGATATTACAATGTGGAGAACACAATAGAATAATTTAATAAAATATACGTGTGCCTAGGAATACATACTTAGTGGAAGTAAAAACGACATAGGTTTATATCTACTATTATGTTAACACAAGTCTTTCTTTTATAAATTACACTCTAAAAATATCCTAATACAACATAACCTAATTACCAAAAGTGAAGTGTCTTTTTAAATTGAAGAGGGTTCTGCTATAATAATTCACAATGCCGCTATATTTGGGAGTATACAGTTTCGTTTTTCTGTGCTAGATAGGCCATAGGTCAGCCATTGATTTTTTATTTTTAATATGTGGATTTTAGGAAATGTGTTCCATAAAATAAAAAATAAAAAAGCCTTTTATTTCCTGTAGACTTACATTACTTGTGACTTATGGATATTTTGTTAGTTTTGCTCTATTCTATGTTATATTATTATTATTATTTTCTTTTTATTTATGTTTTAATCTACCGGAACCCCATATTGGGTATAGGCCTCCTCCAGTGATGTCCATTTGTCTCTGTCTTGACCTACTTGTTTCCAATTTGGACCAGCTAGTGCTTTTATATCATCTTCCCATCGTGTAATAGGTCTCCCTCTTGTTCTTTTGCCTATTGGGCCGTTCCAGAATGTTACTTGTTTGGTCCATCTAAGATCAGTTAGTCGCGCAACATGTCCTGCCCACTTCCATTTCAATCTTTGTGCGAAGTTTAGTGCGTTTGTTGCTTTAGTTATTTTACTAATTTTTGTGTGTCGTATTTTACCTAGCTTCTTTATCTTTAGCATACTTCTTTCGATTCCTCTCTGGCATACGATGATCTTTTTTTTTGTTTCGGCAGTGAATTTCCACGTTTGGCAGCCATATGTCAAACATGGCAAGAGGCTCGAGTTCATGACTTTAGTTTTAATAGCTTGAGGCATTTTACTTTTAAAAATGTCGTTCAGACTCCAATATTTATTCCAAGTTAATTGGATTCTTCTTTCTACTTCCATGTTCTTATTTTTTCTGTCAAAACTAATAGTTTTACCCAAATAGACACATTTTTCAACATATTCCAATGGTTTGCCATTGACTATTATTGGTATTTTCAAGCTATTGGTCATTGTCATGTGTTCCATAGTGACATATTATTATTCAACAAGTAATTCATTTAATATAGGACTGAAATTGGATAACATTTAAAATTGATTCTATAAATATTATGGCAAGAATGGAGAACTAGTTTGTAATAACCTAGTTAGGTACCTACAATCAATATTATGCTGACGACTGCCTAGTAAATGTTGAAAAGTGGTAAGCTATCAGTAAATAGTGACGAGTCAGCATTGACATTGAGGTAATTGACTCTGTGTACATCAGTGGCGGTATGGATCGGTAACTGTGCGCTTTGCAACCCAACGGCGCCAGGTTTAAAACCTCCACCTGGTTCAGGCGCAAAATGCACCGTTCAAAATGACATATATGAGCCAATTTATGAGTCGCGAACGGATTAATTGTCAAAATGGACAATTGATAAGAATTAGGACATATTATATTTATCGGCCTTTAGGCTAGCGTCAATGGTTGGACTGTCAGTCTCAGTGTAGTGAAGCACTGCTGAACATAGGCCTCCCCCTTAGACCGCCACACCGAACGACAATTTGCCACTTGCACCCACCGGTTGCCTGCGTCTCTTTTGATGTCGTCGGCTGGCCTACCTACGCTGCGTCTTCCAGTTTGTGGTCGCCACTTTAGAACCTTTCTTCCCCATCGATTATTATCAGTTCTACGAGCGATGTGGTCAGTCTCAGTTAAATCCTCTTAATATTATAAAAGGGAAAGTTTGCGAGTGTGTTTGTATGTTTGTTACTTCTTCACACTCAAAGGGCTGGACCAATTTTGATAAAAATTGGTGTGGAGGTAATGCTGCTTTTTATTCCGAGAACAGTGGGTAACACTGCGAGGCGGACGCAGCTAGTATTAAGATAATTATATGCGAAAGAACCCGTCGAGGCTGGGCTTCGACTTTCGTTATAGATGAAAACCAACCGGACTGCGGGCAGTAGGTCAAATGCTCGGAGCACGCAATAGTTCCAAATCCGCGGCACTTGACAAGTTGAACAAACTGTTGGTATATCGCTGATTCGGACAATCAGTAGGAAATGTAGGTACATTTTATTAAACAGGGATTTGATGTTTATCTACAGAAAACAATGCACAATAGCAGGAATAACTGAATATTTTTTCGATGATAAATATTTTTCACACAAGCATTTTTTTCAATAAAATTCCATGTTAAAAGCCGATTAAAACGCGTCCAAACAGTATTATTCTACAGCTACGTATACACGTTGCTTGGTAAATAAATTTACGCAAATTATAATTTCAATTACAGTCAATCAGTGTGTCTAAAGGATAACAACGGACGATAGAATCCAGTATCAAAGGTCCGGTCAATGTGAGTTAATGTAATTAAGTAATTAAAGTGTAGGTAATGTCGAGGAAGTTCAGTAACAATAATATAATTGGGCCGGAATAATAACAGATCTGTAAAGGTATAATATAAGTAGGTACTAACACATTATTTTTATTTATAAAATAAAAATGTTGCTATAACCGGTGGATGGAAGTGGCAAATTGTCGTTCGGTGTGGCGGTCTAAGGGGGAGGCCTATGTTCAGCGGTGGACGTCTTCAGGCTGATGATGAATGTTGCTTTAAAAAGTATAATATGTTACGTTTTATCGTAAAACTATTGTTTTTCGTGCTCGTTTGAAATCAAATTAAATGGTTTATTTGCCATAAGCGTTGGTAAAATTAGGTCGTATTTATAGGTGATTCTTATCACAGTCAGTGTGGGATGTGAAATGTAAATTATCGTACAATAGAGACTTTATACAAAGGTACTATTATTAAACAAAATATATGCATATTGAGGTCTTAATGTAAGTACAATAATTAACTATTAACATTATAATATCAGAAAAAAAATTGAAAAGAAAACAAATGTCAACATACAAGATATTTCTACGAGTATAATTATTAAGTAGGTAAGTATGTCAATGTCCATTTGATGGGAAATATTTTTTTTTTTTTTTTACATTTATCATGGAAGCCATGTTCGTTCAGGATTGCCTATTTACACCACACACATTATTATCATTACGCGATATTATCGTAACGCTTGTGTCCCATTACAAAATGTAACAACTAAAACATTATTATACTCGTATTGCTGTAGCGCCTATTTATTACGTAGTATAATAGGCTTTATGTTGCAGAATATTACAACCAGCTGCTAATTATAGTCAAATATTTACCTACCTAGGGCTTTTAGCAACAATTCAGGTCAATACCACATTCAGTACTGTCAATCGGAGAAATAATAACCTCACACGACCACCTTATCTCGTCGTAATAGGGTGCCAAATTGCTTGAGCATGTTCGGTGAGTTCGGATGGTACCTACCATAAGTTATTGAAACCACTGAATGTGCAGTCTTGAATTTTGTAACCGCAGCCGTGTTTAGGTGACCGCGACCAGCGTTTAAGTGCAAGCTTTGCGTATGACCTGGCCACATGCAATCGCCTGGCAGGAGAATTGTTTCAAGCTATATGGTGGTAGGAAAATGTTTATGGATCTCTAAAACATAGAGGAAATAAATACTGCAATGTGAGAATCATGGAGATAGATAGAGAGACCTTACTTAAATATGGTTATCCTTGCGTAAAGCTGCCCATTTCACAACTCTATTGGCAATAATATGAACATTGACAATAATATTGCGTATCTGGGGATCGTATATTCACATTAAATTATTATATATTCCCATATTAATATTATTGCCAATCTCGGAAATCTCAGTTCATCAATAAACTAATATTGCGTGTGTGCGGCGGGCCTAATAATAGTTACCGAAGTAACATTTCGGAATAATATTAGAAGGTGCTTTGACTAAGAAACCTTTTCCTAGGACTTTCAACAATCATTGGACTTAATATTTTTTACAATCTTACTAAAATAACTATAAAATACTAAAACTTATTGATAAGCACGAGCAGCAGCAGAACGGGGCTTAATAGTGCTCTTGACAATACATTTTTATTTTATAAGTTTAACTTTGCCGCGATTTGGCATCGTCATGGTTCAACCGTATCAAATTGTATCCACACTAACTTTATTCCCCCAATAGCTCATTGATACAACTATAAGGGTAGGGGTGTTTATTAGCTTCTAATCTGTACATTTACGAGTAACACTTGAGTATTGAAGTATTCTGGTGGTATTGATGAAACACTACCAAATACCAAGCTAGTACTATTCAAACACAATTATTGACAGCTGTATCTATACGGCTAATTTGTATTATCTATAAATAAAATACTACCAAGCTACTACGGTTACACACTCAAGCAAAAGCACAGCATTCACGATTTCGCTATAAGGACAGATTGTAACAGAATATTATAATATAATGTGAGAGTACCTATATCAAAATTGTATGTCGTTACCGTATTCCGGTATGAATGTAGTCGTTCATGTAGTCATCAACGCTGCTTCCTTGTTTTGTACGGATACTAAAATACAATATATACTAGCTACTATATACGTATATATATTTATATACATTATCATTTATATACATATCATATCATATATATTTATATACAGTATATATATTATCATTACTATAATATTGCTAGTACACTATACTGCTTTGGCACCTGATTAATATTATTATTTGTTGCTTTTGAATGTATATATTTTCTTTGTTCAATTCAAGATTCACAAACAAATTAAAGTTAAACCTGAACTATCCCATTGCTGGGCAAAGACGGCTTCTCAATTTTGTGAGGAGGATTAGGGTATAATCTATCACGGGGGCCGGGACCGGTTTGGTGGATACATCGAATATAATTCTCGGGCATGTTGGTTTCCTTCTTTTACGATTTACGACATGGCGTAATGACCACACAACCTACTTACACATAAAACCCTTAGATCATCGTCAAGGTGTCAGCGTAAGGGATTTCAGAACGACAAATCTTCGATACGCGGTATTTAGGACGAGCACCCAAGCATAGCATTTCGACAGACCTGGACAACGCATCCATCATTCAAATACCACCTTTATTTCCTGAAGCAAACGGTCTCGACAAACCGCATGCAACGTTATGTGGTCATCGATAACCAGTTTGAAAGATCTACGCAAATATACGAAGAGCCCCTAAGAGTTGCGTTAAAGTGTGTAAAGAGGGCGGTGGCAGAGGTCAACAGAGACTGGTTTCTGCAAACCAGTGAGTCTACGATGCATGTATGAATGAGTCGTTGCAAAATTATTGAGTGTAGGTATAAATATGATAATGGCCTAATCCTCCTCACGAAAGTGAGGAGAGGCCTTTGCCCAGCAGCGAGACAGTTAAAGGCTGAATTATTATTATTATTATAAATATGATAATGCGTCAACAAAATACAATTTTGTTAAAAATAAAATAGATTATTCCTAGGTTTAACGACGTACCCAGATTATTTTATCCAGCATGGACCATTATTAATTTACAACATAAAAAGTATGACAATATTATAGTAGGTATGTGTTATACCTAAACAGTTTTAAAAAAATTCGTTCATCCAAACGTTCAAACATCCAAAACATCAAAACTTTTATAATATCTGTAGGACTGCGATACCTAATATGCATATTAGTTGATCGCCTGAATAAGCATAGTATAAATTGCATCAAAGGACCTTCGTTCAGCTTGCAATGATATCGTAACTTCCCTTTGTTTAATTGAGCAGAAAAATCATATTCCTTCGCATGGTTGCGCAAGCGCATTCATTTGCAATTGGCTCTGGAAAGTTAGGGTGGAAAGGTCGATGGGTTTTGGACATAGGGTGTGTCAGGATCATATTGTGTGGAAATACCCTATGGCTACTTACTTCTTTTCACATTTACAAGGCTTTTACTTAACAACGTACTCAATAAACGGAAAATTGAGTTATTTATCGCAAAACTGTCAACTCACTTTCTACAAAAACTTGGCAACTTCCGCACATGAAAACAAATAAACTGCACCCCAATGTCTATACACCCTTAACCTACCCCTTCCCTCAAAATACAGGGGTAACTGATGTAAGGGTAGAAGAGAGGGGTTGGGTTTGGCTCAGTCGCGTTGCTAACCGCATCGACCGGTCGTGTCTGCTGACCTTGCCTGTTCGTAATACCAAGCAATGCCTTAAAATTATGTAAAAATATTCCTAAACACTCTAAAAAATAATCACCGTCTTCCATAATGTTATTTCTAAGTGATATTATGTTTTTTGTATTGATTAATAAAGAGCTCGGGTTCGGTTAGGCGATACAAGAGAAAGAGACTTTTATGGAATATGGGTGCTTTGTCGAATTGGATTTACAGTTTCAGACAGCAATGCGTGGATTTTTTGTGAAAACCAGGTCGGTATTGATCTTTAATAATAATGCCTGTATGTAAATCAGCCGTAATAATTATATTGACGATCTTAATCGATTTGATTTACTATATTACAATGATTTTGAAAAAGAAATTTACTCAAAGATTTATGGATATGAAATCTACGCGAATATTTTTATGATTAAACTGATTTGAGAAATAACGCAGTA
This sequence comes from Hylaea fasciaria, assembly GCA_905147375.1. Classification (NCBI taxonomy): domain Eukaryota; kingdom Metazoa; phylum Arthropoda; class Insecta; order Lepidoptera; family Geometridae; genus Hylaea; species Hylaea fasciaria. The sequence continues at coordinate 11,239,280 of LR990197.1, forward strand.
TTTATTCCGGATACGGAAATTAGAAAACAAAATGTATAGCAACGAATTAAGAAAAAGCTACTTATAGTCTAGACAGCCTAGAACCTTTGGACACCAAACGAATATATTTATCATCGTAATTAAATAATTTGTAACTCCAGAGGCTCATTCGTAAAATCTATTAGCACCAATCTACTTAAGTTATAAAAAAGTAAACTTAAGTTGGTGTTCTTAATTAGATGTATCGTAACAGAATGACTATGACGATGGTCATCATGACCATTCCCGTATTATTATGACATAGTGCCTATTCACTTGATGCGGCACTAGATCTAGGTTAATTGCTCGGCTTTAGGTACTGTGGCGAAAGGTGAAAGATCAAACCTCTGTGGTCTGTAGTCCCACCATTTTATATACACTGATGGAGGTTTTCACTAAGCTCATCACCTAGTATAGCAAACATTGTCGAATAGCTCGGCATCAAAAATCACTTTGTGGTTATCTACGGAACCACTGATAATATGATCCTGAAAATTATTTCACAAATGGAACGCTACATTAGATACTTCTGAGTGCTACAATAATAATATGCTATATTTGATCCCGAGAAAGTGCAATTCCTACGGGAAATCACGCATTACCCGGGAGAAAATACAAGGGGCCGTTAGTTAATACCAATGACCTGTTTAAGGTAAATACACCTAACCTTTTATCCTGTAATTGTTTCAGGACTAAGCCCGTGTGTAGCCGTAAAATGCCGGGAAGCCTCTCATGACAGCGCAGCGGAAGTGAACTCAACCGGAAGTAGAACAACATCTTAGCACAATGGAAGTATCCAACAACTCTTTCGCGCGGACCTACAACCGCTTGTTTATAGAACTAGCAGGTTAGTACAAATTTTATTTTCTTTCTGAAATAATCTGAATTTTCTTTTCTTGTTTCTCTTAAAAAACTTAGCGCACTAGGATTGCTCCTGTGTCGTGGGTACCGCTTACAGACATATAATTTCACAAACATCCCACCCAGACCAGAAACAAATATATTATTATGTGGATCGCACAAATATTTGCTCCGGGCGGGAATCGAACCCGCGACACCAAGCACAGCAGTCCGATTGCTCAGCCACTACGCTAAGCGGGCCTTTGAATTCGAAGTACCTACCTACTAATATTTTCCTTTTCATTAAATTTCATATAAAAAAAGTATTACAGTTTACTGCGTCTTGAATTCGACTAGCCTACCTTCTTCTTCACCTGACTGACTGAAAATTCGTCCATTTTTACCATTGTAATAAACAATAATATGAATTATATACACACCTGACACTAGCTATAACAATGAAAGACAGTATAAATTTTGGCTTCATTTCATTTCTAATGTATAATAGTGATTGTATTAATTGATTTTGGTAATCCTTTTTTTATTTATATCAGGCAGACAAAGTTACAAATGAGCATTAAAAAAATATTATATGGTCATGTAAATCGTTTTAAAATAACTTGTTAACAATATTAATTATATGCAAATGAAGCTCCATGACGTGTCTTCATACTTGACAGTATAATTGACTTATAAACACTTGAACTGGGCATGTACATAATGTACAATGTACATTATAATCATCATAATATACATGCACCTGAATGCGTATTATTGCGTATTATATCTTAATAATATTTAAATCATTGGTGCGGAGACACTAGTTTACATAGTATATCGGATACCTCTCATCCTCCCTCCCTCTCTATACAGTTTCGGCTCATCTAAAACTGTTAACCTTTTCTATTCAGATCAAAGGACGAACGACTGGTTCCTGATCACCAGCCCTATCCCTGGGCTGACCATCATAGGGCTGTACCTGTATTTCACGCTGAAATGGGGCCCGCGATACATGGCGGACAAGAAGCCCTTCCAGCTGCAGAAGACTTTAGTCCTGTACAACTTCTTACAAGTGGTTGTCAGCGTCTGGTTGTTCAATGAAGTGAGTTGTGAATTCATTTAGCAAATATGGTATTAGCGGTTTGCGACCTTACCTAACCTTCTCCAATTTTACTAGATCTAAGCAAAACTGGTCTTCTATTATTATCTCTATCTTACACATCGATGTATAATAAGTAATTTATATCGATATAATATTATGTCGATGTCTTACAATTCGATACCTTTAATTATATTCAAGATCTCACAAAACTAATTATACATTATTATTCTCCCTTATCTTGCATTTTTTTAACGGTACCACCATCTCTCTATTACACGTTCATTTTAGATGATTGATCACCGTGACTGATGTCCGTGATTAGATTTATAAGTTTTAATAGGTAATATACTTAAACTGTAAGATCTTTGTCTTATTAGATAAAAATAAATGCTTATTATCAATAAATACATCCATTCAAAACTAAACCCTTTGCAAGATGACGTAAATATCCTGTTATCCTTATATCAGTGGCATTGGAATAAATTACGCTTGCCGTTTACTTACAAATCTCACTATAACAACCTAAAAATAGTGTTAACATACATGCTAACCTTCACTGTAGATATCTGAAGGATTTTGATCACATATTTATGGTTTATTTCCTCGTTACAGGGCCTCGAAGCCGGGTGGCTGAGGACTTACAGTTGGAAATGTCAGCCAGTTGACTTCTCAGATACGCCTGAAGCTATGAGAGTACGTATTTGTATAACAAAATGTAGCTTTAGACATAAATATGCTGGTCACTCTAACAAGCTAAGTGGACCAAGAGCCAGGGTATTTAATAATGTATTATACGGGATGGGCAAAAAAATGGCAAAAATCCAACTGTAGACCAAGCAGATGACCAAATAAAATGATTGGTTAGAAGGGGCCAATTATTTTCTCAGATGCGAAAGCCAAAAAAACTGTAACAAGTTGCAGACACGCTAGCCTAAATGTGCAGTCAGCCTAAATACGAGTATACCTACAGACACACATTTATATAAAAAAAGTGGCCGCGTGGATACTTGATATTATTATAGCCGTAGGGCTCAGGCATCGCTCAAACAATCGATTACGCGAAACATTTCTAGAAGTCTACTCATGTCATGCTGCTTTTCCTTGATTTATCGTACGCTATACAATTGAGACAACATGCACCAACTGCTTCAGCGTAACATCATCATCATCTGAAAACGTCCACTGCTGAACATAGGACTTCCCCTTAGACCGCCACGCCGAACGACAATTTGCCACTTGCATCCACCGGTTGCCTGCGACTCTTTTGATGTCATCGGCCCATCTAGTGGGAGGCCTACCTACACTGCGTCTTCCAGTCCAGCTGTTCCAGTCTCCAGCCTGACAGGAAAGCTCAAATTTCCCTCACAAAACCCGTTTGTAAATTTCAGGTAGCACGAGGCGTCTACATCTACTTCCTAGCGAAGATGTCTGAACTCCTCGACACAGTCTTCTTCGTGATCAGAAAGAAAGAGCGCCAGATTACCTTCCTCCACCTGTACCATCACACCGTGATGCCGATGATCTCGTGGGGGGCTACGAAGTACTACCCTGGCGGGCATGGGACCCTGATCGGTGTGATCAACTCATTCGTTCACATCATCATGTACACGTATTACATGCTGGCAGCGTTCGGCCCCCAGTTCCGTAGATATCTATTCTGGAAGAAGTATATTACTACCTTGCAGATGGTAAGTCTTTTTTTATAAAACAGTGTAATTTGATGTTCGATTCGTTAGCCACATAAATGCTGGTGTTTATGAATGGATTGCAATATCGTGCGCGAACATAAAATGAAGAGATTGCTATGCTATCCAGAGCAGGAATTTTGTGACAATCACAATTGCTATGACGCAAAATGTAGGTACTTAACAAAAAAAACCTTTGATTTTATCGATTTATAATACGTCCGTTTCGTTGGTTCATTATAAACTATACTGAGATATAATATATATAATACTAGATATAATAATAGTCTGTAGATAGAAGATATTTTTGTCAAACAAACTGGGATCGACTATCAGCCGAAATTAAAATTGTATCTCCTATCCAAGATTGAAATCGATCTTGGATTGCTGCCTATCGTTCGATCGATTTCCAATCTGTGTGCCTTCATAAACCAATCCACGGATCGGTTATTGGCACGATTGACTCTAAAAATGGATTGTGATATCAGTCCCAGATAGCAAAATTTGGATTGGATTTATTATTAATTTCGGCCGTATGTCATTGTCCACGAACTCGAAATTGGGGGTTTTAGTTTTTTGTTTTTTAATATGAATTTGTTTGATACCGTATTACCTTCCTCCACAGCTTCAGTTCTGCATAGCCTTCCTGCACTCCTCGCAGCTACTGTTCTACGAGTGTGGATACCCCCGCTGGTCCGTCGTGTTCACTCTCCCCAACTCCATCTTCTTCTACTACCTCTTCTACGACTTCTACTACAAGGCTTACGGCAAGCCCGGCGATAAGAAGAAGTTGACGAATGGACACGCCAACGGAGTGGCCAATGGTCACGCGAAGAGTAATGGAATGGCGAAAAAGAAAGACTAGGTTTGGTATCATGTTATGCTGGGAGTACCGTATCATCCTATGTTTTATGATGGCTCTTCGATTATGCAGCTGTCGAAACTCTTGTTAACTTTTTGAAGACATTTTCGCCCACGTCCGGTGTCTGTTGAAGCATTAAAGGACTCATGAAGGACTCAGTTTAGTTAACAGTTTAGTCCTGATTTTTCACTGGCCACGTGTAAGAATAAATTTGAAGACTTTTCTGCCGTTTCAGGCTTCAGGCTACTGAACTGAGTCGCACAATGGCCTCATATCCATAGACGATTATAACTATGAACTAGATTTATTTATCAAAATATAAGAAATGATATAATATGACTACCACAACGAAAGAGGGAAAAAGAGACTAACCTTAAAATTATTCTCAATAATTACCTGCTAAAACTTATAGATTTAGATTAGATTTATATACTAAATATTACGCAAATAAACAATTAACGGGAGCATAATGCGATGATATGGTGCTTTCAGTTGGGATAAACATTGTAAATACAGAACGTTATGTATTAAAAATAAATCAATGGAAATAGGTATACTTCAAAATTTTTTTTTTCATCTTCGATAAAAAAAAACAAAAGTAGATCCAAAGTATATATTCTACCAGTGACATTTAAAGTGTAAGTTTTATTCCTAGACAGTTTAAATCGAGTTGTCCAAACGGATATTGGACAAAGGTATTGTCTGATTGTATCAACAGTTTTTTTTATATCTAGTAATTGTAAAATTACTTGTATATAGACAAAGTATTTAGATACTCTAGCTATTTTAATTGTTTATATGATAATTATGCTCAATTACAACGCCATCTTAGAAGAAAGACGCTCAGAACGACAGTTTTTAACGTATATTGTAGCAACTTTTCATTTTATGTGTGCGTAAGAGGCTTGACTACATTCTCCAACACGCACACAAGCTAAAGGTTAATATTGCATGCAAATTGATTTACCCAAAATATTGTGGTAAATAATTGTCTTGCCTCGCCTTGTTATGGGATTAGAACGATTTTTCAATCGATGAAAAAAGCTTAACTAATAAAATTTGATTGTCCCATTACGGTTAGACCGTTCCACTTCAGTCTTTTTTCTAAGGGCGCTATAGCTTACAGGGAATCAAACTGGTCAAAACCCACTAAGTTTCTAAAGCAATAAAGATGTTGTTACTTGATAGCAGTTTACTGTTCTCGTTTTGAGGTAGTAACGTGTATCAAAAAAGTGCTTTATAAAAGCTTGGTAGGTTTTGCACGTATGAATCTTCTAAAGATTTATATACGTAGGTAGTTAGATTTCGTATACTAGTTATATTTTATATTATATAATATATATTATAACCGATTTATTTTAAGCGCTGTACAGAGGCTTCTGTTTATATTATGGTTAAGTACAAAAGCAATAATTAGCTAGTAGTTTTAACACAGATTACCGAGTAGGTAGAGTCACCAATAAAAGTCGCCTAATATTTCTAAACTTTCAATATTTACCTACCATTTGCATTATGTTAATATTTTTACGTGCGTAAAGTAAAATTGTCTGGTAGATCATTTTCAATTACTTTTGTTGGCGATTGCACCGATATAGTAGTAGGTACTTACTGAAGTTTCGTATCTTGCAATCAATAATTATTGTTATTAATAAATGTTCAATTATTTTTATTCGTCTAACTAAATCATATAAAACTGCATGCTCCCATGAACTTCAGTTCTCATTTAAAAAAAATTGCCATGTTCACCTGGGTAATTTAATTCCAAGGTTAGCAAATGACGCCAATAAGAACGCATTATTGCACCTAGGTGCAAAGTCCCGGTGTGAAGTGAGGTAACCTTAACTTCCACTTTGTTCATCCGCATGATTTCACTCAGATGAACAAAGTGGATTAAATCACCTGGGTGTGCAATTGTGCATCCTTCCGTATTATGTGCGTTCCCTAAAGAGAGGACAAGTAAGGTGCGCTCTTTACTGTCCTAAACAACTGAACTAATAATAATTATTATGTACATAGCAAAGTCGTCTCGAGTAAACACATTCGACATTTCAGTTGCCGCAGTAGGCCCTTAGAAAAGCAAAGCTTTTATAACTCATCCCTCTTTGGAGGCCATATACAGAATACGGAAAGCGATATATGATACCAAGACCTTGGAGGAAACTTAATGAAAAGTTATGAAATACATTTTTTTTTACTGAGTTTTAAGATTTATATTCCTACGGCAGTCCTGTTTAGTGACTTATACAAAAATATATCGAAGTTACCAATAATGTTAACTATAATATAGTGGGATTACTGAATACTTACCAAATAGACAAATAATTAATATGCGTAGAATGGTTTATTATTGTTTTATCTTAAGAAAGGTATACTATTCCAAAGCGGGAAACGGGACTCTCGGCGTATGTGTGCCTAGATGGTTATAATATTATAAAAAAATATATTATGAATAAATAAATATTAATAATAATATGTATTGGTTTCTTTTTTTTTTAAACGTAGCCCCACACTATGATTGCTCCTGTATCGTGGGTACCGCTTACAGACATATAATTTCACATACTACACATCACACCTAGACCAGAAAGAAATTCTATTTACTTACTACAACACACTACAAGAAACTAAGTAAAATGAAATTACCCACTTGCACGTTACTGGGTACTGTAGTACCCCTCAGTTTGTACTTATATTAGACTAGCTCTTACCCACAACTTCGTCTGCATTTATATAGGTAGGTAACAACCAAGTAAGAATCCGTAAACCAATTGGATACAGTCATCATTGTCTAGATTGATATCTCTACAACATCTCTATTTCTAATCTCCCCATCTCCTCTGCAACATTTTTATTTCTAATCCTCCCATCTCCCCATCACCCCGTCTCCCCATCCGGGGGTATGAGGAGACGTATCCCCTCGTATTTATTTCTTACCAAACGCCTAAATATGAACTTTCAGATCCCTAGTTTGAGGAATTATGGATTGCCCATACAAACTTTCACCCCTATTTGATCCCCTTCGAGATTATTTTTGAGACAAAAAATAAGTCCAAAGTATCTCTATACTTACCAAATTTCATCGAAATCTAGCCGTGATAAGGTAACAAACAGAGTGCTTTCGCATTTATAATAATACAAATTTTATTACAAATACAAAATTTTATTTTTTAATAAAATCCATAATCATATTATGATTATACCTAGATTTGATTAAAAAATAAAATTTTGTAGTTTGTCATTAATAGTATGAAAATTCAAGTACACGTGATGTGCTCAATAATTAATACACTATAGTACTTATTGCTACCTAATTTTAAACCAACCAGCTTTTAAAATGTAATAATAACGTCATTAATATAAAATTATTGTCTTTTAATTGAACCTTTAATAATTACACTTCCTGAATTAACGATGTTACGGAATGTTAATTTAATTCGATAAACTCATTATTTTAGCAACCATTCGAGTTAATTAAACCTACAATGACATGATGATTGGCATTTATTTTATTTATGCAATTTCATAACGTAAATAATGGTTTTGCTGTTGTGCTTTCTTCCTGCAATTAACCCGCGTAATAATAATTCAAATATGCCCAAATAAGTTCCTTAATTGTTCCTGGATAAAGTACCTACCTTACCTATCTCGCTTCAGATATAAGTTTTATGTAGCTTTTTTAGGATCAGCTCTATAATTATATTCTATTTTCACTCGCGGATTTTTTTTTTACGTAAATACAATTTTTATTGGAATAAGTTCAAAAGTGAAACTCAATTCTAAAAAATCGTATAACTAGCTAGGGCCATGCGCCTCAGTGGAACAAAGCCTTTTTTCTTTCAAAACAAACATAATGCTACATTTGGACTGTTTATTCAATAAATATTAAAGAACCAACTATAATAATTAGTATCATAATTAATCACTAAAGAGGTTACACAACACTGCCTGTCATTAAAATATTTTCAACGTAATTACCTACATACTTGAACTACTTATATTTTGTTATTCAAGAATAATAACAATTATTTGTAAAACTAGGTACACTCGTAATAAAAAGTCACTAAGCTGTCATTTGCATAACATATCGCCACTTATTATTACGGTTTAATTTAAAATAATACCTACGCCTATTCACCAAAACCAGAGGGGGCCTATCACAAAATTCAATAAATAAAGAAATTAATTATATTAATTACAATATACCTAGATAAAAGCGTAAGCGTAATTCAAAATTATATACATTCGTTAAAAAATATTATTACATCGATTTATCGAATCTTGTAACAAAACTGATCAATATACAATGCCTACAATGTATCGAGTTTTAATTCTATGCATCAAAAAAGCTGTGAACATATCAGAAAAAAAATCTCATTAATCATCCTTCAAGTAAATGACTTTGTCTATTTTCTCATCGGCTGTACTATTAGACATAACTTTACTAATACATGTACCATTCGACGTGACCGTATCGTTCCACACTACTGCATTTTTTGACATCGCACCAACCGACTTGGCATCATCCAATATATTGTCAGCATCTATAGGTTTCCCATTAGCCGTATTCTTTTTAATCATGCCGAAGTCTCTCATCTTCTCGCTCTGTCTCTTGTTATAGCTTTGTCGGTAGAAGTTTAAAAATAGAAGGAAGAAAAATGCGGTGTTGCACGCGATGAAAGTGGCAACGCCGCGAGACGGGGGACATTCCGACACTCTCACTGTAGACACGTACTGGATTATTATGGACACAAATTGGATCTGAAAAAGAAAACGGTGGTATTATGACCAAAGACTCGAAATTAATAACCAATCCAATCCAAATTTTGCTATCTGGGATTGATATCACAATCCATTTTTAGGGTCAAACGTGCCAATAACCGATCCGTGGATTGGTTTATAAAGGCATGCAGATTGGAAATCGATCGAACGATAGGCAGCAATCCAGATCGATTTCAATCTTGGATAGGAGATACAATATTAATTTCGGCCGTTAAGGAATATACGGTCTTACCACAAAAGATTTAGACCAGAGTTGAACAAAAGTTTAAATATTTTCTCCACAAATCGACGTCTAACGCTCCCTTTTTCTCACTCTATAACAAATTCACAAGTGAAATAATTAGGAATGCCAGGATTGAGTAAGAAAACGCGCGTGATAGTCGTCGATTTCGTGGAACAAAATTTTAAAAACTTCTTTTTTACTCTGGTCTAATCTTTTGTGGCTAGAGTTTGAGCAATACGGGTTTTGGTATTGCTCAATTGACGATACAACACTATCGACCAACATTATCACCACCATCACAGCCTTATTCGCTATGGCCATTCAAACACGTAACGCGGCGAGTTACGGTTTTCGTGGAATCATGTCAATAGAGTATAGAACTTTATGATGACGTCACACGGTTTCTACATTAAATTGTAAGGAGGTACTTATCTAATACTGAGATAATGATCAAATGCCAGCCTTCGAAATACTTATTCATTAGAAAATAAATAAAATATAATAATACACCAACAAAATTTCTCACCAATTGAAATTTCGTCATGTATTTTTTCCACGTCAAATATTTGGCCACATTTGGCCCCAGAGCTGCCAATCCGTAATAGGTGTACATGAAGACATGCACCAAGGAGTTGAGGAACCCGATGAACAGCAGGGTGTGGGACGGGCAGTACTTCAGCATCGCCCAAGTACCTATCACCATGATGGAGTGGTGATAGAGGTGGAGGAAAGTTATCTGGCTCTCTTTCTTTCGCAGGACGAAGAAGACCGTGTCTAAGAGCTCGGAGAATTTGGCGGAGAGGTAGAGGTAGGTGCCGAAGAGGATCTGAAAGAGAATAATTTTCCTATTAACGTATATAAATTTGCAGAAATTGATTTAGGGGCTTTGATGATTGTACCTAACCACGTAGATGCTAAAATGTAAACTTGGAATGGCGTATGGCGTGAAGAACAATCATTGTTGCACTTTTTGCACTTTATGCATTTAGTTCCCATACATAACTTACATGATTGTTGTCCGTTTTGTCTTGGCTATTTGTCAGAGTTAGTAATTTTATTAAAAACCATCAATTACCCATTCAAGGTATGACCGACGGTACTTTATGTTAATGAGGTTTACATATTTATTTTGAATTTATAATTACCTTACTTCGAGAAGCGTAGTCGTCCATATAACATTTTCTGGGCACCAAACCCATTTCCAGTAAGTTGAAAAAGAACTATAAAATACAAAACAACATTATAACAATATAATAATAACTAGCTGTATGGATAATAATTATTATACAATAAAAACCTGTTAATGTAATTATTCAAAATAATGTATGCTGGTAAATAATAATGATGCAGAATTATCCCGCAAATGTTATCTTTCCTCAAACATCCACATAATTTCCTTAGAATCACGTATTATAGTAATTGGTTAATAGGCACGTCCGAAGGGGCTATAAAATCTTTTCTGTCCACTTTCAACTGTCAGAGCTTCCTAAATCGATACCTAAACTGGATTTCGTATGAAAGATATCCTTTTCAAATTGAGGTGCCTATGATTAGGGAAGTTTCTATTTAGTCTTTATTTAGGTTTTGACGGCTCGTTTGGCGTAGTGGCTCATCAATCGGACTGCTGCGCTAGGGGTTGCGGGTTCGAATCCCGCCTGGGACAAATATTTGTGCGATCGACAAATATTTGTGCGATCCACAAATATTTGTTTCTGGTCTGAGTGTGATGTGCACATGTGAAATTATATGTCTGTAAGCGGTACCCACGATACAGGCAGGAGCAATCCTAGTGTGGGGCTAAGCTAAAAAAATATATATATATATAATTCTAGTCTCTAGGTTGCCAACTAAACTCTATCGCTATTGGCCTGGGAGGCACCGACTCACTACCCGCCATCCTTTATATCTGTGATCTTATCATGAACTCCAATAAAAAATAAATTGAACTTCATTAAAATTTGATAAAGAAACACCCATGAGAAAAACGGGTACGAGAAAACCATCGATAGAAACATCAATTGGTACTTTACATACATGCACACGTATAGACAGTTTTCTAGCAACTTTTTATGAGACTAGTGACTCGAGTTTCAACCGACCCAAGTAAGGGAAAACGAATTGTGGCTAACTGCGACTGCTGCGAGTGCGAGTCAAAGTCAAATAAAGTCAAATAGTCAATAAAATAGCACTTCTACAAGACAAACCGCAAATGCTCGTTACCAAAGAGAACCATAAAACATAAAATATGAAAAATGAAATTAAACAGTAGGTAATTGTTTAGGTATGGTTTAAGTTTCAAAAATAAGCACTGTACCAAGATTCTGCACAGAAAAAGCAAACTCCGTTGACTATACTAGTGCTTCGGAATACGCCCGTTAGAGAAAACAGCACCAAGATACTCTACTGGGATGTCATTTTTAACTTATTCTTATTCGTATTCAACCTATTGTTAGATTAGAATAGCCTTACATTATAATAACATACCCTCACAACCATATACACGGATAGCACGACCTGCACTCCATTGTATACCAGCATCAGATGCGTCAGTTTGTAAGCTTCCCTCTTCCTCATGAAGGCTGGCCCCACCTTCAGCACGAAGACCAGGTACACGGCTAGGATCGTCAAAACTGGACTCAGGGATCCCATCAATGGGAGGTCGTCTATTTCCGAGTCTGAAAGATGAAATAGCAAATGAAAATTTTCTGTTATACTGAATAGGTCCTTCATCTTAAGGTAAGTGGCAAGCTCGCCAATCTCTCAGATGAATCATCTAACAGATTATATTATGACATTTAAATCAAGATCCGGGAAAGAAAAGAGAAAAGTGTATACAAATAGACGAAGGAGTAAGTAGGATAGCACGATGATGTTTTGTTTTTGTCGGCGAATGCACAATTTTTTTTGCTGCAGAAGCAAACCGATCTTGACATTTTAGAATGTCGCATTATTGGAATTATTGGAGCCACACCTAAATAACGTGTATTAAATTGAGCTGAATATAGGGCTCTCCCGATCCTGTCTTTTCTAGCCGTACCCCACAAAAGTCATTCCACCTAGCCGGGATTTGCCGTACGTTTGCGTAAACCCTGTCTACACCATAGAAAATGTCTACCCCAGAGGTAGTTGGTGCTTCTAGACATTTGATCGACCCACAGTCACTTCCGCTTGCTAACCCTTTAATTTGAGTGTACCCAATTATTATATTTAATTAGTATTCTTTAATTAGTATTCTATACGCGTACGAGTCAAAAGATTGTCATAGGCAAATTTCCAAACCCATTGGAATTTCACAAATAGACTTCGATAATCAATTTCCATTTGTATATCGAACGTTATATCATTATGTTTGTATTAGGTAGTTCCATTTAAATAATGTATGAGTTTATGGTGGATATAAAACAATGTATGTTTAGGGGCAGACGTCATCAGGTAGTTGTCGAAACTGAGGGTTGACAACGAATGGTATCGTCAAATCGTTCGACAATGAGCTCTTGAACAATGCATTTAAGGTTAGGTAATTATCCGTTTGCGTCTATGTAATACAAGTCCAACTCATATGAAGATAAAGGAAAATACTAAATGTTAATAGTAGGTATATGCATGAGAAATTCAATTTCTTTTTCATCAAAACAATAGCCCCGGAAACTCTAGGTAGGTACCCACTAGTTGCTTCGATAGACGTACGCTAAATAAGATAGATCTGAGAAACTATCTTTATACTTAGGTATAGGTAATCCTACTAATATTATAAACGCGAAAGTTTGTGAGTATGGATGGATGGGTGGATGTTTGTTATTCTTTCACGCAAACACTACTGATTGGATTTTGATGAAACTTCACAATAATATAGCTTATAAGTATATCAGAATAACACATAGGCTACAATTCATAAAGATATATTATTGTATATTATCCAAACGCGGGTGAAACCGCGGGGCGCAGCTAGTTTATAAATAATTGTAGGTGTGTCTAGGAAAAGTGTACCTAATTTTTGAACCAATTGACCAATTGAGGCCACACTCACACAAATATTTTTGTCGTTACAGTGGTTCATAGTTTCATACCTAGCTGGCTCCCGTTAGGTGGCGTTGTAGTTAAGTTTTTTAACAAATGTTATATATCTATAGGTGACTCTTAACGTCAATATTATTACAGCTCTCCATCCTAATAATAAACAGTGATATTTGTGTGCCAAAAAAGAAAATAACAAAATCTGAATGCCATAGGTGGCGCTAGTGTCGAGTTATTAATAAATATCTACTGCAAAGGGCGGCACTACATCTGCCAGGAGAGCCAGTAGAGTTACATTACATTATATATAATTATATCATAGTATTTAAGTAGGTACTCAAAAGTATAATACAATACATGCTGTGTTGCTGTTCTATAGTGTTTCCATATTTACTAATTATCCGTAGTTCATATTTACTCTCCGTTGTTTTCATTGTAAATAAAGACGAACGTTATTTCTGCATTTATGATTGCAAACAATTTTAAAATAATTGTCATGTGCTTCGGCGAGATCTTCACATTGAAGTCAATTAATGAATTAATTAAGGATATAGTGAAAACATTTTTGAGCAATCTATAAAATGTGTTTAACTTACAATTTACGTTTTTATATTCATAACTAGAGGCACCTCGCGGTTTCATCGCGTTAACTACTATCCTGCGGGAACCATTAATTTTTACGGGATAAAAGGTAGCCTATGTGTACCGGGGATAGCATAGCTTCCCAACAGAGATTATTAATATAGGCTAGAATTAGACTAAGCACGATCTTAGTGATGATATTATGGTCAAATACTACACTGTGGTGGTACATACCATCATGTTGTGTGTGTTGATCACATTTTGTTTGAAACTCTAGAAATCTGGGATCTATCACTACCTATATTATAATAATATTACGTGTAATTATATTAAATGTATTTTTCTTACTATCATTATAAAGTATTGCAATAAAATATCCACAACTTATGGCACAGTAGACTGTTCACAAACAAGGTAGAGATACTAACGTATGGTGGCATTGAACTGAAATTAATTTCTCCGACGTCTTTTCGCTGCAAATATCTTAAAGCTATGAAAACTACGTCAAACGGTGAACGTGATGAACTGTCTTGCAGCTGTTGAAGTCTCAGGCATCCGTTGCGTAAAGACCTTAGAAACTCAGTAATTAACGTGATTTTAAAAAAAATTGCTGCTGGACACTAAAATTACTGGAATTGTTTCCCCGGTAAAAAATTATAGGCCTCTCCGACAGCTTTTCACTCTCTCTATCATGCTCTAGCTCCTTCTATTTTTTATGAAATGAGTCAATGTAGCCTCATTGTACCCGAGGGTGACCTCGACCTATCTTGGAGTATCCAATCTGTGGCAATCTTTGCCCATGAACTGTTATCATCGGAAACGGGATATTTGGGTACTATGCATCACGAGTCATGACTGTCTTATGTGATATAGGTAGGTACTATCTTATTTTCAACGATTGTTACATTATTGTCAGTAACCATGACAGTTTTAAACCACTCCCCATGAATTATAATATTGTAATCAAACGTTTGTACTCACATTTGCTTTTATTCAAGTCCCAGTCCGGGTTTTTCAGTCCGATTGCTGAATTCATCTTGATTATTCAAGCCGGGATCTACAAAAATTCAACGCACTGTTACACCAAGTCCACGCTAGTTCCAACTATTAATAAACATTAGTATTATGGTCTTTCGTAAAGTAGGTCTTAATGACAGAGCGCGCATGTTAGTAATGAGGGAATTTTGGTCGTTGCGGAACATATTAATGATACTTTGTGGTAGGTCTGTACAATTAGTCACGCACGCCATCTTTTTGTAGCCATGAAGGTGAAATGAAAGTAAAAATTCAAAGGTGTGAGAGTATTAGGTGAGAGTCACAGTCTTTGAAGGACGTAGGAATTTTATAGGCGTCAAAAACAGTAGTAGGTGCCTTTACTGAATGCACATAATATTATATGAGTTAATTATATTCGTCAGATAAAAAAATCTAATATATAATATATCTAATAAATATAATAATATTATACTTACAGACATTACAAAATTGGAGAAAAAATCGTTTTAATTTATACATTTATATAGGCATACTGTACCCCATACTATAAATACAATACTGCTTAATAACAATAAATAAAAACTGGTAATATTCAAGTTTTATATCTCCGAACAATAATAACTATTTTTCTCAATTTCTACTAAAAAATAACACGCAAAAATGTGTTTTTGAATGTGATTGAATGGTTGTTGACAAACGTAGCATTTATTTTCCTCTATGGTTAACTATATTCCATGAGTTGATAATAAGATCTGTGACTGACATAATTTCATAATTTAGAAACGCTCTACGCGCTCTACAATGAGAAACCAAAGAGTATACAAACCCTACGTGAAAAGAGACACACGTTCCGTGTTGGGATGTACCCACATTGATGGGTTGATATTTATCTACACCAATGTTTATGTATCAATATGTTTCTTGTAAACACATAATTTGGGTAGTTATAGCTCGCTTTACAGTGAAATAAATTTTAAGGTATTTTTATTGTTCAAATATCCCGATGATTTTCTCAAATTTATTCGTATTCGAAAGGATATCACCAATCAAATCAAAAAGGATGTGCCATACTATGGAATGCACATTCACATCATACTTAATGATATGATACGCTTTATAAAATTATTGATTTCCTCATAATAGTAGTAGATTAATAAGAGGAAAGGAAAATGTATAATATAATCATCAATCTAAAAGGTATATATTAATATGCGTCATATTTATTTACCTCATATTTTGCAAGTTGGAACTGTTTATTTTGAAACCTTTAGCGAAAAGTCTTTAATTCCGCTATCGCGGTTTATTACACGAACTCGGTGTCAACAAATACAAATAATGCAAAGAACTGCTAAAGAATCGGAAGTGTAATAATGTGTAGTACCTAACTTGTTAAACATTTTATCATCTCAACCAAAACCGAGCGGCGCAGTTAGTGATGTGTATAACCTACGTAATATATAAATATTACGTAGGTTATACAAATATCTGTAAAGAGCTATAAAGAGCTCGTATCTTTTTGATAAGTACGGAAAACTCGGAACACAAATAATTATACCTAATTTCACAACAAATGAGTCAGTCAATGCACTTTCTGTTTTACCGTGAAATTGGTCTGTCTCATAAAAATTGGGGCAAGAGGAAAAAAAATACAAATACCTAGTTCGCGCGTGCTATCAGTTCGAAATTATAAGCTTGGACTTCGAATATTCATTTGTGCCCCATCTATGTGCAGTGACAGCCTAATAATTATTCCACTCTTCCTCTGTAGGTAATATTCCTAATGCAACAGAAAAACCACACCGCGGGATTTTTCAATGACACATTTAATAAAGTTTCACCTGGCTCGATAGATGGCGCTAAAGCAAAATATCAATAACTAGGTAGTGAGAGCGGTCATAGAATAAACGCTAGGTGTACTGATGCACAGAAAGTACAATCTCTTCCTATCTACAATTTGAAAATCTCATTCAGTTATAACCTACTGAGGTAACCTGTTCATTCACATAATAGGACTTCCCTATCACATCAAAGTTACTCCGCATAAAATATTGTAAATTACAAAGTTGTGTTTTTTTTATGTTCATGAAAATTGTATTTAGCCTATTAGTTAGAAGCTGTAGGTATATCTAACCAAAAAGTAGAATTAAACTATATTTTTTACTGCTTTACGACATTTATGTAGTATTTACTGCATTTACTCGACATTTAAACGACTAAAAATGTATCTTATATAACTATAACACAACTGTTATAACACTGAAAGACGTTTAATTTGCGCCCAAATCGCGTTGAGTAATAGTATACCATTATCCAAAAAATTTTTGTAACTTGAGGTATCTAAGACAATGTGTACACGACTATTATACGTCTTATTTTGCTGCTTGGGTATAAATGGCAGTAGGTTATAGTGCCCCATATACTCTTATGACTTTCAAGTTTCAACCATTACGGCTAACATAATATTATAACGGATAACAATATGCGAATAAAATAGATTCGGGAAATAGAGCGTTTGCCTCCTGGACCTCAAGGTTCCCGTTTTCCCAATCAATCAGAATTTTCCCGGGGGAAAACAACTAAAGTCGAATAATACCTTGTCTGATAGTCAAATAATTTTCACAGTTATAGTTTCAGAGTTCCGTAAATTTCACGTTAACTTAGTGGAAGTCAGTAAAGAATCCACCATTTTGTTGAATCACGCTTTTGAAGTTCTTAAACTTTCGCGAACAGGAAACACTAGCTAAAAATGGGTCTAATTCGCGCACAAACAAATAGGTATCAAATTATCCGTCTACGGTATCAAAATATATAAACGTCGAGGTATGTCAAAATTATATATTATTATTTTGATATTTGTTTGTGCGCGAGTTAGACCCGTTTTTTATGTCACTAGCTTTTGCCAGTGGCTTTGTCCGCGTTGACTACATATTTTCACGATCCTCGTTCTCAAAAAATTGAAAGGATTCCGCAAGTGGTCATAATTTAACAGTTACACTAAAATGTAAAGATATCTCGCACCCATTGTTTTCATACGGCAAACAATGCCACTCGAATATAAGCAACAATACAGTACCTACAAAAATATTTTAGCAAGTAATTTCAAAAGAAATTTACATAAATAAATGATGTATCTTATGTATCTACCTACTTACTTTTAGAATAATCTTACCTACTTACAACTCGGGAAGATATACCTAAAACGGGACTCTATAACTAAGGATCCGCTGGTAGTCCGTCTGTCCGTCGGTCACCAGGCTGTATCTCATGAACCACGTGATATTGAGACAGTTGGATTGCAGGGGATATATTTCTGTTTCCACTAGAATAACAAATACTAAGAAACAGAATAAAATAAATATTTAAAAGGCTCCCATACAACAAACGTGATTTTTTGGCGTTTTATACATAATGTTACGGAACCCTTCGGCACTTGGCCGGTTTTAATAAGTTACTTTCTAGTTTGCTGTCTGTCGCTCCAGGTGGAATCTTTCAACTAAAATTTCCAGCACTTCCCGATTACATTTCGGGCAGACATTTTCAGGGTAGCTCACTATGCGATGACAACCCATTTCTTAGCAAAAAAGTGGTAAGTAAACAGATTTTTGAAATCAAATAACTTATTTGATGTTTGAAGAGAAGTTCCCACAAAGCATAATAAGTACCTACCAGTGAATTCCCAGACACCGAGAATGCTTAGTTGCAGGTCAGGGCCTAACATCTGTTCGTGACGCGTTGTTTTATTACCAGATTCTACAATAATTGTGTGTGTTCAGTAGCGCTTTGAACATACCATTACAGGTATTATTATTTTAATAAATTGTAATAATTGTCACACTTTTGGTCCGCTATATATATAGTGCTGTAACATCACTATAAATAATAATAATTATTTATTTATCACATTGTGGCTTGATCATAAAAACACCAATAAATTTTATAGAAAAAAAATTGCTACACACACAATTAGTTGGGAACTGTTTAAATACTTTGTTATCTATAAAAATCAGACAAGTGTGCAAGAAATGTATAAGGTTGAAAAATGTATAAGACTGTAAGAATGAAAAATGTGCAAGAATTTAAAACACATGTACTAAATATAAAAAGTAATAACTTGACTTACCTCCTTTAAAGCATAATAAAAAAAAAAAAAAAAAAGTAATATAGTCACAATAAAATTTTAAACGACCAATCAATACCTAATACTAAGGAACATTAATAGTTCTCTATATTAAAAAAATATGTCAAACAATAAGTAATGCCGGTCACAATAAAAAAATGAAACAAAAGTCATTTCACACAATAATAAATTTACGCGAAGTCGTACGGACACCACTGTTTTCGCAATGGACGAAAATTAAACTACCTACTTACTCGTTTTTGAGGCGAAAAGAGACAAGTATCTCCCACTGCTCTTTCATCTCAACGAGGAGTCACTGAATATTAAATTTCTTTTCACTGATCGAGTCGTGGAGAGGTTAAAAAATTTATGAAAGTGGGCGGATGGTGGAATTAAAGATAATTATATCGCGCAACGCGATGGTGTTTGAATGGGATACCCTAGCAGGCTCTGTTTTTTTGTGTTCTGACTATAATCTAGAAGTTTCTTGTCGACGGTGAATATAAATTTTATAGGCAAGCATGCTCCGGCTGTTGACCCACCAGGCGATACTGCGGTCAAATGTCAATACCCAACTTTGGTGACGAAAGAAAAGTTAAGTATAGTTTTTACATCCATTTTCTCTTTTCTGTGTTATAATTTTGTGGATTACTTAGTTGTAATAAAATAAAAAAATATTAGTATTGTTTAATTATTTAATTTCTTGATAAATAAATAACTACGTAATAAATAAGAGTGTAACTTTAGTATGATGTTCATGTCTTATGTACCGTATCCTTTTATCGATAACATCAGTATTTATTTCGTCATTTTTATTATACTTATACACGGTGTTCTAAAATCAGCTATTAACTTTTATTCCGTTCGAAAAATAATCTCCATTTTTCTTGGAATTGACACTCCTGTATTTAGCGCCATTATTGGCACGAATTTGATTCTTCTTTAATTCATTTTTATTGTTATTCGTACTATTTTCAATCTTTTTACTGTTCTTGTCTGGGTAAGCGTTCCTGTAGAATCGGGAGAATAGGTAAATGAACAGCATCACGTTGGAGTATAAGTATAGGACGGTCGTTTTCGAAGGCTTGCATTCCTCCACGAAAAGGTTTATGAACATCATGTGTACCAGGATAAGTCCAAATTGGGTCTGAAAAAGAGAGAATGGCTGTTACTGTAAAAGCTTCAACTGCGGTAAATCCAAAGATTCTATGGTACAACCTGGATTTTATGGTAAACCCTAAGATTTTATGGTAAACCCTAAGATTTACCAAATGGTGATGATAAAAGTCCGCATTGTATTGGAAAAGATAAACGATCCAACGATATTGACAAACATCTTGGAAAGATCTGCTCCAAATTGGCTCAAAACTGGGATGAAATGCGTACGAACAACCGGATCGAGCTGTTTATGGTGAGGTCCGAAAAACTCTTCATCATCATCATCACCCCCTATCCGCTCACTGCTAAGCACGGGTCACACCTCACTTTTATAAGGAGGCCAAAGTCATAATCCATCACGCAGGCCCAGTCCAATCTGGTGTATATAACACATTTCCTCATGATGCTTTTTTTTAGTTATTTACGGCATCGCACGGTTTGCGCTTCTAATGTCAAGTATAAAAGTATTTCATATTTTCACATCAGTAAAGTCATAGCATTATAGCAACCCTCGTGGTCAAGTATAGTTAAGTAAATTTACAGTCATAGTTACGTTTCAGTAAAATTGTGGATGCTTTATTGAAACTTCCTCGGAGTTATCCTAACCGAAAAGCGAGTCTTAAAAGTCTTACCAGTTGCAGAGACGTGATGTATTTCTTCCACCACAGATATTTGTGTAAGCTAGGGTACGCCGACAGTCCGTAGTACGCGTACATGATCACATGTACGAAGCAGTTGATGGTGCCCAGGAACAGCATCCAAGACCCTGGCTCGTACTTGAGGAAGTACCAGCCGTTCCAAACCATCATCGTGTGGTGGTACACATGGAGGAAAGTCACTTGGTTCTGCTTCTTTCGGAGGACGAAGAAAATGGTGTCCAGCAGTTCAGTGATTTTGCAGGAGAAGTAGTAGTAGATCATTGTTGCAATCTGGGGGAGGAGTGAAATAATAACAATAATAATTCAGCCTGAAACTGTCCTCACTTTCGTGAGGAGGGTTAGGCCATAATCCACCACGGGGGCCTAGTCCGGGTTGCTGTATCCCACCAACCCGGACTAGGCCCCCGTGGCATGGTATCACATTGCCTTCGAAATAATTCTCGGGTATGTTGGTTTCCTTCATCGAAAAGCGAAACACATTGGTACGTGCTTGCACTGAGATTTGAACTCGCCACCTCCGTTTTGAAAGGCGGACGCTTGCCCTTTAGGCTACCATCGCTTTACATTGAAGAGTGAAATGAAATGTTTATTCTAAGAGCCTTGGGCGGCTCTATAAACTCTGACTCCTGAGGCACTACCTTATACAAAAAACATTTGATATCGAGTTATCGCCGACATTGTATCTCGTCATCTGCCATGCCCTTTCGCAGTAGATTATAATACATGTATAATACATAGTAGCAGCAAAAACACTTTCATGTATGTCATAAAAGAAATTTGACACAAGAAGCCGTTGAATAGGCTTTACCATTTATGGTTGCGCCCATAAAAGGCGTATGGTGAAATTCTTAAAACTTGATAATCAAGGTGGCTGTAGGAACATGACTTCGGCATCCATCGATGTTTTGGGTATTGGGACAGGTTTCCCCGCGTGTGGTCTACAACGTACAGTATGAATCGTCCTATTGTTTTTAATGTAAGCTTTCACACCACACCTTATATTAGGCTTTTTCTCAAAGGCCTAATCGAAATTATTCCAATTTTTAGCTAAAATATTTTGTGAAAATTAAAATTTAGTATGTACCTAAATACGTCATTAAAAGGCGACACATTTATTTAAAATTATAATTAAATTAATTTTACAGATATTTACTCACTTCTTGCTTAGCTTCGTATGTGTCAGTCGTGCAGGTGAGTTGAATTGGGCCTATTCTCCATATTAGTTTAAAGCACTGAAAATATATTAGAAAAATATGGTGATCGTTATACATTATTTAAGGGCATAATATTTTGGGACATACAAGATGTAACTCTATTTTAGAGAGGTAGGTGTTAAATTGCACGAATCGTAATCCGTAAAAAAATATATCGATTACGGTTTTATTACAAAAACGTAATTGAAAAAAAAGCATCTTCTGCCAAGGCGTTTTTACCGCACCCGTGTGTAGGATCACGTGTCTGTACAAACATGTTCTACGATTTAGATTAGAGTTATGTTCTATGAATTCAAGTTCTTACCAAACTCAACATCCACGCAGACAATCCAACTTGCATGATATTGTATAGTAGCAATACATTCTTCAAGTTATAGGGTCTTCTGTTCTTCAGATAGGATGGTCCAAGTTTAAGTACGAATAGGAGGTATGCTGACGTAAGGGCCAGCATAGGGTAGGGTGTTCCCACGAGAAACCAGTTGTCGACGAAGTCATCTGAAAAAGACACAATGGTGATCAACAATTTTGATAGCCACCGGACGGGGGTGAGACGGCGGCGCGACGTGACCAGTTGTTACCCTATGAGTTGTAATGTACTAGGGTTACACCACCGTCCACTGTCCAGCTCACGCCTTCTCTATGTGTGATGTAGTACATTACAACTGTCATGTCCCGCCAGAGTCGCGCCGCCGCCGACCCCCACGCCCCATGTCTTTAGTACTAGTAACACGGTCACTAACTTTAGTTTATCATTAGAGACGGAATGTTTAATATTGACGCCTTCTAGTGTGAGTGTGTCGGCCTCTCAGCTATCGAAACATAAGTCTAGAATAGTCTCTGAATTTATTTGAAAACACGTATGTAACTTCTTCTTTTGTTCTTCTTCTTATAAAAACGTAGCCCCACACTAGGACCGCTCCTGTATCATGGGTGCAGCTTACAGACATATAATTTCACAAACACATCACACCCAGACCAGAAACAAATATTTGTGGATCGCACAAATATCGAATATAATCGAACCCGCGACACCCAAGCAGCAGTCCGATTGCTCAGCCACTACGCCAAACGTGCCGCCGCATTTCTATCTTGGTATTTACAGTATGAATAAATACAATACATTATTATTACAATAACATTGATTTACAATGCGTAAATTGCCACCGTTGAATGAACTAGAGTATAATTATAGACGATGACGTGCGACTAATGAAGTTATACATTTCATAAACACACTGATTGTAACAACACATTTTAATATGGATCCAAAATACAAAATTATTATGCACTAAAATGTTTTAAATCCTCTTTGTTAATCAATGCACCTACCTACTCCAAAATTGTTACAAAGATTGCATTTTAAAAAGAAATTATGTCATCTTACTTCACCGGTAGCTGGTATCATCCACAAAGTATTATTACAGGCATTATTCACCATTCAAATCCAAATGTTTCATACTACATTCTAATGCATATTATGATGTTGTTGAAGAGGTACAGTCAGTTACGTTATAATAACTGTAGGTAACAAAATAAACAAGTTCCTAAGGTTTCAACACTAAACGGCTCAACTTAACCAAAGACTTAAATCAAACTTAGCTCTGAGAGCTATCTTCAGTGTGCACTTGCTCTTTTGTTCTATTTAATAAACACACCTTAAGTTGTAGATTAGGAACAGAAACTTACATGATCTCTGGCAAATTAATAAATGACACTCAACGGTTAAGTGCTATCCGATTATGACACAATTGACACATACAAGACAGTATCTAGTAGCCAGTGCTACATCTCAATATCCATTTATTAAATAGCAACGATCTCAAGATACAGATTACATTTTTGAGTGTGGAACAGCTGGTAGCGCACTTGGTAACGCTATTGAGTTTCATTTATTAATACGGTCCTAAGAATAGCAAGCTAGCTACCCACAGGCAGGTCACTAAAACTAAATTAACATTAATTAATGATACTTTTAATTATTCAAGTATGCGAATTATTTTTAGTTAGACTTTACACACTCATTTCCGGTATTAATTTGGACTTTGGATACCCACTTGCTGTTGTACTTTCTGGTGAAGCCACAAAGTCAACGTCAAAGTATTTATTGTAAATAGGCAAGAATATCGCACTTTTACAAGTCAAACATTTAAAAACAAAGAATAAATAAAAACAAAATAATGATGTATCAAATTATTATAGTTTGAGTTGGAAAAGGAAACTCTGTTGACTCTACCAGTGCTTCAGAAATACGCCCGTTAGAGAAGACAGCACGAGGAAACTCCACGAGGCCGTAATTTTTTCAATGATTTATAGTTTTTTTCCTTTTGTTTTTCAACATCATGTTATTATTGCATTCAATGCTGCACATGAATAAAGCAAACTGTTTACAATACTACATGAAGTCGCTATACTATTAATACTTAGGACGTTTCAAAGACCTTATTAATAACTAAAGGATTTGTGCGTTTCGATCAAATAAGGGTGGGACTGGGAAGACAAGCTACAAGTTTAGTGATGGGAAAATAAGTTACAAGTGATTTTCATTATCGTCCTCAAACCTTGAGCCACTTTTACATAATTCATTTTTTTTTCATTTTCTTCAAATACTCAGATCTAAAATCAAATACGCACAAACGTTTGATTTACGCGGTAATCGAACCTGCACCTTGCGCTTTACAATTTGAATTTACTACGTAACTCTTTATTGAAGCACCACAGAGCAAAGAAAACTGTAAACTATTATAGAATAAAGCCAAACTCAACACTATCATAATAGGCGGTCTTATCGCTTCCACGGTTGTTTTCCAGGCAACCGTGCACAGAGATGGCGGGTATCAGAATCAACTAATTATTCTGGATATGATGACGAGTCACCAGAGTACAGTACGAAGTAATTATTAAGAAATCTTTGATACAGTGCTGGACCGGCAGTTTGTACACGTCGTTTCTTCATAACGATCGCTACATCCATAGCAATAACCGGCTTATTCCACTTTTCCCCCTGGAAATGCTCCTTAAGGGGGAAAACGGGAATCTAAAAAGAAATGTTTAATAATCCCCCTTAGAGGGGGAATCCGAAACCTACCACGCTTGCAGAAATTTGATAGACAAAGTTCAATAAAATAATAATTTTTCTTTGAAAATGTATAGATTCCTTGACAACCTTAGCTCATAAACGATTACGTTTTACTTTGTCCCATGATCTCGGTGTCATCATAACACACTTAGTATGTAGCTTTCATACTGTTTCATTTTCGGTATACGTTAGAGCTTAGCGTTCGATATCGGTAGCTAACTAATGCCGGTCGGTCGCCCCTGGGCAAGATCTTGCAAAAAGTGCTGGTTGGTAGATACTGCAATTGTTATGAGCAGTCGTGGTTCACCACCAAGACTGCGACCAAATTATAATGCAACCAAATAAAGGTAATAGAGCCGTCAAAGATAATAAAACACCAAATTCTGCCAGATTAATAATAAGGAGGTGTGTCATAGGATCGTAGCATATGGAAAGATGTAGTCTCTGCCGACCCCGACGGGGAAAAGGTATGACTGTGTGTATGTTTATCTTATATGTATGTATAATAAGCTAAAAAATAAATAATTCAGCCTGTAAATGTCCCACTGATGGGCAAAGGCCTCCCCTCACTTTTGTGAGGAGGTTTAGGCCATAATCCACCACGGGGGCCTAGACCGGATTTGAACTAGCCACCTCCACTTTGGCAGGCGAACGTTCGATCACTAGGCTACCACCGGTTTTTTCGCATAGTAACCTAACTTTGCTATAATTATCTACACGTTAGCAAAGTACCCAAAGGTACATTGTCGATTTTCCAAAATTTTCAAAAAACACTCATGGCACATTAACTTTTAGTGAACGAATTTGCATCGTTACTAAAAAAATAAAGTTCAACTTACATTTGCTTTTAAAATCCCAGAAACTGGTTAAATCTTCGCTCTCGATGAAACTGTCGTCCGCCTGTAACTTCTCCATGGTGAACCTGGTCCGAGTGAGGTTCGCAGACTAGGTGACAGGCAAAATTACCTCGGCCAATTATCGATTCAACAAATAGCATACATTTGACTATGTTAATTACAATTTATACGCTGAATATACTTACGCAGGGGTCTATATAAGTTCACCTCAAAGTTCGACAATCGTTTTGTAATTGTTTCGATATAAATTAATACGATCGAGATATCGCTAGTGGATGACAATCAGTTTTCACATCATCAATAATTCATCATAATGGTCACGTTCGTGAGATTTACGTCTGAAGCGTGAGAGGTCACTTTACCCTCCTTTGCGTCACGAATTCAGGCAAAAATATTCACTACTGCGGAAATGTAAATAATTGGCAGTAAAATTATATTAATTCGGGACTAAGATCATCCCTACTCGTAAAGTTGTATGTTTGTTGTATTCAAGCGACTTTCGCCTCTTTGGCTGAAATGATTTTGAAAAGCCGTTATTAAAAATTAGTAAGTATTGGTTTAATTGAATAATCACCACCAAGTAGTACATTTGAAATGGGCGTAGCGACGGGTGACTCCGAAATAGTGTTGTATTCGATTGCTACGATTCTTCAAACATCGCAATGGCTCTCTCGATTATTTTCTCTCGCAGTCTTCAGTGGTTATTAAATCCAAAAGAAATAATTGCGGTCGATGCCACAGACTTCCAGAAGTTTGAGCAATTAAAACAGTAAATTAAACATCTCTAACGCGCGTGTCGGTCCTTCTTTTCCCTTGGTAAGTCATAAGCAACCACAATATATTATATCGCTGTTACGCGGGCGAAGCCACGAACCGCAGCTAGTGTATTATTAAAATATAATGACAGGCAAGTACTGTTGTATTACGTAAACACTGTTTCCTTGTGGTCATAATGAATGGATAAGTAAATTCAAGCAAATTGCGCGTGTCATGTCCGATGACAGTAGTATAATAATTACCAAACTATTATGGTGATACCAAACCGGTTCTTAAACTTTCGCGAATTGTATGAATGTTATGACTAGACAGTATTTTTTTGACCACGGTCAATGTTAACTTGACCGAAACGTCGGGTTATAGTCAACAGGGTGAACAGGAACCTCTATCGAGAAAGTATTCGATACCATTTGTTTTAGATTTGATCAGCGCCTTGCAATATCGACAAGATGCGTACGCGAATGGTTACCTTGATCGATACGTTAACGGTACGAACCGTTAAAATTTTCGTGCTTGCCCTATTTATTGTAAGAGTATACTGATCAAATCTAAAACATATTATATATTACTGTTAACGTATTGAATATACTTTCTCGATAGCGGTTCGTGCCCTACATGAGCGGCTGGACACGCGTGTGTGAAACTTACATAGTTTTTTGTCTAGTGAAATTATAATAACAAACCAATCTGATGAAAGAGTCAGAAGGCTGATAACGGTACACTTCAGTGACATGCAACACATTTTTATCATACTGCAATTTAATGGATCAGTATTACAAAAGCTTGTTTGGCAACTTTCTTTACTCATCTTTTTAATAATAATTTGTCTTAAACGACCGTAAAAATAATATTTTCAGAGGCATAGAATACCTATATCAATTAATGCCCTAAAAGAAGGGGTACTTTAAATTAAAGCGAGATAGCTTGATCGGGATTTTGTATCACATTTGAGCATTTTATGTCTCTCTTCCGTTCAACCCTAGGTTTAGGATGTTAAAAAAAAGTTCATGTAATTTCACCTATATTTATTTATCATCTTATGATTAACAATAATTATCATATAGGTAATCAATCGTAATCCAATTAAACAAAATTAATGTATTTAAACAATTCAGAGCTTAGGAAACACCGTATTAAATATCCCCATGAGCATTTTCAGACAATGTTGATGGAGATTATTGGAGATATTGAGAAAATTATTGGAGTATTTATTACAAGTGGGCAATTATTCTTAGTGGAGTTTGAAATAAACACGACCGAAAAATTAAGAAAAATTCCGTACGAAATCTAACCGGATGCTTTGTTTATTGTTATTATTAAAGTTAGTGTATTTTATAAAAAATAAGACAATACCTACATAATTAATTATTTTTCGAGCAAGCGAATTCTACCATTAACCTATCTTATATTAATTACACAATTTATTTATAGCTGACGGTTTAACAGTTACATTATTATCTGGCATTCATTTAACATACATTTTAGTGTATGGTAGATATCACATACATTTTAAAAATTTAACTTATTATATTCCCCGATATAATTGACAGTATACAATACAACATAAAATGTATACAACTGATTTAAGTAACATCATTTTGTTGGAAGGAAATATTATAATAGTATAAAACTAAAATTTACATTGAATTATTATTGTTGTATGACATTTTCTTGCATATATAAACATTTGGATAGATTTTTAAAGTAACATGGTCAGTATCTGTTAACGCTAATTTAACATGTGGGTATTATAATTGGAAACAGGACAATATTATTATTCACATGTAAAATCAGCATTAAAATGAATCTTATATTAAATGCATTCATGGATCATTATGTCTAATTTCATGATATCAAAGACCTGTAAAACTCCACACATGTTCAAAACAAACAATGAAATAAAGTACAAAACTTTGAATAGGACGCTTCGATGAAAAGCTTTTACTTAGGTAGGTATTCTATAAAGCTATACAATTATTGCCTACCTACTTTCCAATACAAAATATGTAAAAAAAGACGAACAAATACTTTTCTATGTCAATCTTATTATAATTAAAACTAAAATGAAAACAATGTAAGTACCATCAGATATTATATAACACGAAGTCCGTTTTTGAAGGCCGAAGACGAAGATCTTATTAACTGGACCGAAGCTACCGTCCCATCCCCAAATGCGAGCTGTCTGGATTTCCAAAGGCAAGTAAAGTCTTCGATACACCGTTCCAAAGTTGGATAAGTATTAGGAAACCAAATACCTTCAAGGTACTATTGAAAATCGTACTTGAAAATCGAAACCTTGATCTGCCCGATTTCTGAACCTCTGGCTAGGGTATTAGTAGGTATTCTATGCCCATTGGCCATAGTTAACATTGACCAACCGATAAAACTATCGTTGGCTCTATCCTGTACTAAACAAATGAAGACAGCAATATATACTTATCGGTCGGTCAAAGTTAAAACTAGGGTTTCATAAACTGGGGATAAGGCACGCTTTTAACAGATGACTACAAAAGTCAAAGAGCAAGCGAAAGTGGCGCTTCTTACATTTTTCCCGTTTATATCATTGACTTTTTAAAGAAAGTCCATGGTTGTAACTCGATAAAATATGTAAGATGCACGCCTCCCCGGTCAACTCTCGTTCTGTTAGCGACGCATACAAAGCAAAAGTGTGTGTAAGCTCGGATACACAACCACGCACACAGACACGTTTGTCACTTTGCAAGTATGCTAGCCACTTCTACATCCTGGACTAAACGGTGTTCGTGAAATATAATATCTGTAATATTGTGAAACAAAAATATATAAAGAACACTCTATATAACATACCTTCAAAGACTATGTGCCGCATCTATCTGTACAGCAAAGTGAAGGATTAAATTTACATTTTCAAGCATCTTACAGTCCTAAACTTCTACCTTAATACCATTGTGCGGTTGGCATTTAATCGTAAATAAAGTTTTTTTTCATAAAGCGTATAATTCTCACTGTTAAAATTTCATTTTAAAAAATTGAACTGGCCTACTAACATCTACGATATGGTTTATTTTAGAATTTTGGACTATATTCACAAAAAACAATTTAGGGCTTATTCAAATTTATCAACGAATCCTAAGAACACACTATAAGCACCAAATGGTCCTCTTTGTTTCCTTTTATAAAAGTTTTGAAAAAGCCCTAAACCTATTACACACATAACACTAGCATCCAAGCCATCAAATTCCATCATCACAAGATATCAGTCTCAATGAAACTTTACTATGAGTCTCTGGGCGATCATTTCTTTATTAAACTTTCAAAATTGTATTCTGCGCCGTAAGCAGCTTTAGCGGTGCGTCGCGTTAGAAAAACTTTGCCATCTTTGACATAATCCCCGCAAGCCTTGTCCACTTCATGTGGTATATCATCTTGAGTATCATTCTCTTCCGTTCCTGATACTCCATTTTCTTTGACATTCTGTGCTACTCCATTCTTGTAGACTCCGTTCGTCTTGACACCATTGCTGCTCTTTGCGTACTCTCCTTTAATTTCTTTCTCTACTCCTTTCTTTTTGTAGCTTTTGGAATAGAAATTGAGGAATAGGCAGAGGAAGATTGTGATGTTGGAACAGAT
Source organism: Hylaea fasciaria (assembly GCA_905147375.1). Lineage (NCBI taxonomy): Eukaryota > Metazoa > Arthropoda > Insecta > Lepidoptera > Geometridae > Hylaea > Hylaea fasciaria. The sequence goes on from LR990197.1 coordinate 11,269,848, forward strand.
GAAGTAGGTGAAGCCTGAAGCGTACTGGCAGCGAGGGGAGAAGTGAGTGTGGGCGCAGTAAGCCAACATCAGGACAAACTGGATCTGTAACGAAATGTAATTTCAATCAGTGAAGCCAGAAAGTCAACGAGGCAAAGAACGATCTCTATAAATACTAGCAGTCAAGCAAAGCTTTACCATCTTGCTGATAATAACATTAAATTGTTTATCCACCCCGATTAAGACGATTGTATCCCATATCATTTCCTATGTAATATCATGGCTAATTATGAAGTATTTCTTCCACTTAGATATTTCAACTAAAACAGCCTATCACAGGGCACAACGAATAACCAGCGCATTTGCTTCCAGCAATCTTGAATTAAATAAAAAATGACACATACCAGCTGCATTTTAGTGACATACTTCTTCCACCAGAGATACCTCTGGAATCTCGGTCCCAAGCCTGAGAGTAGATAGTAGGTGTACATGACTACATGGACGATGGAGTTGAGCAGAGCGAGGACCGCACCGTCGCCGCCGGCTGCAAACTTGAGGTAGCTCCAGGAGTACAGAGCCATGATGACGTGATGGTAAACGTGGAGGAAGGTAATCTGAAAGTTTTGGAGATAAATTGATTAACCAGGTTTTATTGCAGACTAGCCGCGCCTCGCGGTTTCTCCCACGTTCGCTTCTATCCCAAAGGCCCGTGAATTTTTACGGAATAAAAAGTAGTCAATTTTTTATTCCAATACCCATATTTACCAAATTTCATAAAAATCCGTTCATCCGTTAAGACTTAAAGAGTGGACACACATACACACACACACACATTTGAGCATTTATTATATTATGTATAATAGTGGGAAATCGATTGGCTACGTAGTCTTAGGCGCTGTTTTGAAGCCTGTAGTAAATTTAGATGTTACATATTTATATTGCTTCGCTCGAAACGTAGTGGGAAGGCCAAAATTATATATTTTGATATTCGTTCGTGCGCGAGTTAGACCCGTTTAAATACTAATTAACATATAAGAATGGTGTCTGATCATTCTCTCATGTGGTGTTTGAGGTTGCGGACGAAAGTGGCTAAAACTCTTCGCTCTTTAGGTTATACCTAAGACATGGTAGCACATGAAACATCCCATTTTCCTTGGTATTTGGATGGGCAAGCGTGGCGTTTACCACTAGGCAATACCATTGAATTATTAGGTACCTAAATATTAGCACTTAACTGTACGCAAAAACACACACACAAAACAGTAACAAGACTTTCACTTCCACTTACCTGCTTATTCTTTTTTCTTATAACAAAGAAAACTGTGTCCAGAAGCTCAGTGAATTTGGCAAAGAAATACCACCATCCTAGTTCCAATAACTGAAAGGAGAAACAAGACAATTTAAGTATACCTACAGAAGAAGACCAATACTTATCGGAAACCCCGTAAAAGCGAGAATCTCGCCCCATCTCGGAACCGAGATATCTGTACTTCTATTTATTATGTATTCTTCCTTCCCTTATTTAATATCCTACAACCTTAGAAGGTGACATAATATTGAGCATAAAAGGTACCCTAATTATAGAAATAAATGAACATCCAAGTAAACTACTCCATAATTCAAGAAATATAAAAATAAGAAGCCTACAACAATGCTATTCTGAGACCTTTTCTAATTGATAATCGACAGGCTAAGTATAGGCAACAAGGCAGCTTTGCATTATTAATTTGAAATCACCCTATTTGTTGCCCACGGTGTCTATAATGGGAAAATCGATGAGCATCTAAGTGGAAACCCATGGTTGTTGGTTAATAGGTGGTTTCTGGTTGAAAACAAATTTAATTGGTCTCTTGTACCTGTAGATTTAGTCCGCGATTTCTTACGCGTATAATATCACAACTTGTGGCGTCATTTTATGGCTTGATATGCAGTTTTTAGCAAATTTATTTTCCGATGTCAATAATATTATTATGGCACGATAAACATACCGGTTCATAACCGCTGAAGTTACATAAAATGTTGAACGTAATAGACAATTTCAGATGCGTGACTACCTGGTAATTTTAGTAGTCTACGTGTTTTATTTGCAAAATGTCTTAATTTTTGAAACAAAAAAACCTAAAAGTTCCAGTTTGCAGTTCACATTATTGACCAACGCTACAACCAGTTGCTATTTTATTTTGCAACATGCTTTATGCGGTAGGTTGAAAACGAAACTGCGGAAAGTCAAATAAAACCATCGAAATTTCTGCAATTTTTCAGCAAGTAAATAGGCACTTACCATCAGGCAAAATACCCGCATAAACAATTATATTTCAAAATCTATTTATGTATTAATTTTGGAACTCATCAGCTTGGAATTGCTTATTAACATCTAAGCTAAGATAATATTTACGATTAATTATTTGAAGACAAAAATAACCATTTTATACCTTAACATTTTGCGTGTTGGAAGGATAACGACAGCCCGCGTAAATGATGCCATCCCGGAACAAATTTAAGTTAAAGACCTGGAATATAACATTTAATATATAAGATTCTGCATCAGCATCGAAAAGACTGATAGATGGAAGGGATTCTTTGAACAGGCAAAGACCCATGGAGGTTGTTAGAGCCACAGGATGGAAGAAGCATTCGTTGATGGGTTTTTGTTCAACTGCTCGATTGTTTTGAGCACCAGATACGTCAACTACGGTCAGATTCGGGGCAAGACTGACGCTTGCCTGTTAAGTAACCTATTCACTCGTAGCGTGAAACTTATCAAGTTTCAAACGACTACCACACAGATGTGATAACATCGCATCGTTATTTCGGCTGCACACTGCGGCACACTGCTGCATTTATATCTTCCTATATTTCTAGCCTTCTAAAACTGTTACATAACGCAGGTGTGCAGCGCGTGCATTATAATATAAGGTTTTCTAAAGTTTAAGAGGTAGTGCAAGAACGCTTGCAATATTATCGAGCCAGCTTCTGATGGTGGCTCTACACCCTGAGATAACATTCTTGCAGGCTTGCGTCAGGGGTTTATTAACTACCAATAGGGCAGGATGGTGAATGCCAACGTGATCTCGCCCTACTCCAGGCGAGTCAACGGCTCACCGGGGGTTTAGTGGGTTCAACCCCCACATACCCTTTCCGCCACCCCCGTGACGGTAGGAATAGTGCTAAGGCATTAGGGACTTTATAAAAAGCGGGGTTATTAACTACTTTACCTTAAAACAAATCATCACAGCTAGCAGCACTTGAAACCCATTATAGTACGAGATGAGGTTGTTCATCTGTATCGGTGGACGGTTCTTCATGATCCGCGGCCCGATTCTGATGAGCACCAGATAGGTCACCACCACGGTCAGGATCGGCATAGGGCTGGACATCATGAACCATGAGTCCACCAGCGCACCTGGTATTGGAACAGGTTTGGATTTAGTTTGTCTGTCGAATGAGGTACTTAACTAGCCTCCGGACAAACTTTGGTCAGGTCATCCAGAGAAATCCGACATACCCACGACTGTTTTCGGTAACAAACTACCTAGATGTGCCGCGTGCCCTCCGTAGCGCGGAGCGATGGATGCCCGTGCATAACTCACGTAAAGTTATTGGTGCGGAGCCGAGTATCGAACCTGGTGTCGATGGATTATAAAGCGCACAAGTAACCACTAGGCCACCGTCTCTCAGAGAATCGACATCTCTTCGAAATAAGTAATACTGTTCGATTTGAGATTAATTAGATACACGATACGTGTCTCGGAGAGACAACCTGAGTTTCAGCAGTACCTAGGTGATGACGTCATATACCTAAATAATGTAACAATCCGTGTTTACAGGTAAATAGTATAATCTGAAAATGTGTTGATGAAAATCATAATAGTATGAAAATTAGTTTTAAATAATGAATAGGTGGGAAGTACTTACTTTTCCCAACTTTCAGAGAATCCAAATATCGGTCCACTTTCTCCAAGTAACTCATGGTGATTTTTATCTGAAATCACAAGAATTATAACAATTATTACGGATATGTTGGAGCCAGGATGCCCAATATTAATTTGTAGTATTTATTTCCTCGATAATTTAATTATAAATTGGAGCCCAAAGTTGAGAATGGTTCTTTCCTCTATGATGGTACACAAAGTTACTCTATGATAGTATCTACTCTTCTACCTACAATAACATTGACTAACATCAGAGATAATTTCTAACAAAACTATTTCCATAGAGATGCCATAGAGTATTACTATCTTTTTATTGCCAATGCAGAATTTCATCTATGAATTTTGACAGTTGACAGATTACAGAATAACGGTGAAAAAATTTTGCGCCAGTATTTACCTAGGACCTACCTACCTATTTATGTGAATCAAAACAGTTTTTTATACAAAATTGGATTTTCGTCAATAATTTAACTAAGACTACTTTCACCTAGAGTTTTGACGGAAAGAGATTTATAAGTTCATGTTGTCTCAAACTCGGATTTATACACGGGAGGGTAAAAATTTACTTGTTTATACTTAATGGCTGACAAAATATAATGTATGTTTGCTTTATGTTTCTCATTTTGTCAAGCGTACGTTATTATTAGTACATACCTACCTAATGATTATACCCACGTCACGATCTCTTGTGATCGATGACGATTAGTACGAGTAGTACAGAGTATTATTAAAATTAAACGTGATCTGTTTGCGGAAAAATGGCGGGTGGTTTTATGAGTAAGTTCCCCTCTGCGCTAGTCTCGCTTTGCTATACTAGAAAAAATTCTAGGGCCGCTTTGCACGAATTTATTAAGCTATACGGTTGGAAAGAAAAGTGTTTTCGTAGTTTACATTTTGATTTTCTGAAGTACTTATACTGCGAAATGAATGCATGACAGTTTTGTTTTTTCAGTATTTTTGTGGTTGGTCCGACGGACATTTCTGTCAAGCAATACATACAAAATGTATGAGATACTGAAATTTTTATTTTTCGTGAAATTATCAGTAAATTCAATTCAATCATGTACTCAGCTATTGGGAGCGTAGGCAAATCCAACCAAGCAAATAAGGTTTCATACAAAATGCACACCATTTTCTTGAGCTCCAAAAACAATTGTGAACGTTATTGAATTTTACGACTATTTTCATAAGGAATTTGAAGTCTTTCGCGCCTCTACGTGCGACTTCCCCCAGTTTCTGAAACGTCAAGTGACAACAGATTAATTCTATTGCCATCCTTGTCATTTGTTTAGCGTTAGATAGAGACAACGATAGTTTTAATCTACTGTCAAAGCCAACTAGCGTTCTAGAAACCGGGGGTTAGTGTTGGGTCAGGCGATGGTAGGACTTGTGAGGATTCCGTTGTATCGATCAGGCATAGTGCTCCACTGACCTGAATATTGCACAGCCTCGAACACAGTTGACATCCCTATAGCAATTATTTACAAATATTATGATGTTTGTTATTGTAAAGTTTATTTGCACAAAAATAATGTAGGATTTTTTTGCACTAACTAACCCGGCAGACATATAAGCAATCATAATAAATTGCTCTATTATGGACTTAGTTATACATGAATCCTGTGAAAAATATTTTTTACGTTTTTCCGAATGTTCCCGGAAATTTCTTATACTATTATATTATGCTGCCAACAAGAGTATTATCGGTCCCAATTGAATGAACTGTATGACAAAATATGAAGTAAAATACATCATGACCTACCTAATAACCGACTTTTTACAATCAACAGAGCCGAAACAATAACATTATTTTATGTAGAAAATATTAATTCATAGTTAATTACTAAGTACCACGTTATAATCCCGTCTAATTATACGAGTTTATGGCACCCTTTATTATCATTGCCCGAGTCTGCTTTGTACAATGGGAACTGTCCGTATTTTTTAAAGTTAGTGAAATAAAATCAATTTCGAGTAATAGACACGCTGATCACAAAACATTTTTATTAAAAAAATAATTCCCAATGTCGGATATTTCTAAACAAATATGAATGACCTTGATTTATGAAAATGACGTCACCGTCGGAATATAAAAAATCTGACGCAGTGGCAACGGCGCTGGATGGTATTCTGCCAATGATGACGTCGGCATGCGAAATCTTAAAAAAGGTAGATTAATAAAATAACTATCCCATGGAAAAATAAAATATTCAAATGAGTTTCTTAAAATGGTCTATATTTTAAGTAAATGATAATCATTCAACAATGCTCATTAAATACTGGTGATCGTTAGAATTAACATAATTTATAGAGTTGTCTCTAACAAAACAAACTTATACTTGGTATGCTTGTCTCCAATCGCTTTCCCCTTAACGGCATACAAAGGGCAACAACGTCTTTTCATCCGTAATGACTGTATTTTCCACCTGTCATCTCCATCAGGTGACGCTGTACCCTGGATCTGGACGTCATTAGGCCTCGCTCGGCTGCCTGGCCTACTCCCATTCGCACGATTCAAGTGGGCTCTCCATCAATCAGCGTAAGAATAGGCGAGGCCTGTTTTGCAAAGTTTACCAAGACTTGTCGACTTGTGAAACTTTGAGGAAAGTTCACAAGTAATCGGACTTTATTTGGTTCGTTATAGGCAGAGGACATTTTTTTTCATTATATTATTTTGACGTTTTGCAACAAAGTAATAATAATATATTTTATCGACGTGCTAAAGTGCTCTATTTATCATTATTCATAGTCACTATATTAACACTACAAACAGCCACAGAATAAGAAATACAATAAAATTCAATAAAATTTAGAAATAATATTATAAACATTTATTTGACCTTATATCATTTATTAAATATAAATTAAATAAAATAAAACAAACTAAAACTAGCTTAAACTAAACCTTACAAATCTAACAAAAGTGGGTGTCCATGTGGCATGGTACCAAAACATTCTTATCTGCGACCTTACTTTTTATCACTGTGATGGAACAGAATAGGCCTTCGCATAAATGTCCATACCGTATGATTATTGCATCGCTGACATAGAGTTAGATCTATGCCGCGGACACGCATTACGGCCATTGTAATGATAAACGTTTTGGATTTTATCATATACTTTCAACGTCAAATGAAGACATTTCTCATTACGATTCTGTATCCGCGCTCAGCCCGCTGCGCTGGCTTTGCTTTCTCTGTTACTGAAAACACTTGTACCAAAAGACTTGTAATATTAGAAAGTAGGCCCTTCCAACAATAATGTTACTTGAATAAGCATGAACGCGAACGGTGCCCCGTGATGTAGGACGAATGTGCAAATTACCGTGTCTGGGACTAACTAAACAACCGATGGCTGTTTTTGACTTACGAATGAAGGGCATAATAATAAGTACTTATAACGTTTGTGGGATAATATTATGACTACATGACACTTATATGAACAAAAATGCCACGTAATATGGCGCCTGAAGTGTCACGATCTCATGATTCTTTTAGAAGTTAAAGATCAATTAATAAATATTATTGATATTTTTTTCTTTTTAAATGTGTTTTTTTAGTGGGTACCACTTACAGACATAATTTTACATGCACCTCACACACAGACCAGAAACAAATATTTGTGGATCGCACAAATATTTGTTCCAGGCGGGAATCGAACGCACGACACCAAGCGCAGTAGTCCGATTGCTCAGCCACTACGCCAAACGTGCCGTCCAACTGAAATCTGAACTGGGAAAATCAAACCTGGGAACTATTTATCTTTACCTTTAAATATCTCAGAAGCGTGGCACTTTAGGAACCAGTTTATAAAAAAAAATGGTATCCCGTATCCTATTATAAGTACTCTATTGTAAAAAAAATATATAACGTTGGAGGGTGAATATGCCAGCTCCCATACAAAATGGCTCGAACCTCTTTGTAAACAGTGGCAATGTATGAGATTGTTTTTCCCAATTGTTGCCGGTAGGAACCTAACCAGTACTAGTAATTGGGAACATAATTGACAGCCTTTATAAATGAGCCTACTCAACTGCAAAGCGTGTGGTTCCGTGTTCAATTCCTGCGCAGGGCAAAATATATGTGTGGACCACAATACGTTTCCTCTGAATCTACGGATTTGTGGAACCGGGGTCCTTGTAGTTCTTGATTCCCTAGTCACAAGGAATATAGTTACGGATCAGAATCTCCATTACGTGATCGTAACGCCTTATTAATTTATTTCTTTGCGGTTAAAGCAAAATAATATTTTGTTCTAATAAAACTATCTCTCCACTGTAACACGATCTTCTTGAAATCGATATCAATTTGTTTATTACCAATTTAAATAGGATGTCCATTACGAGGATTGCCAGTAGCGGATACAATTAGCTTTAATGGAAAAATTGCTTTTGGAATTCGTGTAGGCGTTTGTTATTTATACGTGAGTAAGGAAATATTTTCATAATACCTATGAGACCCCTAAGCAATCATAGTAATTGAGAAAAAAATATTCATCTATAAATAACGTATACCATGCAAATGATGCCCTACCAAATGTACTACTCGTAAATTATAAACAAAGTACCGATTTAAACTTTTTCTGTTCTTTTTTTTTAATGGCATTGGATTAAGGTTAGTGTTGATTCAGCAAATAATAAAAAAACCTAGATGCATACTTTATTACATATTGGCGTTGCATCTGATCGATTAAACACTATTTATCGAAGGTTGCACCGCATAATAATTTACACCTATACAGACGTATCAACTGTCCTGTCAACTGTCAAGCCATTCCCAAAATATAAGAGGAAATTAATTACCATACTTCTGTCTCTTTCATGAACTTTCCCATGTTTTTATAGATTCTGCTATTCGGAGCGGAGACGAATCTAACAAAGCAAATACCATGAAAATCAGTCCGGTTGTTTTTGTGTTATAAATGGTGTAACTAACACGGCTTTATTAATTATAATCCTATATATACTTAGAAGAATAACACATAATAATTATATACAATAGAAGAAGATACCATAGGTTAAAGTTTCAGATAATCAAATTTCAGTTACCAAAATCCAGAAGTAAGAACAAGTAGGTACACACGTAGTCAAGTGTCAGTAATCTAATATAGAAATTAATGAATGATGGACTGTCCTAGTCGCTGTAATGACAGGTAGAAGCAAAAAGGTAAAATGTTACCCTTGAATTTGTAAAGGACGATAATTTGGTGATCCGCGAATCCACCGCATAGGGCCGCAATGCGACAGCTCAAATTCGGTCATACGTGCTAATGGATAACGCCAATTTTAACTTTATCTAACCATTTTCAGTTCAATAAAATATAGCACTTGAATAAGCATGTTACTGAGGCGAACAACCATCGATATACCACCCACGAACAACTCATTCACTTGAAGCTAAGCTCTACGTCCGCCTATTCTTTACTAGCCGCTGGTAAAAAGTGTGCTAACCCTATGTTTGTGTCCGCAAAATTCACAAATCAGTCGATAGTTTGACTATATCAAACCCCCAAGGCACATTTAAGATTAGATAAGACATAAAACAAATAAAACTGAAAAACAGTCAATACAATAAACAGTTTTTGGTACGTGAGTAATAACTTGGAAGCACAGGTACGCACCAATTTTGAGATACATACAAATTGTTAATCTTTGAAATAGATAATTTTTGAGATGAATAGAAAACAGTGAATGACATGTGATTTGTATGACTTGAGTAAACCACACAATATGCTAAGAAGTATAGTAGGTACAGTCGGTCTCAACAGTGGTTGAAAATTGCAATAAATAATTATTAGTGTGAACCACAAGTATAAGTATAAGTTTGTGTGAATACTAGAATCATTTATGAAAATTATTAATTATACAAGGAATCTATAATCTTAAGACTTCAGGATCTATAAAAAGTTTATTTTTACGTAAAATATAATTTATAGTAATAAGTGCTACGGTACGTAAAGTAGAATTTTAGGCTTATTCCACAAATTTCCTGGCAGTAACCACTGCGCAGGGGATTTCTGGACTTTTTGTCCATTTATCCCCTGTTTATTAATGTAAGGTACTTTTCCTTTGCAAATACATACACAGGGCTGCCACTGTTCGTTAAAATTAGATCAGCTGTTTTAGAGTAGGTAGGTACATGTCGTTACCAAGTTAACAAAGAACACAGTCACTGAAAATTTTACATAAAATGTTAACTGACATGTTACGAGTTTTCAGTAGTTTTCAGTAATATTCGCAGTACATTTGCATGTTTTGCAAAGAAACCAAAAAGTAATGATAGGTATAAAAGGAGAAGTTTCATGCGTTAAATCAATCACAATATTATTTAAAGTGTGTATGTAGGTACATATGAAAAGAAATAATTGAAACCTTTAAATTTGTATCCTATGCTTATTTATTTTACATAATGTATGTTGGTTTACTTCTATTTTGCCTAAATTCTTTATTGGGGATCCGGCAGCGATTGTTAAGAGCCAGACCCTTTTTTTTAGGGGGGGGGGGGGGGAAATGCCTTCGCACTTCCCTGAGCCAGCCCCTGGGACAAGAAGCATGCTTACCACCTTAAGCCCTTCAATTACATCAGCACTTAAAACCTAACTGGACAAATACTAGCCTATAAATTATAATTTAGTAAAAAAAACTTTTACGTATAATAAAATAAAAGGATGAAAATTTTATAAAAATATTTTGTTTCCTCGAAAATTATAACCGTTTATAGATGACTAACTCAACTACAACACACTTTCAACTTCTGTTATCCGTTGTTGAAAAATGTCGCAAAGAGCCTTGGGAGGCCTGAAAACTTTGCCACTAGAGGTCAGCTGCGATACCTCATACGACACAGAAAAAAGTTTTGAAATTAGGTTCAAAAAGGGCTAGTAATAGCAATGCATTAATTAAACAAGGTACTTCGTTCATTACAAAACATTTTCCGTGTTATTCAACAGTCGAACAAGAGTGTGTCGGTCCACGCACAGTATTGGGTTCCGTGAGTAGCGAATAATATATCAGAAACTCTTGAACATAACAATAAATCTTGTACAAAATAATTTTTGTCGTATTTACGCTATGTGTGTCTTTCGAAACTCATAACTCTCTAAATAGGTACGCACCTAAATAAAAAGTCATAATCCATAGTCTAATTTTTAAATACTATTTCAATATTTTTAACGATAGTTGTGTTCGTTGAGTTTTGCGTTTGGAGTGACACCCCATATTTTTTTAACGTAATTTTACGACTTAACTGTATTTACTGTAATACTATATAGTAGAAGCCATCTATCTGTCAAATGACAACCACGTAGTCCTCAATAAGTCACAGACAGCCATACACGCTTATAAATTAACTGTGCTAAGCAATCGGACGGACGTCGGACATGCCAAATTTATGTGGGCTCCGTTCTTCCCATTTGGCAATGGAACCCTAAAAAGGCATTTGAATTAATTCACAAAATAATCTACATTGAATCGGAACTGTCCTCGTGCATTGACCCGATTCTGCTTCTCATTGTTTAACTTGAAATAGCATTAAACTGATCTATATTTTAAACTAAATGTAAATACATTTTAACACTCCTTGCCACATTATCTGTGTAGAATTATTACGCACAATTTTAAAACACTGAAAGATTTGTCAATCCTATTCTTTTCGTGATTTGGAACATTTCTTTGTCGATTGAGGCATAGAAATTGAGATGAAGATTGAGGCATATACCATGGTAATCCCATTAATCTGAGGGTATTACTGACTTCTAATGTCCAACACATGTCAGAGTTGGTAAGAATAGTCAGGCCACCCAAGGGCTTCTGACATGACTTGTACAGCTATCAAATGATAAGTAACCTACAGGCAGTGTATGATCTATGCTTACCGGGAATGGAGCGATAGGAGACAATGTGTTTTGATGCGTACGTATGGTTATTTAGTGTTGAAACACTCGGAATCTAATGCTTATAACAATATTATTATTCATTATCCACGGAAATGTCGACGTCGCGGTAAACAGCTAGTTCACTTTACATGAATTATTAATTCTAAATGCACTGAAACGACTATTGTGAATGCTTTAAAAGTAAATTCAGTGTATTACATATAAATATGTTTAACTGGTTTTCGAATTTATTTCATTTAAAGAACTTGGTGTTAATTTGTAGGAAAGTGCGTTTTAGAATCACACAGTGAAAGTTCGTCTGTCACTTTCATTGAAGTCGGTTGAAAAAAAATCCATTGTGATTTGACCATTTTTAGACATAGCTATCTTTAGTCCGTTTAAAATGTAGAATATAAGGATCATAGTAACAGCAGATCATACCATCAATAAGCTGAGAATTCTATCAATTGATTTATGAAAATTAGTCATTGGCCGTACAAGTAACCGTAAATTAAGCTACATATTATGTAGCTTTAATCCCGCCAAAAATTCGTCTGATCAATGTTGAATTATTAGGGGACAGTGGTTTTCATAAATTTGTTAAGCATAATTAGGGGGTATATTACTGTTTTGGGATATATTAGCTAGGTTTTCAGGGGGGTGTTACTATACAAGATTACGTCATCAGTCATCGAGCCCACATTGATCAGACGAATATATGGCGGGATTAAAGTTACAATATCTGGATGACGGAGCTTTGCTCGGTATTTTTTTTTTTTTTATAAATTGTGTTTATTATATTTAAGTACGAATTACTAATAAAATGATGAAATATGAATAATATTTTTCGATCTTACCGATAAAATAATCAAAAAATATGAACTGGTTATTTAAAGAAAAAAATCATAAAAAACATGAATAAAATTACATTTTCTAAAAATGATTCCTAGCTAGATCGATTTATCGCCCCCGAAACCCCTATATACTGAATTTCACGAAAATCGTTGGAGCCGATTCCGGGATTCCAATTATAATTCTATATATATATATACAAGAATTGCTCATTTAAAGATATAAGATATATTTCTACTTCATTGTTTTTTTCATAATTCAATTGCTCCATATTATGTTGGAGGCCTCTTTACACTATCGGTATCGATTGTTATTTATTGGTTTGGTAGCCTTTGTAGACCTACGCCAGAGATTTGTGGTCTGACATACTCTAGCTAACACAACATCTCATTTGATAAACAAACAACAATGCTTCTTTAGGAACCTAATTGGAAGTTAAAAAAACATGCTGCAATGCATTTGTTTATACCTATTTCCATATAAAAAGTAAAATTACAGAGTAATCTAATGCGTTACATTTTATCAGTAGATTATACACGTAGGTATCAACAATGAAGTTACCAATTAAAATAGAATAGAATTGAAATAAAATTAACATTAAACGTTAACAGTAATTATTGAAGATAAAAATGGAAAAAGTATTAATTGCGGAGGTCAAGGCCAACACTTTAAACACATTGTAGGTACTTATAATGTACTTATACTAGTTCTAGGAAATGACAGTACTTGTAAAGACAGACATTAATAACATTAATATAAATATTTATATTCCCAGTTGTCCCTGCCAGCCCCGTCCCTATCGGCGACAAGTGGGAAAAGTTTTCCCGAACCTCGCCCCAGGTGACAAAATGGCAAAATATAATTCTCGATTGTCGCCTGCAGTGATTACACCCCTATGTATATATATATATATAATATTGGTGCACTATCTTCTCCTACGCCTTATAAATGACGTTTATTTCCCACCTTAGACAGAAACCCATTTCCAGGGAAATTTGAACTCTTCAGTCTAGCTACTATTTATTTTAATGAAAAGCCGGGTATACATACATTACGAAACTATTATAGTGGCTACGCATGATGAAACGAATTTCATGAAACTAGTTGTAGTTGATACACTTGTAAAACGCGGTTTTGCCAAGATATAGTTTGCGCTGCGGTTTGATTCGAGTTTTGAGTTTGAGTTCGTTCACCTACAGACAGAAATTGTTACAACTCACCCAACATTATCTTCACCATTTTGAGTATCATAGATCGCAGAATAACGCCTAGTTCATTCAATTATTTTTTTTGGATTATATCTCAGTTAAATCAACTAATCGTGCCAAAATAAGCACGAAATTCCGAAGAAGACGATTGCTTAAAACCAGATGGTGCAACGCAATTATCAAGCTGTTTGCATACCAAGCTATGCTCGCTAAGCTTAATTCTTCTAGCTGTTCCAACTAGGCCAAATGCCACTGACATTGTGTTCAAACAACTATAGAAATAATAAAAACTGCCACCTACATACCGAGTGTGATAAATAAAATATTTGATTGAAAGTGATTTTTCCGCCCCCGTGGGCGGCGACGACGGAAGACTGGATTTGAAACACTAAATAGCCGCTAGCCTAGATATTACTGCATATTACAAACGAAGATATTATTATCAACTTACGGAAAATGAAAGACAAGAATATTTGATTTTAAAAAGAGAGAAAAGTTTACTAAGTCATTTACCTGAGTAAATGGATTCATAAATTAAATCGATGATGTTTTGGATGAGCTGTACTATTAATAACCAGAAAGTACATAAAAGTACGCTTTTCATTGCTCAAATATTATATTTGTTGGTTCAATTAGCTTAGATATAATAAATTATAGATTACGAAGAGGGGTTTAAAAACAATACTTATCATTTCCAATGACATCTTGAAAATAATTATGAACGTGACGTGCTTGAAGCCCGATTATAGAAAATATACTACTTTGTCTAGTTTTGCAAGGTATTGTTATGTTTATTTATATAAGACCCGTTCAGTGTAATAAATAATGATCTGTTTGTATAAAATTAATTCTACTAACAATATTAGAATATAAACTTACCGACAAATACCAAAACGAAATAAAAATGTAGTTGTTCACTCTAATAACAATACTGAATTTGACGCCAACGAACGTATAAAATATAGTAAACTGAAGCCTTAACTCAACTACCCTTACCCTGTGACATAACACAAAAATTTATCAGCTGATTGCGCCGCTACGGCCGCTTACCCAAAACCTTACAGAACTGGCACTCCAAAACACTATCCCATTACAAGACAAATTTAACTCACCGGTCAACAGTCCCAATCGCAGATGAACCAGTAACTAGCGAGTTAGCTTAGCTAGGGGTAAGCGGACGGGTCGTGTGTCTCGCCACACGGCTCGGGAACCACTGCGGCATATCGACCGTGGCTGAACGGACCGGCACGCGATGTACAGGAGTCCTAAGATGTCCTACTTATGTCTGTCAGGTAATATAATTTACCCATTTCCATGACAGTGCGTATGTTAATTCTGTGGTTGTAGCTAGCTATAGAAAGGTTTGGCGACGGCACTGGAGTTAAATGTGGTGGAGAATTCATTGTTTTTGAACAATAAACGAGTACGTGACACGATCGGATACAAATCTTGAGTCCTAACTAGAATTTTCTGTCAAGTGAATCAGGAACTATGAGGGCCATACCCCATATCTCAAACAATCCATTAGCTGCACCACGATCATCAGCGAGTAGAAACTCTCTCGACAAAACCATCGGTCCTCGAGCGCCAGTCTCATTCTAAGCTGAGCATCTTTAGCCTGTAAAGTATTATAAAAACCCATATCCGCCACTGTTGGGCTGGAGCTTACCATGACGTCTTATTGCGATGTAATTGAGGACCTAGACAGAATCGGTTTAATACGTATTCGCACCATGAAGTCGTGTTGTGACATCTCGACGCTCAATTTAGGTTGATTTTAAATCTAAAGGGATTGACGTTTACCTAAGTGATATCGAACGTCATGTATACTCGTATATTACTATTACATATTTAAAGTGAATAAATTCTGTTTAGGTCCTCAATTTGATCGCAATAAGACGTCATGGTAAGCCCTCAGGTCTCCTCGCACTAACGCGAGGAGGACTCGATAGAATTTGGCCATAAAGCACCCAGAGGCCCCGGTCCGGATTGGTGGATAACACACCTACGAAATCTCGGACATATTGTGGTTTCCTACCTTTCCTAAATTGCTATGGTTTACACTAATAAGGGCCCTCCCTACACGGGATGGTAACAATTAAAAAGTCTGTCTCTGCACTGAATCAGATTTTTTGGGACGATGATTAATAATTAGACATTCTTTAAGATTGGAGAATCCTAGTTATGGATCAGGTCAAGATCTACCTATAGTTGTTATGTGATCGAATAGCATTATTCATTTTAATAATATTGAATTTTACGTCCCGCTAAAGTCAAGAGTGACGCAGTATATTTCCAAAGTAGATACCTATTTACTTTACCTGAAGATATTTTCAGTGCCACATCACGCCAAATCATTGCAGTTCTTCTCGGTGAGCTGGGAGCGTAGAAGTCGTAAATGATAGAGATCAGAGTTTCAAGTAATGTTCACGACATTTTCGCGCATAATATCCTATCCAAGTTTATAAGTGCACTACATCGCAGGTGCACAACATTGAGCATTTTGTTATGCACCGTAACATTTAGCTAGGTTCTTAGTTAAGTAGTTCAGAACACAGTCCATAGATGGCGTTAAATTGAAACAAACAATTTGATTTCATGATTAATAAAATCTAATAAAATTTAAAAGCTTATTTATTTTGCTATTTCTAAGTTGCCTCGGACTACAATACAATACAAAACAAAATATTTTTAACTTGATCTTCGTACATAGCGACTTATTTTACAACAATTCCAATGAATATTTATATAAAAATGATCTTTGTGATAAATTAGGTAACAAAAATTATTTCACTACACTAACATACAAACAGACAACCTAATCACTATTATAACATCATAACAATAAGGATGACGAGTTTTAATAATATCCATTTATAATTAAAATGAACGATTTAGGTACCTTATAAAACTCAATAAATCAGTGTCTTTGAAAATTTATAGAGAAATAAAAAATAATAGAAGTCCTGTAGTAAGTACAATCGCCCACGACGATTTTTTTTAGCAACAGCGATTCTTGAACGCGCCGAAAATGCCGTCGTGAGCAGTCGCCCATAATAATCCCAAATAAAATCATCAGCTAAAAGTTTTGTATTTACCTACAAATAATGTCAAAGTATAATGTACCTACATTATGTATCTATTAGCGCATGCCAAGTTAATAACGCTAACTATTAGCAGATTTTACTAATTCTATAGCAGATTCTACTAATTCTATAACTAGCAGATTTTACTAATTTTAAGTACTAAAATCTATATTTATTTGAAACTAGATGCGCCTCGTGGTTTCACCACCGTTAACTACTATCCCGCGGGAACCGTTAATATTTACGGGATAAAAGTAGCCTATGTCACCCGGGGATAGTGTAGCTTCCCAACAGTGAAAAAAATTTTCAAATCGGTTCAGTAGTTTCGGAGCCTATTCAATGCAAACAAACAAAAAATCAAATCTTTCCTCTTTATAATATTAGTAAAGACAAGCTGGCCCGACAGACGTTGTCTTGTACGACTATCGCCCAAAATTAATATTGTATCTTCTATCCAAGACTAAAATCGATCTTGGATTGCTGCCTTCATAAACCAATCCACGGATAGTTATTGGCACGTTTGACCCTAAAATGGATTGTGATATCAATCCCAGATAGCAAAATTTGGATTGGGATTGATTATTAATTTCGGCCGTTAGTCAACTCGTTCCAAACAGAATGTTTGAGAATATTGATTTTACTTATCTTTTACCTACACTTAAAGCCTACTTATCTTTTTTATTGATTTTCGTGAAGTTTTCCCATGTTTTTATAGATAATCTGCTCTCAGAATGGAGACGTATCCAACAAAGCAAAGAGCATGCAAAATATTTTAATATCGGAAGCCAGTCCACCTCATCCAATAATAATAAATTGGTTTCTGGTCTAGGTGTTAAGTGTATGTGAAATTATATGTCTGTAAACGGTACCTACGACACAGGAGAAATCCTAGTGTGGGGATATGTTAAAAAAATACAACATAGCGACCTACTTGATACATACTTAGGTAGGTATTGTATAAGGTAATTTCATTATCATTTTCCTACAGGTAAAGTAACATTTTTTTTTCTCTTTACTAATGAAAGCAACAAAAAACGTGTTCAGAAATCGATAAAGAGGAACAGCGTCATACAATTTGTCCGGAAACACGGCCGACGTGCCACTTAAGGACCGACACATGTCATGTACGCACTGTATATACTCGTGCCATTGTATTCTAGGACGGCTATGTTTTCTCTCTCCTAGCGATGGGCAAGTCTGAAACATCTCAGTCGATTGTTTCTATATCTAGATGTATCTCGATGATTTTATCTCGAATAAAACATTTGAATGGGCCCACTGGGATCGAATTTGGACAGCGCATATCGACACGAAATCGAGTAAGCGAAGAACGCAGCGGCGAGTCAGTCGACTTGGAACAGTCGTTGTGAATCATTGGTTGTGATTCATGGGAAATTTTTAGATAAAGCCAGTCACCAATTTTATTTGCTAACGTACTTAATGTTGCGTTTTGTTTATGACTTGTACAATGTACTCGTACATGCAAAGAGTTATTTTAATCCAAGAAAAACATGCTATTACACCAACGAAACTAATTAAAACACGGGTTATAGGTCGTAGTCACTATCGTTACGCGAAGAGAACGCTATTGAGCTGGTATAATATATACCTGCCTATTAATTGTTTGCGAATTTATCACGTCTGTTGAATTTTCGGACAGTCTAAACTCTGTTTGGACTTTTGCGTGCTTAGCGGTAGTTCTCTCGTAACATCATTCGCTTGAATGCTTACTTCAGAATAACAATGAGTCTAATTTTTCATGTTTTTATTCCATTTTACGGTCTAAACTAGGATAGTAGCCATTTTCTTTAGGGAACGCTTTTATTACGTCTAATCCATTTTCTTTGCCAACAATATGCCCATTTGGTAGGTCAATTTTAGGTCCATTTGATGGTCTATTTTCATGTCCAGATCCATTTTCATGTCCACTACCATTGGCATGCCCGTTTTTAAGTTCTTTGGCTGGTACTTGAGGTTTTAGTATGTAGGTTTTAATATAGAAGTCGACAAATAGGACTAGGATGAAGAGGTTCTGGGGCAAGAAAACAGCGGCAAGCCATCGGGGGTACTGGCAATCGGGTATGAAGACGATCACCCCCATATGGACTACACACCAGAAGAACTGCACCTGAAAATATAATTAGGTATGATACATTTATGAAGCAAAGTAATAGAAGAACACCTAAAATTAGAATAAACATATTGGAAAGCGAAAGCCTACCCCGAAGGAAAAATATATGACTGTACCTAGTCAGGTCATACATTCTGTCACATGTTTTATATAAAATAATTGAAACAAGTTTATTCATTATGTAACCATTTATATACCAAAATGAACTTAACAAAACATAGATTCTTATGACACCAAAGTTTATTCAAAATGACCTCCGTGATTTTGAATACAGGCCTTCAATCTGCGCGGCCAGTCGTCTATCGCAACAAGAACGAGGTCCATGTCAATATCGGCGGCTGCCTTAATCAAGGATGTCTTGAGTGACTCCAAATTGGGATGAGGCTTTGAGCACGCCTTTTCCTCCAAGTGTTGCCATATCTTGTAATCTAGCGGATTCAAATCTGGACTGGAGGAGGGCCAGTCTTCGTGCCGGATGAAGTCGATTTCACGCGCCGCCAGCCAGTCTTGTGTGCTCTTCGCTCTATGAGCTGGCGCCGAATCTTGTTGGAATACCCAGTGCCTGTTATTAAACATGGTATGAGAAACAGGTTCCACAAGGTTCGTCAGGACTGTATTTTGATACACAACTGCATTCGTTTTTACACCTTTCTCACAAAAATGTACCTCTGTTAAGCCCCAATGAGACACTCCCAACCATACCATGAGCGAGGATGGAAAATGACCTCGTTGGACACGCGGAATACGGTTGCTCGCTTCTTCACTACTGTGTGCGTACACCTTATCATTTTGTTTGTTGTAGCTCTCTTCTACGGTAAAAATTTTTTCATCCGAAAAAAGAATTTCCCGATATTTTTTCCCGCGTACCGCTTCAACAAAGCGCGGCATCTCTTCAGTCTCAGGTCCATTAGACGAGCATTCAAATGATGTCCTGTTTTTCTTCGATATGCCCGAAGCCCTAAGTCTTCATTTAACACCCTTTTCACCGTGGTTCTGCTTAATCCCATCTGAAGGGCCAACAGTTTCTGCTTACGTTTGGGATTTCTTTGAATTCGCGCCTTCACAGCTTTTATCACTGCTGGAGTCCTAACAGACCGAGGGCGACCACTTCTTGACCTGTCATCTACACTAGAGTCTTCATTGTATCGTTTGATGGTACGATAAACGAATCTCTTGGTTATATTCAAATTTTTCAGTATGTCAAAAATTTGAATTGGCGCGTAACCGCAACGATGCAACGCAATAACTGCAACACGGTCTTCTTTAAGCGTCCACTCCATATTTAAAAATGAGTAAAATTCTAAAAAGTATACATTTTTATTTTCATGAACAATTCGAAATTCGAATTCAATAAACTTTTTTGTGGCCAGCATTCTAAAAGAAAAGTTTTTACTGTGTGACAATACTTATGACCTGACTAAGTATATGCATGTATGTAGAAGTATTAAGTGAATGTCATACTTACAATCTGCAACTGGGTGATGTATTTTTTCCACCACAATGAGTTCTTGGCGCTTGGTACAGCCACCGTGTACAAATAGTAAGAGTACATGACAACGTGCACGAACGCGTTAATCACTCCTACCAGAGTGCCGTGGCCTCCTGAAATTGAAGAAAACAGGGAATGAATTTTATTTGCAACTGGGTTTATACGCTATAGAAGTCGACGGTAGAGGTGGACGTTGACGGACGTACCACGATCAAATTGAGGACGTGTTAAGGAAAGGCCAAGTCAAGAGTACACATAACCGGAGAGAATGTATGAAGCAAATCATGAGAGTGGAAGAAGCGAAAGAGGTGTGTCAGGATCGTAACATGTGGAAAGGTATGACTGTATGTATGTATGTATGTTTATACTAGTTACATTCGCGTGTGACGTCAAAACAAACAGAAGCAGATACCGAAACGGTATGCTATGGAGTTGTAGCAAACGCAGACGTGTATGACTACACAAATACCGACACGGATGCCGACGCGGACTTCAACGGTGACGCAGATGCCAATGCAGACGAAGCTTATAATAATCTTCTATATTAATAAAAGAAAGTCGTGTTAGTTACACTTTTTATAACTCAAGAACGGCTGAACCGATTTGGCTGAAAATTGGTAAGAAGGTAGCTGAGAACCAGGAAAAGGATATAGGATACTATTTATCCCGTTGCCACGGGAAAAAAAATTAAACTGGGAAAAATATATTGAATCGGGTTGTACAGTTAACTACTGACACTCATTTTGACAGTTGATAGCTGTCACTCAGTTTGACAGCTGGGGCAGGAAGTGAGGGAGAGGGAGAGGGAGAGATACAGAGGGAGAGGAAGAGAGATAGAGTGCGAGGGAAAGAGATTGATATAGAGGGAAAGAGATAGAAGGAGAGGAAGCTTTTTCCCATAGAGACTATGACAGGACAACGTCTGTCGGGTCAGCTAGTGTTGTATTATTATGTAATCAGTCAAACCTATAAAAATAGTTTTGTCTGCCAAAATCAGTCACACACTTTGCACATACAGACATTGGCACTGATTATGACTGGTTTTGGCAGTTAAAATTAGTAGTAGTAGTACGATATAATATTTTTTTATTATACTAGCAGACCCGGTCACGCGTTGCTGTGGCTAAGGTTTTTGTTATTGCGACTATAAATTGAGATGTAAGCTATCCTATCTGTTAAGTCAGATCGAACTGCACACGGTGTGCAAATTTGATTGAAATCGGTTAAGTAGTTTAGGAGTCTATAGCGGACAAACAACGTGACACGTAATTTATATATATTAAGATATTTTTCCTGGAATTGTGTTTTTTGTTTTTACCTGGGAAGTACGTAACAGCTCCCCAAATGAGTGCGGCCATGCCAGCGTGGTGGTAGATATGTAAGAACGAAATTTGTTTGTTCTTTTTTCGTAACACAAAGAAGACCTGAAACCAAAAAAACATTTAAATTTTCTTGCAGTTGTACATAATTTCGTGATGTTAGACAAAAATGTTTAAATTCGATATAATATATTGGGGAGTTTCATTTCCGCATATGCCCTAGTATTTGAAAATTCATCATTCAGACTTTTTAGGTTATGTAGACATTTTCGAAAAAATGAAACTTCGTGTATCGACGCGAGGTTCAGGTTGTTTTGTATAAAACTATTTCACTGCTATACTACGGTGCCGTACCGAATTGTTTACGAATATTGAGGATGTACCTTCTTTCGACATTACTCAACAAAAATATAAAACAACCCAGCAATCAACTGTCGAACTTACTACACAAGAATTAAAATTAACGTTAACTCGTGTTACTTTCGAAAGAATTCTATTGTTTGATAATTTTAATGACATGCTTCCTTAGTTGTTAGGTTTTATAGTTCACACCTGTTTAGAATAACAAATTCCAACAACGGTAAGGAAAAAATCAAAGGTGGCTAAGTAATTGAGTTCTGGTTTTATTTTTGACTAGCGTTCCTCCCCAGCTTTGCATGGTAGCAAATTATCACGGTGATCAAAATTTAAAATTAAACAAAAGGACAAAGATAAAGAAAGATGAGCCAGCATCAAAAGAAGATTAATAAAACAAAAAAAAAAGAAACAAAGTAATTAAAATGAAAAATAAATCAAGTGAAGTGTCTGGATAGGGAAGTCAAATAATCAGTCCCACAGTAGTTTCCCA
Organism: Hylaea fasciaria; assembly: GCA_905147375.1. NCBI lineage: Eukaryota > Metazoa > Arthropoda > Insecta > Lepidoptera > Geometridae > Hylaea > Hylaea fasciaria. The sequence continues at coordinate 11,292,563 of LR990197.1, forward strand.
GATTAGCATTTGATATTGAGATTAGAATATGAAAAAGAATAAATTAAAAAATGACATCCCCGTAGATTTTATTGGTGCTGTCTTCTCTAACGGGCGTATTCCGAAGCACTGGTAGAGTGAACGGAGTTTCCTTTTCCTGTCCAAAATCTTGGTACAGTGCTTGAAAGGGAAAAATCCTTTTTTCAAACTCAAACCATAATCAATTACTGTTTAATTTAATGTATCATACTTTATGTTTTTATGATTCTCTTTGTTAACGAGAATTAGCTGTTTGACTTGTAAAAGTGCGATTTAATTGCCTATTTACAATAAATGCTTTGACTTTGACTTTAGCGTAAACATACGTTATAGTCTGTAGGTAGGTACATTGAGTAAGAATAGATGGCTGAACTGAATATAATTATATATTATATAATGATTTGGTCAGTTTTCGCATCATTTCAGTTTATCTGTTTTACATATTATGCTTGCAAAATTTCAGCCCAATCGTAGCGGTTCAAATTTATCTTCGAAGGTTTGAGTTCAAGATACTACCCTGAACGAAGTCTCAAGCAAGAGCTAGTACATTGAGCACTCACAGTGTCCATTAAGTCAATGATCTTCGTCATATAGTAAAAGTATGAGACTCCAGCGATGGCCATGGCGTGGGGCGACGTCGACTCGTCGACAGGCTCGCAAAACCATTTATAATTCCAACCCCACGCTAATATTATACCCTGAAATACAAAGTATTAAAATATTTCATTAACCACGGCGTTTGAAAGTTTTTCAAAGCGTCCAGTGACCTCTGACGCGGCTTACCGAGTACAAAATCGAAGAAATTTTATTATAGCTTCCTAACTAAAGCGCGGGCCATTGGAAATATCCTATAGATAAATGGGTTATTATAAAAATTACTTTTAACCTGGTTTTTGTCATACCTGTCCAGTTCCATGACCAGCCAGTGTGAGTTCGGGACATAAAACGCGTTTACGCAATGGTTGCGTTTTTCGAGTACTTCACAGACATATAACAGGAAGTAGACTGGTCGGTCATTCTAGATACCAAGAGCTAGATGAAATGTCATTCTGGCAGGGCCGAACTGAACTATCATGACAACTGTTACTATGCATAGTTCATATATCTAAACTAAGATTAATATTCGTGCTGATTAAATGTTATTTACAAGTAGAATTAACTGATAAAATGTTGGTAGCGTCACTCATCAATATTATGAAAGTCGACCTTACGATTGGATTCACTAAATATCTTTAATGCCCGGTCTACATCCTTATATGTCTGTGGAGTAGTCATTATGAACATGAACAGAGATGTACAGAGCCTCTGTAAAACATGCACTTTTTAAGCAAATAATATAGGTACAGTAGTACCCAACTGATATGGCTTACCGATGTACCTGCGCAGAAAATAAATTTTCAAAGCACGGGAAATGCTATTGACCGCTATTGGTCGGTAGCCGCCGCCATCTTAGCGAGCTTAGAGTGAGATGGAACTAACAGCTGCAGTGTATTATGAACCTTATAATAATGATCTTAGGTTGATTGTAAGTTTTAAGCATTCTTTCGTTAATCTTCGGACCATACTTTCTTTTCTGCGCGAACGAAGATTCACGACGCGCCTTATAAGTTGGGTACTAGATTATTACTTAACTACCAGGAACTTACCATCGTAAAGATATACGCGCATGCCACGACTTGAAAGAAGTTGTAAACAATAAGTACTTTGTCTACGTTGAAGGCAGGCCGGTTTCGCATCCATTGAGGACCCCATTTAAATATAAACATGAGGTATATAGTAATTATTGTAAATATTTGGTAAGGTTTGGCCACTAAAAACCAAGGCTTGGTCCTCTGATCTGCAAATGGAAAGGTAACAATTAAAACAAGTAAAGTACCTACTAGAATTAAAAAATAATTAGTAATTCTTAACTAATATACGTAATAACTAGTATTTCAACAAATCATTCGGTAATTATAAAAACAAAATGAAAACTAAAAACTAAACGTAAATAAAATTAATCTAATAGGCCGCTACCAGTGGGTAACGTTCCCAAAATGCTGGCCGCATTGCCACGTTGTATGGCAATGCTCAATCTTTGACCAAAATAAAGGCCAGCATTTTGGTCACGTGTAAAAATAAATACTAACTAAAATTACAAACATTAGAATTTAAAAAGAATTAAAAACTACTAAGTTTTTGCTAATAAATGGATTACAATGTATTCTGGTCGAGTTGTGGCGTGGGCTACCCTGAAAGTTTCAGACGGATAGGGAGGTGCTTGAAGTTTGACACACAAAAGCCAAAAAAAAAGTGGTAATAAAAAAAAATTGTGGATTGCTTAGAAGAAAAAATAAACCGACGAACTGAGAACCTCATCCTATTTTTTGAAATAATAGACAGACAGAAAAAAAACTTGTTTTTGGAATAAGTAGTAGTATGCTTTCATATTATTATGCATGTAGGAAAATGCTGTTATTTTTCCATTACAAACATAAACTTTAATTTATTAATTTAATGTATGTATATCGAAATATACGATGAAACAATGGTCAAGTTTTCTGGGACCAAGTCAAAGTCAAATCACTTATATTGTTAAAAGGCAATAAAATAGCACTTTTACAAATCAGACAGTTAAATCTCATTAACAAAGATAAAGTTAATGTTGTGGTCACACGCAAAAAACCAGTGTAAATCGGTCACATCTGTGTTTAGTTTTTTATTTAGATGGTTAATGAGTGGTATTTGGTCATACCTATAATCTTGCATGTCAAAAGGTACAGTCAGCATCATAATATTATGAATAATGTATAATAAGTATTTTCTTAATTTGGCTTCGCACGGTTTTTGCATTAGAAAGTGCCAAGTATTTATACTAATAAAATATTATAAAGAGGAAAACTTTGTTTGTTTGGTTGTAATGAATAGGCTCTGAAACTACAGAACCGATTTGAAAAATTCTTTCACTGTTGGGAAGCATGCTATTCCCAGGTGACATAGGCTACCTTTTATCCCGTAAAATTAATGGTTCCTGCGGGATAGCAGTTAACTCGGGTGAAACCGCGAGGTGCTTCTAGTATTTAATATAATTATTTCATATTAACATTTCAGATTCCCGCCAAGACTCGCATTATAAGTTATGTTTGCATAATTATGTTGGAGCTGATTTTGAATACCTACAACTATGTCAAACAAATTAAACCAATAATTATTCATAATTAGTTCGCATCAAGGTCAAATGGGCAATGCATTGTAGTGTAGTTATGGTCATTAAGTATGTCGTCACTGTTATTTATGCCGCAGACTAAAATGGGCACATATAAATTATGTACTCTGCTTGTTACCATTATTTCTACCTCTTGTAGGTATCTGCTATAAAAAAGTTTGCACATTGAAGATAAATATAAAGTGGTCAAAGTGCCCTTCTAATCAAGTAGAATAAATACAATAGACATATACGAGTTGGTTGTTGTTTGTCTGTTTGCTTTCACATCATATATAAACACTGTTGGACCGATTGTAATGCTACTATTTCCGTTTTGTAAATCAAATTTTACATCAAATCTGATATACGTTGCATGTAAATAAAGTAACAAGAAGCCTAGCTATTTATAAGAGAACGCTTGCATGCAGCACCAGGCCGCAGAGAACCTATACAGGGCGTCACGTCGATATATCCAAGTGGGACGGTGCGGTGGCTGAATAGCGAGAAGCAGTTATTCCTAAACATTGATACACTCACGGGGTTATTTCATCGGCATTCTTTCTTTAGACCCGTACTGAAGGAGTACGCTAAACAGACCCTATGAAAACCTGGATGACGTCAAATCGATTCTGCAATTTCTGAGAACCAAGGCGTCACTAGGCACCCGCTAACGAACGAGCACGTTTCACAACGGAGCAATGCGATTGTCCATTGTCCACGCTATAACAAAAATGGGCGGGACCCTAACCAAAAAGTCGACAATTATACAAAAAAGGGTCGAAAATATAAAGCGGTTACTACAGATTTGAGGCCAATCATTTTGATCACGATTACTTCGATCGATGACAGATACATATCAAGTTCTTAATAGCTATTTATATCTGATCTAGATTGTTGTCTTAATGACGACAGGAGCGATGGTCGTGACCGTAAACGCTCTATAAATTGAGGAGATATTTTTTGATTAATAATTTATTATGTATTAAAAGTACAATGTCAGAACTCACCCGGAAGTTCCTCAAACAGCAATTGGTATCCGCCCCATAATTTGTCCAAAATGGCTGCCATATTTTCGTCACACTTATATAAATTACTCTAGTTCCGTAAACTTATTTTCTACTTTAGGTACCTATAGAAATTTCAAAATGCGCCACACATCAACGATTTACCATAATTATTCTAGTATGATTAATTTATTTTCCAATAAAATTATTCTCTATCACCTACGATAGTCTTTGTCGAATCTAACTTTGGAACCGACTGAACTGAAATACGTTCAGTGGCAATATATTTACATTTTAATTTTTATTACCATAATTTGTTCGTTTACAAGTTACCAACATTTTTATTGCAGGGTTCTGTAGACAATTTTCAAATAATAATTATGTATTAAAATTTCTAATAATATGTTAATGTTGGTAAATTTTCTAAAATGTTGCGTGTGTTGGCGTTATGTTTCTTATAAAATTTTATATTAATTCGTTATAAGCTGTAAAAGTTTATGAACAAACAATAAGTGGGACTCTTATTATTCCAACAAAGACATTTATTATTTAGCTCGTAACAATAACATAGGTATTCCATAAAATACCTAATGAGGCAGAAAATATTCCCTAACTTCACCATGTGACGTAGTGATGGGGTGGCGGAGGGGGTTGTATAGGGATCGGATGTAGGACCCACCCCAACCCCCTTGATAGCACTCTTCACCAATAGCAATAAGTAATTATGAAACCAGCAGTGGTTGACCTATACAGCTTATTTGGATTTCGGATTCCAAGTTATTTTTAAAATGTCGCTTAACTTTTTAAGTAGCATGGAATCAATAATCTAGTTGTGTATACTTGTAAATGCCAGGCGCATACCAATAAAAAAAGGGGAAAAAAAAACTTTCCTGTATATTTTTTTTTTAACGTAGCCCCACACTAGGATTACTCCTGTATCGTGGGTACAGCTTACTGACATATAATTTCACATACACATCACACCCAGACCAGAAACAAATATTTGTGGATCGCACAAATACTCGTTCCACGCGGGAATCGGACCCGCGACACCAAGCGCAGCAGTCCGATTGCTCAGCCACTACGCCAAACGTGCCGTCAACCAAACAAACCGACTTCAAAACCAACAGAAAGGCACTGCGAAGCGAAAAATAACTGCTTACATTGAAGTTAAATTAATTGATTAGTTTTAATATGCGTTACCTACCCACTGATCAATTTGTAGACGGTGTCAGGCCAAGTTTATGTATACAATACTATACTTACTCGTAGTACCTACATACTCGTAGTACATATATTCTGGTATATTTGCGGCGTGTCATCGTCAATGCAGGTGCTATCATTGCATGTCACTGACCTAATATTTCAGAGCCGTAGTTTGGTTCCTAGTTTTTTAGACTATGCTACTCTATAGCTACCAGTGCGGGCACGTACCAATATGCTTCTTATAATTATGTACGTAATTATATCACTCGCTATTCGGTGAAGTAAAAACATCGTGAGGAAACCAACTTGCACGAGAATTAAGTCGGAGGTATGAGCACCAATCCGGACTGGGCCACCGTGGTGGATTATGGCCTAATCCTCCTCACGAAAGTAAGGGGAGGGCTTTTGCCCAGCAGTGGGACATTACAGGCTGAATTATTATTGTAGATACCTACCTATTATAAATTAACCACATGACCAAATCTAGTAATAATATGACCACAAAATCTAAAGGAGCTAATTTACGCGATACTTACCTAAACTTTCCACTACAATATTATTGCCATAAAACGTAGAAAAACCTTACATGCTGATTATAATACTGTAAGTGTATTGTATGTATTGTATAGGTACCTATTTTTATGTAAGTATAGATAGATTATTATTCTCCAAGCACAGATTATAATTGTACGTTATTACTGAATGGTACATTATAATAAATAGACGAATGCGATTTGAATTCCAGTGGTTCTGCTGGGGCAGTCGTGACTGGCTTGTTTGTCCTCGAACAATCAAAGTTCTAGAAGGAATCCTACATACTTACGAAAGGGTGCTCCGAATTTCCCAGGGCCGAGTTGATACCAATGCCACTTCAACATTAAGGTTATTGGCCCTGAGAACAATTATTGAAAATGCACCCTAAAATAGCTTATAGGAGCATTGAAATATTCGTTGTAGTGTCAAGAGGATACACTGACTATTTTTTGAAGACTATTTTTTTTTAAACTTTCACTAGGGCTCACACATTGCAACCAGCGACCAGCAACAAAAAGTCTGCGTCGGCGATCTCCGGCATTGGCTGAGGCCAAAATACGCCACCGTAATGTGGGCACAGAAGGCCTAATTTCACAAATGTTTAATCTTTTATTAAACCACCTGTTTGTACAACAAAAGCAAAGGTTCAAAAGCAGCTCAGTGGAAGCTCGATTGCTAAAAGCGATTGATACAAATGTCATAGAAACATCAAATAAGGAGCGGGATGCCGTAGGTAAATTTAACTATCGCCGTTCCATTGATAGGCGATTGAACTACACAATACCAAATAATCTCAAAGGTCAGTCAATGGACAATAAATGGAAAATCAAAGATCTTATTTAACTAGCAGACTTGCAAATGTCACAAACTAATCCGAAGTCACTCCATTGCGATTAGATTCAAGCGTTCTAAAATTAACAGACTTGGGCCCCTGGTTTAACGATAATGATTTGCTTCTATGCTTGCTTATGCAGAGCCACTCTGTGGAATAAAATAGGTTTTTATGAAAATCAAAACATGTATTGTAAATAGGCAAGAATATCGCGCACTTTTACAAGTCAAACATTTAAATAGAAAGAGTAAAAACAAAATAATAAGCTGAACATTATGGCTTGAGTTTGAAAAAGGATGTTTCCCTTTCATGCACTGATCCAAGACTGAATATCGAACAGGAAAAAGAAACTCCGTTGACTCTACAGTCCTTCGGAATACACCCGTTAGAGAAGGCAACACGAAACTCTAGGGGGATGTAATATATTTCAATTCTAATATTTTTAATTTTATTTCTAAAATCATGATAATTATATTATACTTAATGTCAATATTGCATTCAGAGCTGCCAATTCAATGAGATGTCCCAAATTAACTTTTATATATTATGGCCAAAGAAAAATGTAGCTAACAATAATTATTTATGAGAAACCAAATTGAGCCACTCCCCCCTAGCAGCGCACATTCACGAGCATGACTTGTACACCATGATCCTCTCGTTTTAGCGGACGCCAGTTGCAGTACGATTGCCGATTGCAATAATAACTGAAACTCGCAACTAGAGTTGCTACGTCTGCACGGTTTGCAGCCGCAACTGGGAACTGAGTTGCCACGTGTGCTGAACACCTAAAAGTATCATACAGTAGGTATATGTGATTCCAGGATCAGCTGTAAGTATATCCTACTTCCAACTCATATTATAGATGCGAAAGTTTGTGCGTTTGTTCTCTCTTCCTTCACGCCTTAACAGATGAACAGATTTTCAGCCGTTCAGCCCTTAAAGAGGTAGGCGGCAAACGCGTAAAAAGTTGTATGCATAAGCCAGCACTTTGTAGTAATAATTAATAGCTCACGTTTTTGAGCCTTTTCCCAATCCGACCTTGTCTAGGTCATTACATTTAGTTACATTACATTATAATTACAACTTTGACGTTAGGTAAATAGTTTACGTATTATGTAAGTAAGTACCTACCAAATATAAATGTATTTATTGACGTAAAGTAGTTTTACAGTGAGTGTGAGTAAGAGATGTTAATGTCGATTTCGTCGATTGTTCAAACATCTTCATGGTTCTGGATGATTTTCTCGCGTAGTGGAATTGAATGAATTGCAATCCTCTGCGTATACAAATCGGTTTGTTGTATGTCGTTTATTTTGGGTTTTTTTTCTGGTTGTAGTCTAATTACGTGTTAAAATAAACGTTTTTTCTTTCGTTGAAATACTTACTTACCTTTAACAACAAAAGAAGGCGATTTTACGACATTCGCTGATCTATTTAAATTGTAAAATATGTTAATGTATTTTATATCAATAAATTAGCAACCAAAATCCCGGAAGTTACCATTGCATTCCGTACATAAATTTACTACATAATATACATGGCTTACACCAAGTTCAATTAAAAATAGTATCGCAAAACTAAAAGTAAGGATGGGCGAAACGGAAATGTTTATAAACTTATTTGAAAGAATCGGATTTGGTGCATAATATTAATTACAATCGAGTCTATAAATACCTCGCCACTTGATTGAACCATTGAGATACTTTTCGATTGTTCAAAGTCGACTGACCCACCACTGGGTTATTCGCTCGTGTCATGTCGTAGGTACATGTTCTCAACTCGATAGATACCAATTATTTCCTTTTGGATGATACACCTTATTGGCAGTGAGACAAAATCATCGAGAATCATCGATACAATCGCATAGAATTCGGTAACGATTCTTTTACGGGATCTTCAAAGTAATCTTCATGTCTTTTGTTTTGAATCATGAATGTTTTTGTCATCCGTAGAAGTCGATTATAATAAAACGAATTACACACGTAGTAATATTATGTTTTCAGTGTAAGTGTTTTAGTGGTGTTCAGGTAGGTACTTACTATGGACTGGTAAGCTGCAATTAATACATGCCTCGGGTTTCTTTTCCCAAATACCTTATTTTTCTTCAGTTCATGTTTTCACTTGTTGCAAGAACCGCAAAGTTGGTTGATAGGATAAAAAATACTCACCGTCTTACTACAAAAGTTTAGACCAGAGTTAAACAGAATCAGATGTTTCTAAAACTTTCTTCCACATATTCGACGTCTATCACTCGCGTTTTCTTATTCAATCCTGGCTTTCCTAATTATTTTACTTGTGAATATGTTATTGAGTTAGATAAAGCGAGGGTAAGACGTCGATTTGTGGAGAATATATTAAGAGTCATCTGTTCAACTCTGGTTTAAATGTTTTGTGGTAAGACCGTCAATGTTTAAAATTATGTACAACTGACATGTGAAGATGTCCTTTGCTGTAGAAATGAAAATATGATTGAATTTTCAAAACAAGTCGAGTTCGATAAAGCAATAATGAGAAATGATTTTTCCCCAAGAACTATTTCGGTGGTATGGCCCGGCACGCGTGGTGGATTATGCCCTAATCCTCCTCACGAAAGTGAGGGGAGGTCTTTGTCCAGCAGTGGGACACTGATGGGAAGCTATGCTATCCCCGGGTGACATAGGCTTACCTTTTATCCCGTAAAAATTAATGGTTCTCGCGGGATAGTAGTTAACGCGGGTGAAACCGCGAGGTGCTTCTAGTTTAGTAATAAATGAATTTTTCAATCATTTGAAGGCCGAAAGAAGTCAATTGTAGACTAATATAGAGCCAAATAGCGTTATCGTAGGACTTAATTCGTAGGAACTAATAAATATAGATAGGTAAGTAACTAAGTATGATTAAAAATACATTTCATTTATTAAAGTATTTTATATTTTTATTAGAAACTTATTAGTAAAATTTGGTCGATGATTAATACGTATAAGGCAGTTAAGGCAACAATAGATTATTGTGGTGCAATATTTACACAATATTAATCATATTATATGAAAGTGAAAGGAGCCCTTTGCCCAGCAGTGGGAGAGTAGGTACAAGCTGAATTATTTATTTACGCAATAAGTTTACACAAAGTAAATAATACATGACTATCTCTTTAGAATAGTCTAATTTAGTTCTAGAAGCTGCTTGAAACTAATTTCCTACAATGCTCATAAAACTAATTCACAAATCAATCTTGCATTTCTTATAATAAATTTGTTTATTCACTGGAAGTAAATCCTGTTATTATAATATTATAAATGATACCTATATAAATGCAGCCAAATATGATAAGTAGATCATCTCTTTGTACAGCGCATATTCATGAGATACATTTGACATATTTCTTTAGCTGGTATCCCAAATCCAAAGCAAAATTTACTTTCAGATCTAACTGGCCTTTTTTCCTATTTTATCTTTTTGCGCCTGTCGCCGTATGTTTTTAAGTAAAACCGACTAAACATAATCAAAAAGATGAAAGTGGCTATGACCAAGAGGTTGTGGAATTTAGGATATCCGCAGTTCTGGTTGAAGAAGCTTGTTACGTTGTCAGTGAAGATTATGGTGAACTGGATCTGGAAATATAAAAAAAATATCAAATAAAAAGGTATTATGTGGAGAATATTTAGACATAACTCCAAAATAACTATTTATTTTATTCCTACTTGACATTAATGCAAAACTTTTTTGCCTCTGCAGTGAATCTGTTCCAGAAAATAATTTCAAACGAATGACTAAACATCATCATTTCACACAACAAGTCAAAACAGCTAATTCTTGTTAACAAAGAGGACCATAAAACGTAAAACATATTACTTAAATTAAACAGTAACTCAAACCATAGTAGTCAATTACTTATGGTTTGAGTTTGATAAAGGATGTTTCCCTTTCAAGCACAGTGATGTCTGGGTCTTTACAGTAGTGTGCCAGAGTCTGCTAATAATATCTGATTAAATGTTTCATGATATCAATGCTTCACAGAGAAAAGGACCTAATATTTCTAATTATCTCTTACCAGCTGCGCGATGGTGACATATTTCTTCCACCACAAGTACTTCTGGTACTTAACTGTGGGCCGAAGTTAGCTTCAGTGTAGTAACCGTACATAATGATGTGGATGAAGGAGTTCAATGCACCTTCTGGGATGCATTGTCCTCCTGAAATAAAAACAATAGGCAGAATTTTTAATCTCTGGCAGAAAATCAATAACGATTGACAATAGGTTCAAGTCCCAAGTCTTACCAGGAGCATACTTAGTTGTCAACCACGCCAACATCGGCATGGCCGTGTTGTGGAACAGGTGGAGGGAAGAAACTTGGTTGTTTTTCTTCCTCAGCACAAAGAAAACGGTGTCGAAAAGCTCCTAGATCTTCGCGAAGAAATACCACCAGATAGAATTTGCCCCCTAGAATTTGGAATGGTATTGTCTTCAGAATTACCTACACAATTATATTAGGTAGGTACATAGGTTTAGTGTTCTCGGTAGGTATTAGGAACACTAAGCTATTATCTGAGTGTTCCTCGTTGGATAATAAGTAAAAAAAGATCGACTTGTGCGAAAATCGTTGTGCACGATACCAGTTAGTTCGACGCTTGCGCGCTAGATGGCACTGAATTCAATGTAAAGTTGAGGTTGCCACAGTACCTATTCGCAATATATTTATATTACGGCTACGATATTTATATTCGATATATATCTATATTAGGTCTACGATATCTATATTCGTAGTATATCTATAATACGAATACTGTGGCGACTGTAATTCGAACACAGTTTCATAGTTGGTGAGTTTTTATTACAAATTATGTGAAGTATACTCAGTAAAATAGGTAGTTCACTACTAAGTAGTGGTACCTAGTTTTTACAGTGGGATTTAATTAAACAGTTACCAGGGGTACTTATTTTAAGTGCTTTGGGGCTGTTTGAGTAATCTATATCATAACAACCGATAGTGCCATTGTACCTAATTGTTTGAAAGTATGAAGTCCCGGAAAAATAATGTGCAGTTAGAATAATGTGCTATATAGTTAGAATAGCGTGTTGAAGTGTGAATAATGAGTAACAATATAAAATATTACAACATTTCCTTACGAATAATATTTCCTAAGCAAACCTTGACGTAATAATAAAATAGGGTAGTGGCACCAAAAGATGACTGACCCCCATTAGATGAAAGATCGACCGAAATATAGGAAAATATAAAATACTACGCTACATACGCATGTGGGATAATTTTTTCCGTATCTCGCAACGTTTTTTCTACCTAGTGCCTTAAACAGATCGACAGTGACGGCTCAGATGAGCCCACGGTAATTCGTTACGTGAGTGGTGTCCACCAAAAGTTACGTTTCTATGAAAACCTACTTAAGAAAGGTGACCTCCAATTTAAGCATTTTGTCAGTTTAAATAAATAAATTAATGATGGATCTGAGTTTTGTTGGTTCTAATGAAATCTTCATCTACTTAGCTTTGATATTGTTAATACTTATTAACATTATTACCCGTATTTTTCGAGATATTTACCGTTCAAGTAATGGTTCAAATTTAGTTTGCTTGATCCATTAAGTGACCGGTGGTCATCTTCTGGAGAAAAGGCATTTTTTACAAGCATCGTAAATCCTAAACTTGACTCTATAGCCAAAAACAAAATCACTCAAATTAATTTTGTTTAATGTATAAAGTTATTTATCAAAAGTTGAACACATGTTTTCAGTGTTAAATGCTATTTTAAGAGCTTTATTTTAGTATGAAATCCTTCAATATTCAGCTTTAGGTTCCATGCCCAAAATTTGAACTAAGAAATACACAAAAATGTTGATCGTTCATTTTATGGTAAATTAGTATCCAAAACATGAACCATTTGAATTATTGTAGTTAAGATTTTAGGTCTTGTTTTTCGCAATGAAGGGATAGGTTCAAGTTTCTTCGAGATTTCTAAGTCTTTCTTTTGAGAAGCCACCTACACTACGAAAAATAAAAAATAATAATTACGGAGTACTCTCGAAGAAGCCTAGAAATGTTTTACTTATTATTTACATTCTTCTAAATGAATAGTAAAAATAATTTATTAACACTGCTACTATTGTATTCTTCAATTTCATTACAATAATTCATCCCATAATTCCTCTCAAAATATTAGTTCAGCTATTGGGTACAAATTGTTCATAATTAAGGCACATCGTTCAACTATTGGGATAAAACGCTATTTTTTACACATAATGATTTTTTATAAAATTCCTGGTAGATATAGAAAGTATTTTGATTCATTCGTTAATACTTAAGGATATACTGACTCTTATAAAAATACCAGGAAACGTCAATGTCACGAGATAACTGAGTAAAAGTGGTTCAAAGTTGACCAAAACGCTTAAACGTTCATTTATTGGTTCCACTACCCTACTTACTTACCTATCTCACCGCATGATTGGTGGTAAAGACAGGCGTGTAAGAAAAACAACTGATAACTAGATACAAAAATAGAACTATAATAGGTAATAATGTATTATACTAATGATTAAATCCGGCCTAGTTCTTAAAACCTAGTAACACAGTTATACTCACTCTATACGCTAAGAACACGCTCAACACAATCTGACATTGATTGTGAATCTAAATAAGGTATTTGAGAGTGTATGGTTTGCGGTGTCTCATAATATATTAGGGTCCAAAATAACAGCAGCACAAAAGGTAGCAGGAGGCCAATATAGCCGTAATTGGGCCGTATCCTTCGATGAGCCACCAGTTCTTGGTTCTCTGATCTGGAAGAAAAAAATATTGTTAGCAGCTAAGTATAATAATATAGGGTAGGGTACCCGTATTGTGTTAGCGGGTAAAGGTTCCTATATTACCTTCAGATGTTCGGGTAGATAGAAGGTGCAGCAGGAATAGGTAGCGACATAACATACACAGAAACTGACGATGGATATATCACATTCGGGATGAGGCCTGTGAGTGACTGACTGACTGACACTAGATGGTGCTGCTCTTATTCCATACAATTTCAAGTTTACGCTAACCGGACCGAGCACGTAAAGAGATTGTCAAAACTCACACTAGGCACACAGATGTGAGCCACGAATGGTACCTACTTAAAATATGCCTACCGCTTTCATGGCTAATCTTGGTGTATAAGCGAATAAACAAATAAACTATAAAATCATATTAAATTGTACTTTGCATGTGATTTACCTGCATGGTCATCATTAATGTATTGGTAGTTCTGAAACATCCGCTGCAGAACACTCCGCATCATCACAAGCTTTCCAATCATAAATGAAAGAGTATTACGACACCGAAATAATAATCAATAATATTAACTTATTATTTAACTAAACTTGTCTCCGCCACTCAACTTTCCCAATTGGATATACTTACTAATTTTGGACTAAGACAAAACGTATTTTTAGATCCGTTATGTACAGTACAATATTTCCATTCATTATCTGAATGGGGGAGACGTTTGCTCAGCGGTGGGATCAGATAAGTAAATTTAAATAAAGACAATATCTAATTGGAACATTATATTATTTATAGACCTAGTTCCAGTTTTTATATTTTAATATTTAGTTAATTTTAACACGTATTTTAGATTTTTGTAATACTTAGATTTGTTGAATAAGAATGCCTCTACACTCTCTACCCTCCCCCACGGGGATGACGGAGAAAGGGGGAGGGGGAAGATTCATAATAACATAATTAAAAGGTATATGAATAAAATGCGATTGTTGTATTTTTATTATTGAGCTTTATTATTAACTTTTTGAGGTGTCTGAACGTAGTTTACGTAGTAGAAGTTTCCAAACATATATACAAACTGTAGGGAAGACAAAACTAAGACAACATTGATAAACTTTGGGTAATTGCAACCATTCATCAGAGGGATCAAGTTGTGGCAGAAAATGACGACGAACTGGACCTGAAAAGTTAAAAATTTCACCGTTAGCGAAATACACCCAGATAGGTAGGTAGACTTGTAATAGTCGTATGCTGCATTTCTAAAATATCTAGTGGTTTCAGCCCATAGGTAAACTATTTTCGCCAATGTTATCAAAATCTAAAGTTTATGTAAGAACCTATTCCATATAGTTTTGTTTAAAATAGATGGTGATTGTTTTTGTTAATTGGTAAGTAGTTAAAGTAATTTGTAAATGGGTCCAATAAGGTTTTGTAAATGGGTCCAATAAAGTTTGCTGTACCTAGCGTCATTTATTGGCCTAGGTACAGTAATGATATTTGGTGGAAACCTTAAGTGTTAAATTTTTAACAAGAATGTTGTGAAAAAGAAATAAGTTGGGGGAAACGGAGGCAAAAAGGGGGGAAGTTTACATTAGCGCCATTTATTGGCCTAGAGTTATGATAATCGTTGGAAACCTTATGTAACTACTGAATTCTCAACAAGTTTTTGTGAGAAAAGGGGGTGAACGTTGCGGGCAAACGGTGACAAAAGGGGGGATGCCCATCTCCATGATTTTGGTTAAGCTCCCCTCTGATCGCGAAGTCTACTGTGAACACCCACTACTATTTATCTATTCCAGGACCAAAAGTATTCTGTACACCTGGTGATGTCCTGTTTTTGTACGGTGCTTGGTTTTTTATTCCGACAAAAATTGAACCAGCCCAAAGCAGCCCTCATTTGAAAGATACAAAATTAAATAATCCAAAACCATAAAATAAATATTTTTAAATACCGCCGTTTTTATGATAATATTAATTATTTTGTATATTTGTGGCACGAAGGTATTTTTTAGTCCTGGCAGTCCTACCATAAGTTCTACAATGGTTCTACCATTGTTGGTCAGAACAACGCCATAGCCATAAGCCATAGCCAATGAACAAGCGGGAAAAACTGTGTATGTCATTGTCAGTGTGGTGAACTCATGACATTTCATGTTGGGTCAATGTTACTGATAGTGTCAGTAAAACTTTTTAGTTGTTTTTTATGCTAACCACACTTCAATCATTCTTCCAAAAGTAGGAATTTATGCCAAAATAAAACATTTTTTTTTCTCAAAATCGGCGGCTTTTAAAAATATAGTATTTATGTACAAATTATAGATTTAAAGATCTGCAACGAAGTATGTCTATTATAAGCTGGTTCAATTTCATGATTTTTTAAAAACCTAAAAACGAACATCGCTTTTCATCATAATTCGTTCATCCGTTATGGCATGAAGAGAGGTCAAACATACGCACACACACCGATTTTCTCATATATTTCACTAGCATGATTGTGTTAAAACTTACTATCTGAAGGATGGTGACGTATTTTTTCCACCACAGGTAGGCTTGGTACTTAGTACCCATTCCAGCGATCAAGTAGTATGAGTACATCACCATGTGTACGAAGCAGTTGATTACTCCGAGAGAAGCACTATGACCATCTGTAAATTGGATACGATTGTAAAGTGAAACGTTGTTTGATGGTTTTTGTGTCAAATTGCTATTACTCTAAATACAAATAAATAAAATTTAAGGCTCTGTTTGTAATATCAAAATAACAGCTTTTTACTAAATGTTTAAGGCAATAAAAGTTTATACGGTACTTAAGACAACAACTCGATTTTTAAGAATTTTTGTAATCTGTCTGTTTGTTCTTGACTTTCACTAGCAGATATCTGAAGGTACAAGGAGTGACATATAGGCTACTATTATTATAGAACTAGTTGCGCCTCGCGGTTTCACCCGCCAGTAACGGTTCCCGCGGGATACTAGGAAACGCAGACGAGACCGCGGTCACAGCTAGCAAATTTTATAAAATCGGTCGCAGTTCATACACGCAAGATACAGTACAAACTGCAAAAAAGGGGATGCTGTATGACATACGCTTAACTTACTTGGATAGTACTTGTATCCAATGAAAGTACAGACGGGCATCATGAAATGATGGTATAAATGTAGAGCAGATATTTGCCTGGCTTTTTTCTTCAGCACAAAGAATATAGTGTCCAAAAGTTCAACCAGCTTCAACACTAAGTAGATCCAGGTCAAGTTATTCATCTGTAAGTAAAAAAAAAATATTACAATTATTTGTGCTAATGTTTACAAAATATCTGCTATTTTAAACTTTCGCGAACAGGAAACATACTTCTCGTGACCACGGTCGATGGAACTCGGCCGAAGTTGTCGAAGTTGTCAAAATAGGCGTGTCGAAAGATTTTGAAATCCTCTTCCATAATAGCGGTACATATTTACGAAAAAACCTTTATTTCGGTAATAAATTTGAGTTTAACGAAGTTAAAACCCTTTTTCTAATATTTTTTCAAATAGTGCGCCAAAACAGCTCGCGGTGTCATGGCGTCGGCTCTGACGTCACGCTTAGGTAAACATGTAATTATGTCTATGCGTTACGAAGAATTTAAACAAAACATTTAGATACCTAGTGTGATACAAATGAATTCCGAAGTTTATAAGTGGTGTGCAGTACCGCAGTGTAAAAACACATCAATAAGAACACCCAACAAAGTGTTTGTACATTTTCCAAACAAGAAAATAACAAGAGTTAAGTGGTTAAAGCTCGCACGGCGAAACTTCTGTGAAGACCACTTTGATGTGAGTATGTTATCATGTAATTATAGGTCTTAAAATGTTTGTTTGACTGGAAATAGTTGAATTAATGCGGCTATGGAATAATTAATTTATTGAGGTTACGTTTGTTTTGGCCTTGGTTATCATTCCTTATCAAAATTCGTTTTCTTTTTTGAGGTGCCAAATGACATGGAAAATTATATGGAGTTTCATGTGATGGTATCAGTATCACCAGTACCTACGTATGAAACCAGAATGTTTGCCCCATAAATTTACACGCCATTCAGACAGGAAAATACGAACATCCGACACAACTGAGCGACTCTTCACGTTTCGGAACTCAGACGAGCAAAATTATTTATTTGTTGCGAGGAAATCCTAGGCAAATTAGAGCTATTTGCCTTAACAAAGCTTGGTTCTATTGTTATATTGTAGATTAAAGTCGATAAATCACACGTTAAATAATAAAAAAACCACTCCAAAAGCGCAAAGCAGTATTCACAACAACAAAATACAGTGGTATCAGCGGAGTTTACCTAAGCGTGACGTCATGCGCTGTGATTGGTGTTTCAATCAAAATGGCCGATAGCAATATTTTAATGTTTTATTTTAATAATCTGATTATTTTATAAAACTTAACCCGTGTTTTAAATTATTTTAGTATGTAGATTGCCCTAAAATTATTAAATCGACTATTCTTTGATACTGTCGACACGCCTATTATAGATACTGATAGATAGATACGAGACTCTTCATTGACACCAAATCTAAATAACACAGCAATGTACCCGCAATGTAATAACAAAACTATAATATATTGTGATATTAGTTTTTGCGCGAATTAGACCCTTTTTTTCGCTAGTTAATACTGCGTTTTTATTATAATTATGCTTGCTATAAATGCTTGGCAGCATTTGACTATTATCTCGTCTAGTGTTAAGTGGTGAAAGGATTCAAGATTTAAGTGCGAACACTATAATAATGCACAGCTTAGAAAAGGCAACGGGCATGGCTCTCAGAACCGCACCTGGAACCTGATTTCATGATAGATGTATGGTAGCTAGCTACCCAAGCGGGCACCTTCATACCGCACCTTGGTGAATTTCCTGCATTGGATGCATACGCCCAATTTTGCAGCCATTTTGGCCTAGCTTATGTTATTAAATTGTGTCTGGCTGGCGAGTTGTGATGAAAATAGAAAAAAATATCTAATCTAGTAATAATTTCATAATATTTATAATAATAACAATATAATTATATATCTGTACCTCAGAGGTATACAATATTATGTGATATAACGAAAATTTTACAGGACAGGCAAAAATGCGCGGAGTGAAACTTTGAATGCAATTATAACAAAGTTTTTCTAAAGATATTGAAACAAACCCAACAGTATTATGTACTATACATAATTACAATAAAGTTAATTCTTATCCGATTTTGTGGACTTGAGACTATTTACCTTGTAACAAAAATTAACTTAGGTGTTTCAAGAAAGCATTACGATATCATGCTATTGTTTATCTCTAAATAAAACATTGGGATGTTATTGGAATTCGGCACCTAGAAATATTATGTCTCTTGTCAGTATGTAGCGTTATGGACTTATTTAAGAATTGGGGAGGATTTTACTAATAAAATGAAATAAAAGTTGCTTCACAAATCTGAAAACCAATTTATAATTTATTTTTAAAAATAAACACAGCTAGTCACATGCTTCAGGTCATGGACATCTGCACATGGAAGATTCCTATAATATTCGTGGAACATGGGTGGAATCCACTGCAACGATTTTTGTAAGTCGTTGTACCTATTTGAGTCTCGAAATGGGCTTTTGAGTTTCTCGAATAGGTTTCGGTGTGGGCACAGAATACCCTCTCCGTATATTACGCGGATACTTTGCACGCACAGTAGGAACAACAGCGAACGCACTGACGCAAGTAACGCGCGGTTCATACGGACAACTAGCGCGCTGCGCGCCAGTTTTCATTTTAGAGGTAAATAACATTAACTCCAATGAACAACATTATGTTCGTGCAAAGCTTAGAGGTAAATAATCTTATCGTCACTTGAGGTCCTATACCCATTACCCATTAGACGTGGATTTAATGTCATATACGATTGGGTATTTCTTTTCATTGATGTCATAGGACTTAATGTCTTATACCATTGTGTAGAACTGGTTCTTGCGATTTGAATGGTGCAAGAAACATATTTTCAAATAAAGTGGATTTACTATTGTGTACCTCTGAGGTACAGATATATATATTATATATATATTGATCTTTATGATCTTATGATTAATCATAATATATATATGATTAGTGACTAACAGTAAAATAAATAATTGATGAGTTTTGGACTAATTTTTATTGTGTACCAAAAACCGGCCGCACTGTCTTTTAGCCGTTCTAAAACTATTAATTTTGTGGCAACTTGTACAATAATAAAAATCTTCACTTACTTTCCTAACAGCAGGAGTATCTTCATACCGCACCGGTTGACATGTTAAGTTAAAATCAAGCTTGATCATATTAAATCCCTGGAAATAGAAGCGGTTTTAGTACATAACGACCTGAAATACAAGCACAGCAACTTAAGTAGGCATATTTAAGCCTGTGTGTAGAGTTATCGAGAAAACGAGTCGATAATATCAATCGATAAAAACATTTCTTTGCGGTAGGGCCGATTCTTCCTAGGCGATAGCTACTAAGCGATTTAGCTAATCGACAAAAACGATATCGATTGAATTCGATATCGTCTGAGTACCGTAGCTTCTATTTTTGACTTCGATTTTAGAGCTATTCAGAAGAAGCAACCTGTGAGTTATTCAAATCAATTTTATTGTGTTTCCTCATCGCACCGTGTCGTGCTGATTTTACATTGTACAAAGGTTTACAATTACACGTTCTAGTGCCATACAATATAATGCGTTCCGATATTAGGTATCTGATATTATCAGAACGTATTATTCTGAACGAACGCACCGAATTATGAGTGACCTAATTATACAAAGATCTTTCTAGGCGTCTGGTCGAAGCAACGCGTTACCAAAATGCTGGCCTATTTATAAAACTTAGTATTGCCATTCAACGTGGCAATGCTGCCAGCATTTTGGGCACGTTACCGAGCGGTAGCGGTTTGGTAGACAATTGTTATGTTTAAATTTTTAAAGTAAAAAAGCACGCAAAGAAACGTCAAGGATGTCAAGTAGTGTCAAGTGACGGCTAAGTGCATTATGTGATGTGTATTAAGTAACTGTAATGTTATAGATGCCAATTTGACTAATGTCAATTAAAATATAGTTAACAATATAACAAATTCAATCCGATAAGTTGAAGAGCTATTTGTTAAGCAATTTTACATACAGGGTTTTGAAGGAAAAGTGCATACCTACTAATAGTGTGCTACCGTAAACAGTGAATATCATGAAAAACACCTACTTCATAAAACAAATAAGTGCTGATAACTATCTGAAAGACATTGTAGTAGAATATGACTCCAGTCAAGTCAAAAGGTTTTCTATTCTTCATCCATGCTGGGCCAACTTTGGTGCAAAAGTAAAAGTAGCTGAACAGAATAGTGGCGAGTGAGGTGACGTTAGGCCAAACGTCTCGGGTTCGATCATCTAGAAAGAATAAACAGATGTTACTCGATCATGAGGAATGTCCTGAATCAAGCGAATGCAGAAATACGAGTAAGTTTACAAAAGAAAGTTAAAATCAAATGTAAAGTAAATGTTTTATAAATTATTTGCAACTAAGAGAGCGATTTAAAAAAGTCATCGGTGCTCCGATATACTCTGATAATAATAAATTAATCATCGTAAAAAAGTTGTACTTTTGATGGTGTTTTACCATACACGTACAATTATTTTACCAATGACAAACAAATTCCATTCTACGCAGTAATTAACCTGAAACTGATTATATAGGTACACAAATTAAAGTCGGGGCTCCGCATTCTTTGCTATGCCCCTGATTTCAGTAAACTATTTTACAAGGCGGAATGCCACTCACTGTAATAATGCGAACCAGACATTGTCTTATCAGATATCCAACATACCTATTCTTATTGTAATCATAATGGAAAAGAATCGTAGAAAAAAGCACTCGAGTTGAAAGCTTTTTACCAAGCTTTGTCGAGGGGCCAGTCATTTATTTTCTGTAACAAACCTGAAGGAAATCTATGTGAAAAATATGTAATCCTGTTCGTTGGTACATAAGCGCATAGCTTGCGTACGATCGGAAAAGTTGCAAATTTTCCGAGGTTGTGCATAAAACTATTATAATGAAACCAATACAGTTTTCACACAGTATAAAAATTAAATATACATACCATATAATTCATCAAATAAATAATTGCAACTTTGCAAAGCTTTTTCCCATAGGGAAGCCATTTTGAACTATAAAGCACTTGTTTATTTGTAATCAAAATAATTTCAGCGATGCACAAATATTACTTAATTTTTACGCTACGATGGCCAAAACACAAATAGCCAGCTCCGATCATACTTGATTTCTTTGTTGCCTTGCTTGACGCGAAACTTAATTATTATGCATGACGTTGTAGCCCTGCTAAATAAAAGTGACAAGTGTACAATTGTAGGTTCATTGTTCATTCGTAGATCCAAGTGGCGACAAATTGTATAAATATTGCGTCAATTATTAACTCTCGCGACAAATTAATATGTACAGAACTCGAATAATACCGTTTTGCCCAGCAAATGCTTTTCTCTTTTTCTCTTTGACTTTTCATAGTATGGGAACCCCTAAAATGTATCATTTTTTTTCTGTTTTTGTGTTAAAATCTTAATGCGGTTCACAGAATACATCTACTTACCAATTTTCAACAGTATGGCTGTGACATACGGACGGACAGACAGACAGACAGACAGACAAAAAGACAGCCAGACAGACATGACGAATCTATAAGGGTTAGGTTTTGCGTTGTTTTGCGTGCGGTTCCTATGGTAACCGTTATGAAACCGGTGATGAAAATACATAATTATTGTGGAAGTGTTTTGTTCATTGTCAGTATTTAGTTATTTACAAATAATTAGTACATAATACAGTTTCAAGACTTTCGTAACTACCAAATGATGTAGGTTTCAACTGTTATTACGTTGTTTTGTTGATGGGATTCATCTTTCGACTATGCAGAATATGCATTCGATCGAGTGTGGTGGCATCTCGATACGATTGAGTGTGGTGGCATCTCGATACGATTGAGTGTGGTGGCATCTCGATACGATTGAGTGTGGTGGCATCTCGATACGATTGAGTGTGGTGGCATCTCGATACGATTGAGTGTGGTGGCATCTCGATACGATTGAGTGTGGTGGCATCTCGATACGATTGAGTGTGGTGGCATCTCGATACGATTGAGTGTGGTGGCATCTCGATACGATTGAGTGTGGTGGCATCTCGATACGATTGAGTGTGGTGGCATCTCGATACGATTGAGTGTGGTGGCATCTCGATACGATTGAGTGTGGTGGCATCTCGATACGATTGAGTGTGGTGGCATCTCGATACGATTGAGTGTGGTGGCATCTCGATACGATTGAGTGTGGTGGCATCTCGATACGATTGAGTGTGGTGGCATCTCGATACGATTGAGTGTGGTGGCATCTCGATACGATTGAGTGTGGTGGCATCTCGATACGATTGAGTGTGGTGGCATCTCGATACGATTGAGTGTGGTGGCATCTCGATACGATTGAGTGTGGTGGCATCTCGATACGATTGAGTGTGGTGGCATCTCGATACGATTGAGTGTGGTGGCATCTCGATACGATTGAGTGTGGTGGCATCTCGATACGATTGAGTGTGGTGGCATCTCGATACGATTGAGTGGAGCCGCACTTTGAATACGATCTAGTGTGGCCATACCCAACCCAATTCACAGGACGATTCAATATTGCTCTCATAACCATAGTTTTTGGAGCCCGGCACTTTTAAATACCTACTTTCACGTTATTATACAAATTATATGCATCGGAATTCATTTCAATAAGTTAATTAAACAACTTTAACTTTACTGTGACGCAGTTGAAATATTTGACTTTTCAAAGTCTTGAACCAGGTTCCCATATTATAATGCTTTCAGGGTGCTGATGAGGCTCCCGAGTTTCTGTAGTACGGTCGGCATCAAAAGTAGCTTAACATGTTTTAGTTTAAATTCCATTGTAGATACGCAAAATTTATATTTTTAGAGTGTATATTAAATTTAAGATACGGAGATGTTAAGCTACTTTTGATGCCGACCGTACATTGTTGTTAGTATGGTTCGAAGGGTCGTTATGTAGGGTAAGGTCTCTCCTTTGAAGTCAATTACAGTATTGCTTCGGGTAAAAATCGTACATGCACCATGTTCACAGAGTCACGAACGGATGGCATTACAGCAATCTTGCGCAAAAAAACTGCGTCACTGTTAAACAGAGCTATACCTAGTGGTAGCAGCAAAACTATTTTGAAAGCCATTATAGATAAATTTAATTGTTCCATTTTGATTAAGTAGGCACTAATTTTTACAAATATTTATAATTATATTTTTTTTATTATTACTAACAAATAGCGGTGGTAGCCTGGTGAGCATACGTCCACCTGCCGAAGCGGAGGCGGCGAGTTTAAATCCCATGTGCGGGCATGCGTACCAATGTTTTTCTTTTTTAGCATTTATGTAAGTAGTTATCACTCGCTTTTCGGTGAAGGAAAACATCCTGAGGAACCAATATGCCTGAAAATTATTTCGGAGGCACGTTATGCACTGGTTCTCATAATTTCACTATCATTCCAGTTCAGCGATTGAATCCAGCGATGGAGTGCCACTGGAATAATGTAAACCGACCATTGTCTTCTGAGATATCCAACGAACCTATTCGTATTTTAATCATATTAGAAAATAATTGTAACAAAAGCACTCGGGTTGAAATCTTTTTTACCAAGCTTTGTCGAGGGGTCAGTGATTTATTTTCTGTAACAAACTTGAAGGAAATCTATTGTTAGCATCCGGTTTACCACCGACATGATTTTTATCAAATTGAAGAATACGATAAATCAAGTTAAAATATTTGAACGAGAAACACCATTTTTACGGAAAATTTACGACATTGGGTGAATGAGAGTATAAGAAAAAGGAAATGAAAATGAAAAGCGCACGAGTGGCGGCCGCCATGACAGAAACAGGTACGAAAACAGAAGGACGACAAAAAAAAGGAAAAAATAAAAGGAGGAGAAAAACAAGCAAGACTGGAAGGAAAACCACAAGCTGGGAGTGGGTGGTAATAGCTGGTGAATACCCATCGTCGAGGGACGGTGACGACACGGCCAAGGGTAAGAGTTTCTAACAGCCAGAAGTGGACGTGTTCTCGAAACGCCCGAACAGGTATGTGCGATTTCAAATTTCGCTAATTTTGATAGCACTAATATGAACGCTCGGTGAACGAAAGTGGATATTAATTAACTGTCTACCAAACAAAGATATAAGCGCAAACACTACCGAACTAAGGACTAACATTGCCTACCTACCTAAGTACCTAATTGAGTAAGCCTAGGCATAGGTAAGTACCTACCTACTTACCTACAGAACTATAAAAGTTGGTTCGTAGTTCGGGGCAGCGAGCGACATGAGTGGAGTACACCTATCATGTTATAGGTCAGCAGACAACAGGTATCTACCTGTTTACACTTTTTTGGTGATATTGGAAATAATTACTAGGTACCTACCTAGTTAAATGGGCGGGTCTGTGATAGGGATTTTACCGGTGCATACTCGTTCGTACGATGTACCTATACTACCTATACTTACCTATACTTACATAATATGAGTGTGGAATGGAAGCTTTGAATAAATACCATAATTACTTACCTACATAATGGGAAAGGTTTTAGTAAATATCTGCTGATCCCAGGAGTTCTGATTAAAAGTGATAAGTAAAGGTAATGCCAACTGATAAGGGCTACAATTAATTATGCTAAGTAGGGGGATATTACATCCTGATTGGGTCTGTTTCTATCTATTTTGAAGCTCCATGAGCTTGAACAACCCGTCACTCATGGGAGGCAACATTAGAAGTAAAACTTGAGTGGAAATGTTTGAATTTTGGTAGCATTGGACCATTGGTAGTGTGGTATTGATTGAATAGGGGTACGCTACAATGTAGTGCGCTAATTAGTCAACATAACTACCTAGCTGAGTTAATAGAATGAAGGTAAGTGGATAATAGGAAGTCCAGTTGGCACACCCTTCTATGAAGATTTTAAATTCAGATAGA
Organism: Hylaea fasciaria; assembly: GCA_905147375.1. Taxonomy (NCBI): domain Eukaryota; kingdom Metazoa; phylum Arthropoda; class Insecta; order Lepidoptera; family Geometridae; genus Hylaea; species Hylaea fasciaria. The sequence goes on from LR990197.1 coordinate 11,318,159, forward strand.
CACTGCGAGCTTAAAGAAACAGTAAAATATGTGCTTTAACTGAATCAGTATCATAACAAATAAAAGATCCATTATCATTTTTATTAATTACCTATTATTTGGAGTGCACAAATAGATGCTAGGATATTTTATTAGGTACCCACTGTGGACACATTCAGATTTAATTTTATTTATTCATATTATTTTATTTTGATAATGTAACCGTAACAGGTACCTTTTTTTTTTTTTTTGCCCGGGGAAATGCTTTACGCATACCACCCCGCCCGAGGGGAGCAGGGTGGTTATGTGGGACTCCCCCGCCCTTGAAGAGGGCGGGTATACCCACTAAAACCCCGGGGGTGTTCTTCTCGCCGCATGAGATGTGGCCGCGGGATCGCTCGGCGCGCATCCGTGACCACATCTGCGGGTGCCCTGATATGGGCTCGTCTCTGGAGGTGTATAAGGCCTCGATACTCCGCTTGATGCGTTCCGGAACACTTCGGAACGCATCACAGCTCTGGACTTTTCAACTCGGGTGGCAGACCCCCCGATCCGCCACCCGAAGTCCCCTTTTATGGTGGCAAATGGTGATGGGCGTAGGCCCGCCGCCTGCGGCCTAGCCTCCTGCGGCGGATTGGAAGTGACAGCGCGTCGTCTTCGCGATTCCTTTCCGCCGCCTCCTTTTCGAGTAATACACTCTCGGAGTACACCACTGCTGCGTCCCAGGCCTCTTCACTTTTTGCTATCGCTTCAAATAGCGCTGGCAGTGAGAGGTCTCTCCCGACCACTGCTTGCAGAGCAGTTCTCTGCTCCGCCCAGGCAGGGCATACGGCGCGGGTGTGCTGCGCCGTATCTTCTTCTCCTCCTCCACAATGGTGGCACTCCACCGTTGGCTCCCGACGGACCACGTGACACAGATACCGACCGAAGCAGCCGTGCCCCGTCAGCATCTGCGTCAGGTGGTACGTCAGTGCCCCGTGTCTCCGCTTCAGCCACAAATTCAGCACAGGCTGAATGGCGGCAATAAAATCCCTGCCCGCTTTCGGGCTTTGCAGTCTCGCAGACCATTCCTGGAGGAGATCATCGCGGGCTTGCTCCCTCCACCTCTTCAGATCTTCCGGAAGGGGCCATTCTCCACTTCTCTTTACTTCGGCATTCCGCTGGTACACCACCGCATGGGCCTCGGCTTCGAGGTCCCACGGGGGGCTGCTGGCTAGAACGCATGCCGCCTCATACGAGACGGTGCAGTACGCTCGAGCCGCCCTGAGCGCTATGACACGCTGCGGGCGCCGCAGCAGTGTCTTGTTCGGAACGCTCAGGGCGTCCGCCCATATCGGCGCTCCGTAGAGCGCCTTCGAGCGCACCACACCGCAGTAGAGGCGGCGACACACCATGTTCGGTCCCTTGAGATTGGGGAGGAGCCGTCCGAGCACTCCGGCAAAGGCTATAACTTTCGGGGCAAGCCGCCGGAAGTGCTCGGTGAATTTCCATCGCCCATCTAGAACAATCCCCAAGTATTTCATGGCGGGTTCGACTGCTATTGTTGCCCCCCCGACCACAATGTTCATCCCTGGTGGCGGACCTCTTCGCGGTCCGTGAAAAAAGAGGGCCTCAGATTTGCTGAGGGCCACCTCCAAGCCCAGAGCCCGAATTCTCTGGACGACCTGTGCGACGCCGGCTGTCGCAAGGAGGGCCGCCTCTCGGTGGGTGCTGCCGCGAGCGGTGACGAGGGTATCGTCGGCGTAACAAGTCACGCCAACCCCTCTCAGATTCTGGCCGCGGAGCACCCAGTCATATCCAATGTTCCACAGGAGCGGCCCGAGAACCGACCCCTGTGGAACGCCGCAGTACATCGACTTTCTGGACCAATCGTTTTGCCCCGGGTAAACGATAGCCCTGTCGGCAAAGTAGTCGTGCACTGTCTTCCTGAGGTACCTGGGAACTCCGTGGTACCTTAGTGCCTCTTTTATAGTCTCCCAGGGCAGGGTGTTGAAGGCGTTCGCTATGTCCAACGAAACCGCCAACACCACCCCACCCTGGGCTACCGCCTCTTCTGCGAGATCCCGCACTCGGGCAATTGCGTCCAGTGTCGACCGGTGAGTGCGGAACCCAAACTGAGCGCCGTTGAGATCGGGCCCCACCCTCTCGAGGTGCCCGACGAGACGCGCTGCGAGCACCCGCTCGAAGAGCTTGCTCATCTCGTCAAGCAGGACGATCGGGCGGTAGGCCGACGGCGACTCAGCCGGGCGTCCATATTTACGGAGCAGTACGAGCCTGCCGGTCTTCCAAGGACGTGGGAATCGGCCCTGGGCCAGACACCCAGAGAAAAGTGCCCTGGCTTCGTCCTCCATCTCTCCCATCGCTATTACCACAGCGCGTCCGGGTATACCATCAGGCCCCGGGGCCGTGTTCTTCCTCCGAAGCCTTTGGATCGCCACCTCAAACTCCGCTTCTGTGACTGGTGGGACCGCTTCCTCTTCCTCCTCATCCTGATCTGGAGGTGCCATGGACGGCGGCGACCACTCCCCCCTTTCAGGGAAGAGGGTTGTCACGACACGCTCCAAGAGTTGAGGGTCGAGGGTCCGCGTGAGAGGCGGAGCCCAGGCGCGGAGTTTCCCGCTGACAACCTTATAAGGGCGCCCCCACGGATTTCGATTGAGCGTCTCTAGCCACGCTTCCCACGATTCCTCCTTTGCCTGTTTGACGGCGAGCTGCAGAGTCTTACAGGCAGCTCTGTAGTTGGCATAGAGCTCGCCCTCGCGGACCTCATCGCGGTTTCGTCGCCGCCGGACTCTGCTATATTGGCGGCGTGCCACTACGCAGGCTACCCGCAATTGGCGCAGTTCTGGCTTCCACCAATACAGCTGGCGTCGCGATGGCACGGGCCCAGCCCTTGGCATTGCCGCATCGCAGACGCGCGTCAGTGCACCGACCAGCCGCTCTGCCGAGGCATCCACATCGCCAATCAGTTCGTCGGACCCAGATCCGGCACTCCAGGCCTCCACGATGGCAGCCTCCAGCGCCACTTCTCCATCCAGACGCTTCAGCGACCATCGTGCACCTTCCCGTATAGGGGACCGGTTTACCCCTGCTGATGCGGACGCGGAGACGTCAAACCGAATGTACCGGTGATCGGACAGGGTCTCCACGTCCGCTTTTACACACCAATTTTGGACACGGCGCGCCAGGGCGGGACTAGCGAACGTAACGTCCACAATCGACCCGCCCTGTTGACGCACGCACGTGTCCACTGATCCCCTATTAAGGAGCTCCAGCCCCAAGACCCCTGCCCACTCTTCCAGGGCCTCTCCTCTTACGTCAGTCACCGGACAGCCCCACGCCCTCGACTTGGCGTTAAAGTCCCCGGCTACCATCACAGGGTGCGGGTGCGCCCGTCCCACGAGCGTGCCGACTTCAGCTAGCGAACGCTCGAAGTCGGCTAGGGTCCTGTTCGGAGACAGGTACACCCCAACCACTGCGATCCCATCCACAACAGCCAGCACGCAACCATGGCCCTTCGCCAGCCTGTCAAAGGGGGGAGTCTGCGCGACGACGGCCACTGATTCTTCAAGGTCCCCCGCCCAGTTATCCCGGGGGGGAACAAAATAGGGTTCTGCAACCACTGCGACCTTGATGGACCACTCTGCCATACTCTGGAGCAAAAGATCCTGAGCACGGGCAGAGTGGTTTATGTTCGCCTGGAGGAATGGACTGGCCATCTAATTGATGGTGTCCATAGCATCCTCCTCCAGCGGTGTTCGCTGAGGCGGCTGCGAGGGGGCCCTGGAGCCTTCACCAGCCGTCTTATTTCCCTTACCCCTTTTGACAAGCCTCGAAGGGCACGTCTTCCCACCTATGCGGTGGTCCGCAGGTTTGTCGGCGGCACTGCACGCAGGGCAGTGTGGCTGAGCCGCGCACTGAGCGGCCGTGTGGCCGCCTTTTCCACAGCAATAGCACAGTGTGCTGCGGTCAGTGCCAGCTGTGCACTGCACTGCGACATGGCCAGGTTCGAGGCATCGGTAGCACGTCAGCGGTCTGGGTTCTAGCATTCTGGCTTGCACCGATACCCAGCCCACCAACAGCCTCTTCCCTGCCACCTTCTTAGCCGCGGCCACTGGGCACCGCAGCCAGATCGCCCCCTGGCGGCCAGCGGGGCGGACGATTTCTCCCGCCCTAATAGCCTCTCTGGCACAGCCGCCGGCGTCAGCCAACGCAGCAACGACCTCCTCCTTTGTCGCCGAGTCATCCAGCCCCGCTATGCGCATCTCTACGCAGATTTCGGGTCTGGAGACTCGGACCACTTCCTCTCCGATGGTCTCCCGGAGTTTGCTGGCCAGGGCATTGGCCTTATCTGCGCTGGTGGCACCCGGCACTTTCAGTAGGCGGGCACCGGTAGCTGTGGTGCGGAACTGCACGCCTTCTATTCCGAGGCCCTTCAGGTCTATGCACTGTTTGGCTTCGGCAAGTACCTTTCCGTAGGTTACGCCGCGCTCCACAGCGGCCGGTTGTAAAGTGAGCACGACCGCCGTTGAGCGCGGGGGGTTCAACTTTCCTGCCCTCTTCTTCTGTTGCGGACGCTCAGCAGGGCTTGCGACCTTCTTGGTGGTACCCTTCTTCTTCTTGGTGACCGGCTTCTTTTTGACGCCACTCCGGGCCACCACTGTCCACCCCTCGTCCTGGGACTGGGGCTGGGGTTGCGGCTGGGGCTGAGGCTTGGGTGGCAGGCGCTGCACCGCTGCAGCTGTTGCAGTCTCTTTCTTCTTCGCCTTCGTCTGGGGCTTCTTGCCACCTTTCTGTGGCTCCACGCCGGGGGCCTTCGCAGCCTTGCTGCTAGGTGGCCTGGCGGCGATGGCCACGGGTACCGCTTCCACTACCACTTCTGTTCGCAGCGGAGAGGCTGCACGAACGCTTGCCCCCTGCACGGCTGCATTTCTCTTGTCTGCGGCCAGTGGCGGACGCAATCGCTTCGCAGGGAGCAAACGGTCCTCGAGCCCATCAAGGCGAGCGTTGACCATAGTCCCTACTCGGACCATGATCGTGCGCTCAATGTCGTCCAGAGACGGCGCTGGAGCAGCTTGCATCCGCGTCATCTCCTTGCGGACCTCGCACAGTTCGGCCGCGAGCCGCGCGTTGGCTGCCTCCAGCCTAGCGACCTCCTCCGTGACTGTGCGGGTCCGCATCTCCGTAAATGACACCTTTATGGCGTCGGCCGCCTCATTCAGGGCCCTCACGTATGTCCCTTTGAGGTGGCCAGACGTCCTGGCGACCTGGACTATGGTTTCCAGAGACTCTGTCACCACCTTCTGTAGGTCCAGAGTCTCTGGCTCTTTTCTCCCTTCTTTGGAGAGAACTGGGGATTTCCGGAAGATGACCGCTCTCACTTCTCTTTTCCGCTTGATTTCCTCCTCCAGTTCCCTCTCGGCTTCCAGCCGACGCTCTTCGGCCTTGGCCGCGTTCATTTTGGCCTTGGCTTTAGCCAGACCGAAGTGTTCACCGGTCAACGGCGAACGGCTACCTCCTCTCCTGTCGGCCACCTTGGCCACTGGCGCCAAATCGTCGCCAGAATCAGAATAGGCGCCATCCACCCGACGCTTCTTCCAAAACCGGGTCGAAGCCCCAGACGCCCGGGACGTCACCGTCTCCACACTCATGTCCGACTCCGTGTCGGACAGGTCCCTAAGCCTCGCCGGAGCGGCAGGCTCAACATCCACTCCTGGTGTGGGGCAGCGCGTAAGCACCACGCGTGCCTCCTTCTTTCTTTCCACTGACGTAGTAGTCTTCTTAGATAGAGGACCATCGTCAACCATCTCCGCTGGCATATCGGAATCCGTATTCGTGCATGGGTCAGTCATTAATAGAGCGTAGCGGTTGTTGCCCCCCCCAGAGTACGCGGGGCAGCCTCCACAGCCGGAGCCGGGAGGGAGGGATTCCCCATTGCTGGGACCCTCCTGGGTAGTATTACATGTATTGCAACTCGCCATTTTGTTTGTGTTTTTTTTTTGTCATTTTTAATAGGCATGACTGCCTGGGGTGGGTGCCCTAGCGGTCAGCTTCCCCTGACCACGCATCTATAGGCGAGCACCAGACCTTTCGAGATTGGGCAAGGTTAAACGAAAGAAGAGAAAGAGAAAAGACACAAATGAAAAACAAAGAGATGAGAAATGGATGATGTGAAAATACAGGAAAACGAAGAAAAGAGGAAGAAAATACGTGAATGATTAACATATACATACAATAATAAAATAAACATACACATATAAATAGATGATCCGGTATGAAGACCACCGCAAAGCAACAGCTTTGCGACAGTCTTCACACCGGCTACCGCGGCGCCCAGGGTTTTAGTTACGTCTGTTCCAGAGGGGACCAGACCAATAACAGGCAGCAACCACGTGAAGGATTACCCTGGACTTGCCTTGAGGATCTACACGACTTGCGCTCTCCCTCAAGACCGACGCCTCCGCACCCATCCGGGATGAGTACGGAAGGCCTGGGTTTATGCGTCAGTGACGGATAAACCCAGGCCCGCCCACCGTAACAGGTACCTATACCAACTGGTTACAAATAGTTATATTATTATAATCTTATACAAATTATTGTATGGGTATGAATGTATGGGTGTCAATAAAGGTTCATGTAAGTATAAATCATGGGTCTGGGACATAGGGTGGAACCACCATTGCCTATTGGGAAACTGCAATATAAGTGTGGACATACCAAATTATTAATGCCGGTTATATTATGTTATCAGTGAATATGTTATCAGTAATTAATGAGTGGGGCTATGTTATCAATCCGAATTACCTATGTTATGGGAAGAACAGCACAGATAGAATAGATAATAGGGTGGAGCGCGGTTGTATGGAAAATTATTTTTATCCAGATTTTCTTTCGGGCCGCTGCGGAATGGATGCTCTAAAGCCTACTGATTAATAATACCAAATATGGGCTAGGGTTATAGTTTTAGAAATACTGCCCCCGAGCCATTACAAATTTCAGAAATTACAAAAAAAGAGAATTTTTACGTGTCACTTTTTAATCATACAACATATAAATTATTAACTTCAATTGCTTTAAAACAATAGCCAACGATAAATTCAACATGATAATATCCTAAAGTTTTAAGAGTATATACAAAATATCGCGCCAAAATATTATACTTGAGCGAGCCTATTTTCGTAGATTTCATAAGAAAAGATACGGAACTTAAAAAAAAACACATGGCTATCAGCTGTGATGGATCTGCATGAATACCGGCTATAAATCAGGTATTATCCGGTTACTTTATGGCAAGCTACAACATCCACTTCAATGGCTCGTATGTCGACTTCATGGCAACGAACTCACTTTGAGCATCTAGATGGAACTGCAAGAGAACCAAAAAGTTTTAGCGGCAAGGTGGGACGGAGTCTGAACAACTGTGAATTTCTCCCGGTCACAACTTTTCATGCAATCGAATGCATATTACCAAATATAACGAAATCTCGAGTAGACCTTAGTACCGACCAGCTATACTTGCTAGAGATTTGTCGTGCGATCAACGACGGTCATTGCAATCCAAAACTTAGCAAAATGCAATCCTGGGAAAATCTGTCACTCACGCTGGTTGACAACAGCCAACAGGATTCTTAGGGTATATGTTTCTACTTATCGCCATTACAAAATCTTATGGTTTTAGCAGAGTTCGTGATCAAGGTGTACGCGCTGATGTGGTTTCAGATAAAGACCCAACCTTAGTGTATTAATGGAGCTCAACGCGTATTTGAGACCATTATGCTGTCTCGTTATCTGCCTGAAAACTTAAAGAAGGTAGTGGACCCAGTGATTCAACGGAATGGCTATTTTGACCACTGTGAAAACATAATGATAGCAATGCTATACGATGAACGACGGCACATAAAAGAACTCGCTCTGAGAAGTATTCTTAAAATTCGGGAGAGGTCAGCGTTCACACCTAGAAGGGTGTTTCAAGTGCCAATATTTAATTTCGAAGCAAAGGACTAGGCGGTCTTGATCGACTGGAAAGTGATTGCGGAATCACCGCTGATCATGCAAATACCAACTGCCGTCATTTCCAAAGCCATTTTGGACCTCAATAGCTTAAATGCTACGAAATTTTTGGACTTCCAGCGCATACCTTGTCACACGCAAGTTACAGAAAGATGCATAAAGTTGATAACGTAATTATGTTCTGCTGCCTACTGCCCAGAACGACGTGAAGGATACATTACAAATAAATAGGAGTCATGCCGAATAATGCCCATATTCGGGTCAAAGAACCATTACAAAATTGGGTAAAATTTCGTTATCTTTCAATTCAATGTAATTTCTTTGTTGCCGATTATTTTATGTAATTTTGCTTTTTATAACTTCTTTGTGTTTTAAACCAATGTATTATAATATTAACAAAGTCGTTTTTATTTAACAAAAGCACTTTTATTCCTCGACGAACTAAAGTTAATTTTTGGCATTTTTTCCAAACTTCAAGTCCCTTGGGGCAGTATTTCTACTCATAATACATTGATTAGGTCATATTGACTTAATATCGTATTAACATAGAGCATCCATCCCGCAGTGGCCCAAAACGAAATAAGAAAAAATAAAAAAACACTCCACCCTAATAGATAATCATGACTATAGATTGGTTGTTACTATGACATGACTGGAATAAGTAATATGAATATGCATCATCGGCTTCAGAGCAGATCTAGTATACAAACATAGGAATTCATTAGTAGGTACCCATCAGGAGCCACAGTTAGGGTCCACCAGGTGAGTTGGTGGATGGCACATGGGTTGATAATTAATTTTGGAAACTTTCAAGGTATAGGTTGATGCAAATTAAGTGAACTGGATTAAAATGGACTACTTCAGCTGACAGTGCATGGGAATACACCGATGCCATGGGTCAACTACCTGGAATACTATGACTTGTTAGTATAATCAAAGCAAATCAATAATGTTGCCCTCCAGGAGGGATTAAATAATAAATTTTATCAATACGGGTTTTATCAATATGATTTAAATGGTTGGTGCTGACCTGTTTAGTGCAGTGATGACTTGTTCATGATGACAGACTGGTTTTCTTTTGCTTATCTTTATTGAGGGCTATAGTCTATACCAAATGCAAATTAGTGTAACATATTATTCAGTTTGACGGCACTGGTACTAATATATTTTTGTTTTCTTCTCCCTACCCTACCCCTGTTATCAAAATTATACTTACCTACCTAATAATGGATGTCAACCTACACATCTATTTTCAATTCACAAAAGCTTTCGGTCGAAAATGAGTGATACGGAGCGGGGATATACTCCCCCCGCTAATGGAAGAGACGGCCTTAAGTCACAGAAACGTCCTAAGGCACACAGGGTACGACAAAGAAGTCTCAGCACCACGTCATCGACATCTACAGACGGAGTCAGTAAGCGGCAAAGTAGGAGTAGGAAACGGAGACATGCGAAGCGTAGGCGTCATTTGCAAAATCAGCCATCAGCTGAAAGAAGATTATCAAAACACAGACGAAGCAATAAACGGTCGGGATATTACTGTGATCATCGCTCCTCAACGTGTTCATCCTCGTCTGCGTCGCGGTCAGGGGATCGTCGAAAAGATCGCGGGCTGCGTTCTGCGAGTACACGCCGGAAATCACGTATAAATTCGAAGTCAACGAGACACCGTACGCGATCATTGTCGGTATCTGATAAGGGGTCACCTGCAGAAAGAAAATTTCTTAGAACGCTGGTTAGCATGTTGGGCGATAAGTGTACCGGTAACAGTTTTATTGGAGCACAAAACGTTATACCTACTTTTGATCCAAAATCAAACACCCAATCTGCGGCAGATTGGCTTCGGAAAGTCAATGAAACGGCTACAATATACAATTGGCATGAAAAACAGATTATATTCCACGCGTTACCAAAACTGGGCGGCCTGGCAAAACGATGGTATGAGGGACTTAGCTCAGTCGATTTTACATGGAGTGAATGGCAAGAACGTATCCTGAATATGTTTCCGGACGATCGTAATTTTGGAGAAAAACTGACCGACATGCTGGAACGGAAGAGTAGGCGCGAAGAAACATTGGAGGAATACTATTACGATAAGATCACGTTAGTGAACTCATGTGGCATTACTGGGAAAAATGCAGTTGACTGTATAATACACGGCATATACGACAACCACATTAGACTCAATGCACAAAGCTCCAATTTCAGGGAACCGACAGATTTACTTAAATTTTTAAGAAGCATATCAAGTAAAGTCAATCTACCAACCATTCGTAACAAAAGAATAACATTGCAACATAGGCCACATTCAGTAGCGGGAAATGGATATAGATACGAGAATAACGAAAATGGTATGTACAAGATAAAATGTTATAACTGCGGGGAAGGCGGTCATGTTGCTAAAAGATGTGAAAAGCCAGTTAAACGATGTGTCATATGCTCACGGATCGGGCACGAGGAGATGCAGTGTAGGTTCCGGGGACGACCAAGTAATAATAATGTATCCGGTGAGAAAAATAATGGAACCCCATCAACCTCACAAAAGGTTCTTAGAATCACGGAAGTAGACGCACACAATGGTGACAAATACGTTAAGACTATTACAGTCAATGGAACACACCGATCTGCTTACATTGACTTCGGAAGTGAGTGCTCGGTAATTAGAGCTGGGGTGGCAGAACAGTTGGATCTTCAGATTAGTAAAGAGGACCTTCCGGCACTTAAAGGTTTTGGGTCTGCCAGTGCAATTTTGCCTTTAGGGAGTTGTGAAGTTAACGTCAAAGTAGATGGCGTATTAGCTGATATCAAAATGTATGTGGTAAACGATGATATGCTGAAGACTGACCTTTTGATTGGGCAAACTTTAACAGAATTACCCTGTGTAAGAGTGTACAAAACTAATACAGACTTATATCTGTTCACTGATGAGACCACACTAGATAAAGTCAAACTGTACAGTGGTGTAGAGGTGATGGTTATGGGCACGCAAGCGATACCAGTACAGTCAGACGCCAAAATCACGGGGCAGATATATATTCCAGCCTGTGTTTGCATGAAGGAGAACTTTCAGTACATCATATTGCAAGGAATTTATTCACTAAATTCGGGAAATGGTCATGTGATGATCGTAAATCTGTCCGGGAAAGGCATAAAAATAGAGAAGGATAAATTACTGAGCAGAGGGCACGTATTGCCAGCAATTAGTGATTTTGAGGCAAAGGCTCCTGAAATAACTGAAATAAAGAGAATTACACGAGACTCTACCGTTGGGGCACAGTCGGAGAGTAGCAATACTGCAATTACGGCAGAAATATTGGACATAGGAGATGACATACATGAAGATGACAAAACGAGATTAGTTGAACTTCTTAATAAGTATCGGGAATGTTTTGCACTAACTCCACAAGAACTTGGGCGTACCACAGTAATAGAGATGCAAATTAAATTGGTCGATAACAAGCCAATATCATATAAACCATACCGATTACCCTTCGCGGAACGGAAAATCGTCCAAGGTATGATTGAAGAACTACTACAGAATAAGATCATCAGGGAATCACAATCGGAGTATGCCAGCCCGATTGTATTAGTTAAGAAGAAAAATAATGACTATCGCCTCTGCGTGGACTATAGAGCTCTCAATAAGAAAACTATCAAGGACAAGTACCCTATGCCGGTCATTGATGATCAATTGGATAGATTGAGCGGTAACAGGTTCTTCAACAGCCTCGACCTGGCATCGGGTTATCATCAGATCCCGGTTGCAGAAGAATCTAGACACTTAACGGCATTTGTGACGCCAGATGGACACTTTGAATATACCCGAATGCCATTCGGGTTAGTGAACGCGCCGGCAGTTTTCCAGCAAATGATCAATAAGGCCCTCGGTGCTAAGAGATTTGAATTAGCAATCCCTTATTTAGATGACATTTTGACCGCGGCCCCAACAGTGGGGAAATCACTTGAGAAATTAGAGTCTATCCTTATGCTGCTGAGAGAAGCACATTTAACATTGAATATAGCCAAATGTCACTTCCTGAAGTCCTCTGTCGAATATTTGGGTTACGAAATCTCTAGAGACGGTCTGAAGCCAGGATTGAACAAGACTCAAGCGGTAGCTAATTTTCCTACCCCGATAAATGTACACCAAGTCCGCCAATTCGTTGGACTGGCGAGTTTCTTTAGAAGATTCATCTATGACTTTGCTCGCAAAGCACGACCCCTCACTTCGCTTACCAAGAACGACGTGCGATGGACTTGGAAAGACGAACAAGAAACTGCTTTCCAGGATATAAAGTCGCAACTTATATCACGTCCTGTGTTAGCATTGTATAACCCTGAACACATAACGGAGGTACATTGTGACGCTAGTAAGCATGGAATGGGAGGTATATTACTTCAGAAGCTAGACGATAAATCTCCGTTAAGGCCTGTTTCGTATTACAGTCGGCAAACGACAAAAGATGAGGAGTTTTGGCATTCTTACGAGCTCGAAACAATGGCAGTAGTAGCTAGTCTGAAAAAATTTAGAGTTTATTTAATAGGGTTGCAGTTCAAGGTGTTGACAGACTGCAATGCGCTGAGATCCACCTTAACTAAGCGGGACCTGATTCCGAGGATCGCGAGATGGTGGCTGCAATTACAAGAATATGATTTTACTATTGAATATCGACCGGGGCACACGATGAAGCATGCTGACGCGTTAAGTCGAAATCCAATTGATACCGAAAACGAACCAGATACGTTGGAAATTATGAATATCAGGACCGAGGACTGGCTGCATACAGTACAAATGACGGACCCTAAAGTGAAACATATAAAGAATATCCTAGACACCAAAGAGGCTGATATTCGGGAAATAATTAACAATTACACCATCAAAAACGACAGACTCTACCGACGAGTTGGCAAAAACCTCAGATGGGTAGTGCCTACTGGTGCCAAATGGCGTATTTGTCAACTGTGCCATGATGAGTCAGGACATTTTGGTTTTGACAAAACCTTTGAGAAAATGAACCAAGAGTACTGGTTCCCTAAGATGAGACGCTTTGTTAAAAAATATGTGGCATCATGTATGAGCTGCGCGTACCATAAAAAACCTTGTGGCAGGGAATCAGGGTATCTACATCCTATACCTAAACCGAATGAGGTGTTTCACACTGTACCGAACCATAACTCGATTTAAATTAAATAATAAATATTATTGATGCGCGTACGCATCTTGGATCGAGTACAGGCTGGGAGAGGTGAAGAAATTAGGACGAGGGTGCGGGGAAAGTAGGCGGGGCCCAAAACTTGGAGGTTAAGATTTGGATTATGGGATTGGTGCGTGAGGGAAGACAAAAAATCAGGAGGAGAGTGGAAGGGGGCACTTGTCGTCTGGAGAAATGGGGTTTTGGAAGGGATAGTAAACCGCGAATTGTAGAACGATGCACACGCATCCCGAAGGAAAATAGAGTGGTCGGTCAGTGTTGTAAATAATTTATATTTTTGTCATTATTTCTTAATTTTTAATTTCAATAATTAAAGTTTTATAATTCCGGGTTAAATTAAATAATGATAGTCAACCGCGAATTGTAGAACGATGCACACGCATCCCGAAGAAAAATAGAGTGATCAGTGTTGTAAATAATTTATATTATTGTGTTAAATAAATTGGCATTATTTCTTATTTTCAATTTAATAATTCATGATTAATAATTCCGGTTTAAATTAAACAGTGAGATAGTGAATCTGTAATTGTAGAGAAATTAATTAGTGTGGTGTTAATAATTAATTAGTAGTGTTCAACAAATTTGTTTAGTTTTTTATTTATTCAAATTTTAATAATGTGCTATAACTTCAGTTAGTGATTCGATAATAATTGAAGAAAAATAATTAGTGTGGTGTTAATAATTTGTATTATGTTAATGTGTTTTATAATTTCTGGTTCAAATAAATAGTGAAATAATTAAATAATAATTGTTAAAGAATGCACACGCATTTCAATTAAAAAGTGTGGTTAGTGGAGTTAACAATTTATATAATTGTTTTAATAAATGTATTATAATTTCGGGTCAAATTAAATAGTGAGATAGTGAAATGGTGGTCTTCAGGCTGAGGTCGTGAGTCGTATTATTTTTATTTAAAGATGTTTTGTGTGCCTTTTTCCCTTAGGTATTATGGAATAAGTTGGAACGTCTTTCCAGCTCATTTACTACACTCATGTGGTCATTTTATTTGGTGTAGTGAAATGTTCATGTAAAGTAATATTTGAGAATTTAATAAAAACATGAGCATTTTATTATGCTATTACTTGTTGTTATTATTTCTGTTTTTATTCTATTATGTGTGTTTTCTGTGTTATCTAGTTGTGCCACTCAGATAAATCTACACAAAAATATCGGGTCCTTGTTCCATTGGTGAGAGTTAAAACAAGTCGATAACTAAATCAATGGAACCCTAGAATGTGCTTCTCATTTAAATAGTAGTGATTTATTATCCACAATGGGAATATAATAAATCGCGAAAATAAAATTAGGAACAGCTTTAGAATTATATAAGCACTCATGCTAGAATTAAGTAATGCACACCACTTGCACAAATTACACAACACGTAGTCAAGTAAATTTAGAAGTGAAAAAAAAAAGATATGTAAAATCTATTTATTTGTTATAACTTGGTTTTCCGGTAATTTTATTTATTTATTTATAAATATATTTACACTACTCTACATTACCTTTTGGTGAGCCATTGGTTCAGTTCATTAGTATTGAGGCTAATTGTAGAAGCCTCTCGACCTAGTTCTAAGTTTGTAGGATGAGCTTGGCCAATGGTGGGAATTATCCCAGTAATATTTTAATGCACCTTCTGTGTATTTATATTCAATAATTGAGTGACACAATAGAATTTTCAGCTAGATTATAAGTGGGGAAATTAGGGAATTTGATACTGTGCTACATTTTAAATTGAAACCATTTGCTTCTAGCATTATTATAATGCATTTGTGGGTTAACAATGGGCAGATTACTGGCTATGGATTCCGTAGTCGTGAATAGAACTCTCGGCTGCCTTAGCTATGGTCAGGAACATGCCATTGCAAAGGAAAGGCACCAATTACGTTGGGTTTTTCGTGTGTTGGCAACCCTTATTAGTTTGTAAAATCCATTTTGCAAAGAATGAGCACAGTCGCGGTTTTGTGGTTTATTTAATCTAGTAGTTTACTAAAATCACTTGTTCGAATTTATTATAAACATTTTCTCTGAGGGTCTCATAAATCATATCCCACCAGTGGATCTTGTGAAATCCTTGAGGAAAGTGTAATAGAAGAGAAGTGACAAAAAAGCAATCAAACTCGTGGAAATCGTTGACGTGGACCGGATAAGTCGCATATTAGTTAGTTAACATTTTTCTTCCAGCCTCCACGTGTAGATTTTAAGGTAATTAAGAGTAGTTAGTAATATGCGACGCTCGTGATGGCCAAACGAAATCCGCTTCTTCTCTTCTCGCGATTAAAATCCTTCAACAATGACCTGTCTAGAAATCTAGATTTTAGGTCCTAGTTCTAACTCTAAAATCTCGTACAATAAAATCAGTAGCATGGGGGTGGCACTAATTATGCTTTCTTATAGAACAAGGACTGCTGAGGAGCTGGAGGAGATCCTTATGGGTTGCCATGTCTCCGATTGTTTACCTATTCACTTTCTTTCAGCTCTATTAATTGATAAGTGGATTAAAACGAAACCTTCGATCGGTTTCTGTAATCTAAATGATCAGTCCAGTCCAGTCGTCTAATGAAACGAAACCCTTCGATGGGTTTTCGTAATTAAAGTGATCCGTCTAGTTCAGTCGTCTAATGGTATGAAACCTTCGATTGGTTTCTGTATTTAAAGTCGTCCGCCTAGTTCAACTGCCTAACAAAACGAAACCTTCAACCGGTTTCGGTGCTCAATATGGTTCAGTCAAATGAACTCATTTTATTATGCCTTAATGCAATCTTCGATCGATTTCAGTAATTAATTGAGGTGCTCAACTGTTTACTATAATTTAAGATTATTTCAGACGAGACTAAACATGGTAACCCTAAGGAAAAAGAAGCCTTCGAGAGGTTTGTGTCATTTTATTTACACGCTTTCTTGGATTGAAACACATAGCTAATTCAACTTGTCTTCAGTTTTAGATATGTATCGTCCTATCATAATCTATTGCCTAAATTTCTTTATTTAAATGGTTATTTAATTAGATAACACTTTAAGTGGTAACTTTCATAACTTTGCTTATGTGTAAATATCCAAGTTGGTCATACCAGTAGCTATGGTGAGTGATAAGTTTTCACAGTTTATGCAAATCTTACTAATATTATAAAGCCGAAAGTTTGTGAGTGTGTGTGTATGTGTGTATGTTTGTTACTTCTTCACGCTCAAACGGCTGTACCGATTTCGATGAAATTTGGTATAGGGGTAGATTGAACCTATGAGACGGACATAGGCTATCTTTTGTCTCAAAAAATAATCTCGAAGGGGATGAAATAGGGGTTGAAAGTTTGTATGGGGAATCCATAATTCTTCAAGTTAGGGATCTGAAAATTCTTATTAAGGCTTTTGGTACTAAATAAATAAATACGGGTTTCAGCTTTTTTGCAAAATCATCCCTAAAGGGGGAAAAGCAAGGGGGTTGAAATTATTAGGTATTCGTTAGATGCACCCCCAACGGACCACAATAAGCGGCTGAACGGATCGTTATTTAAAGAGGGAGAGGTCGATGGGAGGAACGGTGGGAGAGTGCGGGGAAGGGAGAAGGAGAAAGGAGGAGAGTGGGGGGAAAGACGAGAGTGGGGGGAGAAGAGGGTAGAGTGGGGAGAAAGACGGGGAGAGCGGGAAGAAAGAGGAGAGAGTGGGGGATAAAGAGGGGAGAGTGAGAGGAGAGTGGGGTGAGAAAGAGGGGAGAGTGGGGGGGGGGAGAATGAGGGGAGGTTGGAGAGAAAGAGACGGGAGATCAGGGAGAAAGAGGGGAGAGTGGGGGAAAAAGAGGGGAGAGTGGAGGGAGAAAGAGGGGAGAGTGGGTTAAAAAGAGGGGGGAGTGGGGGGAGAAAGAGGGGAGAGTGGGGAGAAAGAGAGGGGAGAAAGAGGGGAGAGTGGAGGGAGAAAGAGGGGAGAGTGGGGGACAAAGAGGGGAGAGTGGGGGGAGAAAGAGGGTAGAGTGGGGGTAGAAACAGGGGAGAATGGGATGAGAAAGAGGGTAGAGTGGGCGAAAGAGAGAAAGTGGGGGGGAGAAAGAGGGTAGAGTGAGGAAAAAGAGGGGAGAGCGGGGAGAAAGAGGGGAGAGTGGGAAGAAAGAGAGGGGAGAGTGGGGGAGACAGAGGGGATAGTGGGGTGAGAATGAGGTGAGAGTGAGGTGATAAAGAGAGTAGAGTGGGGAGGAAGAGGGGAGAGTGGAGGGAGAAAGAGGGAGAGTGAGGGAGAAAGAGGGTAGTGTGGGGGGAGAAAGAGTGGAGAGTGGGGGAGAAAGAGGGGGAGAGTGGGGGAGAAAGAGGGGGAGAGTGGGGGGAAAAGGAGGGGAGAGTGGGGGGAAATAGGGGAGTAGGGGAAGAGGGGAGAGTAAGGGGAAATAGGGGAGAGGGGAAGAGGGGAGAGTGGGGGAGAGAGAATTTGATTCGCAGAAAGGTTATCTTCTAACTTAGGACATAGGCTACGAACATAATTATTAAGTCATCATCATAATCATCGCCGTTTTCTATCAATGCGATAAAAACTACCCAATATGCGTAAAATTTCGTACGTAGATAGGTTATCCCGCAACTTACGACTTAGGCTTTAATTCATCATCATCATCACCACCATTTTGCATAAGTGCAATAAAAACTGTGACAAACTACCCCATTGGCATGAAATTTGGTATTTTTATAGCTTCTATATTACCTTATACCCCAACTTACACATTCACAGTGGCCTAAAAACTGTAAATTGTACCTTAAGTTGCATAAAATGTATTATGCAGATAGTTTAGAGACACAATATAGGCTACAAATCATCATCATCACCATCATCATCACTGTTTATTTGTCCATCAGTGTGATAATAACTGTGAAAAACTACCTAACCTCTGTATTTTCTCTGACACAATGTTACAAGTCGTATCTAACAGCCACCGCTCTATAGGTTTTATAATGTGAAACGCGGGTGAAACCGCGGGGCGCAGCTAGTTAAGATATAAATCACTCATTGTACTTCTGGAATCTATCTATCTAATTGTTTATTGCTTACGTGTTTATTTTCAGTTTTGATTTTATGGTTTTATGTTTTGTGTTGCGTCTTTTATTTTACATCTTATGTCCGTATTTTAAGAAGATTATTATTTGCATCGGAAGACTTTACGCTCCTATTGGTTACAGCTATCTACTTAATTAACATCACGTTTGTTACTCTACCATTATACTGACGGCCATGGTAAGGCTTTGACCTTACGTTTTAAACTCATGTATGTTGCGTTTACTTTTCGTCCTGACAGTTATTTTACGTTCGTTCTTCTACCCGATATTTACGACCAAGCGGTATATTACAGTTTACTTACCACTTATTATCAACGTATTGATTACGCTAACAATATTAATACAAAACTATTTACGAGTTATCGTTTACTTTGGCCTTCGACAAAACTATGTTATATTTCAGTAATATTATTACAAAGACTGTGAGACGATTGTATATTGTTTTATTTAAATCCTACAAGTAAATAATTACCCAGTGTTATTGAAATAAGTGAATGTATCATGTAATCTTTCTCTATGTGCTATGCGAGGTACAGGCAATCCCATCTCAGTCGGTAAATTGTAGACATTGGTGGTATTGTCTAGCTAAAGCGAATGTATCATGAGTTTATCTTTCTCTATGTGCTGTGCGAGGTACAGGCAATCCCACCTCAGTCGGTAAATTGTGGACATTGGTGGTATTGTCTAGCAATGCGTAATTGGTAACTGGTTTTGTAATAATGTGTTTTTCAGGTGATCTCCCCTAGGTTAGATTCAATTAAACAATAATTTATACTCATTGCTGATTTGCAGTAGTTTGCTCATGTAACATACTGTGGGTGTTTTCATGACTAGTAAGTGGCTGCTTGGAATCGTTGTTACGTCCGAGGCCTCACAACCCTTGTATGTTGGGAATTCTTCCGATGAAGTTACTACTAGTGATTACGGCTTACTGCAAGCATTAATACTATACACGCAGGGCACAAATATTTCCCCACACTATACATCGAATCAGCAAGGAAATGTTCAGTTAGGCCGACTGTTCATCCTTTGTTTATTCAAACCACAACATTATGACCAAACATATTCAGTAAATTATTGTAAATCAGTAACTTTTGCTATGGATAGTGGAGTTACGACTCCTATTAGCTTTCCTCCATCTAATCATATAATTCCTTCCTATCCTCTCTGTTATTCTTCTTGATAAATCAACTTTGAATTAACTAATGAAAACTATTTCGGCCTAGATGTGATTGATGTATTTACCGAAACAATAATATTTATAATTACACGATCAAATAGCAGCTTTTATGCAACTATCAAGTTTCCTTGGGTGAAATATATGTGGGCTCCAATCATTTCTGCAGCTGGGCACCCAGCACTCCTGGAAAATCACGTATGTACAAGCGTTACATAGCAGTGGGACCCCTGGGTGTACCTTCTGGCTCTGTTCATGCATTGTGGATTGGTTGTGGTCATGAGCATTGATCACTTAATGAAATTTATTAATTGAAAAATACCCAATATTGAAAGAACCGCAAATGGTCAACAAATGGGAAAATACCCAATATTTAAAAGAACCGCAAATGGTCAAACAAATGGGAAAATACCCAATATTTTAAAGAACCGTGAATGGTCAACCTTACGATTATAACAATAATAACAAACATAAAGAAAGTAAACCGGGATGAGTAAATGGAAAAAGCACAATCACATGTGGACTGAATGGTTAATTGTTACATTAAATAAAACATGACCAAGTCCTTACCTATACTCTGTCCCGGGGAGTGCACTCTGTGGTTGGCACTCACAAGGATGGGCGATGGCTGGGGCCTATCCTCCCTCCCCATTAGGGGGGGGTCTCTCTCTTCGAAAAAAAAAGTAGCCTTTCTCTACCTTGGTATTCCCAGGTTAATCTCCTTCTTATAAACTACTACTCATTAATGAATTAAACTATTATTTTGTTACTATTTAGTTGTGTTTCATTTAAAAGCAGTCTCTTACTCTAAAAGTTCCGAGGTTACTGTTCGTTCACAACGTTGGGTTTAGACGATCTTCTGGCCATATATTTTATCACGTGTGTATTTTTCCTTATGCGTTAGATAGGTTAGTTACAATTTGGTGCCGTGACCAGGATATCTTAGAGTAATCTTTAAATTAAAAGTAGGCTTTATAGCCTACAATTTGGTGTTCGTGAAATGGAAAGAGTTTATGAGACTGTTTTGGGGAATTCGCAACGTTAGTTATGAAAAAAACAAAAGTTTAAATTACCTAGGACCTTATGTCTGTGGGGGTGATGCGTCTTAATTCAATAAACTATAAAATAATTAGGATTTCATAGTTGTGGGGGTGTTAAGTGTCTAAAATTTGTGGGGGTGTTGGTAAAAATAAATACAATGTTAGTTTATCAGTTAACATAGTAGGTACGAGGATAAGGAAAATATTATACGGTATTAATTCTTTATAGTGTTTTCTATGAAACACAAAAACTTCATTTCATGTTCAAGTTAGTTCAATTTAGTTGATATACCTAATTACTTTATAACCGGGCATTTATACTTTCTTAGAACAATAGCCAGTCTCTGTTACGAAGTAGGTAGGTAATGCAATATTTACGCGTCGGCAAATCAGCTAAACGACACCACAATGTCTGCTTATGTTATTCGGTAACCAAAGGATAATCGCATTAAGTATTGTTTATAGCATTATGAAAGGCACCGCGGCTTAATCTTTGAAGTGCTGAAAGTACAAAAGAAAAAATGGCACCTGCAGTCATAAACAGCAAGCCGCCTTGCTTTTGTTATTGTTAGCATGGTAAGAGCGGAAAGATGTGACGGTACTGCATGAGAATTAGGTATCTATTGAAGTCGCGGTGAACAAGGATACTTCTAGGTACTATAGCAACTTATCTGTGTATATTTGTGGTGTGTAAATATACACTGAATAGGTATTAGCTGACCGGTGTTCATGGTTATAGGCAGTATTTATATATAAAAAAGGGAGTTGGCAGCGGCAAAATGATTTAGTCTTATCTTCAATTAGGTTTTTGCACAATATAATCATGACACAATTATAAGTTAGACAGATAGGTAATTGCGTTATTGAAAGCAGTTTAAATTATAAGAAAAAAATAACCACAAGAGGATTGAATATTGCAATTTAAGAATTATTGTATTACTAAAAATTAAATAATGTAATACATATTATTATGTATTTAATGACATATTTCTATGATTATGGTTCGTTTTCGATATGAAAAATTTTAACCGGGTAGACCTTTTAAAATTTTTGGGGGTGAATGTACCGAACCATAACTCGATTTAAATTAAATAATAAATATTATTGATGCGCGTACGCATCTTGGATCGAGTACAGGCTGGGAGAGGTGAAGAAATTAGGACGAGGGTGCGGGGAAAGTAGGCGGGGCCCAAAACTTGGAGGTTAAGATTTGGATTATGGGATTGGTGCGTGAGGGAAGACAAAAAATCAGGAGGAGAGTGGAAGGGGGCACTTGTCGTCTGGAGAAATGGGGTTTTGGAAGGGATAGTAAACCGCGAATTGTAGAACGATGCACACGCATCCCGAAGGAAAATAGAGTGGTCGGTCAGTGTTGTAAATAATTTATATTTTTGTCATTATTTCTTAATTTTTTATTTCAATAATTAAAGTTTTATAATTCCGGGTTAAATTAAATAATGATAGTCAACCGCGAATTGTAGAACGATGCACACGCATCCCGAAGAAAAATAGAGTGATCAGTGTTGTAAATAATTTATATTATTGTGTTAAATAAATTGGCATTATTTCTTATTTTCAATTTAATAATTCATGATTAATAATTCCGGTTTAAATTAAACAGTGAGATAGTGAATCTGTAATTGTAGAGAAATTAATTAGTGTGGTGTTAATAATTAATTAGTAGTGTTCAACAAATTTGTTTAGTTTTTTATTTATTCAAATTTTAATAATGTGCTATAACTTCAGTTAGTGATTCGATAATAATTGAAGAAAAATAATTAGTGTGGTGTTAATAATTTGTATTATGTTAATGTGTTTTATAATTTCTGGTTCAAATAAATAGTGAAATAATTAAATAATAATTGTTAAAGAATGCACACGCATTTCAATTAAAAAGTGTGGTTAGTGGAGTTAACAATTTATATAATTGTTTTAATAAATGTGTTATAATTTCGGGTCAAATTAAATAGTGAGATAGTGAAATGGTGGTCTTCAGGCTGAGGTCGTGAGTCGTATTATTTTTATTTAAAGATGTTTTGTGTGCCTTTTTCCCTTAGGTATTATGGAATAAGTTGGAACGTCTTTCCAGCTCATTTACTACACTCATGTGGTCATTTTATTTGGTGTAGTGAAATGTTCATGTAAAGTAATATTTGAGAATTTAATAAAAACATGAGCATTTTATTATGCTATTACTTGTTGTTATTATTTCTGTTTTTATTCTATTATGTGTGTTTTCTGTGTTATCTAGTTGTGCCACTCAGATAAATCTACACAAAAATATCGGGTCCTTGTTCCATTGGTGAGAGTTAAAACAAGTCGATAACTAAATCAATGGAACCCTAGAATGTGCTTCTCATTTAAATAGTAGTGATTTATTATCCACAATGGGAATATAATAAATCGCGAAAATAAAATTAGGAACAGCTTTAGAATTATATAAGCACTCATGCTAGAATTAAGTAATGCACACCACTTGCACAAATTACACAACACGTAGTCAAGTAAATTTAGAAGTGAAAAAAAAAAGATATGTAAAATCTATTTATTTGTTATAACTTGGTTTTCCGGTAATTTTATTTATTTATTTATAAATATATTTACACTACTCTACATTACCTTTTGGTGAGCCATTGGTTCAGTTCATTAGTATTGAGGCTAATTGTAGAAGCCTCTCGACCTAGTTCTAAGTTTGTAGGATGAGCTTGGCCAATGGTGGGAATTATCCCAGTAATATTTTAATGCACCTTCTGTGTATTTATATTCAATAATTGAGTGACACAATAGAATTTTCAGCTAGATTATAAGTGGGGAAATTAGGGAATTTGATACTGTGCTACATTTTAAATTGAAACCATTTGCTTCTAGCATTATTATAATGCATTTGTGGGTTAACAATGGGCAGATTACTGGCTATGGATTCCGTAGTCGTGAATAGAACTCTCGGCTGCCTTAGCTATGGTCAGGAACATGCCATTGCAAAGGAAAGGCACCAATTACGTTGGGTTTTTCGTGTGTTGGCAACCCTTATTAGTTTGTAAAATCCATTTTGCAAAGAATGAGCACAGTCGCGGTTTTGTGGTTTATTTAATCTAGTAGTTTACTAAAATCACTTGTTCGAATTTATTATAAACATTTTCTCTGAGGGTCTCATAAATCATATCCCACCAGTGGATCTTGTGAAATCCTTGAGGAAAGTGTAATAGAAGAGAAGTGACAAAAAGCAATCAAACTCGTGGAAATCGTTGACGTGGACCGGATAAGTCGCATATTAGTTAGTTAACATTTTTCTTCCAGCCTCCACGTGTAGATTTTAAGGTAATTAAGAGTAGTTAGTAATATGCGACGCTCGTGATGGCCAAACGAAATCCGCTTCTTCTCTTCTCGCGATTAAAATCCTTCAACAATGACCTGTCTAGAAATCTAGATTTTAGGTCCTAGTTCTAACTCTAAAATCTCGTACAATAAAATCAGTAGCATGGGGGTGGCACTAATTATGCTTTCTTATAGAACAAGGACTGCTGAGGAGCTGGAGGAGATCCTTATGGGTTGCCATGTCTCCGATTGTTTACCTATTCACTTTCTTTCAGCTCTATTAATTGATAAGTGGATTAAAACGAAACCTTCGATCGGTTTCTGTAATCTAAATGATCAGTCCAGTCCAGTCGTCTAATGAAACGAAACCCTTCGATGGGTTTTCGTAATTAAAGTGATCCGTCTAGTTCAGTCGTCTAATGGTATGAAACCTTCGATTGGTTTCTGTATTTAAAGTCGTCCGCCTAGTTCAACTGCCTAACAAAACGAAACCTTCAACCGGTTTCGGTGCTCAATATGGTTCAGTCAAATGAACTCATTTTATTATGCCTTAATGCAATCTTCGATCGATTTCAGTAATTAATTGAGGTGCTCAACTGTTTACTATAATTTAAGATTATTTCAGACGAGACTAAACATGGTAACCCTAAGGAAAAAGAAGCCTTCGAGAGGTTTGTGTCATTTTATTTACACGCTTTCTTGGATTGAAACACATAGCTAATTCAACTTGTCTTCAGTTTTAGATATGTATCGTCCTATCATAATCTATTGCCTAAATTTCTTTATTTAAATGGTTATTTAATTAGATAACACTTTAAGTGGTAACTTTCATAACTTTGCTTATGTGTAAATATCCAAGTTGGTCATACCAGTAGCTATGGTGAGTGATAAGTTTTCACAGTTTATGCAAATTAAGATATAAATCACTCATTGTACTTCTGGAATCTATCTATCTAATTGTTTATTGCTTACGTGTTTATTTTCAGTTTTGATTTTATGGTTTTATGTTTTGTGTTGCGTCTTTTATTTTACATCTTATGTCCGTATTTTAAGAAGATTATTATTTGCATCGGAAGACTTTACGCTCCTATTGGTTACAGCTATCTACTTAATTAACATCACGTTTGTTACTCTACCATTATACTGACGGCCATGGTAAGGCTTTGACCTTACGTTTTAAACTCATGTATGTTGCGTTTACTTTTCGTCCTGACAGTTATTTTACGTTCGTTCTTCTACCCGATATTTACGACCAAGCGGTATATTACAGTTTACTTACCACTTATTATCAACGTATTGATTACGCTAACAATATTAATACAAAACTATTTACGAGTTATCGTTTACTTTGGCCTTCGACAAAACTATGTTATATTTCAGTAATATTATTACAAAGACTGTGAGACGATTGTATATTGTTTTATTTAAATCCTACAAGTAAATAATTACCCAGTGTTATTGAAATAAGTGAATGTATCATGTAATCTTTCTCTATGTGCTATGCGAGGTACAGGCAATCCCATCTCAGTCGGTAAATTGTAGACATTGGTGGTATTGTCTAGCTAAAGCGAATGTATCATGAGTTTATCTTTCTCTATGTGCTGTGCGAGGTACAGGCAATCCCACCTCAGTCGGTAAATTGTGGACATTGGTGGTATTGTCTAGCAATGCGTAATTGGTAACTGGTTTTGTAATAATGTGTTTTTCAGGTGATCTCCCCTAGGTTAGATTCAATTAAACAATAATTTATACTCATTGCTGATTTGCAGTAGTTTGCTCATGTAACATACTGTGGGTGTTTTCATGACTAGTAAGTGGCTGCTTGGAATCGTTGTTACGTCCGAGGCCTCACAACCCTTGTATGTTGGGAATTCTTCCGATGAAGTTACTACTAGTGATTACGGCTTACTGCAAGCATTAATACTATACACGCAGGGCACAAATATTTCCCCACACTATACATCGAATCAGCAAGGAAATGTTCAGTTAGGCCGACTGTTCATCCTTTGTTTATTCAAACCACAACATTATGACCAAACATATTCAGTAAATTATTGTAAATCAGTAACTTTTGCTATGGATAGTGGAGTTACGACTCCTATTAGCTTTCCTCCATCTAATCATATAATTCCTTCCTATCCTCTCTGTTATTCTTCTTGATAAATCAACTTTGAATTAACTAATGAAAACTATTTCGGCCTAGATGTGATTGATGTATTTACCGAAACAATAATATTTATAATTACACGATCAAATAGCAGCTTTTATGCAACTATCAAGTTTCCTTGGGTGAAATATATGTGGGCTCCAATCATTTCTGCAGCTGGGCACCCAGCACTCCTGGAAAATCACGTATGTACAAGCGTTACATAGCAGTGGGACCCCTGGGTGTACCTTCTGGCTCTGTTCATGCATTGTGGATTGGTTGTGGTCATGAGCATTGATCACTTAATGAAATTTATTAATTGAAAAATACCCAATATTGAAAGAACCGCAAATGGTCAACAAATGGGAAAATACCCAATATTTAAAAGAACCGCAAATGGTCAAACAAATGGGAAAATACCCAATATTTTAAAGAACCGTGAATGGTCAACCTTACGATTATAACAATAATAACAAACATAAAGAAAGTAAACCGGGATGAGTAAATGGAAAAAGCACAATCACATGTGGACTGAATGGTTAATTGTTACATTAAATAAAACATGACCAAGTCCTTACCTATACTCTGTCCCGGGGAGTGCACTCTGTGGTTGGCACTCACAAGGATGGGCGATGGCTGGGGCCTATCCTCCCTCCCCATTAGGGGGGGGTCTCTCTCTTCGAAAAAAAAAGTAGCCTTTCTCTACCTTGGTATTCCCAGGTTAATCTCCTTCTTATAAACTACTACTCATTAATGAATTAAACTATTATTTTGTTACTATTTAGTTGTGTTTCATTTAAAAGCAGTCTCTTACTCTAAAAGTTCCGAGGTTACTGTTCGTTCACAACGTTGGGTTTAGACGATCTTCTGGCCATATATTTTATCACGTGTGTATTTTTCCTTATGCGTTAGATAGGTTAGTTACAACACCATACATGTGGACCATTTAGGCCCTTTTGTCAGGAGCAAAAGAGGGAATATGTACATTCTTGGTGTAATCGACAGTTTCAGCAAGTTCATTTTTATAAAAGGAGTACGGGACACCAAATCTAAAACAACTATAAAAACACTAGAGGACATATTCGCGATGACTGGTTGCCCGAAGGTTATCATCTCGGACCAGGGAACCAGCTTCACGTCAGCTCAGTTCAAAGCTTACATTGGCTCAATAGGTGCGAAACATGTGCTGAACGCGGTGGCAACACCGCGTGCTAATGGACAAATAGAACGATATAACAGGACAATTCTGAGTTCACTTGGGTCGATGAATCATAACCTAAGTGAAGCTGATTGGGATCTGAATTTGTCGAAATTGCAATTAAGTCTAAATAATACTAGGAACAAAGGGATAGGCAAAGCTCCGGCAGAAGTTGTCTTTGGACATAGGATCACGAGCCCGGCTGAAGGAATGATTAAAGAAGATCTGAACAGTGGAGGAAACGACATAGGCAACGAAAAGCGTAGGAGAGAGACTCGTGAAGAAGTGAAAGAAACTATTTTAAAACAACAGAAAATAATGAAAGACCGCTTTGACAAGAGAAGAGCTCCAACAAAGATTTTTAAAGAAGGAGATTTAGTTATGATCCCGAACGTGAATCAAGAAAAGGGTAAAAGCAGTAAACTAACGCCGAAGTTTAAGGGGCCATACAAAATAACAGCGGCTCTAGACCATGACAGGTACGAAGTATCTAGTATTGAGGGGCATGCCATGCGAAAATATAAGAATATTTTTCCTGCTGACCATTTAAAACCATGGATCACGTTTCATTCGTCTCCGACCGAAAGCGAATGTGACTCCAATAAATCTGAAGATAATGAAAGTTGAATGGATATAACGATAGATGGATACACAATTAAAAATTAGAATGAAAAGAAAATACGTAAGAATTTCAGAAAATTTAACTAAGCGGTATATAGCTTTCATCCTGAAAACACCTTTATCCTTCCCTTATCCTACCCAAGATCCATAACCTCCAAGATTTAGGTGATGACGGAAATGAAGAGATTATAAGAAAGGTTGAACTTACGTAAAGAAGTCGTAGCTCAAGGAGCAGGCGGCGGACGTATGATTCAGACCTGGGTGATGGCTGAAACGGAACAATGAAAGGTTGAACTTACGTAAAGAAGTCGTAGCTCGAGGAGCAGGCGGCGGACGTATGATTCAGACCTGGGTGATGGCCGAAACGGAACAATGAAAGGTTGAACTTACGTAAAGAAGTCGTAGCTCGAGGAGCAGGCGGCGGACGTATGATTCAAACCTAGGTGATGGCCGAAACGGAACAATGAAAGGTTGAACTTACGTAAAGAAGTCGTAGCTCGAGGAGCAGGCGGCGGACGTATGATTCAGACCTGGGTGATGGCCGAAACGGAACAATGAAAGGTTGAACTTACGTAAAGAAGTCGTAGCTCGAGGAGCAGGCGGCGGACGTATGATTCAAACCTAGGTGATGGCCGAAACGGAACAATGAAAGGTTGAACTTACGTAAAGAAGTCGTAGCTCGAGGAGCAGGCGGCGGACGTATGATTCAAACCTAGCGAAACGAAAGTGGTGAAATATAACGAGGAAAGAGAATAGAGATAGAATATGGGTGTGGTTGGGACATCCACTGAATGATGATGGCCGGAGTAGGAATGAGGACATTCCTAATGCAGAATGGCCGACTGTTAGCATCCGGTTTACCACCGACATGATTTTTATCAAATTGAAGAATACGATAAATCAAGTTAAAATATTTGAACGAGAAACACCATTTTTACGGAAAATTTACGACATTGGGTGAATGAGAGTATAAGAAAAAGGAAATGAAAATGAAAAGCGCACGAGTGGCGGCCGCCATGACAGAAACAGGTACGAAAACAGAAGGACGACAAAAAAAAGGAAAAAATAAAAGGAGGAGAAAAACAAGCAAGACTGGAAGGAAAACCACAAGCTGGGAGTGGGTGGTAATAGCTGGTGAATACCCATCGTCGAGGGACGGTGACGACACGGCCAAGGGTAAGAGTTTCTAACACTATGGGAATTAAAATGTGGTTAAGCTGTTCGTTGGTACATAAGCGCATCGCTTGCGAACGATCGGAAAACGTTAAACATTTTCTGAGTTTGTGAATTTAACTATCATAATGAAACCAATTTACGACATTTTCTTCAAAAATTTTATTTTTGCTACTATCAAACTTTTTTGTTGATGGGTTTCATCTTTCGACTATGCATTCGATCGAGTATAGTGGCATTCTCGATACGATCAAGTGAAGCAGCACTTTGAATACGATCTAGTATGGCCTAACCCACTTCACAGGACGTTTCAATATTATTCGTTTGCGATTAAAGATTTTGGAGCCCGGCACATTTCAATACCTAGTTTCACGGTATTATACATACATGCAACGGAGTTCATTTTAATAAGTCAATTGTTCTCCTTGAACTTGTTAATTAGTATTTAAACGGGTCTAATTCGCGCACAAACGAATATCAAAATGTGTGCGCGAATTAGACCCGTTTAAATACTAATTAACATGTATTCAGTTCGCGAAAGTTTAAGAACTCCTTGAACTTGTTTGTGATGCATTTAGACTTTTCAAAGACGTGAATCTATTTCCCATATTTATTCGCATAATGTCGTAATACCTGAAAATGATGTTAGCCTGATGAAAAGCTAAGATCAACAATGTGCGGGTTTACTCTATACTCATAATTAAGTTTAGTTACTTTTAGTTTTTATTTATTATTATTATTTTTAGTATTAATGCTGACCTGAAAAATAGTATATTTTGTTGAAATTAATTCTAACTTCTGCGATAATGTGAAATTGGATAGGGATTGCAACAAAATAAAACAAAGACACGTAATAATACAACTTGGGAAAAGTTTTTTAATTAGCTTATCACATTTTATTTACATCTATTATTATAGCTAATTTTATTGTTATATCTGATCTATGAGCTAAGTTTCGGAGCAGAGTTTCACAACAATGAACGGGACTAATAATGGGAAAAATTATATGTAATAATTATCTATGCACTTATATAATACACCATTAATTATAATTAATTATATAATAATTATATCATATTATGTTATATGTGTATACCTACCCTTATTATGGCAGTTTCAGATTATTTTTAAGAAGTCATTTCATAAAATAATAATTCTATTTATAATGAAATTCAGGCAAAGATATGAAATACGAGTATTCATTTAGATGCAGTGAAATGAAATTATGAAGATAAAAGACACATAATATTACTATGCATATTTGTAATCCCGAATTTCCGTGAAACCCTTGCCTGACCGAGTTATACATATCGTAAATACAATTTTCACTATTACTTGGTAACAAAATTAATTATCGGTGGATTCTTATTGAATGGTCCCTCTTCTGCGATTCCACACAGAAACCTTCCAAGCAACAAGCTTGGTAGGTAAATATACAAATTAGAAACAAGACGTGAACGATTCGGATCAATAATTAATGTTAGAAACCGGCTTAGTGTTGTATTTTGTAATGGATTCATTATTTTATACAATAATAAAAAATAAACGGTAGGTACAGAGATTAAAAAATGTAAAAGAATGGGGGTAGTTTGTTATGTCTGCTCATAGGAACAGCACCCATTATCCTCAGTTAACTCGCGACCGTGGCGCTTGCACAGCGTAAAAACATCGATATGAATCGAATAGTCGACACATCACAAGGTAAATTCCCGTTTCTAAAATTAACTATGTTTAGTAAATTGTCTGTTTAAAAATTTCAGATCATAACATAATTTGGTTTATCATGACTTGAATTTTGGTGAAACTAAATCTATTTATAACAACATTATAATTATGCTATCAGATTTGATTTGGTAGTATAGGTATTAAAAACGAAAATATTATAATCATATCTATCACAATAATTAACTAAATTCTAGTTAAAAACTAGCAGTAACTAGTTTTTGTCCGAGCTTCCATTCCTATTCTAAAACGCTTCTTTAAAAAGATAAACCACAATTTAAATTAGAGTCGGTAATAATGTGACCAACTGACATCAGGGAATGCCTATAATTATGACTTGAACACAATTATAATACCATTTACAGCTCGTGAAACATTACAATTTGCAAGACATTTTGCAAGAACACGAAAAGGTTTGCATACATTTTTGTACTAAGCTAATTTTCTGCTATCACATTGCAAAGTATCTAAACTCAATACATTTCCGCTCTTACCGCCTCCGTCAGGTACTTTAGTTATCTGATATTAAAAGTGATTAGACTATAATACGACTCTTGATGTGTATAAACCTACAGGTACAATCAGATCTTCATTGTCATAGTAGGTAATATTGCTATGTTCAGTACATTAACCGTCTCTCTTATTTCTCATAAAACGTCAAAACATAATTCGCAAACTATATGTCCAGAAGCTATAACTTCATCGTTGACAAACGTTTTCGTTTACTAGCACTCTTTCGGTTTGCCATTAGCTGTAGAATAGCCATTTTCTTTGATAGTATGCCCATTAGCAGTGATAGCATGTACATTACTGCTAACATCTTTATCATTGGCAGAAACAGCTTTACCATCGGCAGCTATGTTAGCTCTTCTACTGTTTTTGACGTAGTTCCTGTAGTAAAAGTTGCCGAACATGTATAAGAAGAGACCAGCATTCAGACTGAGAAGGAAGTTAATGAACTTCGGGTAGTTGCAGTCGGTGAACATGACTGTAAAGTTGTGGTAGAAGATTATGCAGAACTGGATCTGAAAACAGATAACGTGAAATAAGGAAAAAATCTGATGGGCCTTAGCCTTTAAAACCTTGATTACCAAGCGTTAAGGACTGATATTATGGTGGATGGTGATGAATACGCAAATTCTAGAGTGAATTACCAGTTGTAAGGTGGTGACGTGTTTCTTCCACCACAGGTACTTTTGGTACTGAGGTCCGAGGCCAGAGATAAGGTAGTAGCTATACATGATGACATGTATGAACGAGTTGATAACTCCGAGAAGTGTTCCATGGCCCCCTGGAAAAGTAATAAGATTAAGAATTAATAAGAATAAGGGAAAGAAAAGTAATTTTGTAACTTGAGGAATCGTTTTGAGGCGTCGTCAATCCTACTAATATTATAAACGCGAAAGTTTGTTAGTATGGATGGATGGATGGATGTTTGTTACTCTTTCACGTAAAAAATACTGAATGGGTTTTAATGAAACTTAAAAATAATAGGTATAGCTTATACATCAAAATAACATATAGGCTACAATTTATAAAGATATTGTGTGTATTGTCCAAAATATGACCATAAATGTCAAGTAAGAGGGAAACATCTACCATCTGCGAGCTAATCTGGCGTGCGCTGCCAAAACCGCTAGAGTTACACATATGTGATGTATGATGGAAATGTTTATCTTAAATAGTCCTACAAAAAAGCCCGCCACAGTATAGCCAAAATAGCTACTTGAAATATTAATTCTGCGCAGACGAAGTCGCGGGCACCAACTAGTTCTTTAAATACTCGTAGGTAATTATAATTGTTAAGGTGTAATTAGCTGGAATACTGATTGTGCAATTTACAAATGTGACAAAATGGTTCCTAAAAACCGCATTCTAATTTGCATTTGTAGCAACTGTTGTGATTTGCTGCTAATTTTAGCAGGACTCCTAGTAGAAACATTGTAAACTTATAATCAAAGTTAATTTTATTCCGGTTGGCTGACTATCCAATGCGAAAGTATGTGATTAATGGTGTTTTGGCTCCTCAGTTATTTTCCGCAATGACTGAACGGCGTTTTGAAGAAATTTGGATAGTATACGGCTTGCTATATCAAAGAATAATATATATAATAAGATGGTACTTTTATCCCGGAAAATTGAAAGGCTCTAAGCGCAACATTTCCCAAGGGAGTTTAACCGTAGAATGCAGTTTGCTTGTAACGTTCCACATTTTTTTTAAACTAACGGCTGAAAATAACGGCTGGCAGATACTCGAGGACGAAATCTGATGATCAGGCTTAGTGGCGTTCCCTAAGAGAGACCAACCGTTAAACAATGAACAAGTAGGCTGATAACGACTGTGATGACGAAAAATTTAGTACCTGGCAAGAACTTAACCCCGATCCAAGCGCAGATGGGCATCATGAAGTGATGGTACAGATGAAGGAAAGATATTTGACGGTTCTTTTTCCTCAGCACAAAGAAGATGGTGTCTAGGAGCTCAATGATCTTTGCCGCGAAGTACCACCACACAGCTGCGGCCATCTGTAAAAGTAAGTTACAGTGTTTTTAAGGATGCATCCCTATATTTCAACATCATCATCATCATCATCATCATCAACCCATATCCGCCATCACGAGGGATCTGTCCAGATTGGTGGGCAACTATCAATTGTATTATAGTCTTATAGTGTAGTCTAGGTTAATGCATTGAAAGCAGTCGTTAAGTCATGTCGAAAGCCTTTAAGCAGCTTTAAAACCTCTGGCACTGGAGACACTACCTCATTAATGGAGAGGATGTGTGACCGTTCATGAACATTTCCTTGTTTTGGAGGGTTTATCTGGTGTCCATACATGTATAGTAAACTTTAAGCCCAAAAGTTTAGACTAGAGGCGCTTGGTCAGCTTGATAAACTCTAACGTCAGATCACGCCACTTCCTCGTTGGAGATTGATTGACTCCGTTATTTTTGATTGATATTGTGTCTAGATTTAGTAGATATTAAGATAATCATCATCATCGGCTTATGATGACTTTCAAACGTACCCGATGTGATTTTGGATTGTCCGTGTAGTCTACAGGTTGGCATGAAAAGTTGTAGTCGCTCCACCAGCCCGAGACCAAACCCTGAAAATGTAAATAAATAACAGTCATGTTAAACTGTATCCAAAAGACTTAGACAAACATTGGCCTGTGGCGTGTCTCATTGATGTGGAATATTTTGTTACAAAGGTATAGGTACACTAATAAACAGACTACGTCATGACTGTTTTTGAAACAAATCTCGCTCCAAAATGGAGTAAATATTTTTTATTGATATTATTATATTAATGGATATTATATTAATGGAGTTTATTTACGAGACAATAAATAACGAGTAATTTAAATAATTAATTTCGTGTCTACCTGTCAGTCATAGTTATTTTGATGCTGCGCGTGCGCTCCGAGGTTTCACATACAGTTCCAGTTTTACCGCAGAAACTTAAATTTACCGTCTTTTAATATTAATAGAAAAATTTATAGCACCATGAAAGCAATGTCCGGTAACAGCTAGTTAATATGATATAAATCTCACCTCATAAACCAAGAAAATGCTCATAAGAATCTGCGATAAGTTGTACAAGACGATTGTGTTCTTCAGGTCGTATGGTTTACGGTCTCTCATGTACCGAGGGCCAGCTGATATGCAGAAGTACAGGTACGTAGCCAGGATTGTGAGGAGGGGGCCAGGGCCGGACATTAGCCACCAGTTCTCTGTCCGGGGGTCTGAAAACGAGAATTGGATTTTTTTGATAAATTTGTACACCGAATCAAACAGCGATTCATTTTCTTTTAGTGAATTCAGTGTAATTTCCATAACAAAATCCTTATAAGTAAATAATCAGTGATTTATGTTAGAAAAATATTGACGTCAAGTGATTACTATTTTTTACACGGAAGATTCCGTAACACCTGCTCATTACAATAACAATCTCATTTAACGGCGCACGCGCACGCTTATAAACATCTCAGAAGTAGTTGGAATAATTATCATTACTATCATACTATATTTATTTATCTCTGCTATTTATCAATTGTCATATAATATTACATACATAATGTTATATTATATAACATACATACAATTACAGTTACATTTTTTCCCATTGGGGTAAGCTGATACTACATCTTTCCACATGACAAGATCCTGACACATTTCTTCTTCAATTATTTCTGTCTATAGAGTATCTCAGCAATACACGTTTAGAATATTTTTTAAGATCATCTTTGTAGATTTACCATAGGGCAAATAATTTTTAAAAGTTCTGCGACCTCACTTTAATAAAACGAGAGTAATACAACATTTAAGGTTGCCTATTTTATTGTAAGTATGTTCAATTACTTACTTCAAGAATAAGTAAAACCTTTGAAAATTCATTGAACAAAAGTTATTTCTGTACACTTTTGACATTCTCTGAAATAGCACGAATTAATTCAACTGAACCGCACATGTCAGTGACACGTCATAGCAATTGTTAATCGAATGATATTAAGTGTTGACCTCTAGTGTGAATATTGAACTAGCTAGGCCCGGTTGAACAAACGTAGCATAGCAATCCTCACCATTATCGCCTATGAAGTTAGTAATTTAAAAACAGCGTCGTTGCTAAGCGTGCATAATTATTAAGGACCTGTAGGCAGCGAGCTTCCGTAAAATGGGCGGTTTTTTGTCAAAAAGTTAAGCTGTAATTACAAATAATTATAAGCCAGAAAAAATACAGTGAATAGTCAAGTGTTTCAGTTAGGTAATAAATCAATAATATTGGGCTAAAGTTGTCTAGTATCTTGAGAAAAAAATTCACGAGAAAGGACCCGAAAAAAATCTTTCGTCACATATTGCTCAACATTTTCAGCGACAACTATCATATTTTTTGGAACCATAAAAAAGGCAATTTTATTTTCCAATGAAATTTGAATTTTCCAATGAACTGAATCGATTCCGTTCTTCTAAATTAATAAAAACGACGAGAATATGATCAGTTTGAGCGCGTACTAGGCGGCTCAGTACCCGCTACGGCGTTTCAGAGAGAGGACGTATGTCGCTGTTCCTGAAAATTTTCTCGTCGAATTTACTGTTTGTTCTCCAAAAAAATAAAGCAAACAGAATCTCTACATGGTATACAACTGGTTTATTTACTTAGTTGCCGTAAATGACTTCCTTCGACGATTACTAAACTTTTATTATAACCTATAATACTTTGTATTTATTCTCCATTGTGTGTAAAGAATAATGGCTAATATGACTATTCTTGCACCACCTGTAACTGAAATTAGCAGCAAAAACGCGTTTTTAGATTGTTCACTTAAATAAAACTGGGATTTCTTATGATAGTTTGGAGTTAATCAAAGGAGCAGATTATGATTGTATATTAAAATGAAGATGTAGTGAACTTCCGTTTTCCATAATGGCGGATCTGGCGGATGCATATTCTGACGTTTTATTTTTAGCACACTTCCAGCAATCTTTCTGCTCAGCTACGAGCCAGTTTTTTCAATGTTTTTGCTTCGCACGATTTGTGCATTTAGTCATTGTCAAATATTATACTGTAAATTCGAAAGTAACTCTGTTTCTCTGTTTGTCTGTTTATTTGTATGTTTGTTTGTTTGTTACTTTTTATGGCTAAACGGCTGGACCGATTTCGATAAAATTTG
This sequence comes from Hylaea fasciaria, assembly GCA_905147375.1. Classification (NCBI taxonomy): domain Eukaryota; kingdom Metazoa; phylum Arthropoda; class Insecta; order Lepidoptera; family Geometridae; genus Hylaea; species Hylaea fasciaria. The sequence goes on from LR990197.1 coordinate 11,354,459, forward strand.
GTATAGAGAGACAACAAAAATGAAAATGAAATTTGGTAGGTATATGGGAGAAGGAAAGATGAGGACCTGGAGAGATGGGGAGATGGAGAGTAGCAGCTGGAGAGATGAGGAGATGGGAGATCGGAGATGGATGAGGGATGGGAGATGAGATATTGGGAGTTGGGGAAAAAAGCGATGAGGAAATAGGAAGATAGAGATGTTTTAGAGATATTGACAGAGACGTGACGTGCCCGATTGATCTACAATAGCATACAAAGTTCACGCATATTGTGTTCTTACTAGCTGGATTCGATTTAAATGCAGACGAAGTCGCGGGTAACAGCTAGTATTCCATATTTTCACAACCTCGTGGTAAAGTAAATTTACAGTCATAGCCACGATTCAGTAAACTTTACTGAAACTAGCTTTTACGCGCGACTTCATCTGTATATGAAAAAGCAACTTATAAATTGAAAATAAATATTGAAGTCTTTGTATCTCTATCCCTGTCCCTGTCCCTTTCCTTTTCCCTATCCTTAGTCATAGTTTTATCTCATTCTCTTACTTCTTCCTACCACCTCTACGCAGACGATCTCCAAATCTACACGCAGGCTCATGTTGATAGGTTGGCAGATGCTATCGATAAAACTAATATGGATTTGTGTCGTATAGCTGAATGGAGTAAATTATTTGGATTAAAAGTGAACCCCAAAAAGACCCAAGTAATAATCATTGGGAGCTCCAGAATGATTTCCAAAATTGATTACCAAACTATCCCTCAAGTTACTTTCGATGGTGTCATAGTACCGTTCAGCTCCGAAATAAAAAATTTAGGAGTACTGTTCGATAGCTGCTTTTCATGGGGCCCACATCTGGCATACATCAGCCGAAAAGTATTTGCTTCTGGAGCCTCTCTCAGAAGACTACGCAATTTCCTCTCCACTGCGACTAAAGTAACGCTTGCAGAATCGCTTCTCCTTCCTATCCTCGACTACGCCGATGCATGTTACCTCGATCTCACGGAAGATCAGCTGAATAAACTTGAGCGGCTCCAAAATTATTGCATTCGGTTTATTTTCGGACTTCGGAAATATGACCACGTCTCCCAGTTTCGCTCTAAGCTCAAGTGGCTACCCATTCGCTTTCGCCGGAACATGCACATTATGTCACTCTTATATAACATTCTCTTCAATCCCTTCTCTCCTTCTTATTTAAAGCAACGGTTCGAGTTCCTTCACCTCTCTAACCATCACTTCCTTAGGTCATCAGAGAACCTCACATTAAAAACGCCTGTCCATAGCTCAGTATTTTACGACAAGTCTTTTACTGTGCAAGCTACGCGCCTTTGGAATGAGCTTCCGGTTGCAATCCGACAAGCTCAAACGCTCGCCACTTTCAAGAGCCGTCTCAAAGAGTTCTACCTCTCCAACTCACTACAACCTAACTGACAATTTATATTCATTTCCATACATATTACCTATATATCTGAATATATATTATATATAGATATATATATATATATATATATAATTATATAGTATATATTTTATATTTGTACGTATATGCATATTATTTGTTATATATCAATATATAAGTAGGTATTTGTATTTTAATACTCATTGTGTATTTCACACAATGGCCATTTATTTACACCGCCAGCCTCTGACTCTCCATTATGTCTTTCCATCCAAAGGTTGACTGGAAGAGATCGCTTTTAGCGATAAGTCCGCCCATTGTACTTTATATTAAGTTAAAACTCCTTTCTGTAATACCTTGTGTATTTTATAACTGTTATTGGCGTGCAATAAAGTATTTTCTATTCTATTCTATTCTATTCTTAGTCTTAACCTTTATATTTTAGCAAGAGCCTAAAATAATGAAGTGTCAGATCACCTACTTGAGAAATTATGAATTGCCCATATAAATTTTCAACTCCTATTTATTTGGATTCAAAGATCCCTATTTTTTCTGACGAAAAATAGCCTATACCCATCTCATAGGTCCAATCTTGGTCAAGATTGATTCAGCCGTTTAGACGTGAAAGGATGGCAAAAACTAAAAAAAAAACCAACAAACACACACACACAGTTTCGCATTTATATGATCTTAGTACGGATGCCTGACACTGGCTAAATGCACAAATCTTTTACTCCGTCATTGTCATTGTCAAAATATATATCAAAAAGAAAATTATGGAAGTGGACTAAAGAGGATGTATCAAATGGACTTGACAAACGCGCATACCAGAAAGGACCAACACTAAATTAATTTAATATAACTTATTTAGGTGTGACTCCAATAATTCGTGCGGCATTCTAAATTTGATAGGATTATAGTCAAGGAGGTAATAATTTATGTAATGCTGGCGGTAATGTTGGTGCTTGGTGCGTACGCCAACAAAGATAAAACATTTAATTAATACATTATTTACCTACTACAGATTGTGTTTATTTTTCATTGTAACAAACTACTTATATACATACACCAAAACAAAAATCATACACAAAAAGTTTCCCGGCAGCAGGTTTCGAAACTTCGAAACTACGTCTTTAGGAACGGAACGTAGCATCTCAGACCGCTCGGCCAATCTGACATGTCATTACAGTGTCGAAATAATTGAATGCTTCAGACTAAAGCCTACGTAGTAACTATCTAGTAATCTGTGCTAAGGCCACGTGATGCCGTTAGTAAGAGTATAATATTATGAATTTATTAGCGTTTTCGACTTGCCGTGACCGCGGAGCCAGCGTGGCGCGCGGCCCGGCCAGGTAACTTTCATCTTCTAAAATACATGAATCGCTCCTATATTAGCGCCTTAACCCGTCGTCATTTGTTTTGCTATATTATTTAAAATTGCATTTACCTGGGCGCTTAATTTATCATGACGTCTTATTGCGATTCAATTGAGGACCTAAACAGAATCGTGTCACTTTAAATAATGGTAATACATGGCTTTCGATATCATTTAGGTAGACCTCAATGCCTTTAGATTTATAATCAATCTAAAATGGTCGTCAAGATGTCATAAAAAGACGTAATGGTATACCTACGAATTTAAGTAGTAAAACGATTCTTTTTAGGTCCTCATTTGGATCGCAATAAGACGTCATGGTAAGATCCCTGTAACACTTAGATTTGACTATATTATTTCAACTAAGTATGACTATATTTATTCTAACTTAAAGTTGCCGAAGGACAAAGGATACGGTTTAGTATGTAACATAGATGCATATCACGTACAAAACGCACTTATATTGAATCGAAAATAGACTAGGAATTGTGTATTGCTGTCAAACACGCCGGTATAATAAAAATGACTTTTATTGGACTTGCAAAATAGGTTAGATCGAATCATAGGCATATTATTTATGCCATTTAATAAGTTGGTAGGTTGATGACCATATAATTTTAATGTAATCTTATAGCTTTATACATTGAATAACCCGCTGTTTTAGTTTCATGTTTTTAGTTTTGCCTCTAAATTATTTAAATCCATAGGTAATCAATTTTTTAGTGTTTGTACGGTCTACAGTTTTTCTGTAAAGTTGACTAAACCAAATAAGCCAACTAAAACAATGAACAAGAAAATAGTACACTTAAAAGATTGCGGTAGAAATCGTGAAGGCCTCAAAAACGGATTTAGCTCAGATTTTCACAGCTCGTGATTCAATAAAGTACAATTAAAATTTAAAATGGAGTGTTGAAACTTAAATTAGGTATATAAAATAAATTTTCGTCTTTATTTTTATTAAAATGCTACTTAATATTTTTTTATGATTTCATCATTACAGATTAAGTACAAGGATGTTACATACTGCCTCGATCGACATCGATCTACAACATCGATCGATATTAATATACAGTATTATACAGTCGATCGACGTCGACCATGTTGATTGTTGGTGTCATAACACACTAGGGCATTTGTATTTGTTTTAAATTTTATTATATGTATTAACCTACGTAATACAATTAGAATTAACAGACTTTTGCCCTACACACTACTTTCTTAGCAGTATACTGTCACTTAAGACCGGGGAGATATTAGAGACCAAATGCTAACCTATTCTAAAAAAAAGTGTTGCCAAGACTAAAATTAACAAATTATTTTTTTTCTCCTTGAAATTCCTTTGTAAAATGAGCACCCAGACAGTGCAGTAGGTTAACAAAACAGCAGAACTGTGCCCGTCCCAGATAGCAGAACTGGTTACATAAAACCGTGCTGCAATACCGACCGTGGGCCACTAAACTTGACCATAGCCGTTCGAGCTCTTGCTTATCGAGGTAAATAAGGGCGTAAATCGTTATTATCGTAAAATTTACAGCGGCTTTCTGTGACGCATTGACAGCAGATTAAGAAAACCGTTTTTTGTCAATGGGCTAGTGCTCATCTACCCCGGGCTTACCTTTGACGCCGGACGGGGCTAAGTTATTGGGATTTATGGGATGCCACTACCAAATAATTTACTTCGTAGTGTGGTGGAAGGCAATTTTATTTTCACTGGCAATTTATTCAATGGGACAAGTCTGCTGGGAACGAATATTACCTCGTGCAGAGATCAAACCCACCTTTGCAAGGGGCTCTTCACCCCCTGCGCAACGAAGGCTGTCCTTATTGATAACACGTCATGTACGGTCACCCTTTCTACGGACATTGATTGACACAGTAATTCCACGAATCCAGAATTACAAGGGAAAAGGGCAGGTCGAGAACAGACGCCAAATTTTCGAACGAAAAGAGTAAAAGTCGACCTCACAGAGAACCAGTACACGCAAACTTTATCACAACCACTCTTTACATAACCCATTCGGTTATGGTGAGGTGGACCTTGGGCTATTAAACTTGACCATAATAAGACGGCCTCTATTTCGTAATTTGGCGATGAACCGGCGAAACGTGAGGTTTGGAGTTCCCGGCAAGTATAGGGATTTACGCTGTGTGGGTTAACTAGTCCACCATGAAGGTGCAAATAGATATAATGGTCATACTATTTTCTAGTACTACAGGGAATCTAGGGAACTATCTCTATTGACATAATCTGACATAATCTTGATCTAGACTCAAAGGAAATCGAGAGGGCAAAGGGAAATGTTTTGCGATGAAAAAAAGATCCGTGGCATTAAATTTAAAAACGTACTATGTCTTTTTTGTCTTAGTCAGTGTTACCCCACTAATATTATAAATGCGTAACTTTATTTGTTTGTTAATCTTCACGCCGCAATGGCTGAATGAATTTCGATGAAATATCACAAATAATAATTATATAGTTTAGATCCTCTTTTATGTCTCGTTTCTGGGGATAAAGTGAAACCGGAGCGGTAGCTAGGTAGTCTACAAAAACCTTAGCATGCAATAATTGTACTTATTGTTATATTTACTATCCAAGACATTAACGTCATTTAATTTATGCATACACGTGCTACAAATGGTTTTAATCTTGCAATAAAACTAAATAGATCCCATAAGCGTTATTGCTAAAATTAATAATAATAGATAGGTAATAATCGTGCCAATAATGTGGCAATTTGTTTTTGCTGTCATTGATTCTATTTTAAATATAACTATTATTATGTCCAGTATTGTACAGTATATATTTTAATAAAATTGTCGTGACTTAGAGTAACTTGCAGTAATTGCTTGATATTTATTCGGAAATCTCATTCAATATCTTAATCGAGTTGAAATTGGCAAGGTGCCCTATTGTAAGCCTTTACCTAACATAGTTGGTTTAGATTTATCGACTTGCGGAATATAATATCTAGTATTATCGGATATCGGATTATCTTGAAACATTAATAAAAAACAAGCAAAGAGTGAATTAAATTCCCATTGTACCCTTGTCCCCTTTAGTTAGATATTATATTGAACTATAGGTACCACTACTGACCACTAGTAAGTAAGTATTCCACAATAAATAAATTATGGAATACTATTGGATTTAGCCGCCTTCGATATTCTACAGAATGGTTAATTTTTATGCGATAAAAAAATATTCAATTTTCTATTCTAGGTCTCATCTTAAATAAAATAAATTACGCATCACGTTGTTTGTCCGCGATGGACTCCTAAGCTACTTAACCGATTTTAATCAAATTTGCACACCGTGTGCAGTTTGATCTAACTTGAAAGATAGGATAGCTTACATCTCAATTTATAGTCGCAACTACGAATAAGTAATGTCGCAATAACAAAAACCTTATACAAACACATAAGTACACAAACTTTCGCATTTATAATATAAATAGGAAGTAGGATACTACTATGTTATTTAATTTATTCCGGTAATTACTCACCACTATTCCGCTCCATGAACCGTTTGTAAGAATCCACTATAGACATGTTGAAAGTCGATGAGTTCACTGCTCCTGCGAAAGACCACATTTTTTTCAATTTTACACTCACATAAGACTCGCACTAACACATTAATCTGTTGTTTTTATACTTAATCCTACTTCAAATTTTTGTTATTAAAAATGTAGAGGGCACCTACTTACGTAAGTCCTAAAAATATTTTGTACTCGTAATATCAAATTTAAGGAAAAGCTTTTGAAGTAAATGCAAAAATTAAAAACGACGTCTGTTTGAATAAAAAAGGGTCATTTTTTACTTTATAATTTTTGGGTTCCATGGTCGTTTATAATCCGACTGCGAACGGTAAGGTTAGTAGAGTCTATCCGCGCACAGGGCAAGTTTTGTATGAATCGCAGATATATTTGTAAAATGCAATGGTCCTCTAAGTTCACAATTCCTTCGATACAGGAAACTGTAGTGGAACCCTAAATCCTATGCAACACTATGCATGTGATCGTGAGGCATCACTTTTACAAGGCACGAGCATTGTGTCACCTTTTACACACAAAATAGTACAACAACAAAAAAAACAGTCAACAACAGAATAACAACAAAGCTTACGCCGTCAAACAAACGCCACGCTCAGCCAAAGTACGATCGGAAACTGACGCTCAAACAATAATTCGGAGTAAAAAGTAAATTAGCTTATTGCAAAAATGTGTAATTAGCCTTCAGACGACACTGGCCCACTTGAGTGCATAATATCACGTGTTACTTCACTTTCTATTAAATAATTCAAATTTGATATCGTACATTCTTCAAATTAAAATAAAACTAATTGTGGTTGACAAAATCGGGCGTTAAGTACTTTGCAGAAATCCACATTAAAAACGATCAAGTAGATACAAAATGTAAAAAACAGGAAAGTGATTTTGTAAACCTACATAGTATTGTAATTTAAACTTCATCATTATCATCGATCAGGTTAATAATTTATATAAATATATACTAAAACAAATATTTATTCAAAATTTATAGCTGATTTGTACTACAACTTATAATTTTTTATTTAATCAAATTTATTGTTTATTTGTTGCATAATTAATTAATTAATTATGCTTACGGCTTATATTTTTATTCGTTTCCTATTATTCCGATTACTAGTACTATTCACCTAACAATTATATTTAAACGCGTCAAAGTGTTCGACTACTCCCAGGAAATTTATAGCTGTTTTAAGCTATTTATAGCATTTTATTTGTATTAAGTACTTATCATCATTAGATTGGATAGGGTATTTTTTTTTATTTCGTTTAATGTATTCTTATTAGATCATATTATCTTACACTTATAATATGCTTCCATATTCATGTAACTATTCATTAATATTTAACCGAACGACTATTATTCTATGGAATTTTTGGCAAGATAAACAACTGTACTCGTAGCAACCGGATTTAACCGGATTTAAACTAATATAATTATTGGATATTTCCAGAATACCTCAATTGGATGTAAATGACAATCATTATAGTCCTAATTAAAATAATTGTATAATTTTTATAATATATAATAACGTCCGCCTACCGACGAAAGGGTCTATTAAGGTCTACAATTATTAAACCCCAGTGCGAGCATGTTTCAATGGGTTTCTTGTAAAATCATTATAATGTCCGTATTAATTATCTATTATTCAATTTTGGGTGAAGGAAAACATCGTAAGAAAACCCATACTTTCCAAGAATAATTTTTAATGTATAAGAATGTTAAGCAGTGGTAGGCTGTATGGTAGTGGGCGAACGTCCGCCTTCGAAAACGGAGGTGGCGAGTTCAAATCCCAGTGCGAGTACGTATCAATGTGTTTCTTGTTAAACATATGTACGTAATTATCACTCGCTTTTCGGTGAAGGAAAACATCGTGAGGAAACCAACATGCCCGAGAATTATTTCGGAGGCATGTTTTCCGCCAATCCGGACTGGGCCCCCGTGGTGGATTATGGCCTAGCCCTCCTTACGATAGTGAGTGGAGGCCTTTTCCCAGCAGTGGGAAAGTTACAGGCTGAATTATTATTAATTATTATTGTAAGAATGTTATTCACTAAGCCGGCCCACCGCTCGTGGTGAATTACAGCCACTATTTTGAGTGAGGTGAAGTGGATATGCGTTATAATTGTAATGAAACTAAGGGGTCTGAAATCAACAATGAACAATTGTTAATAATTAAAATGGTCATAGTAAGATTTTATGATTTATTACCTACGTTTTTTTTATAAATTATTATTCACTCTATTAAAACAAAAAATAAATTAACCATTATTATGTTTCACGATTTTTATACCAACTTTAACCTTCTCACGGTGCGTAAAAAGAGCTGTTACGAATCTATGCAAAAGCTTTAAGTACAGTTTTAAGCGATATTCTAAATTAGACCTTATACATTTAGGTTTTAAGGTTTATCTAAGCGGCATGGAATGAAAGGGTAAGTGCAACAGTTACTGAATAATGATGTAGAAAGATCGCAGGAAATTGTGCATTGTTTCACTTTTTCCTGTGTAAAATAATTGCTCTTGTAATATATGGCAAAATATAACAGTTGAGTTCATTCATTTCTTGGACGCGTTACCTTTAGAAAAAAAAAGATTTTATAAAAGTAAATTCTATTTAATTGTTGATAAATTTACCTGTTATATTATAGTTCAGTGTTTTTTAATTAGCTTGTATATTGTTGATCCTTACAAAGAACACACAGCGACTTGGACAGATGTCGCAAAACTAAAATGAATAAAGTAAAATATTTTTCTAAAATTTCTCTTTTCCTAAAACCTAATTTGGACAGTACTTAACGATATTTTTGTATAAAATTTTTCGCGTGTGTTTATGATCAAATTTAATTGAAAGAAAGATGAATAAAGCAATCGCGCTTATTGGAAATTCATTTAGGTAAATGATTTATCGAGGTCTTTGTTAAATGTCAAAAAACTTTTTTTGCAATACTTGCAATTTCATAACACGCGTTAAACGGATTTAATCAAGCTTTATAAATATTATACCTACTAGCTAAAAAATGTTCTTCAATATAGGTAGTAGAGTCATCGCAATCTACCATGCCTGATAAACAGTATGGTGAAGATTGATAGATAGCTAGACACCATATTTTATCATTTTTATATTGATATAATATATAATAAAATAATTCAGCCTGTAACTGTTCCACTGCTGGGCAAAGGCCTCCCCTCACTTTCGTTAAGAGGGTTTGACCATAACCCACCACGGGGGCCTAGTCCGGATGGGTGGATACATGCCTCCGAAATAATTCTCCGGCATGTTGGTATCCTCACGATATGTTCCTTCACGGGAAAGCGAGTGATAATTACGTACATATGTTTAACTAGAAACACATTGGTAAGTGCCCGCACTGGGATTTGAACTCGCCACCTCCGCTTTGGAAGGCGGTCGTTAACCCCACTAGGCTACCACCGCTGATTTTTATATTATTGCAAAATAAATTAAGTATAGCGTTTTTATCTATATTTTTTGCTAGATATAATCATTAATACCGCAATTAGGCTGTTTTCTTTAGCCTAGGATATTCAAGCTTTCTTCTAGACAGTTGGATGAAAGCAATTAAATCTCAGCGCATCTGCCTGATAAGTACGTAATTTCGCTCCTAAAATTTGTATTGCTATAGATTATTCAAATGTAATTTAGATTTTATGACACTATACCTATATAATCATCTTAAAATGGTTTCATAAAATCTAAAGTACCTATACATTTCTTTGCATATATACATATTGATATTTTACATACTAAATTGATTTATATTCGCGCCGGTCATTAAACTTTATTTTTGACCTTGCAGCGTCTGCGATAAAAGTTTTGAAACTATCGTTGCAACGGAACACTGATTTCTTTCATAAAGGAAAATCTGGCTTTGTAAGCTAGACTTACAGCCGAAATTGGTTTGGCCATCTCTCCGTAAAAAGTTACTCATCTGCGTTTTAACAAAACATAGGTGAATAATATTGTCGATAGTAGACAATGATCAGAATTTGATATCCCAATAACTCAACTTTCGCCTCCACCAAATGTTTTTTAGATTTGTAAGGGTTTTTATATAGGGGTTGCTTAAAGGTTTGTATTAAATATATTATTATATTGTTTTTTTATTGAAAATATCTGTAATCTACATTTCTTGTAATAAATTTCTAATTATAGTTCAATCCCACTTCTGATAACCAGTTGTTATTCGAATTGTGTCAAGCAACTATTTAGTATAATCTTTCTTCTTTATTTTTTTAGACGTAGCCTCACATTAGGCTCCTGTATCATGGGTACCGCTTACAGTCATATAATTTCACATACACATCTGTGGTGGTGTTCACATTTTAGTTGTTTCAATGTGAAAGTGGCGAAGGAACCCCTAGTAAAATATTACGCAGTACGTAAATACAGCCTACTAGGTATACTAATCTATGAAACAAAGGAATCTTTCCTAATAAAGATTGAAGAGAATCAGAGGCCGTCAGTTGTGCATCGAACAATGCACAACGTCGTCTTAGCCTAGCATCAAGTAATTTGCCCTTTAATTTTCATTGAAGTTAAGTAAGTACTAAGCAGATACCAACCTTAGTGCAAACAATGCAACATTCGTTTGTTTTAGTACATAATTTAATTAACAATTACCTTTTATGACCTCTATAATATTTTAATGACCAAGTATTTAACCCGCAATTAGAATGACCAATAGTAAAAATTTGGCGATACCAACGAGTTATTTTTATCGATTCATTTTGAGTGTTTTATACAATCAAAAACAACATTGTCAAGAAAAGTTACTTCTATTTTGGACAATTACATACATACAAAATAAATAGTCTAATTGCGCATGCGAAAATTAAATTAGGTTTCGATTGTCCTATAATAAGTTTGTTTATTCAAACACTATACAAAGACAAATTTAAATATCCGGAGGATATCAGCATATTATTCAAGAACAACAAATTTCAAGGTCGTGTAGGTAATGTTAAATACGTCAAATGTTTGTCAAAAAAGTCATCAATCATTATTCTACAATCCAGGCAACTCCCATTGAAAGTTACATGGGCCAAGTCAATTAATTCACTAGCAACAGCTAGTTTACACATAGTAGGTAAGAATTACAGCGCAAGATACTGAAAACTCAGATCATAATAGGTAATATAAGTTTATAGCAATTTTACAATTCAAACACTAAGGTTAGTTTTTAATCCTTCAGATATGAATCAGATAAGAGCTTATTTCCATAGTATCTACTTAGTACAATTTTGAACTATGCCATAGTACTTATAAGGTGTAATATTAGTAACCGAAAAATTGATAACTTTCATACCTTAGATCTTCCTCAGATAAAAACTTATTTTGTGGAATAAAGGATGATTTGACATTAAACGTATCAAGTAAACGTATACACTAACAATGTGATTCAATGCGATATACTACCATTGTATCCGCGGGCGCATGTCTCAACCGCCTTGCGCAAGTTATATGCACTTATAATTAATGGTATGCACTTAGACTAACGACAATAAATTCATTATGAGTAGTAAAGCAACCGGCAGAAGTAATTACTGCCCGTTTATAAAATATTTGAAATTGTTGTCTAACAAAATGTTTTCTCGTTTTTGAAAGTGTAATGCATTTGTTATTGCGGCGCACTATGGTGATTATGATTAATCTAGTTTGGGTTTTTGGATGTCCTACTGATATATCATGACGTAGGTAAGTATATTTCATTAAAACCTCAAACCGTTTCAAAAAAAAAGATAACTGATTTTTTGCATTACTTTTAGATCTCCGTATTTTTTCGGTGAGCAAAAGCTAATATTTTGTCTGTACTCGTACTAATTTCTATGTTTACTTCTAAGTATAAACTACTGAGCAACTTGATGGGAATTCTTCTTGCGGTGCGAAACGATCAATGCGAAATGAGCACTGGGTCCATTCGTACCGCGGACCGAACCGGCTACAGTGCATAACGCACCACACCAGGTGAGATCATTGACTATTGGGTGAGATATTGGTAAAAAACGATTAAAAAAGAGAACGGTTGCAATTTCAGGTGTGGCATTAGACACTTAATTGAGTGACCTCTATCTGAAGATTCACTTAACGCAAGTGTGCATCAAAATTGTTAAATTAATCATTGCCACACTGCAGAAAAAGTTAACATAACAATGACGATGCATTCTTCATGGGTTTTCTTTGGGATTACTGATTTTTTTCTACCCATTTTTTATTCTACATAATAACGATACGAGCTAGTCGTTCACCGGATGGCACACCTGTTCGTTAGTGTTCATGACAGATACAGTGTCACTTTGCATAGAAAAATCTAGCGCAGTATGAGACATACTTATACACTTAGAATCTTATACATACATACCTAGCAATTTTGCTGGAACCGGTGTCTTTCATCGGCTTCACACTACTGCTTGGCGCATACCTATTTATTATTTTTTGTCATGACATAGTATGTAAATAAATATAGGTAGACGTTAGACAGATAAATAGGAGTCCTTATATTTTTAATTTGTACTAAGTTATCATAATTACTGTAATACCGTGCCAAGGTTTGCTCAGAGTACTGTAACGGTACTGTTAGGTAGAGAATTGAAAGGCGCCGATTAAAACGCACCACAATGTTTAATCACGCGTCTGTACAACGGAAAGGTGCAATAATTATAGCAGCCTTAAATACAGGAGAGCTATCGTAGCGTAGGGATACGTGGTAAAGTCGTAAGGCTACTCAACTCTGTACTTAGGAACATAATATTAACTAGATACCTAGAATAAACCTTATCATTGTGATAAGGTTCATTTTTACACTAGCTGCGCCCTGCGGTGTTAACCACTGTAGTCTGAATAAAAAGCAGCCAGTGTTTTAATCTAGGGTGGTAGGTACCTTCATACCAAATTACATGCGAATCGGTCCAGCCGTTTGAGCGGGAAGAACTAACAAGCACACATACACACAAATATTCGCATTTTTAATATTACGAGTAGTAAGATGTCACTACTTTTATTACGACCTTCTAAATGATAAAACGTGTGACATGTAAAAATAAACTTTATCATAAATTATTAACTAGACAACGTCAAAACTTATGTCTTCTAAACGTCTAAATTATGTCTTTTAAACGTGACCAAATCTGCTCTCCTCTCCAAACCCGTCTGTGTGAACGGTCGCATAATTAACTCCCTGTTATCTACGATCTAATCTTATCCTAATAGTGTAAGGCTTATCCGTATAAAAATATTCATACGTTCCGGATTATGGCTTTTATCCGGTTACTTGCCACCTCTACAATTGCACATTCAATTGCTACACCAGACTAGACCTTGATCGCGCACTCGCAGTTATAACGAATGACTTACCGTTATTTCTTAAATGTAAACATTTTCAATGCACAACTCTCTGACCTTTTTAATAGCAAGTCATGGTACCTTTGTCACTTGAAGAATTACTACATCGCGCTTTAACAACACTAGGCCTGTGAAGCGAAAGAGTGTGGAGGCCTTTTTTTTTCTAACGATGCAAATCACTTCGCGTGCCTATTAATTTCTAACAAAACTGAAGTTACTTTGTCTTTCTATTTCCATTCATCATCTTATTAAAATAATAAAAATAAAACGTTACTCGTTGGAAAACGGAACATTGGTGTAATGGGAAAAACGGATTGGATGATTTGGTATAATTTTTGAAACTTTAAATAATAAAGAGGTATACATAATTAAAGTAGTAAATAATTGAAGTTGAAACACTGGTCAGTGTTGAAATTTGTATAGTTTTGTAATACCTACCTAGTTTTGTACTGAAGAGCATAAATTAAAATTCAAACAATGAATATTAATTATTATAATTACATTTTATTTTGTCGTAATTTGTAATCAGAAATATAGGTATAGAGTAAATCGCAGGAAAACGTCAGCCAGCACAAATATTTAAATAACATAAAAACGCCTCGCGACGCGTTCGCTTCGCTGTCTGTTTGACTAGGCCTTATTGTTTAAATACAACAATTAGCACCCAGTTGGGACGTTGCGAAAGAATGTTGTAGGATTTTCCCGTTGATTAATTTGACGACAATTACATATAGTACCTCTTTTTTGCATTACAAAAGATAAACTGAATAAATTGTTGCTAAGCGGGACTCTTTTGTAGGCAATTTCTTTCCTGAGACTTATATATCTGAGTTACCACTGTGATAAGCGCAAAAAGAATGTGGTGCAAACCAGGCGTGGTGCGAAACGCCCCCGGCAAGTAGGAAGAAACCAACATGCCCGAGAATTATTTCGGAGATAATATCCATTCCACCAATTTGGGCCGGACCAAAGTGAGATGAGATCTAGGCTCAGCACTGCGTTGATAGTAGATTTGGGTTGTGATGATGATCAATATGATGACAATGAAAAAAAAAAACTTACATTTTAGAGAACGGTTGCCCGTTTTCTGAAACCATAGTTAATTGTCACCAACCGTTAAGTGTATTGCTGTCCTTGTCATTTGTTTAGTGCCAGGTAGAGACCACAAAAGATTTTGCAGTTGCTCAAAGGAGTCAGAAACGGGCATAAAATATTAAATTTTATTAAAAAATGATACCGTTTTACTAAACACAAGGTCAGATACCAAATTTAAGCCTTCCGTCCTTGACCTAGGCCATAAGATGCCTTAAGCGCTCATACCCGTTACAAAACGAATCAACGACCTTTGTTAATGATGTATTGTGTTTTTGTATGGATCCCATTTAATGAGTATTTGGAGTCCCATAACTGTATGGTAATCAAATTCATGGTCATATTTTGCTGGAACTACGGAAAAAATATTAAAATTGGTATCAATACTCTCACTATCAGTTTCCGCTCAGTTAAGACATATTTCGTTCGGATTTTCTCTTATATCTCAGGGACATAGATACATAACTAGAAATTTATGCAATTAGTAATCCACACTATCCATTTCAATATAAAGTATATAAATTACGCGTAACTTTGTTTGTCCGCGATGGACTCCTCAACTACTTAACCGTGTTTAATCAAATTTGCACACCGTGTGCAGTTTGATCTAACTTAAAAGATAGGGTAGCTTACATCTCAATTTATAGTCGCAATAACAAAAACCTTAGCCACAGCAACGCGTGGCCGTATTTGCTAGTACTAATATAAAAATGCGAAATTGCGTCTCTTTGTTCGTTTGTTACGTTTTCATTGCTGAATCGATCTCGAAGTTCGGTATAGAGTTCGATTGGAACTTGGAGATAGACAGAGTATATTGTTACGCTATAAAATGTAGTAAGCGCAAACAAAGTCACGGGTAACAGCTAGTACTTATAGTTTAGTCATAAAGACGCTAAAAGCAAGCAAGATTACGTATCAACTGACCGTTTGTCAGTGCGTCGTGGAGTCAACGGTAGATTATTATGTAATGTGCAATGTCATTAACATTTTAACGTCACACGATTTACCTGCAACCAACTGTGTTAGAAGTATGTATATTGTATAGTACAGTAGTTAAAAGGTGGACAAAGTGAGATAGTGATCTGTCTAGTTTATTAAACTAGTGGTTCTGTGGTGAAAAGTGAACCTCGCAATCAGAGCGAAGCTTAACAAATAAAATGGTGATAGGCATCTTCCCTTTTTGCCTCCTTTTCATCCCCTAAACTTTAAAAACTATTTTTACAACAACTTGTTCAGAACACAATAAATAAGGTATCCACCAAATAGCAGAAGTCTAGTCCAATAAATGACGCCACAGTAAATTTCTCCCCCTTTTGCTCCTATTTTTCCCTCTATCAAAAATCGCAATAAAAAAAAAAAAAAAATAAACATGTCTCTGTCACTAGGCCTATCTCATGAACCGTGATAGTGAAACATGTGGGATATCCACAGATGATGTATTTTTGTTACTGCTTTAACAATAAAAACTAAAGAGCAGAATAAAATAATTATTAATTCCCATTCAACAAAAGTAATTTTTGTGCCGTTTTTATAGATACGTACGAAACCCTTCATGCGTGAGTCCGACTCGCACTTGGCGGGGCTTTTTTCCTTTTTAATAAATAGTACCTACTTACAAAATTAGCTAGAAGCAATGGAAATATTCATACTATGTTCTACCAAAATTCTAAACCACGGATATTTTGAAATAGGTACCTACATAATAATGTATAACGCCATGTTTACAATATTATACACACTGTCTTATGGAAACTTTATGTTGTAACAAGTATAAAATAGGTAAATAATATTAATTTATAGTTCTATTAACATTATTACATAAATAGTATGTAAGTATTTGTTTGTTTGTTTGTTACTCAATAAAGATAAAACGGCAATTTGTCACAGATGTAGGTTTGTGAAACTTAGTAAGTATAACAATATTATGAAAGTAAATACACCTACCCCGTTATGCGAGGGGTGCAACATTCTTTTAGATACTAGCATGCAATATAATTATTTAAAATGAATATCTTAAAAGACCACTTCTCGTAATTAAATTAATTAAATGGTTACATCGATATAATATAGGTAGATATAATAATATGTAAAAGATGAACCAACACTAAGCCTATCTATTTAAATGAAACGAAAGTTGGTGTCTTTCGTGTTGAATAGCTAATTGCTAAGTATCCTCCATACAAGGTATGGGTATTTAGGCATAATTTTCATTAATAATGATGATGTATCATAAATTATGATGATGATGACATTGAACATGATAATTAAGATGTAAAGAAAAGTTAAAGTTATGGGTCTATGAAAAAGGCGTCAATGTTAACAAAAATACCACTGGTTCAGTATATAATTATAAAGTAGATAATTTAAATTGAAGACATTCTTATCCACCGACTCCTAAAATGTTGTTGCTACGATCTTCAACTAAAGATTACTATACCTATTTCAGTTAAACCATGTCATGTTTGCGCAAAGTGCATTACAATAAAAAAACCCTCTCTGTACTTATCTAATCTAGTTATCGAGAATAATTAATCTGATGTAGATAGAGCATCATAATAGTTATGTGATAGATAATAAAATATTATCATACATTACTATATTATGTCTTTCACTTATAAAATACATGCAAGTTAATAATTTATGGACGTTTTATGTTAATTTTAAAACCAACAGTAAACTAACAGTATAATGTTTTATAATGCATATTATGAACTAGACAATATTATTTCCCTTATTAGCCATACCAGAATTACCCATAATATAATAATGAAACTAGCACCAGTAAGTGGTTGGGCGACCTTATTTGGAGGAAATTCTCAGATACAAATAAATAGGTAAGTATAAAGTACCTATTATAATTGAAATACCTAACTACCTACCATAGATTAACTACCTTAGAAGCTATAGACTACGATTAAATAAAACAATTTAATAAAAAAAACCATAGCTAGAAAAAATGTCAATAGAAGAAAAGTTTGGGACCAATAAATTTCACTGACCTCTTTAAAATAACATAATTTTTTTATTTTATAATACAATTTTAATCACTGTCTTTTTTTCATTCGCATTTAGCCATAGAATGTATAGTATGTATGAAGAGACACATAAAAGTGAAAGAAGCCATAGAGGTGTACGAGGATTTTAGTCTGTTGAAAGATGTAGTCACAACGCGAGACTGAAGCATGTAGGTAGGCATGTTTTATGTATGTTAGGCATAGAGAACAATACTTCATATTTGCTTTTAGGCATACCATATTTACTTAATGTGACGTTGGCTCCCATCACGGTATTAAATCGTTTACTCTCCATTACACTCGCTGCCAACCACATTATTTACTGTTTGCTGGTAAACATAATGGACATAATATATTATGACTATTTGCATTACTTTAATAAGAAAATACGTTCGCACGACACACGACTAACAATTGGGTGGGTGTAAATAGGATTCTGTTAGGATAGTTGTACAATGATCTTCGATCAATAATGAATATTCAACGAAGACAATGATAGTTTTAAGGTGAATGGCTGTTCGTGTAATGTCAAATCTTCACAGACAAATTTCTTCCAGTGTCCGTTGTTCAATTGAGTTGAAATTCTGATTTTACTCACAGTTTTATACCGTTAAAATGTGTTAAATTTCTACTCTAGTATATACTTATAATATTCTCAAGTTTCACTAACATTATAATATTAGGTATACGATGTGAGCGAATCTGTTATTAGAGGTGGAAGATAGACATTTAACTCCTCACTCAATAAAAGTATATTGACTACCGAATACGTAGGTATTATTTAAAGTTTGTCTGGAAAAATATATCTGCCAACCTAACTTTAATTTATGATTAAGTCCAAATACTCTAATGGAAAGATTACTTTACTTTGACCTCAGACCCAAAGTACAATGACTAAAACTATTTCTTAAAAAATTACAAAGAGTTGCTATCTGCAGTACTTATAATAGTCATTATAAAACTATTCAACTACAATGAAGGGTGTTTTATTTCCTACTTACTGTGTGCTCCCAGCTTTACATACGTCCAGTATTTGTATAAAAATTTAAGTAAACTCTAATAGGCAACGCGGATTTACCTAATATATGCTAATTACACATGATGATATACATTAGCGATGCTTTTACCCATGTATTTAGCAGTGATATAACATTCCTGGCTAAGGTCGAATTTGAAATCAATGAACAATTTTACCTTTCGGTTATAAAATTAAATAATAAACTTAAAATTATAAATATGTAATAAAATATACCTATAAATAAACCTAGGTATTGTAATTTTCTCCTCTTATTAAAAGCAGATATTTAATTGTAACACACTTTGCTTAGATACATTATATAGCTTACATAATATATACCTACATACCTGTCTTAATTTATCCATACTAATATTATAAATCTGAAAGTAACTCTGTTTATCTGTTTATCTGTATATCTGTTTGTTTGTTACCTTTTCACGGCTAAACGGCTGAACCGATTTCGATGAAATTTGGTATAGGGGTAGATTGGACCTATGAGACGGACATAGGCTATCTTTTGTCTCAAAAAACAATCTCGAAGGGGATGAAATAGGGGTTGAAAGTTTGTATGGGGAATCCATAATTCTTCAAATTAGGGATCTGAAAATTCTTATCCCATCAAAAACATTACATGTACAAAAATGCACAAGTCTCGCAACGCAGTTTATATGCCGTAAAAAGTTGTGAGATCGAATGTAAACCAAGTTGGTTAATTTCAATACCTACCTATGCCTATCTATGGGAGCCGTTATATCTTTATTTCTTTAGTAAATAGAGTGACTTGGCAATTGCACACGGCCACATAAATCTATGTTAAGCGCTTTGTGCTTGTATTTGTTTGAAAGTACACCTATACGGAAGACTATAATTATTTAGATCGCCTAGTAGATTATGCTGCCGTGTACAATCGCCAAGACACTCTATTTACTAAAGAAATAAAAATATAACGGCTCCCATAGATAGGCATAGGTAGGTATTGAAATTAACCAACTTGGTTTACATTCGATCTCACAACTTTTTACGGCATATAAACTGCGTTGCGAGACTTGTGCATTTTTGTACATGTAATGTTTTTGATGGGATCTCATTTCTTTTTGTAAGTTTTCTTTCTTTATTTCGTTTTTTGCAAAACACGCATCAACGCGCGCCCGCCCCTGCGCGGCCGGGGCCCCTTGCGACATAGGTCATGCTCATAGATTATCATGAACGAGTGTCTTTGCGTCTCCACAGATGCGTATTAGGTATAAGGTACCTAGGTACCTATTTTAATGTAGGTACCTAGGTAACGAATTTGTTCGACCTATAAAAGTGTAGGTAGGTATAGTATAGGGATTTGTATATCTCTATCTATCGTGGAAGTTTTTAAAAAGCGCTCAACTGTCGAATTTCTCAAAGCCATTTCTCATTTTTAACCCTTGTTACCTATTTCATTCAATTTCAATGAAGTCTAACTATGAACTGTAAAAGTAACTTTGTATTCACATACAATTTAATAGGATTTATATGGGAATACAAAGTTATTTATGCAGATTA
This sequence comes from Hylaea fasciaria, assembly GCA_905147375.1. Classification (NCBI taxonomy): domain Eukaryota; kingdom Metazoa; phylum Arthropoda; class Insecta; order Lepidoptera; family Geometridae; genus Hylaea; species Hylaea fasciaria. Next base: position 11,374,791 of record LR990197.1, read on the forward strand.
TATATCTAGAAAACGGGATGAAAATTATGGAATGTTAGAATTTTTCCTTGGTTTATAGGCTAAACAATAGCTATATTCAAAATTTGAAACTTGTGGGATGGCTAGAAGTACCTCAGAATTTTGATGATCGGTGAGTCAGTCAGTCAGTCAGTCAGTCAGTCAGTCAGTCAGTCAGTGGGCAGCAAAATTAAGGAACTTTGACTTGCAATAATTCTTAAACTACTGGTTCAAATTTGATGTAACTTGGATTATTATCTGTAGACGTGATGCCCTCTTGGTCACTAAAAATTTAGGCGTCTAGTTTTATCCATAGCGAAGTTACAGGAGGTCAAAAATGGCCCGAATCGCTTCGAGAAAAGGATAGTACGGCCGTGCCTTTTGTTTTGCTCGACTTGGCGGGGGCACTACCGTGCCCCCAGATTTAGGCTTTTGGTAAGAAATAAATAAATACGGATTTCCGCCTTTTTGCTAAATAATCCCTAAAGGGGGAAAAGCAAGGGGGTTGAAATTATGAGGTATTCTTTAGATGCACCCCCAACGGACCACAATAAACGGCTGAACGAATCGTAATTTAAAGGGGGAGAGTGCGATGGGAGGAGAGGGGGAGAGTGGGGGGAAAGGGGGAGAGTGGGGGGAAAAGGGGAGAGTGAGGGGAAAGGGGAGTAGATGGTAGAGTGGAGGGAAAGAGGGTAGAGTGGGGTGAAAGATAGGGGAGCGCGGGGAGAAAGAGGGTAGAGAGGGGAAGAAAGAGGAGAGAGTGGGGGAGAAAAAGGGGAGAGTGGGGGGAGAAAGAGAGGGGAGTGGGAGGAGAAAGGGGGCAGAGTGGGGTGATAAAGAGGGGAGAGTATGGTGAGAAAGAGGGGAGAGTGGGGTGAGAAAGAGGGCAGAGTGGGGTGATAAAGAGGGGAGAGTGGTGTGAGAAAGAGGGGAGAGTGGTGTGAGAAAGAGGGGAGAGTGGGGGGAGAAAGAAGGTAGAGTGGGGAGAAAGAGAGGGGAGAGCGGGGTGAAAGAGGGGACAGTGGGGGGAGAAATAGGGGAGAGTGGGGTGAGAAAGAGGGGAGAGTGGGGTGAGAAAGAGGGGAGGGTGGAAGGAAAAAGAGGGTAGAGTGGGGATAAAGAGAGGGGATTGCGGGGAGAAAAAGGGGAGTGGAGGAGAAAGAGGGGAGAGTGGGGGGAGAAGGAGAGGAGAGTGGGGAGAGAAAAAGGGGAGAGCGGGGAGAGAAAGATGGGAGAGTGGGAGGAGATAGAGGGGAGATTGGGGGGATAAAGAGGGTAGAGTGGGGAGAAAGAGAGGGGAGAGCGGGAAGAAAGAGGGGACAGTGTGGCGAAAGAGAGGGGAGAGCGGGGAGAAAGAGGGGACAATGGGGGGAGGAATAGGGGAGAGTGGGGGGAGAGAGAGAGGAGAGTGGGGGAGACAGAGGGGAGAGTGGGGGAGAAAAAGGGGACAGTGGGAGGAGAAAAAGGGGAGAGTGGGGGAGAAAGAAGGGAGAGTGGGAGACAAAAAGATGCGAGTGGGGGAGAAAGAGGGAGGGGAGAGTGGTGGGAGAAAGAGGGGTGAGTGGAGTGAGAAAGAGAGTTGAGTGGGGAGAAAGAGAGGGATGAGTGGAAGGAGAAAGAGGGGAGAGTGGGCGTAGAATGAGGGGAGAGTGGGGGAAAATAGGGGAGAATGGGGGGAAATAGGGGAGAGTGGGGGGAAATAGGGGAGAATGGGGGGAGAAAGAGAGATTGAGTGCGAAATATATAGAAATAGAGGGAGAGGGAGTGAGCGAAGGAGGGAAAGGGAGAGATATAGATCGGTGAGGGAAATAAATAAAATGGATGAGATGGACAGGGAGAGAGAAAGCGAGAGATTGAGAGTGGAGAGGGATATTAATGATAGAAAGATAGGGAAAGATATAGAGATATAAGGAGAGGGAAAGAGATAGAGGTAGAGGAAGAGAGATAGAAATAGCGAAAGAAGGAGAAAGATAGAAAGAGAGCCAGAGAGGGAGAAAGATAGAGGAAAAGAGAGAGAGAAAGAGACAGATATATTCTTACCTAGCTGTTCCCCGCGACATCAATTGATTTTATAAACAGTTTACATTTTATATAAAAATGCGAACGAAGTTGCGGGTATCAGCTAGTTTACTATATTATTTTGCACACGTGCTTACGACCGCGTGTGTTTTAGTTTGATGTACCTACCTAGGTACCTTGAAATTTTCACAATTTAGTACCATTAAAATTCAGCATTGGAAACATACTATGGGCGATAAAAATGACTAATATCACTCTGGACGGTTGAGTATTTTGTATGTTGTGCATTTCGTCAATTTGTATGAATACCTTATTCTGTTTCTTTTACTTCTATTGTGTTCAATGTACTTGCATTAACAGCATAACACACTGAACATGTATTTTTAATAATTATTGGTTACACACACAGCTTGAATAGACAATATTCACAATGCGAGGATTTTCCAGATTACACGGTGGTTTTCTATTCTTCAAGTTTTTTTCATGTCTTTACAACCTATTAACGTTTGTATTAATCTAATTAATAGAACTTTACTGATCTCTACTGTAACAAGTGAACAAAACCAAAATTTTCCAACTAATTTAATTCCTGTTCATTGTACTTTTAACAAAGTTTCTTAGAACCTGTTGGAATACATTATTTTGTCGTTAGTAACTTTAACATTTTTATTTTTTTATTTTTGGAGCCCAATTATAAATAGTTAATAACCTAAAACAGACACGTAACTACATTATCTGCCGATATCAATTTCCTCTGAGGCAACAAGTTTATGTTATCAAGCGTTTTATTTGCAAAATATAAAGCTAATATTTTTAGTTCATCGTTATACACACTTCTACAACTGACTTCTGGAAAATATCTAAATTAATGAGTAATCGCTACTTGCAACTTAGTTCAATATAATGTTATTTATTTACATACATAATAATACTTAGTCAGGTCATAAGTATTGTCACACAGTAAAAACTTTTCTTTTAGAATGCTGGCCACAAAAAAGTTTATTGAATTCGAATTTCGAATTGTTCATGAAAATAAAAATGTATACTTTTTAGAATTTTACTCATTTTTAAATATGGAGTGGACGCTTAAAGAAGACCGTGTTGCAGTTATTGCGTTGCATCGTTGCGGTTACGCGCCAATTCAAATTTTTTACATACTGAAAAATTTGAATATAACCAAGAGATTCGTTTATCGTACCATCAAACGATACAATGAAGACTCTAGTGTAGATGACAGGTCAAGAAGTGGTCGCCCTCGGTCTGTTAGGACTCCAGCAGTGATAAAAGCTGTGAAGGCGCGAATTCAAAGAAATCCCAAACGTAAGCAGAAACTGTTGGCCCTTCAGATGGGATTAAGCAGAACCACGGTGAAAAGGGTGTTAAATGAAGACTTAGGGCTTCGGGCATATCGAAGAAAAACAGGACATCATTTGAATGCTCGTCTAATGGACCTGAGACTGAAGAGATGCCGCGCTTTGTTGAAGCGGTACGCGGGAAAAAATATCGGGAAATTCTTTTTTCGGATGAAAAAAATTTTACCGTAGAAGAGAGCTACAACAAACAAAATGATAAGGTGTACGCACACAGTAGTGAAGAAGCGAGCAACCGTATTCCGCGTGTCCAACGAGGTCATTTTCCATCCTCGCTCATGGTATGGTTGGGGTTGGGAGTGTCTCATTGGGGCTTAACAGAGGTACATTTTTGTGAGAAAGGTGTAAAAACGAATGCAGTTGTGTATCAAAATACAGTCCTGACGAACCTTGTGGAACCTGTTTCTCATACCATGTTTAATAACAGGCACTGGGTATTCCAACAAGATTCGGCGCCAGCTCATAGAGCGAAGAGCACACAAGACTGGCTGGCGGCGCGTGAAATCGACTTCATCCGGCACGAAGACTGGCCCTCCTCCAGTCCAGATTTGAATCCGCTAGATTACAAGATATGGCAACACTTGGAGGAAAAGGCGTGCTCAAAGCCTCATCCCAATTTGGAGTCACTCAAGACATCCTTGATTAAGGCAGCCGCCGATATTGACATGGACCTCGTTCGTGCTGCGATAGACGACTGGCTGCGCAGATTGAAGGCCTGTATTCAAAATCACGGAGGTCATTTTGAATAAACTTTAGTGTCATAAGAATCTATGTTTTGTTAAGTTCATTTTGGTATATAAATGGTTACATAATGAATAAACTTGTTTCAATTATTTTATATAAAACATGTGACAGAATTTATGACCTGACTAGACTAGGTATATTAGTAGACAGTTTCCACTCAAGCTCTAAGCTTTACAGCCTTCAAATAGTTTTTACCAATATCTCGGTTCCTTTCTTTGGATTTAGATGTAGATACTTAATGTATTTCATCATTGTGCAAATCACAAGCTACCAAGAATTTGGAACTGCTCTGCAATCATATCAGTAGTTTGTAACTACTAGTGACCTATGGGATGCAAAAATATAAATTAAAATAGGATTTAAAAAAAAGCCTTGTTCAGGTGTTTATTTCAGTTTTCTAGATTTCTAGATTTCGATAGTTTTCGTTTTTTTTTTACCTTTGTTTTAATATTATTTTAACAGATTTTTTTTTCATTTAACTTTTTTTAGTTAATAACGAGTTACTATTATAATACAGAGTTTACTTTTGTCGAAAAGGTGAGTGTAAAATAACTGCAGTGTTGCAGTGAAACATGTAAAAATTTCATTATTTTTGTTGTACTTATAACCTGTTAATAACCGGACGCAAGGTCGCACAAGCGAAAACATATATACCTACCTACTGTGTATTTTTGTTATGTATTTATTTATTAGTATTAAGTGTCGTATAAGTGTATAGGACTGGAAGACGTATAATATAGTGTAGGTAGACCTCCCACTAGATGGACCGACGATATCAAAAGAGTCGCAGGCAACCGGTGGATGCAAGATGCAAATTGTCGTTCGGTGTGGTGGTATAAGGGGGAGGCCTATGTTCAGCAGTGGACGTCTTCAGGCTGATGATGATGAGGATGAAGTGTATACTGTATAGGAATGAGGATATTTTTATCTTTATCATGATCATCATTACATAAACACGCCTGAAAATTATCTATTTTAACATTAACGAAATACAGCTGAGTAAGGAAAATACTACCATGTATGTAAGTAAATGTAACAAAGTAAATGTACAGTGTACCTTTATTAAATCGTTACTGTGTAATTAACTGTGAGATCGTATGTATGTAATGACCATAACCGAAGTAATTGCAAACACGTTTAGTGTCGAACAAAATTAGTTACGTGCGACAAATTGCCGAGATGTAAGTGTATTTTTTTCTATTAATCGTCAACATTTAAAATTTTATTCGGGTACAAATGACTTATCAAAGTAAAAGCTTTTTAAATAATTATATTTATGACTTTATACAAGTTATATTTTTAATATACAAATACAAATATATTTATTGATAAAATAAACCGCACAGAGCAGCAGCAACTAATAGTTGATACATTATCTATCATTTAGATAATATGACGGAAATTTCTAAAGACAAACATTTGATTGCATTTTAATTATCAAGAACCAAGTTACTCAATGGAAATTGCATTAAGATTCCAAAGCGCTACGCGCATACCTAACTAGTAACTTAAAGAATATATGAATATTTAATAAGCCGGACGATAGACCGTTTAGTAAACACGAAGATATTCATTGTTTACAACAAAAAAACAATTTTCGACTAAATAACTTACGGTTAAATTTTAATAGGGCGAGCGCGAATCTCTATAGAGAAAGTATTCGATACGTTAACTGTCAAATCTGTCTTCGATTTGATACCGACAATATGCGTCCGAGAACGGTTACCTAGATCGATACGTTAACGATACAAACCGTTAAAATGTTTATGCTTGCCCTACTGTAGGAGTAATGGTCAAAACTAAAACAAATTTGACAGTTAACGTATCGAATACCTTCTCGATAGAGGTTCGTGCTTGCCCTAATAAAAATTCGTCCACTTTCATAAGCCCGATCTCTCCGAGGCTCTTCTTGCAAGTAAACTGTGATTTATATTATGACGTATTGATAAATATTAAAAAAAAAACGACTTACCGGCCATATCAACGCCGCTGTAAGTCCAATACACAATTCCGGAATCAAAATTAACACTTGCCGAAATTAAACGTCTATGACGTCACAAGAACATAGCACAAATCAAATCTTTGTCAAGCGTTTATGTTATCGTTAACAGAAACTTTAATATCAAATTAAGAAATACACAATTATTATTTTTTTTTTTCAAAAATACGCGCCCTTATTGCGGGATGCTGCGTGACATGCGCACGAGTCGTTGGCTGAGAACAAAGTGTAAAAGGCTAGCGTGCGCGCTAACGTAATAAACAATCGGTCTCCGTATGTGGCGATAACATCAATTAATCGTATGTACGTGCTTGATGAATGCGTATCTTCGACAATGATACCTTGGCTTATCTGTCAGAGGCCAATGTGTAACCTACTTCGGCAGATTTCATGATCGGAACAAGCTTGCCCGGGTTTCCTTAGTGAGAAAAAAAGATAGTAATGTATTCACGTTTGGAAAAGCTTTTCAACAAATATTGACTTATGAAAACTAAAACTAAACCGAATAGTGGTGATAACATGAATACTAATGCAAAATGTCATAGCTTCCACCAGTAAGATCCTTGCTGCAACGTTATCTATTTCATCTTTTGAACATTTATTGAAGAATTCTTCTAACTATAGTGCTACCATTACCGAGTCTTTTAGTTTTGTAGTAGTAGGCGTCTCCTGAAAAAGTCCTGCAGGAACCTTTACATAGTATATTTATCTGCCAAGCAAAAGTGGCCATAATTATTACTGTAATCAGATTTTAAGGACTCTTTTCGAGCGTAATGTACGGGGCATAATGTTGAAGAGCGCATGCGGTACCAGCTTACCATAATTATTAAGATACAATTTGAGAAAAAAATACATCTCCGCAGAGTTTCTTGGTGCTGACTTCTCTAACGGGCGTATTCCGAAGCACTGGTAGAGTCAACCGAGTTTCCTTTTCCTGTCCGAGATTCAGCCTTAGATAAGTGCTTGAAAGGGAAACATCTTTTTGAAACTCAAACTCAATGAATTCTATATTGTTTTATTTTATGGTTTTATTAATTTGTTAATTAGATTGATGTGTTTGACTTGTAAAAGTGCGATTATATTGCCTATTTACAATAAATGTATTGACTTTGACTTTGCTTTGACTTTGACTGGCAAAATTTCGAATTAGACTAGTTTAGGTCATCATTGTATCGCAATAGAACGTCATGGTAAGCCCCAGGTTTTAAGTGAAGTGCTAGGTGGGAGGCACCGAGGTATTGCGCCTACCATCAGATAAGGGCCTGAATGAATATCTAATGTCTATATAGACATTAGACATTCAGTCTGTGTAAGTATATTACTTACTTTCCTTCGTTGTCACCACCTTATCACAACCTATCATTGCCACTTCCATGTTGGAGCTCCTGATATATTTTTATCTATATATGATATATCTATATATGATATAATTATATATATATGATATAAATATATGATATATTTATATCACTATGTATAATAAAACATAGCTAATAAAGAACAAAAACTAATTAACCCCAAATCAATAATTACTTTAGATGTTTATTCCAGGATCCTTCTAGACAACAATTAGAATTTATTCTATTGTCTCTGTAAACAACACATTTCTGAGAATAAATTCGATGTACTCATTACATTATCCGACTTGCAGAGCGCTAGTCTACTGCGCTTATTGCACTAGCACTAAATAAGCAAGCGTGGTAGAGCCCATACGACCGCACTAGATCGCCTAATCAGCACGCTAGGTCCTACAAATTGGACAATGTAATAGCCGAAAAAGTGCCATAACGTTGGAATGTTCCGACGGCACTCTTTGAGATCCAAGCCTATTCTAGACCATGACATTCGCAAGTCAGCATATATTATTCTCAAGACATAATGCTGTGACTCTATCAAAACTCTTTACAATCAACGTGCTTACCGCATTCAACCGCAGCGTCATCTAACACCACAGTTTGTGGTCAGATGCTCGCATGTATTCGTAGTATCTAATAAAAAATAACAAACAAAGGTATTCCCGAGATTAAAACTTAGTGGAACATTTAAACGGGACTCAGGATCTTTCTTCAACGTAAGGGATTGGAAGATATTTTACTTTATTTCTTTGCACCAACAGAGCGTGCTATACATTGCCTTTCAAAATGATAATTTACACTAAGGTGAGTCCAGGATAGTTGCCATACTTTTTGAAAATGCTTTATATTTCCCATTTTAATTAATGGATCTGAATATTTGTCACACATGTTAATAGATTGGTCTTTTCACTACCACTTCGAAGGAAAAATAAAACATCAGTGTTTATATTTATATTAATCTATATCGATTTTCCCAGACCTCTATTTTTGGAAGTATAGATGCCCTATAGCGGATAGTTGCTCCATGCGTCAAACCAGTTATGGGATACATGCCACATTGATAAAAAAAACACTTTTTCAGTTTGAAAATTAGTTATTCGTGATGGGAAGTAAACTGTAAACACAGACATTACTTAATTAAAAAAGGTCATAAAGAAGTGTAAGTATTTTCTTTATAATCATATGAGGGTATAGATGCCTCATAAAGGAAATTTCCTTCCTGAGGCATCTATACCCTTATGTAGTTACATCGTTTGAAAATAATGGGAATATTTTTTTTTTATGGTTAAACCTAGGTGAAAATAAATCGAGGCGTCTATCCTTTTCGTAGAGGATAGACGACGCCTTTTATGTTCAGGAATGTGTATTCAATAAATATTCTAAAAAATCTGATTTTAATGTTAGTATATAGTCCTATGTAACATTTGGATACAAAATATAAATTATTTAGTCACCATTTAAAAAGTTCCAGCACCTCAAAAATGCTGTATAAAAAGGATTAGCAATTTTTTCGGCATCTATCCTGGAATTTCCCTATTCACTAAGTTACGTTTCACATGCGTAACATCGGCTTATTAACGTTAATAAATAGGTAACTTCCAAATTTTTCCTTTTAAAGTGATGTACATTTAGCAATTAAACGTTAATTATAAAGGAAATCAAAGCTGAAAAAGTACTTTTAAGGCACGCGTCAATACCTTATAGATACATGTACTTTGAACTGTTACAGTAGAGTCGACAGAATTTACTTCCCCAGTTATAGTTAAATTGTCTGATTGCAGTGCACACAATCTAAAAGTCAGTAGAAAACAATCGAAGATTCGTCCTTCGTCTTATATCGTTCAATTAAGTAACAGTTAAGACGTAATTATGAAGCAATTACGAAGCACAGTTAAACACTAGCTTGGGAGCCTATGGATTCAAAATGTAGTTGTAAAATTAGTTTGTCAATAAATAAATTTTGTATTTGTATTTTGTATGTTAGTGAAAAATAATTCCACTTTCTGTCCATTGTATACCTACCTATCAAAAGTAATCCTTACAACAAGACTCCCGATCTATTTAAAAGGCGGAACCTAACTTCTCGATTTTTATGATTTAGTGAAAACAAGATCCCATCAAAAACATTACATGTACAAAAATGCACAAGTCTCGCAACGCAGTTTATCCGCCGTAAAAAGTTGTGATATCAAATGTAAACCAAGTCGGTTAATTTAATACCTACCTACTTATTTATTTCTGTAGTAAATAGAGTGACTTGGCAATTGCACACTTCAACATAAATCTACATAGCGCTCTGTGCTTGTATTTGTTGAAAGTATACCTACACGGAAAACTATATTATTTACATTACCTAGTAGATTATGCTGCCGTGTACAATCGCCAAGACATTCTATTTACTAAAGAAATAAATAAGTAGGTAGGTATGAAATTAACCGACTTGGTTTACATTTGATATCACAACTTTTTACGGCGGATAAACTGCGTTGCGAGACTTGTGCATTTTTGTACATGTAATGTTTTTGATGGGAACTCATTTCTTTTTGTAGGTTTTCTTTCTTTATTTCGTTTTTTTGCGAAACACGCAAAAACGCGCGCCGCGCGCCTGCCCGGCCGGGGCACCTTGCGATCATAGGTCATGCTCATACATTATCATGAACGAGTGTCTTTGCGTCTTCACAGATGCATAATATAAGGTACCTAGGTACCTATTTGTACCTAGGTAACGAATTTGTTCAACCTATAAAAGTGTAGGTAGTTATAGTATAGGGATTTGTATCTCTTGATCTGCGGTAGGTGTACCTACCACCTATCGTGAAAGTTTTTTAAAAAGCGCTCAACAGTCGAATTTCTCGCAGCCATTTCTCATTTTTAACCCCTGTTACCCATTTCATTCAATTTCAATGAAGTCTAATTATGAGCTGTAAAAGTAACTTTGTAATCACATACAATTTAATGGGATTTATATGGGAATACAAAGTTATTTATGCAGATTATATATCTAGAAAACGGGATGAAAATTATGGAATGTTAGAATTTTTCCTTGGTTTATAGGCTAAACAATAGCTATATTCAAAATTTGAAACTTGTGGGACGGCTAGAAGTACCTTAGAATTTTGATGATCGGTGAGTCAGTCAGTCAGTCAGTCAGTGGGCAGCAAAATTAAGGAACTTTGACTTGCAATAATTCTTAAACTACTGGTTCAAATTTGATGTCATTTGGATTATTATCTGTAGACGTGATGCCCTCTTGGTCACTAAAAATTTAGGCTTCTAGTTTTATCCATAACGAAGTTACAGGGGGTCGAAAATGGCTCGAATCGCTTCGAGAAAAGGATAGTACGGCCGTGCCTTTTGTTTTGCTCGACTTGGCGGGGGCACTGCCGTGCCCCCAGATTTCTGTTGCCATTTTATAATAATTGAACAGTGAACGGCAAGGCTGCATTTTTTAGAGTAACCTTCCAAAGAACCGCTCTCTTTCGTTTTTGATATTTTATGGGACACCAGTTTGACTTCTTACGCTGCATGATGAATACAATACAATCAATTACAATTTATCGAAATATTATATACAAATACTTAATTATTGTTGTTGTGTACTCACATAGAGTAATTTTACTTATTCTATTTTAACCCATAGGCTCCTAAACGTGACCTTTTTTCAGGAGCTCAAAAAATAGCGAATAAATGCAAAACTCGACCAAGTGCAAGTCGGACTCGCGCACAAAGGGCTCCGTACCATTATCTTTAAAAGCAGCAAAAATCACGTTACTTGTTTTCCCATACAAAGCCCTTGAATATTTATTATAATACTAGTTGGTGCCTGCGACTTCGTCTGCGCAGAATTACACATTTTGGCTATAATGGCTTACACATAAGATATAGATATATACTGTGTCGAGCTTTTTTGTAGGACTATTTTAGATTAACATTTCCATCATACATTACATATGTGTAACTCTAGCGGTTTTGGCAGCGCACGCCAGAATAGCTCGCAGAAGGTAGATTTTTTCCTACTTACTTTTTTTTGGCACTTATCGTCATATTTTAGACAATTCACACAATATCGTTATAAATTGTAGCCTATGATGATTATATATTATATAGCCTATATTCTGATGTATAAGCTATATTATTGTAAAGTTTCATTAAAATCCATCCTGTAGTTTTTACGTGAAAGAGTAACAAACATCCATCCATCCATCCATCCATCCATACTTACAAACTTTCGCGTTTATAATATTAGTAGGATATTTTTTAGTATTATAGCGGCAAAAGAAATACATCATCTGTGTAAATTTCAACTGTTTAACTGTCACGGTTCATGAGATACTGCCTGGTGACAGACGGACAGACAGACAGACGGACGGTCAGCGGAGACTTAGTACCCTATTGTACCGTTTTACTCTTTGGGTACGAAACCCTAAAACCCGGGGTGCCGTGTTTTGTTTTGAGTTTTCTATCACTCTATCACGGTACCTAGTATTTTCCCAGCCGCTTTCCAACTGCCAATACCAAATGTACTGAAAACCTGAAATTTGATAGTCTCATGAAGGCCTGCAATATCATGGCGCCTATTTGTGGTGAGTATGAGCTTTATAAACTATCTGCTTCCCGCGTTTCAACCACGTTACTATACAACACCTATGGCTAATTGAAAGGTTGGCCTAACTGTTTTATTTATGAACCGATTGACATGATACAAACACTAAATGTTAAGTGAAGCTTACCACAATATGTTAGCGAAAACCACATCTAAATCGGATGAGCCATTTCTGAGATAAGCGTGCACAAACGCACAGACAAACAGACAAATACTTAGACAAAAATTCTAACAATTATTGTTTGGGTGCTATTTGCGTTGATAAAGGTTCCAATAATATTGTTTCTGATATAAAATATCTTCTACGTAAGTACCTACCGATAGCGATCCGTTAAATTTTTATTATTATGTATATAGATGAACTTCAAATCGAATAAAACATTTGATGAAATAACAAAATTAAATTAGTTATGCCTCACGATAATATTATGTAGAAATATACTGTTATTTGCGTTAAAACCTACTTCTTGTAACTACTAACTAGCTATAGGGCAGTAATTAGCTATTCTAAGTTACTAGTTAAAATGTGGTTATGATAATTTAATGTTATATTAGTCGCAAATAGCCATAAAAGTACGCTGGTCAAAACAGAGACCGGTTCGACAATGGTTCAAACTATTTAAAGAACCGCTAGAATTAAGTAACTGGAAATAAATGCGTCGTTAGGGAGGAATTAAACCGATAAACAAAATTATGTGAATCGTTTATTTCTACTCGAGTCTATAACCTCAGTCATTATTATAAGGGAACTCTAGACATTTTACTTTTTTATTTTTTTTATAAGCAATTTTAACTTCATACTATTTTATGGGTACGTAGGTACTTTCTGTTCCGGTTTGATGCGACAGTGTTAATTTTTAGAAGAGAAAATCACTGAACCCACGCTGTGTGATGCCCAAATAAAATCGCTAAAATGGCGCAACGCTGGTATTTCAGTTTGACCTTTACTTTAAAATGCACCACCTACCTTATTTTGGTAAGTTGAATGCGTCAATGATTAAATATTAACGTAAAGTAAATAGAAACGTTGTCAGTTTAAAACTTTTTAAACGTTTTTTGGGTTTACATTTTAAATTTGTCCACAGTCGTGCACGTTAACGAACACTCAATAATTAATATATCAAAGTAACACAGGTTTCAGAAAAAAATACAATAAGTACCAACAACGCCTCTCTTCCGGATTCCCGCCAAAACTCCCATATCAATCTTTATCATAATATGTTCTTATGCCATATTTCTATTATGTAAGTCACTTTATTGTTTGATCGTCTGTCGCTTCGGGTATAATCTTATACTCAAACGAGTACTTCCCGATTAGCTATCCGGTTGATATTTTTAGGGTAGTTCACAGCTCGATGGCGACGTAAAACTTTTTGTACCTACTATAATTATTTTTTAATCTAAGTACATTTTTGGATAAGTACCTGGTACCTACCAGATATAAATCCTGACGCCCTAAGATTTCCTGTGGCTGTATCCAAGGAATCAAAAACTGCAGTTACTATTCTCCATCTGTTCTGCCGCCGACGCATCAACCAACAGCTGCCGCCGAAGGGTACAATTTCCTTTGCCGTTGACATCGTGCCCTTCGTGTATATGATGAGCCCTAAAACCACATTCATAATAATTATGAAAGGAATATCCTAAAATTCCACTTAGACAGCTAGAAACTCTCACCATCACCCTGAAGACGTCTACTGCTGAACATAGGCCTACCCCTTAGACCGCCACACCGAACGACAATTTGCCACTTGCATCCACCGGTTGCCTGCGACTCTTTTGATGTCGTCGGCCCATCTAGTGGGAGGCCTACCTACACTGCGTCTTCCAGTTCGTGGTCCCCACTCTAGAACCTTTCTTCCCCATCGGTTGTCAGTTCTACGAGCGATGTGGCCTGCCCATTGCCACTTCAGCTTGAAAGTATACAGAAACCGTATAAACGTTTAAAGTTACTTTTAGCCCATATGACAACATAAATATCGAAAGATGAGGCAAGGACGACGAAACGCTCACTTTACAAAGATTACAAAGATTAACGGAGGTGGTTTGAAGCCGTAGTTAAACACGCCACTTGTGGTTAGGCAGTTAACCGGTGGTCATTCTTGACACAGAAATTATCAACTGTACAATATTACGGACCCATATTGTGGTAGCTCAATATGATACAGACAAGAAGAATTACCTTGCCTCCTTGTAGACTATGCTGCCCTGGTACTTTTGATGCAAATTCTCCAAAACAGTGAAAGGTGGATGACACATTACAACACGACTAATGCAGCTTCTTTGTGTTTATGTTACCCTAGTCGCTGATTTTAAGATGCCAGTTTGAATAACATGGGTACACTCCAGATTTCTAAAATTCCATTTGTGGGGCGAATCGACCAATTGAGTTGAAATCGTACCTACTGGGTCGAATTGGACCGTGGGGCGAAACGGCCCTATTCTCGAGCGAAGTTCTAAAATCTCCTGTATTTATCTGCTTGTTTCAGTGGTTGGACTTTTCCAATCCGATTTTTACCCCACACATAGATTATCCATCCAATAGGGAAAATATAGCCATCTGTTGACATATTTACGAACTGTTTTATCTTAATATTATGTAGGCTTTGCTTAACATTACTGCTTGATGGTAACCATGATACATTATTTATGTTGATACCTTCCCAGGCAGTTCAAAAAAAAAATACTTACGAGTTTAAAATATGAATAAGCTCAATAATTTATTTGGTGCTTCTACTGGCATTAATTTTCTTAAAAAAGCGCCATCTGCCGAAGAGAATAACACTACGAATCCGGGGTAAACTTTTAAACAACCAATGTGAAATTACGCCTTGGCTGCCGCAGTTTGGCTTTACAGTTCAGACAAGTACCGCTAGATGTCGCAAAAACAATAATTTTATTAATAATTATTATTTTTAATGTGTTTTGTTAAGTTATTTACTATACCAGTATAATTATTATGTTTCTTGTTAGGTTTTAAAATGCATTACATTACAATATACACATTGTGTCATTTTGCCACAGAATATTTTGTTTAAATATTTTTCTTTGCATACTTAATTATTATTATCAGTGCGATCATCGTTATCCATCCCAGATCGATGGATTACATTTTCTGCTCCTATTGAATCTTGGACCTCCGAGCTATCGCTATATTCTCAGACAATGCAAAAATAAATATTTTCTCAAACTAAATTGAAAATGCTAGAATAAATTGAAATTGCTCTTAATCAAATTCGTGAATTTGCAGAGCAGGGCCACAAAAACTAATTAAAGCAATTTATTTTCATATTTTCCCAATTTGCCTAACATTTTCGCAATTTTCAGGAAGCAAGACCAAATTCGACTAATCAAATGGCAGCCGTTTATCTTGTACTGAAGTTGTAAATTGTATTGGCGCCGTAACAAACGATTATAGGAGGCAGTATTTTTGTTTCTACTTACTTGGAAATCGGTTTTGTTTACGACAGTAAAAAGAAAAAAAGCCGGTGTTGTACGAGTCGGACCTGCCCACGAAGGGTTCAGTACCATTATCTACGAGTATAAAAACAGCAAAAAATCACGTTAGTTGTATTCCTTTACAAAGTCCCCATAAAATCTTTGAGAATTTCAACGGTGTAACTATCACGTATCATAAAATACAGCTCGGTGACAGACGGACAGACATCCGGGCGGGCGAACAGCGAAGCCTTAGATAGTAATAAGGTCCCATTTTACCCTTTGGGTACGGAACTCTAAAAAGTGACTTTGAGGAAAGGACAGTATGTATGTAACTACCTAGTGAGTGATTCGGCTAAGATTTTAAACCGAACGTAAGTACCCAATTCTGCATGTCTGTGCACCCTTTTCATGGCAAAACGGCTGAAAAGATCTTGATTTAATATGGTATCAAATCAAATTCATAACTACTCGCTTGATAAAAAAGAAGAGAAAAAACGAATTCCCGTTATTTAGAAAATCTGGTGGTAAAAGGACCGACAAGGATTAAAAAATACCCTGGAACAAACGCAGTTCTGCAGCTGTCAAAATTATGAAACGATTTACTCTCTAGCTAGAAGAACAAGTCAAAGAAGAAGCCACCCCTGTACCACGACCGAACTATCAATATAATAATTCAGCCTGTAACTGTCCCACTGCTGGACAAAGGCCTCCCCTCACTTTCGTTAAGAAGGATAAAATATGAATCTCACTAATTCAATATCGGCAGAATATACTATCCCACATTTTCATCATAGCAAACAAAACCCTCAAAAGGTAGGGGAATAGGTAAACGTATACAATAATAGCACCCGAGGTCGTAGATTATGAAGCGCCCTAACATAACAGCCCTTTATCAAAGTTTCAGGCACCATTGGCTGAAAAGTTTCTATGAATTAATCGACAGCTACCTTTACCTCCAGGATCTTTGTTGTTAGAATCTTCGACATCTGCTGAATAATTTTAAGGGTTATCATCCTACGTAGAAATCAATTTCGGGTCAGATATTTTCTTTTCGATGCTAAAATGCTAAAGTGCTAAAAAATGCTTATACGATAAACGGTAGTGCGAAAGAACGTCTATGCGACGAACGCTAGTGCTTAATATTAACCTTCCTTATAGCCAGTCAAAAAGATAATTCTTTTGGCCCCAATTCTGTTGATCTAATTGTTTTTAATTGTTGATTGTTTCTTCACCTTTGGCACTTTTAGTAGGTACTGATACATATATAATTGAATTGCATTGTCATTGAATGGCCCCTAATTCTTGTACTAACAGATTTGGGTGGGCATTCACTGACTCATTCGTGTTTTTTTTTTTTTACTTTCACACTATCACTATCATCATTTTCATCTTTCTTTGTTGTGAAATGTTGTGTTGTCGAAAATAAATAATTCTTGCATTCAAAATGCAATTTGAGTAAATTAACATCCTTGCTAATACTAAAGAGGCTTATTAACCTTACACATATTGGGGAATGATTTATTGCGTAGACAATGACAGGCCAAACTTAGCTTTTCTATCATGAATGAGAATTCATTATTACCGCCTTCGCTAGGGAGCTGCGAACATTTGGATGTGGAAGTAAACATAATGAAATGTCTCCTATAAACGCCATCCGCCACTTACAGCGTCACGATGTACGCCGCGTCACGATGTAGGTACCTACTATAATATAATGTACACATTGTACACCGCCAACACCGTGTGAAAGAGACCATGCACAATGTTGCTACTGTCAAAAATATGTTACTAGGTCCGTCACGGCTATGATTTCTATAGTAAGCATCGTGACGCGGCGTACTGCGTGACGTTATAAGCGGCCGATGGGTTTTTAAATATTATTATACTAGCTGCGCCCCGCGGTTTCACCCACGTTCGGATAATATATCTTTATGAATTGTAGTCTATGTGTTATTCTGATATGTCAGCTATATTATTGTGAAGTTTCATCAAAATCCATTCCGTAGTTTTTGCGTGAAAGAGTAACAAACATCCATCCATACCTACAAACTTTCACGTTTATAATATTAGTAGGATAATACACAGATTTTAACCGACTTCCAAAAAGGAGGAAGTTCTGAATTCGGATGTATATGTTTTTATTTTGTTTGTTACGCGTTTTCTACGCCAATTGGGCATTGATTTTGATGATTCTTTTTTTGTTCGGTATTTATAACGAAATCGATTCTGAAGTTTAAATTTTAATTCTAAATACATAACTGAAAACCTCCATTTACTATTATCAAAACAAAACATCTATTATTATTCAAATAAGTAGGTAGTAGTATTAACCAGAAGGCGCCAGATCTTTTGATATTTTTTTTTATAATTAAGTATATGTTTTGATCTTTTTGTACTTGTCCTCAAAATTTCGTTCGTTATCATAGGTCGGTATAAGGTCCACACTCTACTTAAAGAGCTATAAGTTTAAAGGAATACCATAGACATCGTTAGCGGTCCGACATAATAATCTATTTATTAGTAAGGTGGCTCCGCTCGACCGCAACTGCCAATAAATCGCCATCGGCAACCCTACTAATGGATTCGACGCCATATTGTTTTCACCAACTCGTTTCATCACTCCAAACGACTTTGTCGTTACAACTTTTTGCCTACCATCGTCCATAACTCACGGGAATTAGGCAAAAAGTTAATATAGAAAATGACTGTGTGCGTTAGGCGTCTATTAATTCCTGTAATCCGTTCCTGTACAATAGAACGATAGTTTGCCACGTGAATTTTTGCTTTACACAGTGGGAAATAAAGTTTAAACTAGATAGATTTGTTTTCTATTGCGTGTAAGTTTATCCGGTCGATTTTAATCAAAAGAGATTATGAATTTGTGGGCTAATGAGCGAATTTCGTGGAATTTCATGGAAGCAATATCGTGTTGGTGAAACACTAATGAACAAACTTTAAAAGTTTAACTTTGATCTCTATGCTTTGAAGTCAAATCCATCCCAAAGGCTTAGGATAAATTGTGGTATTTTACATTTTAAAACTGTTCGAAAAGCCTGCGGGTAGTCAATCAAATCTCTTTGTTATTTTAGTCTGAAACTAAGAAGAAATGTTTGTTTATACCAATCACAATAATTTTACTACCTCATTTTGAAAATCAAGATGTCACTGTTGCTTTTCATATCGTAAGGCCTTCGCCACGCTGTTTAAGTCAGTCCACCCCTTTCTACATTTTAATCTAAATTTTATGTACGTGTCTATAATTTAAGTGTTTGAATAAAAGTGTTTTATTTAGTGGTGCCCAAAGTGTTTCACTTAAGGATCTTAGACCGCCATCCTCACAGACCGATGACTATAACTACGTTTAAACAATACTTAAGCAAAGCGAAAATGCCGCATGCTCGCTCAATCGCTACCGTCGAAGTTGTGCGACGTGCGTGTGAGCCGTGCTATTCTACATGAATGCTACCTTTAATAGCATAACATAATCTTTGCTTAATACTGCTCCAAAATACTAAAGGATTTCCTACTAATGCCACATCAATTAAACCAGGGAGCAGCTCCGAAATTTCAGGAATTAGGGTCGTTAACGCGCACCTATTGTGAATAAAGCTGCGTGAATAAGCGATAGGTAGGTAATAAATTAGCAGTGTGCACAATATTGGATGAAATTGAACGCTGATAAGGTGTAATCTGGCTGATTGAAACAGAGATTTGCAAAAGGAAAAGCAAGATACTTTTTCGATCATTAACGTTAATCTGTGTATGGAAGGTCCACAAATATCTCGCCCATAAATAATATCAATTTAACTAAGATTAATAACCGTCGCACTTAATTTTGAGCGTATAGTACGATTCGTGTCTGTTCAAACTTAAAGTTCGAATGAATATATGGGAACCAAATCCCATCTTTATCATAGTGGAACTACCTAGAGCCTAGAGGAAAATCATCAAAACTTCTAAAATGAAAAAAAAATATATCATGCGACCTAAATTGCGAAGTATTCACAAAGTAGCTCAAGCAATAGTTACTACGAGCGCCATAGTTCCTGTAAACTAGAGTACCTTCTCTCACCCAATAGTTGCTGACCCCTACTATACCACAGATAAGCAGCAGTTACTTCGCTATCCTATACCAGATTAATTTATCCGTGGGGACCTCCGAACTCAAGCCACATTTGTAGAGCCGTAGCGTAGCCTCCTGTACCGGAGCTCGTTTATTAAACCTCTACATTATTCACCGTGTAAGTCTGAACTATCGTTGCTTAAAGTGAATATGTTTTTTTTTTCATGTTATTTGTGTGAAACTTTTTTAATAATACTCTAGGGGTGAAAATCTAATGGGCAAATTGTCGTTCCAGGGGTTATCAAAGGTTGCAAGTTTGAACTTTAGTGCTGAAAACCTACCAAAGTGTTTTTGGAAATATATGAGCATAATTATTACATAATATGATTTTCGTGGATGAAAAACACCGCATGCAAGGAAACCTACGCGCCCGAGCAATATTCCAAAAGTTCTCCAATATATACCAGAAGGCTCTTGAACACGGGTAGGTATAATTTTACTTTCGCGAGAAGGATTAGGCCAGAGTCCACCACAGGCCCAGACGGGGTTGGTGGGCCTTATACCTCGAAAATAATTCTCGTGATCATCAGAGCTCATGCTAAATGACTCACCATCCATGCAAAATGATGAATTGCAATCTGACAGCCGTGTCACCGCCGCCATTTGACAAGGGTCGGCCCGATGACACACTCTCATTAATGTGTCATATCCACAAACTTATCCTTGCCGGGAAGAACGTCCTTATTCCAAAAACCCTAAGGGTATTTTTGGAATGGATTGCGTTGGAATATTTTGATTTTCCATCTGACATCGCATCACAGTTTCATACACAAAATGGAACACGTTATTTTTGATGTATTTTCTTTAAACTGTGAGAAGATTGGTTCGGTTTGGTCTATTTTACTTATATTCATAATTTTTTGTAGAAGCTCAAGAATATCTTGTCTTACAAGAACCATTTTATCATGGTCGTTTTAATATGAATTATGGATGGGTTGGTTAGATCGAATCTTGCTAGTCAATTCAGGAGCCAAGCCAACTTAACCCAAGTTCCGTTAATTTGTGCATTTTTGGAAGTTCCAATGACATTGCCATAATTCTTATGGCGGCTGCTCATAGGAAAAAGTAATTTTACTTTTTTACTAGGTAAAAACTGGTGCTTTACGCAAACTAATATGCATTCTTTATTAGAAAGAAACCCCAGACAATTTAATTGTAATATTAGTCTGCCTGCACAGTAAAAATAATGAAACTAGGTGTGTAACATTAAAACAGTACGTAAAGTAGGGGATTTAACATTACCAAAAATAAAATATATTTTTTAAAGCCCCTAAAACAGTCACTGACGAAAAATGCTAAAAACGAATGTGCCAACCAAAAATATTTATAGCACACACAATCCTTTGAAAAGCTTTTATATGCTGCATGTCGACTGCCCGCCCAGTAAGTAGATACGTATATATTATAATGGGTGCCTTCCCTGATTTACGGCAGAATTATATTTTCTGTAGAGTGCACGTGCTCATATTATTTGCGTTGGACAGTGTAATGCGAATTTTTGAAGCCGCTCGTAGTTATATCTCAGCCATTAGCACCTTTTACCTGGATTTGGAAGCATTGGGTGGGATCCCAAAGCCAGTAAAAGCGGGAAAGAGAATAGCAAGTTTAGATTTTTAGGTTTCCGTACCTAGAGGGTACAACAGTACCATATTACTAGGACTTGTTATTGTCTCCTGAACTATGATAATTTAACAGTAACAGTTGACGTTTTCATAAATGATGTACTCGTATTTTGTTGCCGCCTATAATAACAAATATAAAAAAGTAGAATAAAATAAATATTTCACGGGCCTCCCATACAACAAACGTGATTTTTCTGCCGTTTTTAAAGATGATGGTACGGACCCCTTCGTGAGCGAGTCCGACTCGCACTTGGCAGGCTTTTCCTTATTTATACCCCATGGATTATTTTATTCACTCTTTACACTTGTCAATAGTGGTTGCTGCACCGTAACATATCAACAATCGATTGGATTTTCGAAATTAATCGATACGTAAAAAGCACCCCTAAAACTTACAAACGTTATTTATTTGTATGGGATAGAATTTGCTGCACGCTTTTACAAAGTTATGTCGTCAACTTTTTGTGAACTAAAAAACGGGGTGACATTGGATAGATACAAATATAATTGCCACCTTGACATAAGTACCTGAACGTTTCCAATTTAAAAAGTCTTAGACAGTTATATCTATTTCAGGCTACCCTCTCATATTATTTTTACCAACCCTATCAATGAAATGATTAGCATAATATTTATGTAATTAGTTACTACTCATTTCATATTTTATAATCATAGCGACCAATTTACCCTCAGGGAGGCTCTATTAACTCTCTGTCTGGTATCATCGCTAATTAAAAATATCTTCACCAAAACTTGACGGCTATCAGCGACAATTTTTCTCATAATTCACATTTTATTTATAACTAGCGTCCCGCTCCGGCTTCGCACGGGTATCACTACGTTATTACACTTACATATAAACCTTCCTCTTCAATCACTCTATGTATTAAAAAAACCGCATCAAAATCCGTTGCGTAGTTTTAAAGATTTAATCATACATAGGGATATAGGGACAGAGAAAGCGACTTTGTTTTATACTATGTAGTGATTTTTGACGGCTACTAACGACTAAATTTCTCTTATTATTTCGGTTTATGAATAACTTCGACCGTTCAACGCTTCACCATTTACATACCACGCTCGTCCATTCCAGTCATCCCGCTTTTTGTTAGTCGGATTGTGTCTTTTTTGTCAACACAACGGACTTATGACGTGCATTAAGCTAAATGTGTCGTTTGTACTCGTTTCAGGGTATGCTCGGATTCATAAATGAGATGTGGCGGCGGGGACAGATTAATGAGATGATTTTTGTATTATGAGTTTCTGCAGGACTTTTGGATTGATTGTTTTTTTTATACGTAGGTATATTTACTGAACGAGAAAAGACTTATATTGTAGCAGGCAGGGAATAAAATAAAATAGACACGTCCGTACTGTTCGCTGTATTGAGAAGAAGGGGCGAGCCACAGACTCAACAATCACAATGTCATGTCAATCCGCACAGATAATATAGTATCCACAGATAATAAAATTAATGTTTCTAACATATTCCCCCTACAGGAGGTTGTGTGCAACCATTGAACTTAACTAAGTAGGTACTTTAATCTTACAATGTTACAAAAATATTTAATTTACTGTATATAACGATAGCTCTATCTATTGCATTTGTAATTGAAGTATAACATAGTTATGACCTTGCTAGTGGACTGTATTTTCATAGGCAACTGACAGTCTTTCTCGTTATTATTATTTAACTTTACATTGTTAGCACTTTATTGGTTGACACAACATGTATGTACCTGTGCAATTATATACTAATTATAATATTGAGTGCATGAACAACATAGGTACATATTAACACTAATTTTATATAGGAATTACAAAAAAGGTTGATGACTTAACAGTAGTTATCAACTATAACTTATAGGCTTAATACCTTATATAGCATATGACAATATTACCTTAACTTTTAAACTTATTAATAATTAACACTGTACTTAATAAATGCTACAAAGTTTCAACTTGACATTGGTAATTTCTTTTACATATTATTAGCTAATCTACAGGGAGGATACATATTTTTGTAATAGAAGTTTTGTGAACCTTACCATTAGCTTTTCTAACTTCTAAAGCTCTCACCTTGCCATCATGCCCAGGGAAGACTCTGGTCACTCTTGCCATAGGCCATGTCATAGGAGGAGTATCTATCTCACGCAAAATAACCAGTGCTCCTACCTGTATATTCGGTAAACTATCTTTCCATTTGGGACGATTCTGTAGTACATTTAAGTAGTTCTTTGACCAATATCTCCAAAATTGCTGCTTCAATGCAGTACATTTGCGCCAAAAACTAAGTCTATTCTCAGGTATAATAGTGAGATCTTGCTCCGGGTAACATGTTATAGGAGCACCTGTAATTAGGTGACTTGGTGTCAAGTATGATAAATCTTCAATATCTGAAGAAATCTGAGTAATTGGCCTGCTGTTCAAAATACCTTCAATTTCAACTAAAACCGAATTAAGTTCTTCATAGGTCAAAACTTGAGATGCCAGGACTCTGCGGAGAAGGAATTTGGTTGATTTCACAGCACTTTCCCAGAGTCCGGCAAATACTGGTGAATAACTTGGAATAAATTTAAATTTAATTCCTAATTTTGCACTTGCACCTTGCACTTTCATTTGATGACATTTTGAATTATTTAATTTATACAGCTCAGTTAGCTGAGTGTTAGCAGATTTAAAAGTGCTCGCATTATCACAATAAACAGTTGATGGGACATTGCGCCTTGCAATAAATCGTTTAAAACTAGCTAGAAATGTTTCTGTATTTAGGCTGGATGCCAGCTCTAGATGGATGGCCTTTGATACAAAACATACAAAAACAACAATATACCCTTTCGTTGTAATGACACTTCTAACTCTAGATTGTTTGATCATTATTGGCCCTGCAAAGTCTATTCCGACTTTCATAAAGCATCGGTCAGCATTAACTCTATCGGCGGGCAATGACCCCATCAGTTGCTTAGCGGTCACACCTTTAAGTCTGAAACATATTGTACATTTGTGGATCAATTTCTTAACTAATCTTAACCCATTAACTATCCAATATCTTTGTTGGAGGTTGCAGAGTACATGTTTTTGTCCAGCATGAAATAGTTTAAGATGCTCATTTTGAATGATTAGATGAGTCACTGCGGACTCTTTAGGCAAAATGATTTGGTGCTTTTGGCTGTACGGCAGCGAAGAATGCTGTAACCTACCACCTACTCTGAGGACACCATTTGCATCTATAAATGGATTTAAAGACTTTAAGTGAGACGTTACCTGCCTGCCTGCCTGCAACGAAACTAGATCTTCATGAAAATATATGGCTTGTTCATTTTTTATTAACAAATTTAAGGCCTTGCTTGACTCTGTGAATGGCACAAAGTTTTCTTTTATTTTAATTGACCCTTGCCTAGCATTATTACAAAATCTTAGCACATAAGAAAGCACATTGACGGCTTTATCAATGTTAGAATATTTTTCTAGGAAACTAGTGAGCAATGGTACCGGTTTATATTGTGATGCTGCACACACCAGTTCATCCATCGAATGCTTAACCTCGGGAATGCTTGTAGGTATATCATACCCACAATGATTAAAGTTATAATCATAGTTATATAAACAGGATGGTCCAAACCACCACAGTTGGTTACCTTGCAGCTTGTTAGGAGCAATGCCCCTGCTCAGTATGTCACTTGGGTTCTGAGCACTTTCAATATATGCCCAGCTGAATGCCCTTGTATGATCACATATCATATTTACTCTATTAGCAACATATGCATTCAACCTTGCAGGTTCAGTCTTTAGCCAAGCCAATACTACCTGTGAATCACTAAATAAATGCACACTTTGGATGGTAAGCCTTTTACTTAACGTGTTATGCACTCTCATACTTAGTTTTGCTAACAACAAGGCAGCATTTAATTCAAGACGTGGTACTGTCAATTTGAAACCTTTAGGTACAATTCTTGATTTTGAACAAAGAAGAGTCATTGTTGCCTTCCTTTGTTTGTCAGTCACTCTCAAATACAACACACAACCATAGGCGGTGGCTGACGCATCTGCAAACCCGATTAGCTGGACAGATTGATGATCTCCAGCACAAACTTTTCTCGGCGCAGTTATAGGCTGCATCTGTTGCAAGTCATTATAAAATTGTAGCCACTCTTTTTGTATAATAGGTGGGGGACTAGAGTCCCAGTCTACATTTGACTGCCACAATTTCTGCATTATGATTTTGGCTTGAACAAAGACTGGCCCTGCAATCCCTAATGGATCATATGCTTGGCTGATGTAGCTTAATATTTGCCTTTTAGTTTTAGGTATTTCAGCTGACAACGGACTTGAGATTCTGAAGGAATCTGTTTGAATGTCAAATTTCAAACCTAATGTTTTTATATCCTTGTTGAGGTGCACTTCACCAAAGTACCGCTGTTTCTCAGGGATGTCACACAAGATCATTTTGTGATTAGCAGACCATTTGTGTAACACAAAGCTCGCCTTGCCTAACAGTTCAATGAGCTGTCGTTTTGTTTCAATAATGTTTGACAGACTGCTATCAGTGTGAAGCACATCGTCAACATATGTTGAGTTTAAAATTGCAGAACTAGCCAATGGATATTGATTTCCAAACCTTGCAGCTAGCTCTTTCAAGCATCTTGTAGCTAAGTAAGATGAGCATTTCAACCCGTATGTTACTGTATTTAATTGGATACATTTAATTTCTTCATCTGGGTAATCCCTCCAGAGAACATTAAGCAAGGATCTCTGGTCTTTTGCAATTTTTATATTGCGGAACATACGTCTGATATCGCAAACAAAGAAATATTCATTGAGTCTGAATAATAACAGGATGTCAAACAATTCTTGTTGGACTATAGGTCCGTTTAACATCAGTGTTCATTCAGAGAAACTTTCTGACTTCCTTTCATTGACCCATCAAATACTGTACGCAGAGCCGTAGAAACAGCACCTTGCTTTCTGACTGCATGATGAGCAAGGAAATATATTGGATCCTTGGAAAGATCATAGAGAGATATGTCAATGAATGATCCGTGACCTAACTCAATGAACTCAAGGATGAATTTTTTGTATTCATTGTATAGTTGTTCATCCTTGTGCAATTTTCTCTCTAAATTAAAAAATCTTTTTAATGCTAGGCTGAGTGAATCACCTAATGCATTATTCATATCACAAAGGGGAACCTTAAGAGGCATTGAAACTTCAAATTGATTGTTTTCCAACTTGACAGTTTTTTGAAAGTACTCCTCGCAGTGTAGTTCCTCAGAAGTATGCTCCACAAACGTTTCTGGTACTTTTTCTGTTTGCCAAAAATTTGATATGCTATCACTGATGTCTGTGTGACATTCCTGACAAAAGAGAGAAACAGCAGTACCTTTTTTGGAAAATCTTGGGATGCTGCCAGCTACTATGTAACCAAACTGGGTGTGGACAAAACTGGGTTGTGCAGCATCTTGTGAGCCTTGTGGTTGCTCTTCAGGCTGTGGCAACAGCGTCTGGAAAAAGATATCAGCCCCTAATAAAATATCTATCTCGCTTGTGATATGAAAGGTGTCATCAGCTAACTTTATGTTATTTGGCATTTTTATCATCGAGAAATCTATAGGACTTTGAGGTAACCTCGAAGTTATTTGGTCCACCACTAAGAGGTTGGCCGTTGTCATATAAGGGTAAACACAGGAAAAGATGTCTAACTTCAATGAGTGACGAATTGTCTTTTCCGTATTGGCTATGCCAACCACACCTGTATGGTTTGACGAAAGCGGCTTACCTATCACTCTTGCAATGCCAGAAGTGATAAATGAAGATTGGCTAGCGGAGTCCAGCAATGCCTTGACTATGATTTCTTTACCATCTTTAGTTATGAGCTTGACCTTTGCCGTAGGCAAAAGAACTTGGGTCTTGATGCTCAAACTAGTTGCACTCGTATTAGCTACACAATTATTAGTGCTACTTCGCTCCTCATTGTGTTCATCTTCAAAATGCAACAGAGTATTGTGGTTCTGTTTACACCTTTGGCATTTGAAGTGAAACTTGCATTTATTTGGATGAGAATTCAGACATATTCTGCATAATTTTTTGTTTTGAACAAATTCAAGTCGTTCTTTGATGGATGATAACATGAACTTTGGGCAAGAAAATAACTTGTGATCTGACTTACCGCAGTAGAGACATTTGACTTCCTTTACCACTACATTGGTCACCTTCCCTGAAGAACCAGTTGACTTACAGCTGTAGCTGGACTCCTTCCTGCCTTCGCTGTTTTCAAAGGCAAGCGCACGTACCTCTATAAATTGCATAAGCTCGTTATAGGTAGGTTGCATGTTTGGCGTGCTGTGGGTTAAGTGGTATGCAGTAGAAGTGGTTGGATCTAGTTTCCTAACAAGCAGGCACACCAGTATGCTGTCCCATTCATGAACGGCTTCACCTAAATTTTTTAGTGCGGCAATATGCTGTTTTGTAATGGAGATTAACGATCTCATGGATTCAATACTCGGCTTGTTCATAGCAGGCATATCAAACAAGGCACACAAATGCTCATTAATTATCTTGTATTTGTTATCATACCTGTCTGACAGTATATTTAAGGCTTCTTTGTAACTAGACCCTAAGATAGGAAGGTTTTTAATGAGATCATAGGCTTCTCCTTTGAGAAAACCTCTTAGGTAGAAGAATTTTTGTATATCGTTCATGTTAGCATCATTGTGGATAAATGCGTGGAACATTTCAATGAAAGGTTTATATTCCAAGTAGTTACCACCAAAACTTTGTATGTGTACATCTGGAAGTTTTAATTTGGTTAGTGCGTGGCCTTGCGAAGCATTAGACTTTTTTAATTCGGCCATTTTGGTTCGAATTGAAGCTAAACATTCGTAATAACAAGACTCCGTTAATGTCGGATCCTCGTTGTCGCTTATCTCTAGGCAAAGCTGTTCGTACTCACCAAATGCACTTAAAGTTTTTTCTTCAAGGATAATGAGCATTTGCAAGGACATTTCCGCAATGCCTCCATCTTTTAATCGATTACTTATTCGTGTAAGGGCCCCTTTTGCACTGCCACGCTTAGCAGTAAGCCTTTTCATATCGTCTTTGTTCTGTTCCTCGGCCATCGTAATTTAGGCTTAAAATTACAAGTACGCTAAACTTCACAGCACAATAACTTATTACTAGTTACAAAAATATTAGCAGTATAAACAATGCGAAGGCGCATGCAACCGTGATTTAGAAGCGTGGCACGGGGACAGGAAGCGTCGCTTGCGTCGTTTGCTTGATTGACTTGAATGAGCGATTCTGTGAATGAACTTATTCTGCTTGAATGAACAATATTTTTTGAACGTAATGAACGATGACAGGTGTCGTTTGCTTCTCCTCCTTAGAGCTGCTGCAGCGTTGATTGGTTCGCCTATTCACTTCGTTCGAAAGAACGAAGGAACAAATTGAGCGAACATGCAACTTGGTTGCTTGCAATGCTTGCTACGTTGACCGGACGTTCACGTCGGTTGATTGGCAGCCTTGACAGACGAACTTGAACTTGCATCGGAAGCTAGCTTCGGAACGTTGGCAGCACCACGAAGTTGCTGTATTTTTACAAATGGCGGTTTCGGCGAACTCCGCAACCGATGATATTGAGGCTTCCGAATTGGCACAGACGCGTAGGTAGGTTTGAAATTATGTTGCCACTGCACTTACTGACTCGTTATGGCTCGAAAGGACCATTATGAACGAGAAAAGACTTATATTGTAGCAGGCAGGGAATAAAATAAAATAGACACGTCCGCACTGTTCGCTGTATTGAGAAGAAGGGGCGAGCCACAGACTCAACAATCACAATGTCATGTCAATCCGCACAGATAATATAGTATCCACAGATAATAAAATTAATGTTTCTAACATTTACTTTGCTGTAATTCGGCCAAAGTCAGACCACGGACCTTGGTTTTGGAATTCCGTGAACGAATGCTAGACAGGAAACATGGAGAAAAGACGAACCTACCTAATCGTGGTTTATGTTTCCTATCTTTCATTCGTGTGAGTAACTTTGGCAGAAAGACTTCTTGTATTTTATATATCTTGTCATAATCAATACCTATTTATTTACTGTTTCTATCAACTATTGCATTGGTTTAGTTTTAATTTTTGGCTGAAAATTTTGGCGTGGTTTTAGAACCGGACAGCACATCTTCGTACAGTTTTGTTCCAAGGCTTAAACTGAGAGTCGACGAACCTCAATGGAAATGGCTGGAATATCCAGCTGTTGAAAGTCTAGATTTTATTTAATCAAACCATTTGGTAGATAGTTATGGAAAAAGTTTGTGGTGCATGATTAACTTTGGAGGTGGTTTTTGCTCTTTTGGTTCAGTGAATTGAATTTATGATGCATGATTTAACTTGATGATCATTTGATACGGTTTTTAGTCCCGAAAAACAGGTGCTATTTGTTATATTTACATTTTATCATTTTATATAAGTACGAGAAGCCATTTTGGATCTTCTTTGTATTGACCAACCTATTACAAAAATGGGCATAATGGTATCATTTGTCACAAGGGCTTAAGTTGAGAAACGCTAATCAAATTAAATCAGATAAACGGGGCTAGTGCGTCAATATTTAATTCAAAATTATGCTACACACATTTAGGATTTACCTTGGAATTACCTTTGTTGTGAATAATACAGCCTTTGCCCAGCAGTGGGACAGTTACAGACTGAATTATTATTATTACTATTATATGAATAATACATTGACGCTTAGTAAATCATACAGGTTTATGGTAGGTGGATTCAGAGATAGATGAAATTGCGTGATAGAGGAATGGGGTGCTGAGCAAACTTCCAATCTTGATGTAGTTCTTGCTATATAGACTAGTTCGGTGTGACTTTGACAGATTCTGTCAGCAGTGGGGTAAGTTGGTCGTGAGATGTCTGCGAAGCATGACATTGTTGACTCGATTTCTACGCCGTAGAAATAATTGTTTATGTATCACCGGTATAATCTTATCTTATATCTTTAAATGAGCAATTTTTGTATATATACATATGTACGAGTATATATATATAATTGGAATCTCGGAATCGGCTCCAACGATTTTCATGACATTCAGTATATAGGGGGTTTCGGGGGCGATAAATCGATCTAGCTAGGAATCATTTTTAGAAAATGTTTTTTTTCGTGCTTTTTTATGATTTTTTTCTTTAAATAACCAGTTCATATTTTTTTATTACTATATCGGTAAGATCGAAAAATATTAATCTAATTTCATAATTTTATTAGTAATTCGTACTTAAATATAATTTCCAAAAAACACAATTTATAAAAAAAAAAAAAAACCGGTCATCCAGATATTAATAATTATAGTCGTAGTTCCTGGTTCTTGAAATGATGTTGAAGTTGTTTAATTGTTTTTGAACATATTATTATACTAAGCATAATTATTGTTATTGTCTTGATAACCTTGCATCGTTTTCGAACGTACAAATTATTGTCAGTTTTGAGGGTAGTTTGTTCCAATTTATTTTGCTTGTATTGTTTATGCAGATAGTGAGTAGTTTTAGTTAGTTTATGCAGTTAGTGGGTAGTTTTGAGTCATATTGCTGCGCGCTGGTTCGCCCAGTTCTCAACCTACGTTGGAGCTGGTAGGGCACGGTTGCTCACAGCTACCTAAACTCGACTTGACACGCCATGTTTGCAGCGCGATCTGTAGTAGCGTTTTGTCGGTAGTGTATACGATAATAACAATAGAATAGTTTGTGTGAAATATTTCAACAATAATAAAATGTGTTACCGTTTTCAATATTGGACAGCGCCGTCTGATCGGGGACCTGAGCTGGAAATCAGCGAGTAGGCTTGCGTTCATTACTCCTCACTGAGTTGTTACAAAATGAATTGGTTGCATCGAATTGGGCAATATCATCTATTTTATTCATCTATTTTATCAATAAAGAAAATTTTCACTGAAAAAATTTGAGCACAATATGAATCTCTGCGAAAGAAAGGAGTTTTAGAATTCATGAAGCAAAAAAAGTACTTTGCAACTACACCGCCAACCTGAAAAATGGTAACATACCCGTCATTGTTCCTCCTGCCCCAGGCTAAATGACCTGCACAGTGGATTCAAAATTGCAGGGTAGCAATTTACTTTTCTTTGTTTCCTTGTTTTGCATACGTTTGACTCGTACCACTTTTGTGGCACAATTGGTACTATCAAACCGTCAGTTTTTACACATTTTCTTTGAGCACCGTGTTTCACGCCAAAAATGAAATATACGAATTGTGCACATAGCTTTAGAGTCTTTGTGTTTACTGTGCGAATTAAGTTGGTTTATTTCTGACCCTTTAAAAAAAATTTGGGACGATTTTTTTACGGTGACGTTATCATTGTAAGATTGTAACAACCATGACGTCAAAACTCATAATATAAAATTCAATCGAACTGAAAAAGTTTATTTACGACCAGCTCCAACAAATTTTCAAATTTTTGTAAGTTATCAACTCGTTACATTTGTATACCTATTTTTTTCATTCCAATCAAACGAGTTACACTTAGAAAACTCCATAATTTCACCGTTAACAAAATGGCCGCGGTATTTCGGCATCCGAAACCAGAAGCACTTCTAACTTAGTTTAAAATTACCGTCGAACTTCCAAATTGAATCTTTTTCCGAACGAAACTGCCGTTTGTTTTTTTCTTCATCATAAACTTGTCAGCCAAATTTTTTGCTGAATATTGCCAGTACTGTTGACCAGTTTCCGTAGTAATCAATAACTACCGATGGGGATCGTAATTGGCATCGACACAATTTGATGAATTGAACGAACGAAGTAGCAAATAAAACTGGTACAATATTTAACATAGTTCCGTTCCAAAGGTACTTACTTACAATTTGCTTTGGCAATGTATTTGTACAACATTGTTAAATTAAAACGCAATTGTTTTTTAAACGGTGTCTCTGAATTGTTTACGCTTCAAGTTCAAACTTCGACGGCTCGTTTGGCGTAGTGGCTGAGCAATCGGACTGCTGCGCTAGGGGTTGCGGGTTCGATTCCCGCCTGGGACAAATATTTGTGCGATCCACAAATATTAGTTTCTGGTCTGGGTGTGATGTGTATGTGAAATTATATGTCTGTAAGCGGTACCCACGATACAGGAGCAATCCTAGTGTGGGGCTACGTTAAAAAAAAAAAAAGAAAGAAAAGAAAAAACTACTGCCCCCATTGCAATGCGGTTTTCATTATTGATAGCCAGGAACATTACAACTACATCCCACGAGTAGAAAGTGCTTATCATAAGTGTGTCATTGGCATTTTTGTCACCGGGATTAGGAGAGAATCTATCATCTAATATAACTTACAATATAATAATACTTAACCTGTACTGTCCCAGTATTGGGTAATGACCTCCCCTCAGTTTCGTGAGGAGGTTTAGGCCGTAATCCACCACGAGGGCCTAGTCCGGATTGGTGGATACATGTCTCCGAAATTATTGTCGGGCATGTAGGTTTCCTCACGATGTTATCCTTCACCGAAAAGCGAGTGATAATTACGAAAAGAAACACATTGATACGTGCCTGCCCTGGGATTTGAACTCGCTACCTCCGTTTGGGCAGCTGTACGTTCGCCCACTAGGCTACCAGCGCTCATTTTTATACAAGAAGTAATTTGACTAGTATTTATGCACAATACAACCTACACATACACAACCTACATAACAAATGAAATCTACATTAGGGCAAGTGCATATAAAGTACAATACAAATAAAACAATAAATCTATAGTAGAAGAGTATTGTAACTCTCCCTATGTAGCCCTAAGCTATATCCTTCAAAGACTTAGCTATACGCAGAAAGGAAACTTCGTCCAAGTTTATTCATGTTACCTTCATTTGAGTGTAGGCTTGTATTCCGAATATCACAGCTTCGAAAGATGGAACTTCGACAAGTCTTCACTTAATATTATATTGATAATAGTAATAAGTGTTACCTACAAACGTATTACTTATATTATAAAAGACATTATTATTATTATTATTTTTACATCTTATTATTGTGGTTGTGATAAGATAAGAGACATTTCGTCTTAAAATAACAGATTTTTTATTTAGACAGGCTTGGTTAATTTCTTTTTTGGTAATCCGTCATTCGACTTTCAGTATCTTCGCAGAAAAGGCACCATTTTATTGCATGTTTTATTCTGTGAACATATTTTTTTCGGAGTCTTGAACGATAAGATAAATATTATTATATAATAATTAAATATAACTAAAATAAAAGTCCTTGTACGGAAGTAATAATTTTCAGGAATAGTAGACACTTTTCAGCCGTTGTTATCTGGGGGCACGGCAGTGCCCCCACCAAGTCGAGCAAAACAAAAGGCACGGCCGTACTATCCTTTTCTCGAAGCGATTCGGGCCATTTTCGACCCTCTGTAACTTCGTTATGGATAAAACTAGAAGCCTAAATTTTTAGTGACCAAGAGGGCATCACGTCTACAGATAATAATCCAAGTTACGTCAAATTTGAACCAGTAGTTTAAGAACTATTGCAAGTCAAAGTTCCTTAATTTTGCTGCCACTGACTGACTGACTGACGCACCGATCATCAAAATTCTAAGGTACTTCTAGCCGTCCCACAAGTTTCAAATTTTGAATATAGCTATTGTTTAGCCTATAAACCATGGAAAAATTCTGACATTCGATAATTTTCATCCCGTTTTCTAGATATATGACCTGCATAAATAACTTTGTATTCCCATATAAATCTTATTAAATTGTATGTGATTACAAAGTTACTTTTACAGTTAATAATTAGACTTCATTGAAATTGAATGAAATGGGTAACAGGGGTTAAAAATGAGAAATGGCTTCGAGAAATTCGACAGTAGAGTGCTTTTTAAAAACTTCCACGATAGATAGAGAGATACAAATCCCTATACTATACCTACCTACACTTTTATAGATCGAACAAATTCGTTACCTAGGTACATTAAAATAGGTATACTAGTACCCAACTTACAAGGCGCGTCGTGAATCTTCGTTCGCGCAGAAACGAAAGTGTGGTCCGAAGAATGCTTAAAACTTACAATCAACCTAAGATCACTATTATAAGATTCATAATACACTGCAGCTGTTAGTTCCATCTCACTCTAAGCTCGCTAAGATGGCGGCGGCTGCCGACCAATAGCGGTCAATAACATTTCCCGCGGCTTGAAAATTCATCTTCTGCGCAGGTACATCGGTAAGCCATATCAGTTGGGTAATACTATACCTAGTTACCTTATACCTAATACGCATCTGTGGAGACGCAAAGACACTCGTTCATGATAATCTATGAGCTACAACTTTTTACGGCAGATAAACTGCGTTGCGAGACTTGTGCATTTTTGTACATGTAATGTTTTTGATGGGATATCAATTGCCACTACTGTTTTGCTACTCTATGGTTCACATCCCCTTCAATACAGCTTTATATTAAAACGGCTATGCTACCGGAAATTGCTATCATACTTGATCTCAAACTGTCAATGTGGGGACTGCGGTTGGTGATAAGAGGAGCGATAAGCGATAAGCGGGGTTTCTCATATTTAACAATATTGATTGGTTTAAATGATAAGCGATTAAATTCCACTCATGTTATGTTATAAATTATGATTATGATCTTCCTTATGGTGTGGTTATGTACTTGTGTAGTGACTATTTAGTAATCTGTGGGCGAAAAATAAGTGATGATGATGATGAAAATTGAACATTCATGGTGGAAATTAAATAATTCAACTCTTCAAAGTACGGCTGGCATATCTAAATGTCAATAGTGATTTGCTTTAGGAATATGACCTCACCATTATTTGTTACCACGTTTAAAGACCGCAGAATGAAGACATGAATTTGAACCGTATCTTTACTGAAATATGAACCATTATAGGCTACTTACCTTACTTAATACTTATATTGTTAGTGGGTGAATGTGAATCCTAGGATACAGTTAGTTCTGTAAGCAATATGTATCTTCTGTAGTATATTTGCTGAAAAACGATATCTAAAATAGGAACTAAATATCCAAGAAGTCACAATGTTTTGTGGAGGTATTTCTGCAATAAGACTTATCAATTCATGTACAAATGGACTCAAATCTGATAAACTGTCATTTCGAGTGCACTCGGCTTTTAGACTAGCAATAGATCCCCTAATTGGTCAAACTGTGCGTTCTATGTCACTAAATGAGCACACTAATAAGTGTAGTGCGCTAGCTAAAACCAGTAGGTATAGCACTAAGCACGTTGTGGACTCAAACTTAGCTCACTCAACCGTTTTAATTTATACCACGGAGTGCAATAGCACAGTGCACACTAGTTCATAAATCATTTCCCCATCACTTGTCTAAACTCAGTCTGCATTTGAGCCAAACGTGGCTAGTGAAGTTATATGCGTCTCGTTCCCTCTGGCGGCTTGTTGATGACAGGAGATGAGAGGCATACTACTCGTATTATAGTACCTACTTAATACAATCTCAAAGCGGGCGAGTCAGTAAACAACTTTAACCTCAGACCGTGTTATTGTATACGAATCGTTAACACTACTTAGTGCCCTCACTGAGAATGCAAGAACGCCGCACTCCTTCGGTAGAATCGACTTACTTTGCCAATATAACTTCATGTTAACAAAATAAGGCCCAATTTCGATTGTTGAACAGGCACGGCTGCGCCATTCTAAGCACTCGCGCGTGACTTCCACTTACAAGAGCAGTCGCACGGCTACGCGCTCTTTTGCTCTCGCAGCCACTGGTTCCTTACTGCACGGAGCGGCAACGCCGCAACGACTTCGCGTCTCTTTAATAGCGCACTCACTCAACCCACTCAGTCGACGCCATTAGAATGTAGGTAGTGTAGTCGACGCTCGATAAGGGACGCGGGCAGTTGTGTTTAAGTGTGACTTCTTTAAACATTTCGATAATGTCAACCGACAGCGACGTGCAAGAGATTATACTGAACATCCTCAAGCAATATAAAGAAATGTCGTACCTGTGGAACAAAAATGATCCGATCCATAAAAACAAAGATATGAGAGATAAAGGGTACGCGATACTCCTTGAACTATTTAAAACGATCGACCCTAAGTACACACTGAAAGGAATGAAGAAAAAATTGGAAAATATGTTGTATAATTACCGAAAAGAAGTGAAAAAGGTAAGTCTTACAATAATCTTACTAACAGACTTTAGGTAAGTAGGTATACGCTTAAAAATAAATGAGTGCAAATGTGTGTAAGTAGTTTGTATAAGTGTGCAAGTATCAACATTATCATTAATTACACTTACAAACTTACACACTCTGTTACATTTTCTATTAGTAAGATATTATACACTTAGATTTTGCCATTAATGATTACTTACCTATTTTCGTACGTGTTTGTTGATGTGTGCGTACAGTCTTATCTGAAATTTTATGCTTTCTTTTTTTTCTTCTAGATAGCAGCGTCTAGGCAGGCTGGCTTGGATTACGTACCAACACTGTGGTACTACGACGCGATCAGTTTTCTACCAGCATCCGCAGAACCCTACTATCGTAGAATGAGAAGGAATCCTATTAAAAATGAGGTAGGTAAATAACGCAAGTAATTTCCAAGTTTTTTTTTGTAGATATATAATAAACATGGTTTTTTTATTCATAATTTTTCGAATTAATGCCTACTTCAGCCAAAGGAATGTCGTTCAAACAGCCCAGTTCTTCCCATTTAATTTTACCTAATTTTGTAGGGGGTGACTTGGCAGCACGCACTTTATTATCGATTTATAGTTCTTTGGGCGGCTTCACATAGGTGGTATCCACTCTAGAACAGGACTAACTAACTCCTTCTATGTGTTTCTATCTCTTCACAGAACTTATCAATATCATACATCGAAGAAGATATAAGCCACCAGAGCACCTCGAGTGAAGTATCCGCAGCGTCTATGCAGATTAAGAGTAAGGAAGAAGCAGTATGGATGACAGAAGAAGAGAACGTCTTAGATTCTATTGAAGAGGAGCCAGCGATGAAGGAGAGAGAGTGGGAGGTCTACGGGAAAGCAATAGGACTGCAACTGAAGGGCTTAAATCGGAGATCCCTAGCTATATGCCAGAAGCTTATAT
This sequence comes from Hylaea fasciaria, assembly GCA_905147375.1. Classification (NCBI taxonomy): domain Eukaryota; kingdom Metazoa; phylum Arthropoda; class Insecta; order Lepidoptera; family Geometridae; genus Hylaea; species Hylaea fasciaria. Next base: position 11,412,187 of record LR990197.1, read on the forward strand.
CTGATACTATTTATTATGCCAAACTCGGGAGGTTGAACGAAGACTCTTATATAGGTCTGGGGCATTAGAAGTACGGGATTTGGAACTCTCATCGCTTTGCAGCCTTGTATATTCCTTACACTGTGGTTATGCTCTTTTGTAAGGTCGATGAGGAACTGAACTCAAAATAAAGAAGTTATTTTGAATATATTGGGTCGATACATCCATTACATTAGGAGTTAAACTGTATTGATTGTGTTACCTATTTTCAGTAAGGTTAAAACAACATACAATAATGATTATGTTCATTATAGGGTAGTGGAACCAATAAATGAACGTTTAAGCGTTTTGGCCAACTTTGAACCACTTTTACTCAGTTATCTCGTGACATTGACGTTTCCTGGTATTTTTATAAGAGTCAGTATATCCTCAAGTATTAACGACTGAATCAAAATACTTTCTATATCTACCAGGAATTTTATAAAAAATCATTATGTGAAAAAAATAGCGTTTTATCCCAATAGTTGAACGCTGTGCCTTAATTATGAACATTTTGTATCCAATAGCTGAACTAATATTTTGAGAGGAATTATAAGATGAATTTTAATTAAATTATAGAGTAAAATAGTAGCAGTGTCAATAAATTATTTTTACTATTCATTTAGAAGAATGTAAATAATAACTAAAAGATTTTTCGGCTTCTTCGAGAGTACTCCGTAATTATGATTTATTATTTTTCGCAGTGTAGGTGACTTCTCAAAAGAAAGACTTAGAAATCTCGATGAAACTTGAACCTATCCCTTACTTGCGAAAAACAAGACCTAAAACCTTAACTACTATAATTCAAATGGTTCATGTTTTGGATACTAATTTACCATAAAATGAACGACAAAATTTTTGCGTATTTCATAGTTCAAATTTTGGGCATGGAACCTAAAGCTGAATATTGAAGGATTTCATACTAAAATAAAGCTCTTAAAATAGCATTTAACACTGAAAACATGTGTTCAACTTTTGGTAAATAACTTTATACATTAAACAAAATTAACTTGAGTGATTTTGTTTTTGTCTATAGTCAAGTTTAGGATTTACAATGCTTGTAAAAAAATGCCTTTTCTCCAGAAGATGACCACCGGTCACTTAATGGATCAAGCAAACTAAATTTGAACCATTACTTGAACGGTAAATATCTCGAAAAATACGGCTAATAATGTTAAAAAGTATCAACAATATCAAAGCTGAGTAGATGAAGATTTCATTAGAACCAACAAAACTCAGATCCATCATTAATATATTTATTTAATCTGACAAAATGCTTAAATTGGAGGTCGCCTTTCTTAAGTAGGTTTTCATAGAAACGTAACTTTTGGTGGACACCACTCACGTAACGAATTACCGTGGGCTCATCTGAGCCGCCACTGTCGATCTGTTTAAGGCACTAGGTAGAAAAAATGTTGCGAGATACGGAAAAAATTATCCCACATGCGTATGTAGCGTAGTATTTTATATTTTCCTATTTTTAGGTCGATCGTTCATCTAATGGGGGTCAGTCATCTTTTGGTGCCACTACCCTAGTATAGTTTTTTCAAGAAGTTGAATAGTGTTACAGCTCTATTTGTTATTGAACTCTATGTAACTTAATTTCTATTCATTAATTTGATTGGGGGCTGTTTCTCCTCAACTGTGAATTCCTCAAAAGTCTAATAAGGAAAATGGAAAAAAATCTTACTGCTTTGATCTCCTTCGATTTGATGCAGGAGGTCCATAATCTCATAAAATCACAGCGCCTACAAAAATAAGTAAGTACACCCCAAAAAGAATCAGGGCGAGGGGAAAACCACATTTCCTAATTACATTCATTTTCCATTTCAGTGCGGAAATTACCATAGAATTGTCACTTTTTCGCCAAATACAAGGAAAACGCGAGATTTTTTTTACTTGTCTTATTTTAAATTGAGTTGTCTCAGAGTACGTTTTTCCTTATTGATTTATGTGAAAGTTTGGTCACTTGGTTTTAAATGGGTGATGGTTTTATGGTATGGGAGTTTAGGCTGTTATACCTACTTATAATCAAACAGTACAGGAATAAAACTCATTATGAAACGAAAAAAGTGACGCTAAATAAACGCTTTGGACAGCGATTGGATTGTTTGTAAATTAACCGTGTTCCTTACAATAATTTCGTAGTGCCATTTATAAGATAATTATTATGTATATTACTTAATAAATAATGCATTTTTTTATTCATATTTTTTTCTAACTTCCTCTCAGTTGAGTTGCTAAACAAAACAACTCTATACTAATCCCTGCATAAACAACGAATACAAAAGCAATATATTTTTTTATCCGTTCCAGCGGATTTGCAAGTGTTTTATATAAATCAAGCTTTTATTGGCATCGGGAGGGCCGTATCATTTCGCTAGATATCTATTCAGGGGCTATGCGAAACGAACGTGGTAGGAATTTCAACTATTATAACGCAAACCGCAACTCTGAACAAGTAACATTATACAAGTAAGCCGCCCCTAAACAGCTCTTTGTAAGGTTGAAGTTTGAACGGCAGAAATGAGGGTAGAAGTGATTTTGTTGCGTCCTATCCGTCAAATGATGAAATAAACTGTGAATAAATCGAAGAGTTTTTTACGTGTGTAAGAGCTCGTCACACTCTCTTTTCAGTGTGTAGGTATGCAAAACGGTTTAGTTAGGCTTACATTATACTGTGGGTTCACAGCTGTGTGGTTTCGAAATGTTCGAAAGTGAACAGTTTGAAGATACTTGGACTGAAGAACCGTGAGTGCAAAACTTTACCAGTACCTGTGCCTACACATTTTCCTCTGTAGAACATCAGTCCTTTCGTAGAAGTATCTTGTTGAAATTTCGTCTTTCGAAGCTGCATTTTATCATAATATAAGTACCTACATAGGTTTGATTACGGAGTACTAATTACGTTTGGCGTAGTGGCTGAGCAATCGGACTGCTGCGCTTGGTGTTGCGGGTTCGATTCCCGCCCGGAACAAATATTTGTGCGATCCACAAATATTTCTTTCTGGTCTGGGTGTGATGTGTATGTGAAATTATATATCTGTAAGGGGTAGGTACTCACGGTATAGAAGCAACTAGTGTAGGGACAGAAAAAAAAATTGTAAAATTTCGTATAAATCTTTCTATTAGTACACTTTTACCCCCAGTTTTTGAAACGTCAGTCAACGTTGACAACAGATTAATTATATTGCCGTCCTTGTCATTTGTTTATAGTCAGATAGAGGCAACGATAGTTTTAATCTACTGTCAACGCCAACAAACGTTCTAGAAACCGGGGGTTACCTACGCTTATTGGTGTCACAAGACGAAATCACGGAGTAGGAGTACTGACCAAATATATGTAATATAATAAGTATTGTACAAGCTTATTTTGCATTTCATTGCTCGAAACCAGTTTCTCTCATTAATATTTTACTCTTAGCCAAGACTAGGTACTTACTTTAAAAATCTCATCCAGCCTCAGTATCTCAGTGTCTATAATAAAGACCGTGGTAATCTCCAAATGGGATGCGCGAATAACTCATTTTAAACTTAACTGTTCTCATTTGTTTTTGTGCCAAATATAAACGTTGCGGGTTCTCCTGCTTCCAACTTAGCTATGATTTCTTGTGGTGCGCCTACAACTTTAGCATTGCACTTGGATTTGAGATCTCGGCTCGAGTTTGTCCTATTTGCTTCGTGATAAAGTTCTAGTTGCTGATGCCTTTGTTGAACCGGTGGTAAATAGGATTGGTTTCTGATGTGCAGCGGTGTACGCGATAAATACCGATGCGCCATGTAAACGTGGTATAATAACAGTAACTGAGCTTTATGCAAAATAAAACTTATTTAATGTTTTGATGTCAATAAATGAGTGAAGACAAACACTGAAAAACAATTTGGGTGTCTATTTAGCTTAGGTTATGAAAATAATTTGTATACGATTGTGCATAAAAATAATTGAGATTTCTATTTAATTTGGTATAACTTTGATCGTCTTAATAATTCTTAAATAAAATAGCAATTACATAACGCTACATTAAACACTGCAAAAATAGAACTTCGGCGTCAGCGTCGGGAGTCACGTCGACGTCATCAGAGGGAGTGTCCTCAGCGTCGGCGTCGACAGAATCAATGTTAGCGTCAGCATATTGAGCGTCTTGCAATTTAACGACACCGTCTTCGATCCTCAGCCCTCAATAATGACTTTAATGTGTCATCATTTGCGAGTTTAATCGCTGTGCGCTTCGGAGATGTCTTGGTTTTTATCGATTGATAGTGGTCATGTCAGAGATCTATGGGCGTCCAGATTCGGACTGATTATCAATAGACGATCATTAAACGGAGAAGTAGAAGAAGATAATGGAAGGTGAAGCAATGTTGAACGCGGTCTCATTCATGAAAACAACAGTCATTCGTTAGGTAGGGAAGAGACGTATCAAAAGATATCAAGCAAAGATACTGTAGGTACGTCAGCTCTGATTGCGGTGTAACGCAAGGAAACCATGCTCGTAACAGCAAATGGTGCGTTCAATAAATATATCGCAAGCTATCGCCCGGTATTATTTTGGTGGTTTATTGCTACCATCAATATAATGAAGTGGTGTACTAAAATGGTAAAAAATGGTGATAAAATCACACACGATGTAAAAAACAAGTGGATCTCGCACAAAATAAGGTCGCACAAATGGGTGAGCCGCACCTCGCCGAAAAAACTTTCAATGTCACACACACAGTTTAATCAATAATTAACACAACGAATCGATTCCGATATAAAAAAGGCTATCACCCCCTTTTAACTCATAAATCCTCTGTTAACTCAAATCAACATTCTTGGGAGTGTCTGAACAAACAAACACACCAACAAATGTATCGACTTAATATTTAAGGGATCTCAACCTCAATAATAATATGTTTATTCTATAAACACATCAAATCCCATTTCGTTTAGGGATGTAACTTAACTGCATTGTACGTATTTGATAATTATCAGGATTTTTGGACGGATATTTCGAGCGTGCTCAGAAGTCCGTTGATTATTGGCCGGAACGCTTTACTGTATATGATTATATTCTTCTACTGCCGCTAGTGCTGATTAGTTTCGACTATCCATATACTGTAAGGCGCTTCATAAGTGTTTATACTCTAGAAATATTTCAGTATCACGATTTTTGGCCTAAGATTTGCAAATACTTATTTCCGGCGCCCGGCATTTCCTTAACCGGTAAAATGTGTTTTATATACATCCCTACTTTAGAGTGTAAGTTTAAAAGTAACACGTTACTCTGCCACATGTGTGATTCTTTTTGTCGTTTATGATATTTTTTGTAACAAAATGCTGAACACGTGCAAGCATAATTGCATAAAGATTTATAAGTGTCACTGGTTTTTTAGCTGAAAAGTCAAGTATGTAATTCGAAACACATTTGTAGCAATTTGTTTCCAATATTTTTTATGAACTTTAACGATTAGTCGGATGGTAAGTACCTATGGAGATTATTTTTAGTACTGGGTTAATTTTAAAGATAATATTGTTATCGGAAACTTTTTCTTACATACAGATTTGCAAGAATTCTTTTTTTTTGTTGTTAATTCAGCCATATATTATTATGTAGTTTTAGTAGGTAATATTTTATTCATTTATTTTTTGTTAGTATATAACATTTATATATTATTAGTATTATAGTAGTATAGTATTAGTAATATTATATAATTATTATTATCTAAATAATTTACACCCACAATACAGACAGTCCATGCCTAACTGCTGAATACGGATCTCGTATTACTTTTGTGAGAAAGATATTAAGACCACCACGACAATAAGTACGCATAAGTAATCCTTAATAACCAAATCATAATACATAAATTAAACCATTAACTTGAAACTTTTAGCAATTATATGAAGTCCATTTCAAATTCTAATAATCGTTCAATATTATTTTTAAGGAAGAAATATATTAAAATTTCTACGAATAAAATTTTCACCCTAGCCTTCAATATGGTCTACTATGAAACTGAATTATTCAGCTGAGCTTTAATTAAGGAGAAAGTAGAGTTGCCAGTAAAAAGAAACCGTAGGATAGGCACCCAATAAGCTGAAAATGTACCTATACCTAACTGTTTATAAGAACCAGCATAAGGCGGAGAGTAGAATTTTTAATATTGTTTTTAATTTTATACAACTACTTTTTACCACCCATTAAACACTCACTAACAAAACATATTTTTAGTGATTATTTCCTATTATTGTAACTTTTCATTATGGCGTCAATAAAGAATTACTGCAATGTATTGTATTGTAACTATGTAGACTTATGTCTGTAGAGTCATAGACGGAACACCAGCCGTTTTTACTTAGTAATAAACCTATAATTTGGTCCGAATATGGCATACAATGTGGGACATAAGCAGATTTTTTCATGTGGGACAAACTTCCGTGGGACGAATGTGGAATAAATTCTTTCTTGGAATAAATCAATATTTTATCCCAACATTCAACACTAAACAAAAGCAAGAAAGCTGGAAATATAAAGCCATCGTCTGTACAATATTTCGCAAACTTTCAACCATTAAAAAATACATAATACTCGTTATTCTCTTCCGCTAGCAACACCTATCTCAGTTTAATTTGGTTTCCATACGGTAGATGGCGCAGGGCGCTTCAAAGAGTTTTATTGAAGCCTTTTACCATCACCCACCTTTGACACAAAGGTGGAGGTTATGATTTAAGCGACACTGTGACACTCTGCAGAATTTCCAGCCTTCAAAGCTTTAATAAAGGCGTCCTCGACGGAGGTGGAGCTAGATTCTTGCAGAATAATGAGTGAATACTATCTTGGATCTGAATGCAGTTCACTTGCAAAATGTCGTTCGCTCGTAGTAAAGCTAAATTGCGAGAGGTAGAATCTAAAAATAAATTTATTAGGGAATTGGAAATGGACACTAGCAGAAGAAACTTAGGTAGGTACTGCTGAAAAATTGGGTACGTACTAAAATTATTACTATTGGGTAATAAAAACGTTCACTTATTGTAATTGATCTTACCAGAAATTTTCTTAAGTGTATAATATCGGCGCCCTAGTACTAAATTCGGTTCGAACACCACTCGTACGGTATCCCGACTCGAGTTGCGTCAAGTTTGGAACTTTCCCACTCGCAGTGAAACTTCGGGTGCAATTGCTCGGCCTACATTTTGTCTCTTGGCGTCTTTGGGCCTTAAAATCGACGGGCTTCACAAGATTATGGCAATTTAATTTAGTGCTCCAGAATAGTTGTTCGTTTTTAGAAGCACACAACCCAAAAAGAGCCGATCTTTGGCGTCGATTATCTCAGGCTGACCAAGGGCCTCTGAATCGATAGCAACAAGAACCGCGTGCAAGCATGATGATGATGATGAGGAGTGATGGAAATCCGCACATAACTTATGGAAGTCATTGACCGAGGATCAAACGCGGTGTCGTTGGGGTTCAAAGCGCACAACTCACCGCTAGGTCGCCTATAGCCACGACATGAACCCTCTAGTCTACTGGCTCCATAAACGGCAAGCCTACAAAATTTTCGTATTCAACAAAGTAGAATATTTTACATTGCTAAGTGCATTTCGCAAAGTTTTACTTTTGCAGTTTCGTAAAGATTTGACAGCTTTTATTCTTGTCTCCTTTTTTTGTTGAGAAAGTCAGAAAATATTGGATTATGCGTTATGGTATGCAAAATTCCCAAAAAAATGTAAAGTCTCTCTCTCTATCTCGCTCTCTCTTTTAAGCTGAGAAACAGACTGGCGATTTTGATAGAAATCTATAAAACTTGGTAATCGATACCGCTTCTTATACGGTTCCGTGTACGAAATAACGATAAATTTTCGTCTTCTAATATAATATTATAGCCTATATTAATTAATTTATAGTGTTAAAGTCGTTGGCTATCAACTTATAGGTTCTAATTTGCAGCCGTTTTTAACCGACTTCCAAAAAGGAGGAGGTTCTCAATTCGAGTGTATGTTTAATTGTTTAGGTATTTTTATTTTTAGAAATCATTTCGAACCTCGTATCCGAATAAACTATTAACTGTTGACTTCTATATAGCCATCGTTGGCTGTTGCTTATAATCGATTTGCTGTTGACGCCTGCAGCCATCTTTGACATTCAAAAGGTTAACATTTAAACCAATCTCAATTTCCCAAGACATCATAAAGCGGCCACAGTTCAAGCGTACGAACGGGAGCAGTTAATTTGCATCCGGTTCTTGTATGCACAAAGATAACGGGCGTGAATGACGCTCGCGGAGTTTGCTTTAACGCTTTAGCGGTTTTATTGTGAGATTACTACGTAATTTCTTCGGCGGCGCCGGCAGTACGTTTTTCTGAATATTTGCTGATTCTACAACTTGCCTAAATAAACCCAAATTGAACTTGTTTACTTGTTTTTTTTTTATTTATTTTGCTTATTTACTAGTGCATTTTTATGTATTTAAATGAACGAACGACCCGTAATTCGCTTTTCAAGATTTTTATTTTCTTTCTATGTGTATTTTTTTAGTTTTGCTTAGCTTTAATTAGCTTATTCTTTTTCCTAGTCTACTCTTTCTAGGATACCTATGTAGACTATATTTTTTAATGATACTACACAGTACACCTTCGCTTAAACTAACAGGAGAAGTTATCAATGCATGAAGTGAGTCGAGTACCTTTAGTAACGGATTAAGCGAGAGTACGCGAGTTATCGCCAAGGCTCGAAGACAACGTCACGTTATGCAGATTCCATTATAAATGTGAGCTTTCGCGTGTGTGTGCTTGGGGCGTCTGCGGGTGTGTGTGTTTGTGTGCGAAGGTTCTGTTAGTGGCGTACTGTGCAAACGTTGTATTAGTGGTGACACTGTTGGTTGGCATTATTATGTATGTACTGTGAACTGCTGCAGACTGCTCTTCACCGTATACTAATAAAGATTTTTGCTACTGGTAATATCCGTAGCAATAATCACCGTGAGCAAAATCTCGTAGCGGTGAGCTAAGGTTAGATATTACGCGTAGCAGACATTTTTCTCGGTTACAAATTCTCCGTTCAGTGGTTATTCCAATAAATAATTATCATGCCAAGACGAGTATTATCCAGATAATACGCGTATTGGCGTGATAATATCGTATTTACAACTGAGCACCAGCACACGTGCAGTTTGACCACGACTTGATTGTTAGGGTTTCAGCTACATAACATAACAAGCAATTGCAAAACTTTTCATAAACATGTTTTTCTATTTAATTGAGTATTCAATTTTGGTCCATCGAATTTGGTGAATCCCAAATTGATTCCCAGACTATTAAAACTAAAACTTTATAATTTAGACAAGTAAAATCCATTAGGTACTTACCTATAAAATTTCAATCGCCTAGGTATTAAATTTAATCTAGAATAATTGACGAGTCCATAAGCGTTAGCCTGAATTAAAACTTTAGTATAGAGATGTCGAAAAAAGTAGCTAAGCCGGGTAGTTTCAACTATCCGGCAACTGAAAGAAATAAGAAAATAAACTTATAATGCAGAACTATTATTTTATATGGGGCTTAGTACAAATAATTATGTCTTAGTATTGTCAGAAGTACACTAAAGCAAACGCCTATTGTAAGAATACAGAAAGCTGTTTCTATATCTTCATCGGAAATGCTTCGAAGAAACTCGATGGCATATTTTTAAAATGGCCGGAAAGTCCCCCATATCTACTTGGTATAACTTATCGACTCCACTTTAAATTCTCCTATCGTACTGTCTGACGCGCTAAAGTGTTTCGTACCTAGAATCCACTAGGGCTTAAAGGCATAGCAGGTCAGACAAGGTTTGTCACGTTCGTTCAAAGTCAATTGTTCTGAAACTTCGCTAAATAAGCTCAAAGATTGGTATCGATACTCGTAATGTATGGCTGTTTGATTTTGGTATTAGGAACGAAGAAATAGGGAGCATTGAAGAGTGACGCAAATTTTACTTTAAATAATAATAACGTGTCAAGATACAAAGAGCCCTGTATCTAGGGAATCAGGAACTATAAGAGCATTATGCCCATGGGATTTACAGCACTTACAGCTGCCATTTCGCAAACATTGGAAAATAGGTGTACAGTTATTTTCCACCTTTTATGCTCGAAAAGTGTGTAGATCAGTGTAGGGGAGCTAAAATGTGATTGTAAGGCTCTACGGACTAAATAGTAAATTATGCACCGAGCAGGTAAAACACTGTCTCATACTCACGGGCGGCTTATTGAACCCAGAGCTTAACGAAGGACTCTAGCTAGTGTTTTGAGTTATTTAGAGTCCTGAAGAAGCGAGGGGTTCAAGCCGCCTAAAACGAAGACAGGCTTTATCCTTGAGGTGGATACTCTACTTTTCATACCTTTTGCAAGACAACAAAACCCAGGGCTAGAATTGCAACACAGGCTGCTTCGCTTTTCTGTTGATAACTCGAGTGTTCAAAATAAACTAAAAGGACTTATTCAGTACTCTTTTACTCGTTTTGTTGTTCTCCATTGAAATCGTTATAGGCTTTTTCATATTAATCATTTGATTTTTCCTTTTTTAGGTATATTATTGGTAATTCCTAAAGCGTATATGATTAAATAAATTCCGGTGTTAAATCACTATCGTTTGTCTACATTTTTGAAAATGATAAATTGTTATTGTGATCTACCAGTACAAATTATGTAACAACAAACAAACACCGTCCTTAGTTGCACATAATTCTAATCATACCAAACAAAAAAAGTAGCGTAATTGGTTGCATGTAAGTCTAGGTGGCCATTGCCTTCGTTTTCGAGTAAACTCTTTCTACAAAGTCCGAAATGCTTTGTATTATGCTAGAGTTTTTATACATATTTTGTTGTTCCTAATTCAAATCACATTATTGCCTTGGGCTTTTCATACAAAATTACGGCCCCGGGCTTGGAGTTACTTGCTTTACAGTGAGAATGCATGGCATGGAATGACACAGTGTCAAGCAGGTGGTATGAAAAGTTTTTTTTCCAACTTCTTCATTATAGGTCCAAGACACAGCCACTTCCAGTGAGCTTCATATACCACCCGAACCTCCTCAGAGTACGCTGAGATCTGTATGCATTGGCCAGCCCGCACCATTTGTACACTCGGCCGGCCATAACTTACGTTGACAAGCTATTCATCAATGCATGCACGATATATTACAGGCCGCTAACTTGGAAACAATATCGTGGGGGTAATACGTTTTGTGATAGCGTTCTGGGTTTCGTTTTTGTGGGTTTGTTCTTCAGCGAGACGGCGGCGGCAAGGTAGACTTGAAATATTTGATTTTCACCTTTACATCGAAGCCTTGAGTAAACCGAGATGTTCTAGAAAATCTTTTTTTTATTTGCATGGAAAGTTAACTGACTCTACCACCGGATTCAAAATACATCGAATCAAGAAGGACCGGCAAGAAATTCGAGGCCTAATGTTTTAAGTTTTATTCTACAATTATGAAAGTTCCACCTGAGGAAGTAATACATCTTTGTCAGGTATTCATCCTCCAATCGAAGTATGCTCCGGCTTGAATGACACCTTTCTATTGAAATTACTGGAAAGGGTGACGAGGGCAGAGCATTGCTGCCGAAGATGTTGCAATGTGCCTGGAGACACTGTAAATGCTAAAATCATTGCAGTTTACCATGAAATTCACGACAGATGCATCTCGCTAACCTGTTGTTTAAAAAAACATTTTTACTAGAACAAACTATAAAAGATCATAAACGAAATTCGTTCAAACATGCTACCAAGAATACGGCGAAGATACGCGCCTGTGTTATATTGTGTATTCCCCCAGTGGCATGAAATGGTGTAAAATATCAGTATTGCGTCTGTCCGATACAAACGTGCACAGACACTGCAATGCATACGAAGTATCTGCTGATGCAGTGCGATTGCACTCGTGTGGTAGTGCAAAAAGTATTGCTGATCATGTATAGTGAAGGCAAATTTTGTGAAGACTTAGTCATGAAATACAAGGTATGAAATAAACTACGCGGTGCAACGCAAGTAGTTCGGTTATCAGATCGTATAAGGAACAACGTACTGGTCAGATCTGCCATATGTCTGATAAGCTGTGGGCTAAATCCACCACCTATGGAAGCCCACAGAACGTTGAGCGAGGTCACGGCTGGCCTAGGGGATAAAGGAATCAATGATCACCATATCGGTGACGGTGCTACATAAAACTGGCTAAAAAGTGTGACAGCTAATTGCTTTTAGCCACAGATATATTTCCGTGCATCAGTTCCAAACCCTTGCCTTTGCAAACAGCAACATCGAATAAATTCCAGCACATCGTCTGCGCAGTCACCAACTAACTTAATATCTTCCTATTTATTGCACTTGAGAACTTTGGATGCACTTTACCAAGTGCTTTAGCTGGCGCATTAGGTACAGGTCAGTAAATTTTGCAATACAACTTTGTTGTTATCGTCCTTGTAATATACTCTTTAGTAGGAAGGTAGAATTCAAGATTAACAATGATATAGCGCTTACTGCTATTGTGAGTTGACTAAGGGTAGGTAAATGATTTTTAAATTGGCTTAAACTTATGTAGCGTCAGAATGATATGTCTCCTGATATTATCACACATGGTTGCCTTACCACTTTCGCTAAGAGACCGGCTGTCAAGGATTTCTGCTGAACACCTTTCAATTTGAACAATTTGAATATAGGTACCGGCAGATATTTTACTTGCAGCTAGTAGCGGGTGGTGTCTAGCCAGACCGACATTAGTGCCCTGCCTTATAACAATACTAGCTGACCCGACAGGCGTTGTCCTGTCATTGTCTCTATGGGAAAAAGCTTCCTCTCCTTCTATCTCTCTCCCGCTATATCTATATCTTTCCCTCGCACTCTATCTCTCTTCCTCTATATCCATCTCTTTCAGATTTTTCCCAGAATGAGTGACGGGTGTCAACTGTACAACCCGATTTTATCAGATATATTTTACCCCGTTTCAAAAATTTTCCCGTGATAACGGGATAAATAGTATTCCATATCCTTCTCCTGTTTCTCAGCTACCTACCTACCAATTTTCAACCAAATCGGTTCAGCCGTTCATGAGTTATAACAAGTGTAACTAACACGACTTTCTTTCATTAATATAGATACATAGATTTTCCTTTATCCTATTGTGTGAATAGCGTAGGTTTAAACGCTAAAATATCTTCAGTTACTCCCTGTATTTTCACAAAGTGCACCACCTACCGGTTTACAATAAACTTGCTTTCGGATTTCGTTGCTATTTTCTCCATTTTATTGTAATGGAAATACATAATATAACATTGGCTTTTAGGTTGAACGAGCAACTAGTGTGTATTTCTTTTCAGAAGTAGTGGCAGATCGGAAGTGCTGAAAATGTGACTATATTTCTAGTAGTTGTAAATATTATACAAGTGTGATATAGCTAGTCTTTCTTGAATTAAAACGTTTTATGACCAATGTGGCTACAGCCTGCTCAGAAAACATTTTAATTCAGGAGCAAACTCACCAACTGTTTGTAGACATTCCCAATAAAGTTTCTAATTGATCTATCTGACGGTGATTTATGTAATCCTTATCAGTTGAGCCTGGGAGGGGACAGCGGTTATCCGCGGACAATCTCCGGATTATCCGGAGAACATTTGTCTTGTCTTGTCCGTGGACAATCGAGGATACGGCTGTATGTATATAGATAGATACACAAAAATCACGTGACACCTCGATCCTAGATTGCCTACAGACAAGAAACGCTGCAATTTATCTTACTAATATTATAAACGCGAAAGTTTGTGAGTATTTATGTTTGTTGTTCTTTCACGCAAAAACTACTCAATGGGGTTTGATGAAACTTAACTTCACAATAATATAGGTTACATATCAGAATAACACATAGGCTACAATTCATAAAGATATATCGTTATAATTAATGTCCAAACGCCGGTGAAACCGCGGCGCGGTGAAACTATTGTAAAATAATACTTCCAACTTCCTCGAGAAAAATGTTTACATACTGCTCTACCACTCACTTCGCTTTCACTTACGACGGCAGCACGAAGAGCAGTGGCAGGAGCATGAGAATAATCGTTTTAGGCCTGGTACACATAAAGCGTTTTGAAGCTCACGCTTTGGTATCGCACGTTGTAAGAATAAAGAGATCGTACGAAGGTGTATACATGCAAACGCGCGCTTCTGAGCGCCTAATGTGTACCAGGCCTTACATACTTATCCAGCTCACTGCCCTCCCTGCTTACTGCAACCGAATTTAAACGCGGTATTACAGTGCCACCTAGAACTACTCATACCAGAAACGCCTACCAGATTCTTCTACCATTCAGTGGCTGGCTTCTAATCAATTTCTACCTCCACAATCCTCCAGCATCACCTATCACAATACCATAAATTGGTAGTCTGTTCTATTATGCAGAAGATCAGTGATATTTATCACTAGCGGTGAGATGACAGCGTCCCCGGATAGTGTAGACAGGACATTTGTCTTGGGTCGTCGGTGACCGCGGCCTGTCTTGGTGCCGACGTTTGAGAACAGTGCCCGATTGTCATTTGTTATGTTTAGAAATTCCCCGATAAAGCCAATACTACACCGTGCACCAGGTCCGTGTTATCACTCGATAATGTCGCAGGTGATTTGCGATACCTTTTGCAGTACTGTGTGTGAGAATGCTTCAAAACGTTGGCGTTTGGTCTTTGCAGTTACTATGGATTATGTTGCGTCTAAGTGGAGCCAGCTTTATTCTGGTGTTTCTGTTGGCACAAGTTAAACTGAAAATTTATTTGGTAGCTTTTAAATTATTGGGTTAGTTTTCAAGAGGTTGAAAAGTGACAACTAATCATTGGACGGGTCTAAAACATAATTTGGGCTAGTTAGTCTCTCTGTTTAACTCTGGTCTAAACTTTTCTAGTAAGACGGGTCTATTTCTGAAGAGTGTGAATACTCGTTTTTGGAAATTATTAAATACGTTCTCCATTGTGGGGTACAGGTATTCAGCCGTTTAGTCGTGAAAAGGGAGACAACAGATAAAACGGAGACAACAGATTAAACAGAGACACAGATAAAACGGAGACAACAGATAAAGAGACAGACAGAGTTGTTTTCGTTTTTATTACACAGTTAGGATTCTGTGATATTATGTAAAATACTACGCTGTGTTCGTCTTTGTCTTTGATTCCACAATAAATTGAACACACAACAAACAAACTGCTTCCTCATATAAGCCCTCATTTTCATTATTCTGTTAGCTTATTAACTCCAACTCCCACTGTGATTACAGCATATTTAATAACAGTAAGGGCTCTTGCATCAAGTACCTACTTTCTTTACTTTACTCTAATCGCGACGAAAAATATCTTACTACGAGTATGCCTTTTTCAAGTTCCACTCTATCGCTATACAAAAATTGTCGAAATTGCTTCAGCGGTTTAACCAGCTACAGCGGGTGAAAAAATAGCTACTTATTTTAAAATGTTAATTGTGGATTAGTATGGATGTAAATTATATGAGCTTAGGACTACCTAAATTGATATGTTATTGAGTATTACATCGTCGTTATCGTCAAGCGTGTGACACAAGTTAGAGAAAAAAAATACATAATCTACACCGTCATATTTTCATTTGTCTGCCACAACTCATGTTACTGTTACTGTGTTATTTTATCCATACTGCGTGATTAAAGGTCGCGCCGCACGGTGATTGATGAGCGAGCGTCGCCGCGAATGTGACTGGGATCGAATGATCGATAGCGTAACATCTGCGCGTCGCGTCAACGTGTCCTAGCGAGATTGGGCAAGTGCGTGACATTGGAAGTAGAAATCAGAGAATGGAAGGAAAAAAGACAATTTTCTTAAAAAAATGAGAATCTTGACCTGAGTTTTAAGTAGGTGAGATTTTGATTTCGCGTATTGGTTTGTAGCGAGCTTTATTGGTTATTACACGTGTTTTCGTAATAGAATATCAGTCATTAGTTTCTAAACTAATATAGATCTGACAACTGAAATTTTTAGTTTTTGTTTCCTACAAATAGGCTTTATTAAGAAAATTGGTTCGACCACAGTTCAGGAGCTCAGACGATTCATTTTAAACTTTTGACTGTTTTAACCTAGTTGGTAAAACCATTTTTGTAATACCCTAGTAGAGTAATCTACACACAATATCACTTACACACACATTTTAATAGAGTTGCATACCTACTCAATTAAAATTCTATCGAAATACAATTTTAACATACATGTATGCGTTTGTAGCTGTTCATTCAGATTAGGCATGTTCTGGTGGTATCGATATGAACGATTAAACCGCAGTGCCGTTCAAATTGAAAAACACAGTGTTGCTTGTCTAATCAGGTATTGATTGGTCGACAAATCGGTGGGACCTAAATGGACTCTTGCAGAATCCCAACACTACAACATTGCTTGTAGCTTGAAGTACCTGCCCTTGGAAAAGCGCAATTGTTTCTTCTCATAATGTATATCTACCGTTGCCTCCTTAAAATGCGATTAGTCGCTTACAGCGTCACGATGCTTAGTATGGAAATGTACTATAATGTTGTGGTCTCTTTCACGCGCTGATGTCAGCGTACATTTCTACGAGTATTTATTGTACCGTGACGTCTACGTATTGTATCGTGACGCGATGTACGGCATAACGCTCTATAAGCGGCCGATGGCATTTATAGGAAACCCATTATATGTGATTGTTAAACCAAGTAAATACATACATCGACATAATAATAATCGACATAATTGTCTCGAGATAAATACAATCTATTTGCACAGTAACTTTTCTATAGGAGAAATTTACTTGGTTACTTGCTGCGCCCGCCGTGTTTCCCGCTGTTTTTTGAATAAAAAGTAGCATAATATGTGTTAATCCAGGTTAATCTGAGCTAACTCCATACCAGATTTCATTAAAATTGACTCAGCCGTTTGAGCGTGTAGAAATAAAAAACATACAAACCCAAACTTTCGTCTTTAAATTATTAGTGGGGTAGGAAACAGGTTTACATAACAGTTTGTAGAAACTTTAAAGATAACTTGTATGCCTCGGGCCAGCTGGAACTATCGATATAAACACCAGTATATCGATAGACAGTCGCATCTCTAAATTCCGATAGTTCCATTCATTATGAGCCATGGCTCACCGCAAAATTAGCAGTCAGTCTAATTGCCGATTAAATGCTTCAAATAGGTTACATGGTTGTGTGTAAGCCTAATTTTGGCTTAGTATCAACCCAGTCTGTATTATTAAATTAACAGTTATGGTTGGAAATTGGCTCTTCTATAATCCAAAATAACTATGTAAGCTGTATGTCAGTCAAAGTCAAATCATTTATTGTAAATAGGCAATAAAATCGCACTTTTACAATTCAAACATATCTCTTTAAAAAATATAATTCCATAAAATAGAATATAATTAATTGGTTATAGTTTGAGTTTGAAAAAGGATGTTTCCGTTTCAAAAACTGATCCAAGATTGAATCTCGGACAGGAAAAAGAAATTCCGTTGACTCTACCAGTGCTTCAGAATACGCCCGTTAGAGAAGACAGCTTCACGAAACTCTACAGGGATGTAATTTTTTCTCAAATTGTATCTTTTTTCTATTCCTTTTTTCCAATCACAGTATTTACATTGGTATAATATGACAGTAACCTGTCAGTAGACTGTCTTTGAGGTTGGATAGTGTATACATCCCTTTAATAATACAGGTAGTAAGGCAAAGAATTTGAGAATTAGTCCATCGTAGGATTGGGAATTTTGAGTATTGGTCTGCTTATGATTGATAATGTTACTAGCTCCGAAATACCTCTAAAAATATGACTAAGAGGTACCTATAGGCCCGCTATCTATTTACACGTTTTCATCCCCTATAAAATCGTGGCCACAGACGCATAAAGGTCAACACGGCTATTACGTTTCTGAATATTTATCACCGTTATTTTTATGATCGCACTTCACTCATGTTAAGTGTAATTTTTATTCGGGCTGTAAAAACGTATTATGGAGTTGTGGTCATTAATATTTCCTTGGTGCGGAGGGAAGGGAGGACCATTTTCATCTACACCGCGTTGGTATTCAGTTAATTTTTAATGACTGAAACCTTATCTGATACACGAATTTTATAACTCATTTACGCGTAGAATACATCAAAGTTACAGTCACGAACAAATTAAGATGATTTCACCCCAAACGTTAGCAGAGGGTAAATGAACTCGACTATAAAATATAATGATGTCATCCCACCCTCCCTTTGACGTGAACTTTGTAATTTTTATATCAATGATTGAATGGAGCAATATAATTTATGTTCTATTCTATAGGTGTAACTAGCAGACACGGCCACGCGTTGCTGTGGCTAGGGTTTTTGTTATTGCGACTATCAATTGAGATGTTAACTACCCTATCTTTCAAGTTAGATCAAACTGCACTCTGTGTGCAAATTTGATTAAAATCGGTTAAGTAGTTTAGGAGTACATCGCGGACAAACAACGTGACGTGTAATTTATATATATTAAGATAAAATGGCTTAGTAGATAAATTAGTAAATAATCTATTCGTAAAATTATTCCCATGCGTTCTTGGACCTCTTCGCGATATCTACTAAAGGCTTATCGTGTAAAGACTTATACGTAAAATAAAGGCTTGGTCAAACAGAATACGTACTGTGACGCTTTAGAGTGCCTTAAAAAATGCCATGGGTAGGTAATTCCAAGACATTATTCACTAAGCACGGACCTTACATTGAAATACGTTTGGTGATTGCAGTGGGCAGAGAGAACAAACCAACGCGAACTTTCACATATACGATATTAGTAGGGCTTCCCCCTTATTTCCTCCCTTTCCTCACTTTGCTGATCTTGGTGCTATATATTATGTGCTGTACAAAAATATTAATTTTATGCCATTGGACTTCTTTAATATGGACATTGGAAATCACCAACCATTCATGAACATCATAAGAACCCATAACATTAATTTAATACGATGGTGTATAAATGTATGAGTAATCTGTTACCAGCGCCGGATATAGGAGTGTATTTTTAAATTGAACCCGATGTATTAAAGAATCTGAAACTGACGGACGTACGGTCAGAAAAAAAATAATTAGGTATCTTAATTCTTCCTCAATCAGCTATACTGACGTATATACGGTGTTCTTAGTGCTGTTCTAGAAAAACACTATTTAACGGAAGCTTTGAGCAATTTTACTGATAAAAGTTATTGAATCTACACTCAGAAAATTTATGAAACGTTTGTCGCCGCCGCAGGTACTCGTACGTCATTATTTATTGCTTGGACAACAGTCATAAAATATTAATCTTAAAATAATATAAATTACAGTTAGTTAACCCAACATACCAGTAACTGTGCACTAATGCCTTTGCAGCCAGTAAAAAAATTACCTACATAAGTGTCATAAAAGTGCAAAGTTAGGAAAAAGGCAAAAATCTGGTGGTATGTAAGAAAAACTTTATCTATTTCCGTAAACCAAATTATACTCAAGTATTTTAGACAGATGAAAGGATTTATTGTACGGTTTCCAAATAATCGAACAAACCTACTCTAGACTGTAAAATTATGATTGTTTTGCCGACTGTACCTCAATACTGCCCTGTAATGATTGCCACTAGTTCCGCGCCAATAACTGTATCGAGTATCGAATATCGATCATCGTCTCGCATCCATCGCTAAAATTAATCGAATTCACTTCTGGTACCTACTAACGTATCATTATTTGTTAAAATTATGTCAATTTCAGGAAATCAGAAAAATAAACTATAACGTTGAACTAATTCCACAGTGATTCCATTTGTAATAAAATTATATCGACAGTATAAAAAAGGTAGTACTTATTATATTTTCCTTGAAAAATATCTTTTGTAAATCTTGACATAATCCCGATTGGACAAAGGAGCAGAAAATATCGTGAATTGTCCTAAAATAATTTAGTTTAGTATCATATTTTTGGCCATACCTAATTATTATAAAGCCCGAAAATATGATCTTTCTATCTTCCAGAGCCTTGGGATATTATACGGAAATAAATATTGTTTTTCTTATACAATTAGAGCATTCAAGACGTTCAATTCTTTAGGGTAATCCATTCTGACCAAATACTTAAATTTAAGGTCACACCTAGCATTAGTTACTTAGATTGTTGCAGCCATAGTTTAAACCACAGTCCAAATACTTACTAGATTAACCTCGTATATAACCTTTCAAAATGTATGTATAAAATGTGTTAATTCCACTTGCTTGCCTTATTTCGTTTAGGCTCTATCTCGCAGCCTGGCCAAACAGACTTCTTTACCACAGCAATATGGTTTCGATTGGACCATTTGCGTACGAACCCCTTAGACTATTGGGCTGTTCATATAACGAGAAAACCCTTCCCAGATAAGTAAAAGAGCAGCGTATATAATAATACACTTTCTATATTTCCATTTAAGAGTGAGCTCAGACCAACAATACTTTACCGCGATACTCTAGCTTTCATTGCATTTCACATAAAACACGGGTTTATTGCAAATGGCTCGACCCACAGTGGAAAGTGTAACAGTGACGGGTTTCCGTACTTTACTCAAATTCTCCATTGTGGGGTACAGGTATTCAGCCGTTTAGTCGTGAAAAGGGAGACAACAGATAAAACGGAGACAACAGATTAAACAGAGACACAGATAAAACGGAGACAACAGATAAAGAGACAGACAGAGTTGTTTTCGTTTTTATTACACAGTTAGGATTCTGTGATATTATGTAAAATACTACGCTGTGTTCGTCTTTGTCTTTGATTCCACAATAAATTGAACACACAACAAACAAACTGCTTCCTCATATAAGCCCTCATTTTCATTATTCTGTTAGCTTATTAACTCCAACTCCCACTGTGATTACAGCATATTTAATAACAGTAAGGGCTCTTGCATCAAGTACCTACTTTCTTTACTTTACTCTAATCGCGACGAAAAATATCTTACTACGAGTATGCCTTTTTCAAGTTCCACTCTATCGCTATACAAAAATTGTCGAAATTGCTTCAGCGGTTTAACCAGCTACAGCGGGTGAAAAAATAGCTACTTATTTTAAAATGTTAATTGTGGATTAGTATGGATGTAAATTATATGAGCTTAGGACTACCTAAATTGATATGTTATTGAGTATTACATCGTCGTTATCGTCAAGCGTGTGACACAAGTTAGAGAAAAAAAATACATAATCTACACCGTCATATTTTCATTTGTCTGCCACAACTCATGTTACTGTTACTGTGTTATTTTATCCATACTGCGTGATTAAAGGTCGCGCCGCACGGTGATTGATGAGCGAGCGTCGCCGCGAATGTGACTGGGATCGAATGATCGATAGCGTAACATCTGCGCGTCGCGTCAACGTGTCCTAGCGAGATTGGGCAAGTGCGTGACATTGGAAGTAGAAATCAGAGAATGGAAGGAAAAAAGACAATTTTCTTAAAAAAATGAGAATCTTGACCTGAGTTTTAAGTAGGTGAGATTTTGATTTCGCGTATTG
The DNA here is from genome assembly GCA_905147375.1 of Hylaea fasciaria. NCBI lineage: Eukaryota > Metazoa > Arthropoda > Insecta > Lepidoptera > Geometridae > Hylaea > Hylaea fasciaria. The sequence continues at coordinate 11,433,729 of LR990197.1, forward strand.
GTTTGTAGCGAGCTTTATTGGTTATTACACGTGTTTTCGTAATAGAATATCAGTCATTAGTTTCTAAACTAATATAGATCTGACAACTGAAATTTTTAGTTTTTGTTTCCTACAAATAGGCTTTATTAAGAAAATTGGTTCGACCACAGTTCAGGAGCTCAGACGATTCATTTTAAACTTTTGACTGTTTTAACCTAGTTGGTAAAACCATTTTTGTAATACCCTAGTAGAGTAATCTACACACAATATCACTTACACACACATTTTAATAGAGTTGCATACCTACTCAATTAAAATTCTATCGAAATACAATTTTAACATACATGTATGCGTTTGTAGCTGTTCATTCAGATTAGGCATGTTCTGGTGGTATCGATATGAACGATTAAACCGCAGTGCCGTTCAAATTGAAAAACACAGTGTTGCTTGTCTAATCAGGTATTGATTGGTCGACAAATCGGTGGGACCTAAATGGACTCTTGCAGAATCCCAACACTACAACATTGCTTGTAGCTTGAAGTACCTGCCCTTGGAAAAGCGCAATTGTTTCTTCTCATAATGTATATCTACCGTTGCCTCCTTAAAATGCGATTAGTCGCTTACAGCGTCACGATGCTTAGTATGGAAATGTACTATAATGTTGTGGTCTCTTTCACGCGCTGATGTCAGCGTACATTTCTACGAGTATTTATTGTACCGTGACGTCTACGTATTGTATCGTGACGCGATGTACGGCATAACGCTCTATAAGCGGCCGATGGCATTTATAGGAAACCCATTATATGTGATTGTTAAACCAAGTAAATACATACATCGACATAATAATAATCGACATAATTGTCTCGAGATAAATACAATCTATTTGCACAGTAACTTTTCTATAGGAGAAATTTACTTGGTTACTTGCTGCGCCCGCCGTGTTTCCCGCTGTTTTTTGAATAAAAAGTAGCATAATATGTGTTAATCCAGGTTAATCTGAGCTAACTCCATACCAGATTTCATTAAAATTGACTCAGCCGTTTGAGCGTGTAGAAATAAAAAACATACAAACCCAAACTTTCGTCTTTAAATTATTAGTGGGGTAGGAAACAGGTTTACATAACAGTTTGTAGAAACTTTAAAGATAACTTGTATGCCTCGGGCCAGCTGGAACTATCGATATAAACACCCGTATATCGATAGACAGTCGCATCTCTAAATTCCGATAGTTCCATTCATTATGAGCCATGGCTCACCGCAAAATTAGCAGTCAGTCTAATTGCCGATTAAATGCTTCAAATAGGTTACATGGTTGTGTGTAAGCCTAATTTTGGCTTAGTATCAACCCAGTCTGTATTATCAAATTAACATTTATGGTTGGAAATTGGCTCTTCTATAATCCAAAATAACTATGTAAGCTGTATGTCAGTCAAAGTCAAATCATTTATTGTAAATAGGCAATAAAATCGCACTTTTACAATTCAAACATATCTCTTTAAAAAATATAATTCCATAAAATAGAATATAATTAATTGGTTATAGTTTGAGTTTGAAAAAGGATGTTTCCGTTTCAAAAACTGATCAAAGATTGAATCTCGGACAGGAAAAAGAAATTCCGTTGACTCTACCAGTGCTTCAGAATACGCCCGTTAGAGAAGAAAGCTTCAAGAAACTCTACAGCGATGTAATTTTTTCTCAAATTGTATATTTTTTCTATTCCTTTTTTCCAATCACAGTATTTACATTGGTATAATATGACAGTAACCTGTCAGTAGACTGTCTTTGAGGTTGGATAGTGTATACATCCCTTTAATAATACAGGTAGTAAGGCAAAGAATTTGAGAATTAGTCCATCGTAGGATTGGGAATTTTGAGTATTGGTCTGCTTATGATTGATAATGTTACTAGCTCCGAAATACCTCTAAAAATATGACTAAGAGGTACCTATAGGCCCGCTATCTATTTACACGTTTTCATCCCCTATAAAATCGTGGCCACAGACGCATAAAGGTCAACACGGCTATTACGTTTCTGAATATTTATCACCGTTATTTTTATGATCGCACTTCACTCATGTTAAGTGTAATTTTTATTCGGGCTGTAAAAACGTATTATGGAGTTGTGGTCATTAATATTTCCTTGGTGCGGAGGGAAGGGAGGACCATTTTCATCTACACCGCGTTGGTATTCAGTTAATTTTTAATGACTGAAACCTTATCTGATACACGAATTTTATAACTCATTTACGCGTAGAATACATCAAAGTTACAGTCACGAACAAATTAAGATGATTTCACCCCAAACGTTAGCAGAGGGTAAATGAACTCGACTATAAAATATAATGATGTCATCCCACCCTCCCTTTGACGTGAACTTTGTAATTTTTATATCAATGATTGAATGGAGCAATATAATTTATGTTCTATTCTATAGGTGTAACTAGCAGACACGGCCACGCGTTGCTGTGGCTAGGGTTTTTGTTATTGCGACTATCAATTGAGATGTTAACTACCCTATCTTTCAAGTTAGATCAAACTGCACTCTGTGTGCAAATTTGATTAAAATCGGTTAAGTAGTTTAGGAGTACATCGCGGACAAACAACGTGACGTGTAATTTATATATATTAAGATAAAATGGCTTAGTAGATAAATTAGTAAATAATCTATTCGTAAAATTATTCCCATGCGTTCTTGGACCTCTTCGCGATATATACTAAAGGCTTATCGTGTAAAGACTTATGCGTAAAATAAAGGCTTGGTCAAACAGAATACAATACTGGGACGCTTTAGAGTGGCTTCAAAAAATGCTATGGGTAGGTAATTCCAAGACATTATTCACTAAGCACGGACCTTACATTGAAATACGTTTTATGATTGCAGTGGGAAGAGAACAAACCAACGCGAACTTTCACATATACGAACGATATTAGTAGGGCTTCCCCCTTATTTCCTCCCTTTCCTCACTTAGCTGATCTTGGTGCTATGTGTGCTACAGATCGCGCGGCGAGAGTTTGGCTTTGACCTTCGGGTGGAGGGGATTACTGCGCATGGGTACTGTCACGCACACAATCAGAGCAATCCAATCAGAGCACCGCATGCGCCTACACACCATGCGCAGTAATCCCCTCCACCCGAAGGTCAAAGCCAAACTCTCGCCGCGCGATCTGTACACAAAAAGATAAATTTTATGCCATTGGACTTCTTTAATATGGACATTGGAAATCACCAACCATTCATGAAAATCATAAGAACCCATAACATTAATTTAATATGAGTGTGTATAAATGTATGAGTAATCTGTTACCAGCGCCGGATATAGGAGTGTATTTTTAAATTGAACCCGATGTATTAAAGAATCTGAAACTGACGGACGTACGGTCAGAAAAAAATTATTAGGTATCTTAATTCTTCCTCAATCAGCTATACTGACGTATATACGGTGTTCTTAGTGCTGTTCTAGAAAAACACTATTTAATGGAAGCTTTGAGCAATTTTACTGATAAAAGTTATTGAATCTACACTCAGAAAATTTATGAAACATTTGTCGCCGCCGCAGGTATTCGTACGTCATTATTTATTGCTTGGACAACAGTCATAAAATATTAATCTTAAAATAATATAAATTACAGTTAGTTAACCCAACATACCAGTAACTGTGCACTAATGCCTTTGCAGCCAGTAAAAAAATTACCTACATAAGTGTCATAAAATCTGGTGGTATGTAAGAAAAACTTTATCTATTTCCGTAAACCAAATTATATTAAAGTATTTTTAGACAGGTGAAAGGATTTATTGTACGGTTTCCAAATAATCGAACAAACCTACTCTAGACTGTAAAATTGTGATTGTTTTGCCGACTGTACCTCAATACTGCCCTGTAATGATTGCCACTAGTTCCGCGCCAATAACTGTATCGAGTATCGAATATCGATCATCGTCTCGCATCCATCGCTAAAATTAATCGAATTCACTTCTGGTACCTACTAACGTATCATTATTCGTTAAAATTATGTCAATTTCAGGAAATCAGAAAAATAAACTATAACGTTGAATTAATTCCACCGTGATTCCATTGGTAGTAAAATTATATCGACAGTATAAAAAAGGTAGTACTTATTATATTTTCCTTGAAAAATATCTTTTGTAAATCTTGACATAATCCCGATTGGACAAAGGAGCAGAAAATATCGTGAATTGTCCTAAAAATAATTTAGTTTAGTATCATATTTTTGGCCATACCTAATTATTATAAAGCCCGAAAATATGATCTTTCTATCTTCCAGAGCCTTGGGATATTATACGGAAATAAATATTGTTTTTCTTATACAATTAGAGCATTCAAGACGTTCAATTCTTTAGGGTAATCCATTCTGACCAAATACTTAAATTTAAGGTCACACCTAGCATTAGTTACTTAGATTGTTGCAGCCATAGTTTAAACCACAGTCCAAATACTTACTAGATTAACCTAATAACCTTTCAAAATGTATGTATAAAATGTGTTAATTTCACTTGCTCGCCTTATTTCGTTTAGGCTCTATCTCGCAGCCTGGTCAGTCAGACTTTGTTACCACAGCAATATGGTTTCGATTGGACCATTTGCGTACGAACCCCTTAGACTATTGGGCTGTTCATATAACGAGAAAACCCTTCCCAGATAAGTAAAAGAGCAGCGTATATAATAATACACTTTCTATATTTCCATTTAAGAGTGAGCTCAGACCAACAATACTTTACCGCGATACTCTAGCTTTCATTGCATTTCACATAAAACACGGGTTTATTGCAAATGGCTCGACCCACAGTGGAAAGTGTAACAGTGACGGGTTTCCGTACTTTACTCAAATACTCAGCGCCGAAGTAACTATTTAGTCATTTGCTTCGTTCCGTACCTACACGTCAGTATAGAAGTTCTTAAACTTTCGCGAACGGAAAACATAATTAACTAGCTAAAAAAGGTCTAGTTCGCGCACAATCTAATATCAAAACATCAAATTTTGACATACCTCAACGTTTTCGACCGAGTTACATCAATCGTAGCCACGAGAATTCTCTATTTGTGGTAGATAGAGGTAGGTATGTAAAAATTATATAGGTAATTATTTATTATGACATTAGTTTCTGCGCAGTCTGTGAAAGAAGTGACTATAAAGCCAGGTGCATATTATGCAATGATGCGTGTTATACATAATTATAAATCTATGCTTCTGCGAGATTTCACTGGACTTGACGCCTACCAAAATGTAAGGTAGGGCTGAATAATATTTTTCTTGTTATACGTTCCTGTGAATTTTATAACTCATTATTATATTAATCAATATTCGTGCCTGAATTCATCTATGGCACCGCGATTTATCTATTGCAAGGGTAAGAAGTTAACAACTACGCATAAGTATGAATTGGGTAAGTATAAAGAGGAATCACGTAAACACAATATAGGTAGGACTTCATTGATAATATTTATACTAAGTTTAACAACTGTCATCCAGTTACATAGTGCTTCGCCCCATTCAGACAGACAAATAAACTTTTATAATATGAGCGGTAAGAAAATAACTATTTAGTGTTGTCGCCGCATAGCGCCATCTACCGCAGCCTATGTAAAGCCACTAACTTCACTCGCTAGCGCCGCTTACGTCACGTCGAAGAAACTATAACATTTATTTGACTGCTTATTTGACTCGTATTAAAAATGTCGCAGGAAGTGAGCTAGGTGTGCTACCATTGGCCAACGGAAAAGAGACCGTTGGATGGTGGTGTGAGAGCGCCCGTTTTAGTATATAAGATAGTGAGTGATGAATATGCGGGTTACTTGTTTATCGGCCAGAAAGGAAATAATACTTATCAGTGTCTATCTATTGTAATAATCTTTAATATTGTAATATTGTGTAAACGAATATGTGTGTAAACTGATTATTATAAGAATATAATTGCTGTGAATTTATATTTATACCTTCTGCCTGTTTTATTTAAGAGTCGCTTACATCAGAAGTGGAAGTGAAAACACGCCGCCATGCCACGAAGCCGCAAACGCTCCAAAAAGCACACGACTAGACGAACTTCTACTAGTTCGTCTAGCTCTGCTCGAACACCAAGCCCCGCGAAGTCAAGGTCATCATCATCGAGCACTGACGTGGAAAGACGACGCAAGAAGGTAAGGCGCACACGACGTGCGTCTCCCGCAGTAAGTCAGAATGTGATACTTTCTTCAGTGATCCCGGAATTTGACCCCTTAGTGGACGATATACAAATGTGGATTAATGTAGTTGAGGCTAATGCTCGCGCCTTTGGGTGGTCTGATCGCGTTATTAAGTATCAAGCTTTACAAAAATTGCGTAATACTGCTAAAACATGGTATGATTCTTTGCAAAAAAATGAAACGCGATGGACCACGTGGAAGTGGAGGCATTGGCGGAATACATTGATAGATACGTTTCAAGTGAACCGCAATATGTACAGTATGCTAAAAGAGCTAATGCAGGTTAAACCTATTGAAAATAAATCGTTATACGAATTCTATTTCGAACAAAAAAGTCGCATAGATAGATTGAGGTTATCTTTTTCCGAACAAGATGTAATATCAATTATTGTAGGTTCTATTGGTGACAAAAACATCTGTACAGCAGCAGAAGCTGGCAGTTTCCGACATTGTGATGAGCTAGCTTCATTTTTACATGGCAAAAGCTATTCTGCTGCTGAACAGAAGACTGTGAACAAACAAAACAATGTGAACCCTAGACATGTTTCTCGATCGTTGCCTTTTAACCATTTTGAGAAGAAAACTGATACAATTAACAACGATGAACCGTCTTCAAGCGGCTCAGTTACTCAAAATGTGTCTTGTTTTCGTTGCGGCGCAGCAGGACACAAAAGAACAAGCTGTACTCATAAAGACAATGTCAAATGTAATGCTTGTGGCAGATTTGGTCATTTAGAGCTTGCATGTAGGTCGAAGTCGAGGGCGAAAATCGAAAAAGCTGCTGAGGTCAAAGTAATAGATATTATACCTAGTACTAAGGACAAGTTTTACAAAGATGTTGACATAAACGGCTGTAAACGTCAAGCTTTCGTTGATATGGGAAGTAGTTGCTCTCTCATTACATCTGTTTTGACTCGAGAATTAAATCTTACGCCTTTTCAGTTAAGTGAACCGGTCCTGTTGACAGGGTTCAAAACTGATTCGTGTTCACAAGTGACCAAGGGAGTTCAGGTATGTCTAAAAATTGATGATGTTCTCCTTAAGGTCATTATGTACATTTTTGATGACTTATCGGGGTGCCCTATATTGATTGGTAGGAATTTTACTGAAGATAAAAGTCTAATGTACACACGGGTAGGAAATAACTTAACTTTTCGTCCGGTCACAAGCGAACAAGTAGCCTTAATAGAAACATCCATGGTTAACTGTAATTCCATCGAACATATTTCACAACTAAACGAAGTATTTGCAAAATATCCTCGAGTAATTGCGAAAGATTTGACAAGCTTAGGTCAGACATCATGTGTAGAACTAGACATTGAACTTACCACAAATAAACCGGTAACTCGTCGTCCATATCGCATGTCGGAGTCTGAAAAAATTACCACTCGCGAAATAGTAGATGATCTCTTAAAGAATGGTATAATTAGAGATAGTTGTTCGCCATATGCTAGCCCGGTGTTACTTGTTGACAAACCCAATGGTGAAAAACGATTATGTGTCGATTATCGAGCCTTAAACAAAGTAACCGTAAAAGAAAAATATCCTATGCCCATTGTCGAGGACTTGATTGACAAGTTACGTGGATGTAGCTTTTTTACTTCGCTCGATCTGAAAAGTGGGTACTATCATATTAACGTAAACGAAAGCTCAATACCGAAGACTGCATTCATAACACCTGATGGCCATTATGAGTTTTTAAGGATGCCATTTGGGGTTTGTAATGGACCTTCGGTTTTCCAAAGGTTGATGGATACAGTCTTGGGCAAGCTACGTTTCGGTAGGGTCGTATGTTATATGGATGATCTACTTATTGCTACTGAATCTATCGATGAAAATATTAAGCAACTAGACGCGGTACTCGAAATATTGCAAAATAATGGTCTGACTATTAATCTAGATAAATGTCATTTCTTTCAAAGTACGGTCAAATTTTTGGGCTATGAGATATCGAATGACGGAGTTCGACCGGGTAATAAAAAATTAAAATCAATTGAAAATTATCCAGAACCCAAAACTGTACATCAAGTGCGACAGTTTCTAGGGCTCATAAATTACTTTAGGAAGTTTATTCGCAATTGTGCCTTGTTGTCCAAACCGTTGACCAACCTCTTAAAGAAAGACTCTACGTGGGAATGGGGTGTAAGCCAGACTCGGGCATTTCAAATTTTAAAAAAGGAGTTGACGGATAACGCGTTATTGCAAATTTTTGATCCAAGATTACCAGTTGTACTATATACTGATGCTAGTCGCGACGGAGTAGGGTGTATTTTGACTCAAGTTACAGACCAAGGGGAAAGACCAATACATTTCTATAGTAGGCAAACCACAAACGAAGAAAAGAAATACCACTCATTTGAGCTAGAATTTTTGGCAATTGTGATGGGCCTACAAAAGTTTCGGCATAATTTGTTAGGGTCTTATTTCAAAATTATTACCGATTGTAATGCTGTCAGATACACAATACAAAAACAAGAAATAAATTCACGAATAGGTAGGTGGGTTTTGCTTACTCAAGAGTTTACTTTTGACATTGTACACCGACCAGGCACCCAAATGCAACATGTTGATGCCCTTAGCAGAAACCCGGTGTCGAATGTAATTCTTCCCGTATCAAGTGAAAGTGTGATGGCTATAACTGAAGGAGATTGGTTATTGTCTGTACAATTGCAAGATTCGAGTATATGTAGCATCAGAGAAGTATTAGAGTCAGGAGATGCCGAGCTTAATAAAAAAATATTTAATGACTACGAATTATTAGGCAATAAAGTGTATCGTAGAACTGAATACGGTAGACGGTGGCTAGTTCCAAAACAGTGTATTTGGCAGGTAATTAGAGCAAATCATGATGATCTAGGCCATTTTGCAGTGGATAAGTCTGTTGAACGTATTAAATCTCTGTATTGGTTCCCTAAAATGAAAAAGATAGTCTCGAAATATATAAAAAACTGCCTAAATTGCATATACTCAAAGAATATCCACGGCAAAAAGGAAGGGAAATTGTATTCGATACCCAAATATGCTAAACCTTTCCATACCCTACATATAGATCACTTGGGTCCATTTGTGAAAACTACTCGACAAAATGTGTATTTACTGGTGACGGTAGATTCATTTACAAAATTCGTATTTATATCGCCTGTTCGTAACACAAAAAGTTATGTTGTTATAAACGAACTTAACAAAACATTTAAATTATTTGGCAATCCAACGAGACTAATTTGTGATGCAGGTAGTGCATTTACGTCTCATATGTTCGTTAAATATTGTAAAGACAGAAACATACGTCAACATGTCATAGCCACAGGTGTACCACGGTCTAACGGTCAAGTGGAACGCTTCAATAGGACAATTCTTGAAGCATTACGCAGTATGGGCGCTAGTACAGATAATAACAAATGGGATACACATATTACAAGTATCCAACAAGGTATCAACAGTACCATAAACAAAACCACTTCGGCAGTACCGAGTGAGGTATTCTTTGGATATAGACTTAAAACTGACTCTGATAAGCTTGTTGATAATGAAGAAGAGCTTGTTGACGTAACTGCCCTGCGGGATAGTGTCAATAAACGCATTCAGGCAAGCGCTGACAAACAGAAGATATCATTCGATTCTAGACGTAAGGAAGCTCGAATGTATAATATTGGCGATTTGGTAGTAATGAAAATACCCAGCCAGTCCAATGATGGACAAAGTACCAAACTACTACCAGTATTTAAAGGCCCATTCCAAATTACCGAAGTTTTGGGGCAAGATCGTTATAAGGTGACAGATATGCGTGGCGCTGAAAGAACATCAAAGCGATATGAAGGAACAACTTGTGCTGAACAAATGAAACCTTGGATACGACTTCCGGATTTTGAACAATGATTACAGGCAAGATGACGTGGATGTTGTCAGGTATTTATAAAGTTGATAATGAGAATATTCTATTAGTCTATTATAGAACTCTGCTATTAGTTCTGTATGTGCTATTTGAAAATTTGATTACCCATTTCTTATAATAATTTCTTTATAATCTGTCAAGTACATTTGCTTCGAACAATTATTGGTATTTAGCAGCAGTAGCTACCGATGTAGTGTAATGGCTGTCATAACAATGAGATTTTGAAACCATTACATTACCATTAAAATTCGGACATGAGGTGAATTGTACCTAGGGTTGGCCTAAGGCATCGCCTAGAGAAAGCTACATGTCTTAATTTAATATACTGACCGACGATGGAACAGTTGATTACCTACCATAATGCAGTACCAATAATGTTCCATTGCAACCTTTATCTGCTGGCCGCTGATGGAATACGCAGATTTAGGTACACACAATGATATGTACGGAATAAAAAAAAAATAAAAACAGAATTGACAGTAATGTTTTAATCATAATACTTCTGGTTACAAAATAAGATTTTAACATATAAATAAATACTGTTCTCAGCAACTGCACCAGACTGTGACGTTAGCCGAGGACAGCTACGTGAGCAGGAGGGCCGGATGTTGTCGCCGCATAGCGCCATCTACCGCAGCCTATGTAAAGCCACTAACTTCACTCGCTAGCGCCGCTTACGTCACGTCGAAGAAACTATAACATTTATTTGACTGCTTATTTGACTCGTATTAAAAATGTCGCAGGAAGTGAGCTAGGTGTGCTACCATTGGCCAACGGAAAAGAGACCGTTGGATGGTGGTGTGAGAGCGCCCGTTTTAGTATATAAGATAGTGAGTGATGAATATGCGGGTTACTTGTTTATCGGCCAGAAAGGAAATAATACTTATCAGTGTCTATCTATTGTAATAATCTTTAATATTGTAATATTGTGTAAACGAATATGTGTGTAAACTGATTATTATAAGAATATAATTGCTGTGAATTTATATTTATACCTTCTGCCTGTTTTATTTAAGAGTCGCTTACATTAGATTAAAAATTATGGCAAATGGTGGCCAGTGACAGTAAAGTCTGTGGCTTATCCAAGAATGGCTGAAATTTTTCATTTCTGCAGCATGCATTGCGGCAGACGCCCTAGATGCGAAGTAGTATATAGTTATGTTATAAGTAATACCTACCTACCCACTTGTTTTATAATTCACTTTTCTTTATCAAAATAGTATGATTACACAAAAAAAGCTTTCAATTAATTGGCAAAATGATGAAGAGGTTCGAACCCGGTGCCACTGATTGGCAAAGTTGCGTTACAGCTCCACTACCATCTATCTTTCGTATCTTTGCTAAGTGCAAAAACTATTTAACCTAGTGCAAAAACAAAGTACAAAGTACCTAGTTTGCCTGGCATGTTTTGTTTAAATATGTTCCTCCCCAGTTACCGTAAGTTTAAGGTCATTAGCATATTCTTATAAAAATTGTTCTCTGAATTATAAATATTTTTGTTGTTTCGTTCATAAGTTATCATAGTTTGTGTATCAGAGAACTGATACTGTTTTCATTTTCACGTTACATTTTTAGTTCCTGTGTGAAATCAGATTTAGGGAACGTCCAACATGATTTTGAGAAAAGTAGGAACCTGAAAAAAATGTTCTGGAGTGTCCAGTATATAATAGAGAGGTTTAGGTGCAAAAAATCTGTTTCAACGCTGATCTTTTCCTTTTATTTCCATTCCTTTGATGGTAAACGCCACATTTGCCAAAAACATAGCAGTCCCAGCTAGAACTTTTACTAGCTTAAAAGCCATAAAGCCATAGTTAGTAGCTATGAGAGCTGTGCAACTGACGTTTGATGGCACTCAACTTTTATGGGGTTACTACATTTAATTTCCTTCTAAAACAATAGTTTAAAACGATACCTATTTACATTTCATTCAGACTATAACATGTAGTAACTCCCACTTAACATAATGACATCAACAGAGTAAGCCCATCACCATAACCGCACAGTTAACTGTAGAGACGAGACAGGTTCGGAAAAGGCCGGATTGGCGGATGCCGTCCAAACCATCAAGTAAGTTGCCCGGGGAGGCGTACCGCGGGGAGACGTGGTCAATCTATTTTTTATACAAATACAAGCAGACATGGCCACGCGTGGCTGTGGCTAAAGTTTTTGTTATTGCGACCATAAATTGAGATGTAAGCTATCCTATCTTGTGAGTTAGACCTAACTGCACACGGTGTGCAAATTTTATTAAAATCGGTTCAGCTGTTTAGAAATCCATCGCGGACAAACAACGTGACGCGAAATGATAATTATTGATAACGAGGCCAATGGCCTGATGAGCGCTACACCCGTAACCGTCGCAGTGTCACTTGGCTCAGAACAAAACTTGTCAAACAATCCTGCCTGGTATTGCACTGATTTGGAAACATTGTTCTTCAAACCGGAACACAGCATTGTAGATGGTAGAGTTTAGTCAACATTGGCAACCGTTTAGCCAACCTCAAGCACAGGATATTGACCGTTAGCCTCACCTCTCACCTATACCTATTAAATCTGAAATTCGCTACTGCGCAGTATCTTGCTCCTAAATGCTGCTTACCTTTGATCATAATTATTGTCACTGGTAACATAGTATAGATCATAAAAAAAATTGAGGTACACCTCATCTAACCGGCAAAACAGTTTTGTACTATTTACCACACTTCTAAATAATTAAGTGGAAATGCAATTCTCTGATGTCATTCAGTAAGTACACTACTAAACGTTGTCCTTTTAGGAGTTATTTTTGTGTGTATGGAGACTGTTTCGAAGCGCTTAATGGACCTGCTTCTTAAATAAAACAATGATCCCGACTAGTTTCTAGTTTTCCACCATTACGTTGCTGGTTTCCGGAACGTAACCCTGGACAGTAAAACTGAGTTGGTGAAACAGTAAGAAGTTGAAGATTCCAAATAAAAGGCATAAGAGTCAAATTATGTGTACACTTGTAGCGAAGAGTCGATGTGGTTCAGTAGTTAGAGAAAGCGGGGCAAAATGAGCGCCATTCATTGAATCCTCTTTCAACTCAAAAAGGCAGTTAGTGGTACTTTTTTACGTGAAAATCCATCATAGTTTCCGAATAAAATGGAATTAACATTATGACATTACGAAGAACGCTTCTCGATGCAAACAGAACCCCCAAAAAGACAAACAAACTTAACTCCTAAAGGCGTGCACATTAGGCATTTCTGAAAAACAAAGTTCAAGTGCACACAAAAAGAGTCACTATTGACACATGTGCGTGTGTGCGCACGCTGACAAATCGTGCCCGGTTTACGCGGCCGCTATGATTCATGCCCATGGCAGCGTGCCAGATACTCTTTGCGCCCGGGATGCTACTATGAATACTCGATTGATTAGTTTTATTAGAGAAATGGTGGTTGTGTCGTAGTGAGAGCTTGTGAACGCGTTGTACTGCGACCGCGTAAACGAGTAGTTTGTATGAAAAATGTAACGCATGGGTCTCGTAGAGTGTACATGTTTGCATACGAACTACGCATATTTGCGGTTACGGTTGAACGCGTTATCTTATAGCAAAAACTTACACTAGACCAACGGTTAGTCTGTATATTTTGCAACCCTACGATAAAAGTTTGTAAGTGTTCGCCCCGTACCGATGAATTGTTTTACTTGTGTCAAAATTCAAATCAAATGAACGTAAAAAGAGCTAGTATTCCGCGCTGGAAACCTGGTGATTGATGGTTGACGACAGATTAGATGACTAATCTTTATCATGCGTTTCATCGCCTTTTAAAAAATTCCTGAGTTAAAGTCCGGAATATTTTCGAGATCCTAAATATGAGTTTGAGAATGGTAGTACCACCCCCTGTTTGACCAAATATTGGCCAAAGTCTGACCAAATTGGCCACAGTACGTTTGTCGCCAGCTCACCCCTACTATCCGTCGCATGTTTTGGCGCTCGTTCTTATCTCCTTTTTGTCCAACTGTTTGTTGTTTTCAAATATTCCGCCTTTCGTATTGTCCGAGATAAATAGCACGACGAAACTTTTATTACGGAGAGCATTTTTACAAGTTAAAAAGTTCTTTAATTACTAAAAGCTACTGGTAAATACCAGTGAGCTCTAAGCGAGTTGTTTATAGCTCTACCATAAACATAATATAGAGAAGTCTAGTAGAGAACGAGAACTCTTAGTAACACAAAAGCCGAGTCTTAAAACAAAACACATAAAAATATTTTTTTTAATAAAACCTAAACGTCCAACTCAGCTTAGCAATTTCAAAAATACTACCAACGGTTTTTCCTTTGAAATATATTCAATTACGCTAATTAATGTTGTTGAATAATTATTTATAGATTAATCGATAATAACTGTGTATCGCAATGGTTTGCAATAAAATGTGAGTAAGAGTTCGCAGTCATTATTACATCGTACAAGTATGTGTCTACTCTGGTGCCATGTTTCAGCCTTTTGAAGTAAAGACACCCGGGCCGGGTAGACCTGGAGCCTATCGAATATTCAAGGACTTATCAGGGTGTCTGTCCGAAGCAACAAGTTAACGCTGACATGCTATCAATTAGTACATTTCCAATTTGCTATGTGCTCTGTTTGTTTGTCGAACAAGTGCCAGGACTCTAGTCTCTACTGTCAGTTTGTCGCCACTGACGTGACTTCATTACTACCAATCGATAAGAACCGTGGCCTAAAGTTAGTTTAGCTATAAAGGAGATGATTTCAATTGTTAATTTAAACAGTTTGGGGTTTCTTCGAACAATGGATTCAAAGTCTATTTACATTTCTGCCGCTAATGCATAGACTGAAAATTGCAATTAAAGCGGTATAAAAAGGTACTTGTTTTGCAACCATCCATTTTGATCCGCTAAGATGACGGTAACAACTCTATACAGTAAAAAAAAAAAGTACAACGATCTGTGAATTTGTTAAATAAAGATATACCTAACTGATTGTACTTTAGCATAAAAAAAAGTCTTTACCAGTTTTTCGCAAGAGCAGCAAGTTGATATTTGGTCAGTTGGTATTCATATTTAGCCTTGTGACCTAGTTTGTATTTAGGACTTTATGGATTACTCAGAATATTCCTGTGTATTTACCGAAAGTTTCCCATTACTTGGTCCTCCGATTCTCACTTTCATTGAATAGATGTTCTGGGCGTGACATAATCAGTTTATAAAATTTTCAAGAGCGCCACTCGACAAATTTGCAAAGGGGCTCAATAATTTGGTGGTTCCTAATGTATAGGAGCATTTCACAATTCTGTTCCAATGATGATTTTTTTTATAATTCATCAGTGACATCATAGAGTTTCGCAATGGTTGCCATATCCCCCCCCCTCCCCCCTTAAATCCTTGCATTCACTGCTGAGCACGTATCTATCCTCACTTTTAGGATTAGGATTAGGGGATTCTCCACCACAAAGCCCTGGTCCAGATTGGAGCATCATATACTATTTAGATATACATGAAATACATTTACGAGTATATACAGGTATATTATGATTGATATTATACACATAAAATTAATGGTCTCCCTTTTATTTCTGAGACTATGTTAGTTAGCAAAAAATAATCCTTTATGATGAAGCCTTTCGATCGGTATGATAAAGGTACAGGGTGATTATTTTACTCATGTAACGATGGGTTCGATTCCCGTTTCAACCATGTATTTTAATTCAAAATATCTATGAATGCAGTTTCAATTGTTCTTAAAATTCAAATAATGTCTTCTTTCAGTACAATGTTCCGTCTACAATAATCAAGGTACTTTCCCTCCATGTGGCATATCCGTGGGACGCCCTGGTATATTTCTAGGGCATGTGTGTTTCCTCACGATGTTCTCCTTCACTCAAAATATAAAAAACAAACAACGAATTATCTCATCCTACCAAACTTGATCTACACCTATTTAATAATGCAAGATGGGTGTAGAAAATCCCGAGGGTCTAATCAAGGTGGTGATTTAAGTGCTCTAAGAAAATCACTGGCAGCCAATTTTCATGGAATTTCTAAGCTTTCGGAGGCTTTAAAGAGGTAAAGTTAGGAGGACTCTCCGCGGGATCGCTTCCGAAGTTATGGCGTGAATTAATCAGGACGATTTCGATTTACTTAAAAGCTCTTTTGTTTGGGAATTTAGGTGCTAATTTACTGGGATAAAGTTTGGATCGTGTCCTGTTTTGGTTGATTAGTTTTTTTTATAAACCCCCGAGTTACGATGTAGATCCCTAATGTTTTTGCGTTATTGACATTCAGATTACGGATGAAATAACATATTTGTAACCAATAACTTCAAAACGACACTTATAACATCCCAATATTATGGTAATTCGTTTACGTGAAAGCGTAGGTAGTTCTAGCAATCGATTGGTAAGAGTTCCATTTTCAGGGAAATTCAGGAAACGAACTTGACGCATAACATTTACAAAAATATAATAAGTATTTTATTGAGGACCATACTAAAGCATAATAATATTTTATTATGATGTGTGTAAGTACCAATAACTATTACGTCTACCAACGGTTCGTACCTATTTCCGGTAGACGTAGCGTAGAACACAGACGTCGGTCCACCGTCCTACGGTAACGGCTTGCAATATATACTGTCGTGTAAATCCAAAATACTGTAACTTAGAAATATTAAGTAAATTTATATACAGTTTATTGTGTTTAGCAATATTTTTAGAGGAAATAAATTAAATATTTCTACCAACAGTTACACAGAGGCCATGAAGACGTACTAAAATACTGTATTTTGAAACACAGTGCTTTTCTAACATAATTATATTATATATTTTTGTTCGACTTACGTCCAATTAACGTAAGTGCGGAAGTATGCCTGTTCTATTAGGTTAGTACAAAAGAATGTCGTCTGGTGAAAGTTTGTGCGAAAGTTTGCATGTATCATGAACGAACAAGTACAACTGGCAAGTGGCGACTTGCACTAGCTTGCACTCGACAGCTGCTAGCAAGTACACGTTGTGCAGTTATATGGGGGAGGCTATGGCAATGTTCAATGTTCATCAGTGGACGTCTTCGAGCTGATAGTGACGTAAATTTTTTAAAGTAATAATAGGGAAGTAAGTACGTGCCTACATTACAGAAACGAAATAATAGGATTTGTTCAAATCACACCTTATAAAAGGAGATGAGCAATCCCATTACATCACAAAGTTAGAAATCAGACGTCAGACAGTAGCAGTATAAAAGAAAAAATAAAATTACACGAATTACATTTTACCAAAATATTTTCCCAAAAATATAACCCGAGGATACATAACCCAAAACACGACATCCACAAAACATAAGCCCACAGCAATAGATCAAAGCTCTCAGTTTTACTACAGACATGTAACCATATGACCCCTCAGATTTATGGCATTATCCTGTTTATGCTTCAATAGCTTTGCTGCTTGACTGAGCGGGCTCGATCTTCGCTATATTTTATAGGATACAGTACAATAAGTCTGTTATAAAAATGTGAGGAATGGCAAAAGAACGAACGAATGCCGTCGATCAATCGATCTCGAATGAGGTGGGGGTGTGAGTTCGTCGAAGCATCGATAAGAACTGGGGTCGTACGTGCAGAAGCACGGAAGCGCGATGCATGCCACCATTTAAAATCACCCATCCTGTAAACTAAATTATCTAACGAAGCATACCTATGTTGTTGTTTTCGTGTATTAGCGAGTCACATAATATTATTCAAGTAATATCGATAGTTCTTCTCCCATACTGAAATTGATGATAAAGTCTTGTATTTAGCTACAACTAGCATTGATAACCGTGTTCTGTGTTCTTGTTGGTCAATCTCACGAGCACTCTAAAGAGTAGCGAAACGAGCAGGTCGTTCGCTTGTTAGTAAGCGCTACGCATGCCTATAGCAGTAGCACAATTGCAAAGAATCAGTTCATTTTAACTCTCATGCAGATTTTGCAAAAAACAGACTGTGTTCGGGCATTCCATTGCAATCTCGATTCTGCTTTGAATTTGAACTGGAAAACTAGTACTACATAACACACTAGTGATCCTTACTGGGTGTTTGTGCCTAACAGTTTTCACCACAACAGTGTGCACCGAATAACGAACGGATGGGACGGAACCCTCAGTTCAGTGTCGTCCTGTCCGCCGTGGAAGAAGGACGCGTCGCCGCCCCTCACAACTTCGTTACGAAAATAGTAATGTCTAGTGTCATCTCGTACACGTGAATATAATAATCAGTGATTGTGACCTCGTAAAATCCAGGTGTGACTTGAGAAGTGTGCTTTGACTTGAAAAGTGTTTCTTGACTTGTACTTTGCGGAGTGCTTTCAAAAGGATTTTCAGATGCCAAGTGAGTATTTTTGTCGTATTTTTGACGGGTTGGGATTCTATAAATATGGTGTTACTTTGTTTTGGAAGTTAATTTTGGATGAGTCGGTTCGTCCGTACATAACGTGATGTAGTTTTGAAACATATTGTGAGGGTACCTATTGCCCTTTGGTCTCGTGATTTTGTTATAAATCTAAAGCTTAAATTTATAATAGTAGTCCAAAGCTTAGTTTTTTTTTAATAATAGGTTGGCCTATTGTTCAGTTTCATATTAGGTACTTACAAAAATATGGTATTAATTAATATTACTATGATTTCATACAGTGCCATAACTAATGATTAATTCTTATTCATAATAATATCATTACTTATATAATTAACACGCTACATTACTTACATAATATTGTATAATGGGCATTGGTAGCCTTATCGCAGTAAACAAGCTAGTTTGCACTGGATGCCAGGATGGGCTATATTAATTAACAAGATCATAATTACTTACCCAGTTTTATCAAATAGCTCTAAAATTCCACGAATTGTTATTAATTTTCACATTTTCAATCAATTCAACGTACACTCAGAAACAAAAGTTGTTAAACATTTCCATACTTATGTTGCCCTGAACAAGGTAATTTATAGGAGAACATGCAGCAATCGTAGTTCCTGCTTCTTTTGATCCAAAGAATCCTACTTAGGGGTCAGTATCTATGTATAATATATATTAGTTATCATTATGATCTTGCATCGTGGGCAAAAGATAATAATAGTGTATTCATTAAAAAACATAACAAGTAAGTAAGCCTAGGTAACTGTAACATCTTAATCTATAAGATACCTTTATTTATATTTGGCAGTAAATAAATACCGCCGCATAATATGGGCATAATATAAGCAGGCATGAAAGTAAACAGGCTGGCTTATTGTGCATGCAAATCGTTATAAAAATATTCATGAAATTTCAGCTATCCAATAGCCTATGAAATATCAAGGTCGGGGTTTGAAAGCGCGGGATACATATATCAGTCGTAGATCTTCGCTATAGGAATATATTGACGCCCCCGAAAAAAGGGGCCAAAAATATCTGTAAAGAAAGATTACGGAGTGGTTCGATATTTAGAAGCTTAGCCTACCTTTTTAGGTTTTCTCTCGGAGTATCCATTTGGGGAAAAAGCATGGGGATACGGTCAAAGAGAAATATCATAGGTACACATATTTTTCCCTTTTCATGTTATAGGCTACATAACATAGGTAAATACTACCTTTTTCATAACATCCGGAGTGGAGAAAGCTTTTAACTGGCTGGTTTTTACTGAATCAGAAATAAAATAATGTATGTATTTCTTTAATATAGTTTCGTGTGTTGCCCAATCCATGCTACTACCATGGTTTCGTCTACTTTGAATTGTATTTGTCATAAACTTGTTTATTGCAATAAGCTAAATGTACATAGGTATTTATTTTTTTCTGTAATCTATATATATAAAAGCAAGAACTGACTGACTGACTGACTGACTGACTGATCGATCAACGCACAGCCGAAACCTAGGTACCACAGGTCTAGAACCATGAAATTTTGCACAAATATTCCTTATGTGATGTAGGCGAGCAATAAGGAAGGATTTTTGAAAAATCAACCCCTAAAGGGGTGAAAAGGGGTTACAAAGGTTGTATGGAGCAACGTGTTTTCTTGGTCCGATCAACTTCAAACTTGACATATACTCGTATATTCTTTGAAACATTTAATTAAACATGTTATTCATCGTTTTCTAATATTCAACCCCTAAAGTAATAAAAAGGGGTTGCAAAATATTTTCATCAGATTTAGTTCATAATTGAAATTTTGCACAAGTATTCCTTAGGTGACGAAGGTATGCACTAAAAAAGGATTTTTGAAAATTCAACCCCTAAAGGGGTGCAAACAAGTTGTAAAGTTTTTGTGTAACAACGTGTTTTCTTTGTCTGATCAGCTTCAAACTTGGCATTTATATTATTAAGATTTAATTAAACACGTGTTTCATCATTTTTTAATATTCAACCCCTAAAATAATAAAAGGGGTTGCAGAATATTTTTCATCAGATTTAGTTCAAAACTGAAATTTTGTACACATTCGTAGATGACACTAGGAGACGTAGGTGTGCACTAAGAACCTGACTATATATTTTTTTAATTTAACCCCTAAGTGGGTGAAAAGGGGTTGCAAAGTTTGGATGGAACAACGTGTTTTATTGGTTTGATCAATTTCAAACGTAGTATCTATGTTCTTTAAAAGGTAGGAAGTGGTAGATTTTGGTAGAAAATGATAAATTAAAGGTAGAAAATGGTCGATTTTTGGTAGGAAATGGTAGATTTTTGGTAATAATGGTAGATTTTGAAAGGAATGGTAGCTTTTGGTAGATATTAGTGAATTTGAAATTAAAATGGTAGATTATGGTAAAATGGTAGATTACGGTTAAAATGGTAGATTTAATTTAGGAAATGGTAGTTTTTTGTAGGAAATGGAAGAATCTGGTAGGAAATGGTAGCTTTTGGTAGAAAATAGCACATTTAGAAAGAAAATAATAGATTTACAAAAAAAATTTAGATTGTGGTAGAAAAATTTAAACTTTAGTAGAAAATGGTAGCTTTTGGTAGAACATGGTATTTTCGTAGAAAATGGTAGATTTTGGTAGGAAATGGTAGATTTTTGTATGAAATGTTAGATTTTGGTATAAAATGCCAGGTTTTTGTATAAAATGGTAATTTTGATAGAAGATGGTGGATGTCGTACGAGAATGTTGGATATCGCATATGCGGATATATCGCGGATGTCGATGTCGAACTCGAGGTCATGGTCTATTTTTAGTTATTTGGAATTATGGTAAAGTATATAGTCTGCGCGGATGAAGTCGCGGGCAACAGCTAGTGTTACATAATATTAGGTAGGTAACACATTTAATTGAATTTACCCGTAGTACTATAACGTTCTGTGTTACAGGTAGGTAGACGTATATAGTAATAAAAAAAGCTTTATGTAGGTAATTCTTTTAAATAGTAAATTGTTTACCTACCTGCCAAAACGTAAACAGTCACGTGAAGTACACGTATTTCAACACTTCCATTTAGATTGTTCATTTATGTAGGTGTTTACGACGCACCATTAAAAGTGGGCCTTAAAGTCCCTTGGGTTGAGATGTGACTGAAATAAACGGGCCGAAAAGGGACGAAACGCAAAAAATGGCCCACCTGGCTGTAGTTACAGCCGCCCCGAGTGGAACATGAAATATGTCGGAAAGCGACAAGTTACTCTGTAATATTATTTGGTACTTACACGGAAAATCTCAGGTACCTATTAAAAGTTCGTTTAGCACAAGGGGGACGAATTTTTTTTTTTATCATTTCCGTGTTTGATCTGTATCTCACCTGTTCTAATTTGAAAACAAGATGTGACGCTTACCTATAAATAGCATATTCAATTCGCTCGTTTCATGTGTGTTTGTCCTTCTATAATACTTGTTTCTTTAGGGTTGAATGGTAGTAAATGAACGAATAGATAAACTTTCACTTACATAATGTTAGTAGGTACCCCACCAATATGTCCGACGTTTATTCGCGTTACGTCGCTCCAATGTTACGTAATGGCTTCTGATAGATTTGTATTAGGTTCTAGATAATTTACATTTTCCTCAAACTGCCGCTGGTTTTTTGTCATAATATAAAGTGGCAATTTTTTTTCGGTGTCTTAATAACAATCCCTTGGGGTGATATTTCAACAAA
Organism: Hylaea fasciaria; assembly: GCA_905147375.1. Classification (NCBI taxonomy): domain Eukaryota; kingdom Metazoa; phylum Arthropoda; class Insecta; order Lepidoptera; family Geometridae; genus Hylaea; species Hylaea fasciaria. The sequence continues at coordinate 11,455,873 of LR990197.1, forward strand.
ATTCTGAAATGAATTAAGACGTAAAACTCTCACAATGAACAAAAAATATTGAAAGTTGACTCTCACTGGCAAAATTGTAATGAAACTTTTCTTTTAACGATAATTCACTATGACGACTTAATTTTCGTCATGGTAGATAACAAAAAAGTGATACCTAACTATACTTATAATATTTATTTAAAGGTTATAATGTAATTGGAAATAATGGCTTCTGAGGCCGACTGTACACTACTGTACAGCCTGAAAAGAAGCTCAACTTGTCAATACTTTCAACTTCTTATTGGAGGAAAAATGTCTTCATATTTGAGAAAAACTAAATCGTCTTCTTTTCTTGCTAGCTGTTGCCGTTTATTTTATCCACGCAACACTCAAGGGGCACACTACCGCTTAGCTCAAATATCGCAATACAACTCCTAATACCGTTTCCAAAATACAACGGCAACCAGAAATTACCATGTTACAAAAGACTTGCGAAAGCAAGTGGCCTATTCCCAGATAGGGAGAGCGGTTTGACATTTTATTTTCGCTCCATTTCTCGTTCTCCTCAAGCACTTGAGTGCTACACGAGGTTGTCAATATCACTCTGTGAAACAGTACTGGGGCTCATTACAAACTGCACTTAGCAGCAGACACGCAGTTCGAATGCAGACTGTCTAGAACCTAGACGCTTAGCCAATGTGGTTTCGATTTCCACCCAGGGATTTTTTTGTGCCTAACAAGTATTTGCTCTGTCGGAGCGTTTTAGATCTTAGACGTTGTAGTTTCTGATTATTTAGTTACAAAGCATTTCTAGGCAGGGGTGAACCTATGTGTATGACCGTGGCCGTTTACCATCAGGCAAGACGTCAGTCTATCAGAGAAACAAAAAGAAATAATAGTAAACCATCTCTTTTCTTTTACTACATACAGCTTCCAGCATTTCACAGCCACCTGGATATAAATATCAGTAGTCTCTGCAGTTTTTTGGAATTGATAGCCGTAAAAATAAAGAATTTATTATAATTTAGAGAAGGGTAAATGAAAAAATAAGGTTCGCATGATCTCAATCACTGACGAGACGTATGTGTCACACATAAATATGTCAATGTTGGAGTGACATACACAATATAAGTCTGCTGGTACCTAGGTACCTACCTACCTTATATAAAGTGAAGTTCAATAAACTTCAAGGTTGCTGACTTCTGAAAAGTCCTACCGATTTGGATCACTGGGTTTGAATCCATACTGTTTCGACCACTGACATTGTGAGAAAAAAATAAAATAAAAACAATACCTAGGGATATAAGAAGTTTAAGTTAACAGAAACAAAAGAAAATCATAGTGGTTTGAAATCGTACTAGATAGCCATAGTAGTGACAACACCTATTAGATATTATTTATATATGCCGTGCTATTACGTTATTATAGAAGTAAAACATTCGCGAACAAAAAACCTAAACGGGTCGTCTGGTTTGCGCACAAACTAATATCAAAACATAACTTTGACATGCCTCGACGAAACATTTACACTGTTGTCGAGTAGGTAGCTATACTTATAGTTGACACATAACTTCTTACCAGAAAAGATTAAAACCAGAGTTGAAGATGTCTCTAAATATTTTTTTCACAAATCGACGTCCAAGTAACTGTCGCTTTTTCTAATTCAATTCACAAGTAAAATAATAAGGAATGCCGGGAATGAGTAATAAAACGCGAGTGATAGACGTCGATTTTGTGGAACGAAATTCTAGAAACATCTTTTTAACTCTGGTCTAAACTTTTGTGGAAAGACGGATAGCGTCCAGAAAAGGTGTTGTTTGTTCATCATATTAGGTTATAATATTAGTAGGATGCCTCCTACTCAAGTTTTAAACACTGTTGAAAAAGACGTTTAATTTTAATTAATCAACCTCAACGGTTTTAGGACTTTAGCAATATTTTGTTTCAGTAGCGGTAAGTAATACCAATAGGTTATTATTATAACGTAATGTTTTATTAAAAAGATAAAAACTCCGTTTTCCTAGCAACCCTACTGTTAGTGTCACTTTTGCTAATTCTTCTACTAAATTAAATTCTATCTACTCGTACTACATTTATTCAAGGTAACCTTTTGAAAGAAAACATATCTAATCCAAAGTGGAGCCGACGACAATATTTGTTTGAATTAATCCGTCCATCTAACTACCCCGATCAAAAGAATGTTTTCATGTAAACTATCAGAAGACTATCAGAAAACATCAGAAGTTGTACGAGTGCTGCGTTGTTTACCAGTCAGTTGTTTTCTGAGGAAAAAGTTTCACCCTGTAGGCTGTTCGGCTGAGCGACATCAAAGCTCAAGTTATTGAAGAGTAAACTTCTATTATACTACAGAAAACAACTGAATGTATTGACAGGTGGGACGTATTTCTAAATTTTATATTAAACTAGCTGTTGCCCGCGACTTCGTCCGCGCGGACTATAGTATACTTTACCATAATTCCAAATAACTAAAAATAGACCATGACCTCGAGTTCGACATCGACATCCGATATGCGATATCCAACATTCTCGTACGACATCCACCATCTTCTATCAAAATTACCATTTTATACAAAAACCTGGCATTTTATACCAAAATCTAACATTTCATACAAAAATCTACCATTTCCTACCAAAATCTACCATTTTCTACCAAAATACCATGTTCTACCAAAAGCTAACATTTTCTATTAAAGTCTAAAATTTTCTACCACAATCTAAAATTTTGTTTCTAAATCTATTATTTTCTTTCTAAATGTGCTATTTTCTACCAAAAGCTAACATTTCCTACCAGAATCTACCATTTCCTACAAAAAACTACCATTTCCTAAATTAAATCTACCATTTTAACCGTAATCTACCATTTTACCATAATCTACCATTTTAATTTCAAGTTCACTAATATCTACCAAAAGCTACCATTCCTTCCAAAATCTACTATTATTACCAAAAATCTACCATTTTCTACCTTAATTTATCATTTTCTACCAAAATCTACCACTTCCTACCTTTTAAAGAACATAGATACCTACTAAGTTTGAAATTGATCAAACCAATAAAACACGTTGTTCCATCCAAACTTTGCAACCCCTTTTCACCCACCTAGGGGTTAAATTTAAAAAAAAAATCTTAGTGCACACCTACGTCTCTTAAGGAATATGTGTACAAAATTTAAGTTTTGAACTAATTATTTTGCATTGCATTGTTCAGTTTTGAACTAAATTTTCTGATGAAAAATATTTTGCAACCCCTCTTTATCATTTAAGGGGCTTAATGTTAAAAAACTATGAATGTATTTAAATAAATCTTTTATATAATGTAAATGCCAATTTTGAAGCTGATCAGACAAATAAAACACGTTGTTACACATAAACGATACAACCCCTTTTCACCCCTTTAGGGGTTGAATTTTAAAAATCACATTTTAGTGTCACTTATGGCATAATTGAGCCAAATTTCAAATATGAACTAAATCTGATGAAAATATCTTGCAACCCCTTTTTCTCACTTTAGGGGTTGAATATTAGAAAACGATGAAACACGTGCTTAATGAAATGTTTTAAAGAATATAAATGCCAAGTTTGAAGTTGATCGGACCAAGAACACACGTTGCTCCATACAAACTTTGTAACCCCTTTTCACCCCTTTAGGGGTGGAATTTTCAAAAATCCTTTCTTATTGCTCGCCTACGTCACATAAGGAATATTTGTGCACAATTTCATGGTTCTAGACCCAGTGGTTTCGGCTGTGCGTTGATCGATCAGTCAGTCAGTCAGTCAGTTCTTGCTTTTATATATATAGATTTTAGTTGATGGAGGTTTATTACCCGACTACGGTGATGTAAAAGGTTGGAATATGATTTTGACATGTACTTAAGTATTTTAACAAAAACTATGTGCTGCCAATGTTTTTATCGTTATTGCAAATAGCGTCATCAACTGCAACCTTCTTCACCGTATCAACATTGTTAGGACGACAAACTGAAAAGCACAATATAAACCTAAACTAGAATTACAAATAGTAATCAAAATTGCCTAAAAATAGCTAGCGTTTTTTGTACATTTTATGCGTTATAACGTTATTCGGACGTGTAAATACGAGTGAAAATTTTATTGTAAAAAAAAATCAATTTACACTACCGAACAAGCGTGTTAAACCTCCGCCTTATTCCAGAAATTACGAGAAAAAATTGAATACGAGGACACAGAGTTGCCTATAAGATCTCCATTTGCCTCACGAAGATCTTAGTAAAGGTAACATTATACCGTGAAAAGATCGGATTGAGTGAAGCAAATCCAAACGATCGCGATTTGATCTTAATCGCTTCTGAATGATATACAGAAGTAGTTCATTTCCGGGTAACGTACCCGTTACCCCTTCTTCGGCAACCCCTTCTTTGATAACATTTGAAATACAAATAAACATTTTCGGAGGTGTATTTTCGTAGGGTCATTCCGGAAATTTCCCTTAAAATGTTTGTTGCGAAAAGGTCATTATTGTTCAGTAGGTTCAATTTGAAAATCTTTCTGTGCGCTATGAAGTAGGTAAAATAATATCAGATGTAAAACCTCGTTATATTTGGTTATTCGAGCGTAGACTTATATCGTTTTTTTAATCATTAGCGGAACGTTTACATTCACTTTTATTTGATTTTGTTCCTAAATTACGAATAAGTACGGAAAAGGCAGGCAGGCATAATATGATTGCTGATAATACTGGCTGAGCGACAAGACTGACTGACTTTTCGTGGACCTATTTTTTAACCTCACCACCGTCGCCGTCGGAATAGCACCTCTGCACGAGAGGGAGTGAAAAGTTACCTTTTGTAATCCACAAGGGCGTTTCAAACGACATAAGTACGGATCAAGAACATCCACTCAACAGGATAAAGATCAAGATCTAAGATTGGGCGCAAAAGTCGCTGTACTGTCGATTCGGCCGCTTTGATGTTGGAGCTATTGAAATGTAAAATGTTGCGTATCTCTGGCTCCCGATTGTTATGGTTTTTGAGATGTCTTCGAGCACAGGTAGAGACGATGCTTGGAGGATAAGGTTCCTTTACTTTAAATTATTAACATACTTTTTTTTTATAATGAAGGTGCTTCATTGTTCTCGGGCTTGCGGAATAAAAGAACTTACTAATAGGACTATTATTGTAACCTATAACAAAGAAGTTGGACACTAAACAGACTTTCATATTATATTTATTTTATTGTTTATAGCCTTGCATTTTGCTATAATCAGAACTTTGTATTAGGTGACGATTTGGTTGAAAGTTGTAAAGATTTTAAAGGTAACCACCCTTATAAATCACGGCAGACCTTACACTTGAGGGTGGTAGCTGATCAGGTGGACACTAACCTACCTAAAACCAAGGTTATGATGACGTTTCCCTTTACTAAGTTGAGCATAGTACTCAGGTTATAACCCGGTGACGATGGGGTGCAAAGCGTACTGATTACCACTCGACTACAAAATCTTTTAAGAGGATCATCTGTGGTGGACACTGGACAATGTATGAGATAATCGATTAAATTTAACAAACAACAACACTGGGAGTTTTGGTGGGGATCCGTTAATGAGACGTTGTTGGTTTTCAACTTTTTTCTCAAGCTTATGTATCTTCGAATGTTAATATGTAATAATAACCATTGCTATTCAGCGAGGTAATGCAGCCAGTGTTCTTGGTACCATGCCACATGGACACCCTCTTTTATTAGATTTGTAAGGTTTAGTTTAAGCTAGTTTTAGTTTATTTTATTTTATTTATATTTAATTTTGAATCATAATATTGGTGGAGTATATTATTATTAGTAATTTAGTGTACGATAAGTCGATAACATGCACGAATTGCACGAGTGTGGGCAAATGATATACTTAATTAAACCTAAAAAGCGTGTCACTTTGCATTTTTTCTTAAACTCCCAGGAAGTTTGAGTAAAGCTTCCACTTCCCCAATTTTACTGAATCGGAACTTTGACTATATAAATAATCGACTTTACTATTTGACCACGAGCATTGCTATAGAACTGTGACATTCCTATTGTGAAAATAAGAAAATATACATAAATATTGTAATAATTGACTCTGGATAAATGCACAAACCGTGCGAAGCCATAACTAAAACATAATAAATAACAACAACACTGCCAACTGTCAGAATCTAACTTTTACATCTCACTGATCTCACATAAGTATATTGACAATAACAAACGACTTTTCCCTCAAGAAAACCTTCCATACGTCATATTATACGGAAATACAGAAAATACGGAAATAAGACTGTATACCGTGAGTTTGCGGGCGAAAAAAACCGTATTTTGTTTTCTGTGCCTTCACGGCTGACTGACGATCGCTTTGTTTAAATGTTATTATTCAGTGGTATCCAATATGGAATAATTCTCATCCATTGTTGTGTAACTGTCATGAGAACCATTGAACGGTATTGTTTTCTTACTCTAGTAACTGCTTCGGTGGGGTTCTATAACCTTTCGCTATGCCACTTGCAGACAAGATGCGACGTGATAGCGTGCTGTTATACGGACAAATATTGACGAACGGTATATTATTATAATATTGAATAAGGGCCCTATTAGTGCCAAGTCGAACTATCGCATTGATCTTCTTTATCTTTATGCAGAACACCCACTACGGCCCTCGTAGATTTCGATTCCCTAGATATGTATATCGTTAATTATTACAAGTGATATACTAGATATAAAAAATAAAAACATGTGAATAAAGTTATTAAAATCATTTTCGTGATTATTTTGTTTCAATTATGTTTTATCAATTTTGACCTAAGAAGATTTATTTTGGTTGAAAATTAACTGAAAGTTATAACAGAATAAGTCAGATTGCAATAGCTGCTCAAAACGCACCTAGCACCTAGAGGTTCTTGGAATCGTAGGGATATTGATCTCCACTTGAAGATTATCCTGTCTTGAATTTATTGAGTATCGCGCCACAGCGCAAGCCAATATAACAAAACTTTCTGAATGTGATACACGGACACCCTATTACCTATGTGTTATGACTAATTAATTAATGCATTATTTTAATGTGAGCCAGTCGACCCTGAATACTAGTTAAATAGTACACTAGACGATGTAGGTAGATATCGGGCGGTGTAGGTATCCCGTTACAGAGGCACACCATTTCAATTAAGCACCTAACTAGTGTTGCCACACTGCCAACCCTCGTTAGGCTAAATAGCTGGGCGCTAAGCCATGAGCGCACTGTGAGAAAAACTTTAATCTAATTTTCTCTTTAGCGTAAATGTGAGCTGGAGGGAATTGTCAAGCTTTTTTTTTTTAATTAAGAGATTTTGTTGCCTCAGCATGGCGCTTTAAAAAAGCCGTTGTATTTTTATAGCCGTTTTTACGACAGTTAGCAACACTGCAATGGTAACTCGTGTATGTGTGGGGTAGGTAACATGTTTTGCTACAATAAACGAAGACTGGTGGTATATTTGTTTTAAAACCAGGTTTGGGTTTAGAAACATCCCGGGCACCAGCACCAAATTATTAAGTTACAAGGTTTTATCGTCACCAAGACAAGACAAATTATGACCAAGATTCAAAAGTTTAAACAATTTCGTAACCTTAACATTCGTCAGGCTAACCCACGTTTTTGTTTCAAAACAAATGTTCACTCTTTTTGTCAATTTCAGTTGGCACTTTGTATTATTCCATTCCGTCCCTTATAATTTCTTGTCGTAACTCACACTATTACGGGAGATTGCTTCACTTATGACTTGGTCCTTTATATTTAAAAGTCCCAGCATAAACCAGGCTCGCTCACAAAAACCTACATAATGGAGGGTGGAATGACATTGTCCTATTTAGAGGACCTTTTGAAACGTAGTCTAAAGATATACTTCTCACTGAATCGGATATAACATTATATCGTAATGTATGTTACGTGCCTTGTTGGGTCGAATATGCCATTTCATATATTATGCGAGTAATGTTGTAGGTTTTATTCTGAACACCTCGAATGTCGCGTGTAGCGATTAATAAAATACATACATACATACATTACATACATACATACATACAGTCACGCCTTTTTCCCGTTGGGGTAGGAAGAGACTACATCTTTCCACCTGCTACGATCTTGACACACCTCCTAAAATAAAGGCATATTATTGATCTTGGGAGACATGAGTCAAGAGATGGATGCTAGAAACTCACGGCCGAGCAGCTATTGTTTTTACGGATGCGTGTTTCAAGCTCAACCCATAGACATTCACGACGCTTGTGAATACTTATTTTGCACTAAGTCGCGATCCTATTTAATAAGAATAAACCTAAGCTGTGATTTCCTATAAATGCTATCAGCCGCTTACAGCGTCACGGTCCTTATTATATATACGAGTACCTATAACTGTACCAATAGTGTGAGTTTTTATGCTATGGACATAGTATTGGGTCAACTAGGAAGCGCTTTTGTATGAAGATCCTGTACATCGCCCCTACCGGCGCGTTTATGAACGAAAAATCTTCATACAAAACGCTAGTTGACGCGTACTATGTCGAGTTTGTAAAAAATCACAATAGGAGGTACTTGTGGCTTCATTCCTACGCTGATGGTGGCGTACATTTCTATAGTACAGCGTGACGCGGCGTACGCCGTGACGCTCTAAGCGGCCGATGGCGATAAACATGCACAGCCTTATAAAAAGGATGCTTCATAGTATCGTTGTGAATTTCTTATTCAAGCTAAACTTCACCAGCAATTAATATTGTATAGTTTTTCTAGGAACAAAATAGCAGTGTTTCTCTACATATCCCAGGTCAGCCACATCTACGAGTACAATACAGCAATATCCGAATGGACTGGAAATTTAAAACGAAATGATTTATTTTTTTATTATTTGCCAGACATGTATTATTAATTATTCGGCGTTCTCCGCTGTTGATTCATAATTAACAATAACTTTTAAAGGTCAATAATTCATATTGGGATTATAAATAATGTGTACGTTAAATAATTTACTATACGTAAATAGACATTAAAAGGCAATAAAATGAACTGATTCAATTTAAAAATACTGTTTTTTTTTCTGGTGAACAAAGGATTTTGATCGTATGAATTCTTTATTATCTGTGGCAATATTGTATGAGTCGTACTTCAACAATAATTATTAGTAATATAACTTTGGAACATTTTTTTACGTAATAAAGTTTTCGTTCTTTCCTGTGCCTGTGAGACTTTAATGAAAAATGTTCTTAACTTTGCGTATAAATTATGCAAATTCAATTAGTAAACTCTGTTTGGTTTCAAGCAGAAAATAACTGAATTTTAAAAATTGCTTTAAATATGAGCAACAAAACGGATTCATTTAAAAACGAATTTCACCCAAAAGTTGTTATTTCCATTTGTAATAACTCGATGGATATAAAAATGAACCATGTTAGTTCAAAATAACATATTTTATAACAAGCACATATTAAAGGAAAAATAGAAAATTTTTTGCACGACCATCATTAGTTTGGTTGTGTAATCCTAGCTTTCGTAGATATTGTGAAAAATACCGAAGCTTAAAGTATTAACGAATCGAAACGTTCGTTGGAAAACGAAAATGGTCTGTGAATTTCTTTTTAGAAAAGTTTCAAGTCGAGGGTTTCAAACCACGAAACAGAAATAACATCACAAGTTACATTACGTAATAAATAACACCACTATACAAATCCAAGCCATAGTCTAAGATAGAACAAGCTATCTTCAAGGTTCTATATTTTACATAAGTTGTAGAGTATATCTCTCTGTTCTAAAGCCAAAACTGATGATACATTTAAAAACCTAAACACTGTAACAAGAATAAACAACTCCTAGGACTCAGACATCACATTAAAAAGTTATCTCTGTTGACAGCACGGACAATATTATCTACACAGGGAAATAAAACACAAAAATTAGATATGCTAGCAGTGAGATGGAAGGAATGCAATGCAAAGCGCTCCGTTTATAACACATAGCTTTACTATAGTTTGTTTCCCCATTGCGTAAAATGTACTGAACTATTTTCATTGCAGTTTTTATCGCTTGCAAACTTCGAGAATTGGTATAAATTAATTCTATTTTTTATTTGGAATTGATTTGGGGTTCACCACCATTTCACCAAATGTAAAGTGACGATGCGATCTACGATGGTGCACGTTTACTTAGAAGTAACTTGTTCACTCGTGATTCAAAGACTCTCTTAGACTCTAAGCCCCTTAATCATATTATAAAAAGTTATGTCAGACTTGTTACACCCCGGACTGAAAATTGTACTGCACCATACTAACTACTAAGTGACATTTAATAAATGTTTATGAATAAAGGGGTAAAGGTAAAATCAACATGTACAAATGTATATGCAGACATGCATCAACATAAATATGTCTCAGGCGGTAAGAAACTGTCCGCTAATATCCAAACAAACACCAACACAGTTGCAATAACTAGTTCCAAACTCAAAGAAACAGAATACATTCACATTCATCCCCGTCACGCCGGCAACCTAATCTCCGTTGACAGCACACATAATCTCTGCAAAGGAAACGTCGCGGCGCAAAAACATGATAACGGCATAGAACTAGTCCGTTTTATTCAACCCAACGTGCAGGAAGTCGGCCAGGGAAGCGACAGGAACGGCGCAGATTTAGGAAAACTAGATGCGCCGCGCATACTGATTAGTGCGGGCCGGAGTTGGCAGACTTTGGAAGTGTCAGAACGTGGTGTGTTGATCAAATTTGCGGGTAGAGCTAGTTTTAGTAGATGGATAGATGGATAACTCTTGCATCTCTTGCTTCTATCTGCTTTAACTCCACATAAATCTTGCATCTCTTGCTTTCCTTTCTCTCTTATTTAACTCCACTCTCTTGCTCTCTTATATTATAATATATGTTGTTACTCGTTTTTATCCTATTCGGTTAGTAGTGGCAGCTCTCTAAAGATAACTAGTAAAGGGGGTAACGGGTAAAACTCTTGTCTCTGTTATTATTAACAATATTCATTGAAATTACTATTATTACGCAATTATTTTAAAACCTATTAACATCATGGAATTACAATGGTCATGCGTATTCTATAACATAAAAATGAATCGCAAAATGTGTTGGTAAGCGCATAACTCAACAACGCCTGGACCAATTTGGCTAATTCTTTTTAAATGTTCGTTGAAGTTCATAGATGGTTTTTACGGTGAGAAAAACTCGAATAATTGTCGGGAAACCCCTAAAAACAGCCCTTTTCTTTTTCCCATACAAACGTTTTCTAACTAAAACGAGGTTTATTGCAATTGTATAAAGTTCATGTTGAATTCTTTTTTTGTTGTGTTTGTTATTGTCAGGAGAAGGTTCTTATGAAAGAAAAAAGTAATAAAATAGCGCGGAAAATAAGAAAATTTAAGAATACTTAGTGACCATGTTAACTTAAATAGAGGGAGAGGGAGAGATATAGAGTGAGAAGGAAAGAGATTGAGAGGGAGAGAGATTAAAGGGCAGGGACAGAAATAGCGGAAGAGGGAGAGAGACAGAGACAGACAGAGAGATAATGTTAGGGGAAAAGGGAGAGGGAGAGAGAGTGAGAGTGAGAGCGACAGGTAAAGGGAGAGAGATAGAAGGAAAGGAAGCGTTTTCCCATAGAAAAAATGACAGGACAACGGCTGTCGGGTCAGCTAGTATGTCAATATATATGTCGATGGTCATGATAGAGTTCGTCACTCAACGGTACCATTTTAAAATCATGTCAGTTTAATTGCAGCAGTTAACAAGCTAATCCGACGATTCCAGTATCTACTCGTATAAGTCTATAAGCAGTTCCGTGGCGATACACTGCCACTTCTCGTTTCCATTGCGGGACGCTTCGAGACGTTCCGCTCTCGGGTTGGCGGCGGTTTAAATGAAGCCAATGTTTCCGTGCGGCTAACAGACATTCTTACTTTGAAATTGTGATTTAGTAACATAACTTCTACTTATTTAGCGTTTCAAAATGAGAGACGCAAAAAAAAAAACAAAAACTGTAAGAGGCTAATCCAGCATTTGTTTGAAACTGCTCGTTTCATATCCATTACGGCGAGTTTCTTCGTTAGATTTCGTCAGGGGTGGTGGTTTTTGAAAGTCATCGGTGATTTGATGTTGACAAAGAGGGCGATTTTGAATCGCTGAGTCTAATGGAACTTAATTAAGTGCTTCTGTGCTAAAAGTAGGAAGAATAGGACGCTCTAATATACCATATTCTTTATGTTTTCTAAATAACTGATGTTTTTTAAAAATCACCCCCCAGAACTGCGCTCGGTTTAGAAACGTCGTAATAATATGCGGGCAGGATATTTCAGTTTGAAGACCTATGCGTGGTCGCTTACTTTGTTGGTTTGCCAGTTCCAGATTTAAATTAGCTGTAGGTATTTTAATGAAATAAGGGATGCTCCGTGGAAATTAAGGTATTCTTATTTGCCATGCTACTGTATTATCTTCCCTTGATTGAAGGAAAATCTATGCACGCTCTCATTTCTTATGTACCCTACGAGTACTGAGCTGTGTTTCTGGTCCGAGCACCATGGTTACAGCATTCATTGCTCACCGTATCTTGAATATCTTACGGGTCTCATTTCATTGAACTCACTGGCTACTTTCCCCAGTCAGTTTACTAGCAATAGCTGTTTACCCTTTCAAGTTTGTATAAGCGAAATTGACAGCGCAGCTTTTAAATTCTTCAAACTCGCGAATGTGCACAGTATCCCAGCTTTATTGTGCATCCATTGTGAGGACAACAAAGAGTTTAATATAACCGACTGAACGCTGAAGCAATATTCAATGTAGCCCCGGTTGACAATACGATGCGCTGTATCTCAGTTTTACATACAGACAGGGTTACCATAGAAGGTCATAAAGTTTATGGATAGCCACGTTAAGTCCATCGTAATAATATTGCCAATGCAAGTGTTTTCAAAGTGTAATGGTTGTGTGATCTATGAAATAACAGGGTATTTTTGAAACTGTATATCGCAACTTGCTAATTCCCATAGCTTCGTGCCCGTGGACTATCACACCGTGTGACGTCATTATGTCCACTCCAGTCCAGTCAACAACTCTATGTCTATAGCCCGCGAGCATACGGGCTCAGCAATGTGGGACGCGGTACCCACTTAATGAAGCAAAGTTTTCTAGAAAAATCTAGAAGCGCCTCGCGGTTTCACCCGCGTTAACTACTATCCCCCGAGAACTGTTAATTTATACAGGATTAAAAGTAACCTATGTCACCCGGGTCTATGCCCGGGCCTATTTCTCAACAGTGAAAGAATGTTTCAAATCGGTTCATTAGTTTCGGAGCCTATTCAGTGCAAACGAGTCTTTCCTCTTTTATAATATTAACGGTAGTATTTTTTTAATTGTAGAAGATTATGTTTCACTGAAGCTCATACCGAGACGAGTTGCCTGCAGTTAGTTTTTTTATCAATCACTCAGTATACTAAGTATAGTATACCACTTAGTACAGTTAGTACATATACAGCTGATAGGTACTATAAGTACTAAATGCGGGAAAATAATGAACTCTTTACTATTAGGTACTTATATTATAATAAAGCTTGCGGCGGTTGTGGCAACTCTGCTGTAGTTTTTGCGGTCAGTTTGTACGGTTTAGTCATAGGATTTAGTTTATTCATGCTCTATCAACCCTCTTCAGGGGAGGCTGATACGGTTCCTTTTTAACCGGAACTGAATTAAACAAGATCTGAATGAATAAACGCTGTGTAAACAAATTTTTGTGTCGTGTAAGCATATACTATGGTAGGTACGCTCTATCTTCATACTTCGCAAGCTTTTTTGTTATATTAATTTAGTATTGTTGATAAAAACGTATATTTTTTTGTAATTTTTCTATTTGGGATCTTTATTGAAGACACTGGCTAAACAAAAAAGTGGATAGCCATGAATGAAACGTACAAAGAGGCTTCCGTCGATTGGGACCGCTAGGTATAGGGACCGCGGTCCCATTTGCCGGATTGATTTAATTTAAATATTTTTCTTCCGGCGTGCAAATCACGTGACGTAAATTGTACAGTCGTTGTCAGATGGAGATCCGAGATTAATACTACAAAGGTAAATGGGAACTTACGTGTAGGGATCCATGACAGGTCCTATTTAACCAACACCATGACAATATAAAAAAAATCTTACTCTGAATATAAAATTAGAAGTATTTTTGAAAATACATTTACGTAAGAATTACAATTTGCGTAACGACTGTGCCAATTCGGGCGATTCCAATAATCCCAAATTACAGGGGAACATCGACAATTGAATATTATTTGGATATTTTATTCGGGGTTTCGGGGATAATTTTAATTGAAAGACTGAAGAATTTCGGGTTGAAGACTTTACTAGTTAAGTATAAACTATTCTACTAGATTTCACTAACACTAACACTTTGCACTTAGCTTCTATGAATATTTGGTTTTCCTTTTCTTTTCTACAATTTTTCTCGTTCTGAGTTTGACTAAAAAGTAAAAATACGGACTGAAAATACAACAGTCTATCTATTAAAATCTAAAGGGCATAGATAGACCATGTTATTTAGTAATATAACAACCCGGTATTAATTGATAGTCTGTCAATATTTATAACTTTATGCCTTCTTGGTGCTCACATGAATAAAATATATAGTATAGGTATTCAATAAAAAAAAATTATAATGATACATCCTGTAACTGTCCCACTGCTGGGCAAAGGCCTCCCCTCACTATTGTGTGAAGGGTAAGGACATAATCCACAACGGGGGCCTAGTCCGGGTTGGTGGATAACATGCCTCCGAAATAATTCTCGGGCATGTTGGTTTCCTCACGGTGTTTTCCTTAACTTATATTTAACTAGAAGCACCTCGCGGTTTCACCCGCGTTAACTACTATCCCGCGAGAACCATTATTTTTTACGGGATAAAAGGTAGCCTGTGTGTACCGGGGATAGCATAGCTTCCCAACAGTGAAAGAATTTTTCAAATCGGTTCAGTAGTTTTGGAGCCTATTCATTCATTACAACCAAACAAACAAAGATTTCCTCTTTATAATATTAGTATAGATATACTTTTTTATTAAAATAAGTAATCTACAGGCGAAACCGCAAGGCGTAGTTAGTTTATGCATTCCATCATCCACAAATTCTCCGAGTCCATGGCGTTGCCCGTCCAATTGAATCTCCTGACCTCGCTGGTTTTCTCGAAATCGTTTATTTGTCACTAAACTTTTGCAGCGGACCTGTCCAATTTAATAAATCGACTTGCTAGATTCAATTTTGCACCATAAAAATATTGCTCGGAGACTCGATGGTGAGATTTGGAGACTTGGGTGACGTTTTATTTTGAAACTTTTAAATTTTGTTCAGTAAAGAAAGCAATTTACTAAACGAATAATAATAACAATAATTGAGATGTGGTTTGAGGTTGATGGATAATAGAAAATATAATATTGTATTCGGAATTATTTTAGTAAAGCTTATTAAGAGTTCTAGATAGGATTTTTAACATAAAAAATAAACTAGGAATATAAGATTTTTAAATATAACTGCTGAATTAACTTTCTTTCGTTTAATAATTCGCGATTTTTGTATGACTTTTGCAAAAATCAGTCTCAATGTCCATGCAAAAAACTCGATAAAATTCGGGTTACTTAGTTACTCCCTCGGTTTTCGTGTATGACTTCGCTATAATGATTATGTTTATTCAATCAATTTTACAAGTCTCGAATGGTGTCAGATCACATAATATTATATAGGTAATATACATTCTAACTGAGTCTCACGACCATGTAACTGCTGACAATACCTGTTTTATTTAAAGATAGCTTTTACCACAACTGGTAGGTCTAACGTAGTGTTTAAACTTTCAACAGAAGTCGCGAGTCAAGTGCTGACTGCCGGCGTAATGGCACTTTGCAGGAAAAATTGTAGAATTTTCCACGGAAAGTGTATATATTTTGGTTTACCTTTACTATGGTCTGAGTCAGTTTACATACTGCACCTTCTTGTTTGCTTAGAATTTATGCAATCTTCTGCAAAAGCCTGCCAGAGGAAGAGCACCTTTGACAGATATTTATCAGTAAAGTCACTACTGAGTGAGCAAATATTACTTTGATCTGGTTTAAAGAGCACTATTTTCAGTGATTTTGTGAGCATGATGTAAGAATGAATTACTCAGGGTGATAAGAAAAATGTATTTTTCAGAGCGTATCACTAGGTGGTAATGCATATGGGCAGTATACATGTTGCATAGGTATCGTCTATAGGTATAGTTAGGCGTGGTGTAGCTGTATATTCAACATTGTTTTTGTAAGTACTGACTTAAGTATAATTGTATTATAATATTGTAGAAATTAATAACGAATACAACAAACCTCTATCACCACCAGCCCGTCGGTCAGGTGAGGTCGTGAATCTATCCGGAAAACTGACGATACGTTTTGCATATAACAAGAATAATCGGCGTGAAAGAGATGAGATTATACCATTAGGAAAAAATTAGGCATTTCCAGAATGAGTCTTACTATCAGTAGGTTTGTTATACGAATAAGTTGTTGCTAGAGTAGGGCCTCTGGGAGAACAGGGCCTTTCAAGAATCAGGTATTTTGCGAACAAGTCCTTTTTTTAGGTGTAGGGTGTTTTGTAAATAGGATATTTATCGACGAAGTCCAGGAATTGAACCCATCGAAAAGGAAATATGCAAAAAATTCTATTACAAATATGTTTTGATTACATTACATTTCCAGATCAAAAGAATAATCAAATTGCTTAGTTTTGACGAAAACGTAATATTTTGGCCATTAAAACAACTTTTTTACCTTGTTACGTTTCCAAGCTCAGAACAGAAACTTATGGAAAGCTATTACGACTTGTCGAACTTAAATTGAATAAGTAAATAAAAGTACTATGCCTAAATTACATTATTAGTCATTACTTTTTTCTAAAACGTGCTGTTTATAGCAAAGTCACTGGACATATTACGTGAATGAACTAATGAACGAGCGAACGAGGGAATGAAAGTGGGATTGGAACGAATGAATGAATGAAAAAAATATACAAAAGCATACCCAGCTTCAAGCCTCAACACTGTTCTTGACAACAGCCTCGTAGACAATTAAATTTCTAACTGGGACACAGTTATTGAACAGATAGGTTGTCCAGTGGGCACACAGTCAAATTAAATACAGTAGGCTCACTCCAGCTTTCATACTCGTTTTCACAGACATATGAGACATATTATTATTTTAAATCAGCTAGGTACCCAAAAGCTGAAGATCTGTTTGAGCGAAAAATAAAAAACGTTTTACTAACAATAAAGTATAGCCGTTAGTTCAGTAGCAGTAATTAGTTCAATTAAGTAAGTGCCACTCAAGGAGCTCTCCCAAACTGTATGCTAGCATTTGACTATCTAACCAAGTGTTAGCTGACAATACGGTCAAGACTGTCTACTGTGTTCATTACACTGTGACTCCAGCAAAGCCGAGTTTCTTATTAATGGACATTCGCTTAATACGGCTGCGGTCTTTTTGTGAACTTTGATGGGGATATTATTTAGGAAACTACATTAGTATAATAGTAAGAAGAAGAACATGTAGGTTAGCGAATGTTAAATAAAGATGTAGATACAGATAAAAAAAAATACAAATACAAATAATAAAGATGTATGCTCAATCATTTTTAATGAGTTAAATAAAAATTAAAGACTAGATTAATAATTCATAAATTCCTTTGTAAAGGTGCATCCGATTCAAACTATCAGGGCTAGAAAAAGTAAAGTTAAATTTCGAAGACTATCAAACCGATTCTTCGGTACACCAACATCCAAAAGACGCTTCATTTTAACCTATCATACTTTTTCACAAACAATATTCCTCTGTATCTCATCCAATGAATAATGTATTGCGGTAAAGCGATGGGAAAACACGTCGTACGCTATGCAACACCATTAACCCTACCCCATGGAATCTCTAAACATGCGGAGTGAAACCCTTAAACATGTGAAGTGTTATGGCCGCTTTCCCTAACGTGTAATAGCGGAGAGAATAGATAAAATTGCGGTGTTTGTATACTGTTAGCGGTAGGAAGAAGTAGCCATTGAGAAGCTGTATACTCGTTCACATTTAAGGGAGGTCGCTCACGGCTACTCCTGGAACGTTTGTTGGCTTTGACAGTAGATTAAAACTATTGTTGTCTCTATCTGACACTAAACAAATGACAAGGATGGCAATATAATTAATCTGTAGTCAAAGTTGACTGACGTTTCAGAAACCGGCAGTTAGTGATACAGTTGGAAAAGGGCCACGATAAAGTCGCGATGCAGCAATGCTACTTTTGCGCTAGTTGACGGGCCTATTCCGAAACGCAGGTAGAGTCAACGGAGTTTCCTTTTCCTGGCCGAGATTTAATCTCGGATCAGCGTATGGAAAAGAAACATCCTTTTTGAAGCTCAAACCATAATCGATTGCTCCTTAATTTTTAATTTTTTTGTGGTGGAGGAAAGGACCTAATCCTCTTCACGAAAGTGGGAGCCTTTACCCAGCTCTGGGACAACATTGAACATACTAAATAATTATTATTAACAATAATTAATCATATTATATTTTAAGGTAACATGTTTCATGGTTTTCATTGTTAATTAAGTGTTTGACATATTTTTTATTTTTTACTTATTTTTTAGCATTTATTATTATAGCGGTAATAATATACATCATTTGTAAAAATGTCAACTTTCTGATTATCACGGTTCATGAGATACAGCCTCGTGACACACAGGCAGACAGACGGACGGACAGCGGATTCTTAGTAATACGATCTAATTTTACCCTTTGGGTATGGATCCCTAAAACGCGGCTTCCCATATTATCTCTTGCCTGAAATAGATTGATTTATTTCATTTGACAGTGTAAGTAAGAACACGAACCAACCCTCATCTAACTTAATTCCTACAAACTAACTTAATCTCTAGACTACGTCTCGAGCCCTAGTGTCTAAAACTAGAACTAATTAATACCGCCAACCTCTAGCTTAGTTACCCCTATTCATACCTAACAAATTATAACAACCCTCACGTACTTATATAGTTTCTTAACCCTAAGCCTAGGTTCCAAGTGTCAACTGAAACTAAGTAGGCATTAAGTTAATCTGACTTCAAGTTAATTAAGTTTTTGGGAAGAATCCGCGTTCGCTTCAAACTAGGCCAATAGACGCATAATAATTCACCATGACTCATAATATATTATACCTACTTATATACATTACCCAACTGCATACAAAAGTGAAAAGAGTGATAAGGTCAAGGCTATCAAAAGTTAAATAAAACTTAAGATTGATGTAACTATTTTATACAAAAATAAACAAGATGCAAAAAAAATAAAAAACAACAGCCAAGTGCGAGTCGGACTCGTGCATGAAGGGTTCTGTGCAATTATCTATAAAGCCGGCAAAAAAAACTCGTTTGTTGTGTGGGAGACCCCGTAAATATTAATTTTATTCTGTTTTAGTATATAGGTAATTGTTGTTATAGCGACAACAGAAATAAATGTGAAAATTTCAATTGTTTAGCTATCACGGTTCATGAGATAAAGCCTGGTGACAGACGGACAGACAGATAGACAAACGGACAGCGAAGTCTTAGTAATAAGGTTCAATTTACGGGTACAGAAAAG
Organism: Hylaea fasciaria; assembly: GCA_905147375.1. Taxonomy (NCBI): domain Eukaryota; kingdom Metazoa; phylum Arthropoda; class Insecta; order Lepidoptera; family Geometridae; genus Hylaea; species Hylaea fasciaria. Next base: position 11,475,539 of record LR990197.1, read on the forward strand.
TACCTAGCACTTCTCGTGCTTTTACCAAATCGATTTCTCATCCATACTTGACTGAAGGCACTACCATTGTAAACAACTTCGCGCCGACCGTTCTTAGCCAAATTACTTTCCGAGCGATCATTATCAAACTTCGCGATTCAAAAGAAAATATCGGAAATTCGCGAACGCCAATGATTCGTGACCGAAACCTCTTCAAGTTCGGAATTACTTCATTTTCGGAATCGTCCCACACGAGTCAGCTCTGAAGTTGAAGTTTCAACTTTGTCCGCAGTTCAGTGGAAGCAGTGTTCTAAGTTAGAACTTCTAACTTCGTATTGTTGATTGACTTGTGACATTAATACTATAATGACACATACAAGTATATAATGACGTTTGTTGGTAAGCTTGAGAATGGTTGTGCCAATTTGGTATTTTTTATTGTTTGCGTTAAAGTCGGAATAAAATTGCAAGAATTCCATTGAAAATGTTTTCGGGAAAAGTGAAAGTTTAATTTAAACATATTTATTGCCTCAAAACTGTTTTTCTTTTACATAAGTTAGGTAGGTAGTACATGCCCTATGATATCTTTTGATCTAACTAAAACATCTAAAAATATCTAGATTAGTACTTAATACCACATTGCCAATACAAATTATCATTTTTATCGAGGGTCTATTCGAACTAAAATCCATCAAATTACCTATCCTCTTCTGAACCCATACCCTACGAATTGCTTTACTTTCAACAACTTACCTTGTGTAAGTGTTCCGTAGAGCTAACGCTCGCACTTTCAAAAGTTTTAAACTTGCATTCTACGGTTGAATTATCGCGTAATATAAAACTATTGGATTCATTGCGCTGCGCCATGGTTTTTATTGGCGCTTGTAAAACTGTTCGAAAGTTGTTCGGGGGAGTTTTCGATATATTGACGGGTTTTGTAGAGTGAATTCGTAGCGTGCATTTCGCAGAAATGGGTAACGGTCCTAAATCGACAAACGATCTATATCTACCTCTATAGGTACCTACATTAAAAATTAAATACTGTTCGGTGGGTACTAGATTGGCGACCACGGACTAGAAGACGCAGTGTAGGCAGGCCTCCCACTAGATGGGCCGACGACATCAAAAGAGTCGCAGGCAACCGGTGGATGCAAGTGGCAAATTGTCGTTCGGTGTGGCGGTCTAAGGGTGAGGCCTATGTTCAGCAGTGGACGTCTTCAGGCTGATGATGATGATGATGGGTAGTATTTCACATGAGAATAGCTGGACCGATTTGGATTTTAAGGAAAGAATAATTCGAAAAGTTGCGCGGAAAATGGGATATACGGAAATAACTGAAAACTATTTTTCAATGGAATTTTTGTATGAACTCAAGATCTGACTTGGAGCGACAATGCTATTTACTATGACGCTAGAGGCTGGCGCCATCTCTTTGAGCAAACAACCCTGATGGCAAAGGATGACGCAGTAGACGGTGAGCCATGCATCTCTAGAAGACACATACCTACTGACGTTTGGGTCACTTCCATCCCACACTACCTCAAATAATAAGTTTTTACCCGTCTGAGCGCTTTAGAGCTAGGAATTTAATATGCCTCAAGCATTTAGCTTGAAGTATTTGCTGCAAAGAAAATTGCAAACATGAGACATTTCTCAGAGCGTCTCAGATAAACGGAGTTTCATTGAAAGAAGATAGGGTCTGCATATTCTGGTGGAAAATGCAAAGGGGAAGGACTTGCAGGTAAAAAGTGAGGGATGATTATTGTCCTAAAATTTATATTACTCATTCACTTGTTTATAAAATGTAAGGTCACAAACACATTTATTTTATTTATTCCACACACGTCGAGATAAAGCATGAATAAGTGAATAGTTAGAATAACTAATCCAAACAAACATCGACCTAAATACGTTAAATATAAATTAATCTAAATAATTTTTAGGGACAAATGTTGCTTTGCCGTAACAAAATATGCTAATAAATTCCTAGAGGAAGGAACTAAGTACGTAACATACGAAACATAGTCGAAATTTACGACCGAAACGAGTAAACCGCGTTAAAACATTATAGCATCGAATATTTATGGACTGTCGCAGTTGAGAAGCGCCACGGTGTTACTAATAGAACTAAGAGAAAATATTTTTGAACTAGGATACATTGACAGAGAGCCACACCTGTGGTGTTGGCGATGAGCCTATTGGAAAGTTTTAGGTTCGACACCAGCGCAGTGTAAATATTTGTATGAACTACAGAAATTTGCTCTGGATCACGGTTTGAATCAAGATCCTCGAAGTTACTGATTTCCTCGACATGGAAAATCCATGGCGATTCTGCGATCGCGACACAATATAAGTGTCATAATTTGATTTACACTGCAATGGTTATTTACTACCATACGCTGTTCAAACACCCCGTGCGTCGTGTTGTTCCAAGTTTGAGACAATATTTACGCCCCACACATCGAAAACTATAAATAATACGAGAGCATAAACACTAGAGTTCGATATTGATAATAAAAATTCCTTCCCTATCGTAGAAGAAAGGAATTCTCAGCTCATAACGTGGGTTCCGGATAGTTTTAGAGTTGTGGTTGTTTTGAGTGAGGTCATTTACTTTTTACACTTGTCCCAGACGCAAGAAGTAAATATTAAAAGCGGAATAAAAACAATGTACGCAATAAAAAAAAAAAATCTTTACCATTGAGCAAAATGAGCAAAGATCCTCAGTATCTTACTAATAATAATTATTATTACTAGTAAGGCAAAATTAAATATAATGGCCGATAAAATTTGCTTTTACCTCTCCTGCCTTAGGTAAATCAAGTCGAATTAATGTTGGCTACTATACTTATTTGACTATTGCGGTTTGGCAAGCGTTTTAATAAGGTAGTTATTTGTTGGTCGGTTAATGTCGTGCCAATTTCTACTATAAACGTTTGTTAGACCACTCAAAAAAGGCATCTGACCGTATTCGAAAGCACACGACTTAAACTAACCGCTACCTCTCCACCCGAACTGAAACCTTACAATAAGACAAATTCTTCCAAGCGCGTTCAGTAGAATTATGTTTTAGTTTTGGTTCTGTGACTTTGAGATATTGCGGATTACGGCACAATAGATGCCGGTGGTGCTGTTGTCGCCATTTCCTGCTGCTTCCTTTCTATTGAAGATTTAGAGCGAAAGTGCATCCATTCAATACCTTTTCTCTGCGACTCCTGGCAAACGGTTCATTGTTCTAAAAATAAGTTTGTTAAACAGATCTATTGTTATTTATGTATTTATTATTGAAACGTTTGCTGTAGTGGCTGAGCAATTGGACTGCTGCGCTTGGTGTCTCGGGTTCGATTCCCACCCGGAACAAATATGTGTGTGATTCACAGATATTTGTTTCTGGTCTGCTTGTTATGTTTAATATTTATGTAAAATTAATTATAATATATCTGTAAACGGTACCTACGATACAGGAAAAATCCTAGTGTTATCCTACGATAAAAAAAGATCTGATACATTAACTAGAAGTGCTTTAATTATAACTGAAGTTTCGTTTCAATCAAAATCGATCAAAATTGATAATTTTAATTTTATTGAAAAACCTTGTTTTTTAGGTACTACAAGAAGATCGGGACCGTACACAGAAAAAAAAAACACGGATCATAACCATATTATTGTCATCGTCATATTAGTGCTCTATCACCGCGGTCTGGTGCTCGTACGTTTATTCATTTACCAATGTGTAGAATACGTAATTTTAATTAAACCCTACCGGGTTGATTTTAATGTATTGACAATAATAATTTGTCACTAAATTGCCATTATGAGCCCAAAGTGCTAAAATAAAATGTCTATGGTTACAAATATCAGAATTCGCATCCAAACAAACATACCTACCTAATAGATTTGTACACCTACATAAATCTTTCGCCATAAATTAATTGGCTCTAAATTGAACCAATGAAGTTAAATGCCGTTATCAGTGAAATACCATCTTGAAGGGCCAAGTCTTTTATCAGATCCAATCTCTCTAACTCCATCTGAAATGGTTACATTGAACTGCGAGCCTCCATTGTTCACGGCTCTATGTTACCAATTTACAAGTAGAATAGTTTTTTTATTTTATTTATTGTGTTTTTTTTCATTGAAAAAAAAACAGACATACATAAAAAAATTAAATTTGAATAAATTTGTAAAATGTATTATTTTCTCGTAATATGTGTTGAATTATATTTTCAGTACCTTAAAAAATGTTATAGAAAATTCACATTATGTTTCCCATAAAATCGCAAACAAACAGTAACACAGCTAGTTAAAAAAATATTTTCATAAATTTACGTAACTTTTCACCAAATCTCAAAGTCGTAGATATGCTTTGGAGAAGTCTTTATACACAGAAATGAAGATTTTCTTCCCTCAGTTCCCTATTCCGACTGTAAATTCACTTAGCCAAGCAATAAATTAATTTTTATTCCGCAATAAATCCAGAGATAACATAACCGTGAAAATGTTATTTTATAGTCCGCAAAGATATTGTTTTTGAGGGTGCTAAAGTTGGGGTAACTCGGGGTAGGAGCGTTTAATAGGGCCCCTACAAAAACATAAAGGGGCCTCAGATAGCACTGTCAATTTTCTTGATTTAGCCCCGAACTGCTAGCTTTGTTAATCGGGTTTGTGTCTTTGCTGAGTTATTGTTTTGGATTTTGTATAATTTATCATTTTCTTGTGGAATTCACTAACATTCTGGTTGTGGATTTCGAATCTATATTGATTTATAGGTGAGTAAAAATTGTTTTCCAAGGGGTTTATCGTATTGAACTGCTGCTACTTCCAGTTGTGGTTTAACTATACAAAACACAGTTATTTTGCTAACAATAAAGTAGACATCTAAGATTAATTAGATTATTATTCAGATATATTATTATGATATTTATTATTCAGCGATCTTGATATTTTTATATGTCCTTTGGTGACATTTACGCATGTTGCCCTTCACTGTATTAGTTCATAGTATATTTAATTACATTGTCGCATTGGATATATCTGTTAAGGCACTGTAAATTGGAATGAATAAATAAATAAATAAATAAATAAATAAATAAATTATTCTCGTTCTCGTTGTAGTCTCTTCAACCATTCTCAGCCCGTTGTATGTGTAACTAATTTTATAAGATAAACAAAAGACGATGCAACATACAACCACAGCCTAATAAATGGTAAACAACGCGTCGCAACCCTCAAGTACTCCTAAAATACAGCAAAGCACTAAGAATCTGCACCTTTTCTAAATCACAACTAGCCTTACACAACCCCCGTTTACAAAGTTGCTGCATTGAAAATATAATAAACACCACAAAGCGAAGGTAGCGGGGCGAACAAAGCGAAGCGCCGGCCGGGGGACAAAGAAAACTTTGCCGTGTTGTTTCCACGATTTCACTAATTGATTGTGGAAAATTCTGGTTGAGCACTTGAGTTTAGCATAGTAGACGACACAGCTTTCAAGGGTCTTAATTATACATTTAATTAATGTCAGTTTTTGTTAGCAATATACTTTTTTACGGGGGTGTCACGCTTGCTGGAAAAATATGTAGTGCTTTTAAAAACTTTAGTTTTCTGAATCTTGCGCTGCACAGCATTCTGACTATATTGTCATTCAAACTGGACCATAATATAGATTCAGATTGGCAGTTGAATCTCGTTCCAATGCGGCTATTTCTAGAAAACCACTATTAGTAAGAGACGCCGTGTTCGTTTGAAAAGCTTAGAAGGAATCATGCAATGCTAGACCCTAGTTCGTCCACACCCGGATAGGGTGCGTAAGTTCATTTCGCAGTTTAAGGGTGTTACTGTGGTTTATTTTATTGCCCACTAGGGTTAAGGTTGTCATTTACGAGGTTTTTCTCTGTTACTGTCTTCTTTATTGTACAGTCTGTTCTAGAGGTAGTTTATCTCTTACCCTATCTTTAAGATTGAATCTTAGAATTGTCAAACGCATAAAGCTTTCAAACTTTTTTCACTATCTATATAATTATAGTGGTGAGTTATCATATTTTTCATTTACACCACTGATCTTTGATGCTCCATTACCTACTTCTCCATAGCCCAAGATTGACTGGAAGAGATCGTTTTTAGCGATAGTTCACCTACTGCAGTTTAGACTGTAGTGTTGAACTTAGGGCCGTATTAATAAATTAACCTCAATATCGCTACCGAGTGCGCTATCAGCTGATCCACACTCAAAACATAATCTAAATCTTAAAATCGTTACTATTTAATAAATAGATATTGAGATGTAGCACTGGCTATTAGATACTGTCTTGTACGCGTCAATTGTGTCATAATCGGATAGCACTTAACCGTTGAGTGTCATTTATTAATTTGCCAGATATCATGTAAGTTTCTGTTCCTAATCTATAAATAGAACGAAAGAGCAAGTGCACACTGAAGTTAGCTCTCAGAGCTAAGTTTGATTTATTAGTATGGGCCAGTCTTATTTTATTTTTATTTTGCATAATAAAGCCATTTTCTATTCTATTCTATGTCATAGTGTCCTCTTGACTACCAACTTCTGTTGTATAAATCTCTTGATGCCGGTTGCCAACTGAGGTACTACGAAGGTAGGATCGATCGGGACACGTTTTCAAAACTGTGACTGGTTGGGCTTGTGACCGAGCGGTACCAGCCTGCCTGCCTCAACTGTCAGAGTTTGTCAGGTTAGATTGTTTACCACGAACACACACGAACATCTTCGAACACACAGCTGAGCTTCTTTACACTTCGCGATATAATTTTGTTGTCATTTGTAAAAGAAACAAAGACAAATCAGTATCACTACATAGTATAAAACAAAGTTGCTTTCTCTGTCCCTATATCCCTATGTATGCTTAAATCTTTAAAATTACGCAACGGATTTTGATGCAGTTTTTTAAAATAGATAGAGTGATTGAAGAGGAAGGTTTATATGTATAAAAACGTAGTGATTGATACCTGTGCGAAGCCGGAGCGGGCTGCTAGTATAATATATATATATATATACAAAATATACGTAGCTAATATTATTATCTTTCTTACGTCAAACGGCAGCCCAACGAATTGATCGATGTATATCGAATAACGTAGCGGGTATCTTCTGGTACCAAAGCTTGTTACGCCACCCAAGGGCGGCTGATATGGCGTTGCGATTGCTATCAATCGATAACTACCGGTTTATTTTACTGCCTGAATGATGGAAACGCTGACATTTTGTATGATTTGGCTTTTAGCGAAAACTTAGTCCTTCGACATTTTGCGTGTCTGACTTTATGCGTATATTTATATGGTCACCCATCCAAGTATGTAGGACCACAGGAATCGTTGTTTAACATTGGCGATTGATTAACTCTAGTTGTACGTACCACCGAAGTTATTACATTAAAATAGCATGCTAAAAATATATGGTAGTTATCTAGTAATATCTAGTACAGTACAGGCTCACTACGATAGCCCATCAGATAGAAGAAATCCAATAGAAAAGAAATTACCCCCGCATTCTTTCTCGCAAAGATGTTACCAGCTCCGATGTTGCTGAAATATTGATGACGTAATAAGAAAAAGTGTGTTACCGAGCGACAGAGCGAATTGATGTGTGAAAATTTAACAAGGGAATTCGCTCCGCCAATATCCACCGTCATGAGTTAAATAAAAATCTGTAAAATAAAATATCACTTCGATATAAATAATTGATAGTCAACCGCGATGCGGTAGATTTTTCCTTTTTTTAAAATATGCCTGCTTCGCACGATTCGTGCATTCATCCAGTGACAGTTTGTGTCGAAATACAAATCTTGTGTTTACGTTATTTTTATTGCTGTATTGTTTATCTTGAGATGTTTTATGACACGTAAAATAAATTACCGAAACGTATTATTATCTTTTTTTACGAGGGTGGGTTCCTAATATTGTCACCCCCGAAGTTTATTTAAGGGGCGCATAGACAGTATAATGTGTTGAATTGACGTTTTTATTGCGCTGAGAAGATACAGAAGTGATATGATTTTTATTACTGTTCTTGGAATTGATATAGCGCGCGATAAAGGACGAGTATTACTGTAAAACCCGAATAAACCGAACCAACTACAAAATACAGCTGATACTACACGTTCAATCTGACATTCATGCGTTGCTGACGCAACTGTGACAAAACTACAGAAGGCTTACGTATTTGTCAGTTGTTGTGTATTTGGAAATTCCACAGGAACGTCACACCAGCTATAAAGCTGCTTTTAGCAAAGAAGATCTCAGTCGATTTGTCTTCACCGCAAAAGTGTCACAGGCTACATTTTTTTCTATTAGATCACTAAGAAACTTCGTAGATAGTCAAATTTCAGAAATATTAGGTACAGCTTGCTATATTTGGTTTGATGTATGATCGAACGTGTAACGTCTGCCTTTTAGCGAGAAAAGTTTGATACACAATTGCCCATAATTTTCACTGTATTATTTCCTTTGCCATTCCTTCGCCCGAGCCAGATAATTCAATTTTGTCGACCTTTACGTGTTAGACGCGCTAGGCAATAATAACCGACTATAATCATTAAATACCATATTTTTCTTTCATTTCCCGGGTAAGCCTTGGTCTTCTTCCCCCCATAATAGGGGTTAATGAAACCCCTTATTTTTTACGGCTACACATTAGCCATTACGGCTATGGCCATTAGATTACTGTCATTACCATCTTTCAGTCGATAAAGACGGTCACAAAAATAAAGTGGCTATTTTGATGATGTCGTCATTTAGGATTTGATTTGTGAGATCGGAACGTAAGAACGGACGGGCGTTGAGTTCTGAAACGAATTGAATCAAGATTTTCTTTGTGTGTATTATTAGTTCTGATTTCAGAGATTACTCTAATAACAAAGCTTTTTCAGAAGATATAAAAGAAGTTATCTATGTTGTCAAACAATATTGTTGCATAGATACAGATTGATAACCGTTTGGTTGAATATGAGTTGAATTTTTCACGGAAAAAATGTTATTGAAAAAGCATTGAGTCTGTTTTCTTCTCTTTTTTTTAAACGTAATACCACACTAGGATGGCTCCTGTATCGTGGGTACCATTAAATTTAATTGGCAATTAATTGGGTACTTAAATTGGCATTTCAAATAAAATTCCAGACAGATCACTAAGCATGAAGATATGCGTGAACAAACAAAATAAAAAACTCGATTTAAGAACTACATAGCTACAGTTAAAAATAAACAACCCATTAATCATAATACTCTCTAATGTTTTTTTTGCCACCCGAAACTCGAAACAAAGATTTGGTGTCATCGCAAAAAATCTCCTCAATACTTACCACAAGCTCTCAACTCCCACTGGGACTCCAAGTCTGTAATCGATGTAGCAGGGTCTAATTATTTCCGCTTTGCACATCTGTTTAGAACATTTCGTGGGCCACCGACATAGACTACTAGTCTGGGCTTAGAGATGTTCCGAGCCGATAGCCGAATGCCGAAAAATCTTCATCGTAGTTTCAAAAGTTGCAACTTATAAACGGCTTTGTACCGAAACTTGGCAATATTCACCGCGTCATTGGAGGCTGTCTTGTACTTCGACCGAGTTATGGAGGACAGGAGAGAAAACGTAAAATGGGCTGACTGTCCGTCTGTCACCAGGCTGTATCTCATGAATCGTGATAGTTAGATAGATGAAATTTGCACAAAATGATGTATTTCTTTCGCAGCTATAACAATATATACAAAAAAATAAACAGTATAAAATAAATACTTTAGGGGGAACCCATACAACAAACGTGATTTTTGTGCAGTTTTCATAGATAATAGTACGGAACCATTCGTGTGCAAGACCAACTATCTAAACTGCAAAGTGTTGCTGCACAAGTAGGCCTTATGAAACTACTAAAGTTGGAAATAAATTAATTTGTTTTCTTTTATGATTTTATTAATTTGTTTATTAGATTGAAGTGTTTGACTTGTAAAAGTGCGATTTTATTGCCTATTTACAATTAATGATTTGACTTTGACTTTGACTTTGAAGCCAAATGACAATACCAATTTCGGCTGCACCTCAGTATTATCCGAAACTGCTGCCCCTACTCTGCGCATCACTATCCACCGCTCGCCAGTTAAAAGTTTACAGCTTTAAAGTTCATGTTCAGCCGGTAATGGATGTTTAAGCTGCCACGAAAACCAATAACTGTTATTGACTTGCAGAAAACGGGTGGTAGTGCAACCAATCTGTTGGAATTGATTTCATTTTAACTCCCCGAAGATTGATTAGCGTTATATCTTGAGGGGTCGTGGAGGAACTACGCAAATGTTAGTGAAACTAAGTAATGGAACTTAACAATGAATGGATGATCCTTTTGAAACCACTTTGAGAAAACTCGAGCAATTCGTTCAGATGATGGTGATAGCAAAATCTGTCCAAGGTCATTGAGAGCGCAAGAATCAAAAATATATAACTAGAAACTAAAGTCAAGTAGAATTTAGATTTCAACTTACAGGTGAGCTGAATTTAATGTACAAATTTTCTATAATAATATGTAGACATTAATTATTATTGTGTGAAGTTGCAAGTATGAATCCCACACCGGCCAAATATTTATGTGAACCGCAAAATTTGCTCTGAATCTCGGTATTTATGGAACCATAGTTATCTTAAATACTAATTTCGAAGATATACGGAATCCTAGATTTAAAGAAGATAAGCAAGTAGAAATTCTTAATAATTCTCAATAATTATCATTCCACTTCACTTCACAGATAAAACTCAAGACATAACAAAACACAAAACAATAGAATAGTCGCTCTCAACACAAGCATCAATTGCGTAGTCAATGAAAATACCAGACGATATGTTTGAAGTAACCTTTTGTTCTTATTCTAACAATGATCCAGCTTTAATTACTTAAACAGTCCATAAGTTAAATCTGAAAGCTGTTTGCTGTGCACAGGAATATCACACAGTACGTAATCTTCTGTGGGATTTGAATACTGCAACACGATACGACATCACACACCTCATAATATAGGGTTTTTTTTGTAACCCCACACTAGGATTGCTCCTGTATCGTGGGTACCGCTTACAGACATATAATTTCACATACACATCACACCCAGACCAGAAACAAATATTTATGGATCGCACAAATATTTGTTCCAAGCGGGAATCGAACTCGCGACTCCTAGCGCAGCAGTCCAATTGCTAAGCCACTACACCAAACGAGCCGTCAAAGGGTGACATTCAGTTTGGCACATATTTTTTTCTGTTTGCTTTAGATATATACTAGTGAAAAACCAGGGCGGGTCACTAGTATCAACATAAAACACAATCTCTCCTGCATTAAAACTTGGGTAACACTTCATTTATTTCAAATTATACTGAATTCATTATTTGTGATATTAGTAAAGACGGTTGTTGTTACAAATACGATTTTAGGGCAAAAACTTCCTTAACAATAATATTAAGAATCATGACCGAAACCATCGCAGATCAACGTGTGTGAAACAGATTACTCTTTCAAAGTTTTCTCTGTATGTGATCATTGCTCTTTGTTTCCCTTTCAAACCATTCCAACCTTTATCCTCTTTGGTTTAAAGTTTAAAATGGCGCAATGTTTCAGGTAACCGACTCTGTATTTTTATTGGGAGCCGAAGCTATTGATCTATTTGTAGCAAACATTGTAGGAGATGTAATTAAAGACGCCATGTTTGGTATTCCGTTGAAGCGGTTGTTTGGTGTGGATGCATTTTAAACAGTCAAAGTTCAAGGAAAGAGTTAACGAGCGCTTGTGTCTGTTTTATTTGTAAAAATGTGACGGTTTTGGTAGAATATGAGGGATAGTGAAGCACATGTAGACCGTAGAGTTATAAATTTAGATAAGTTAAAAAAATAATGCAGCATTTTTGAAGGTAGAATTTCTGAAACTATAAATGTGGAATGTCAGTGAACTTGATGAAAGTGTAGAGATGTAATACTTGCTGTTACACTAGGTACATGCATTTGTTTCAGGTAACATTTAAATTCCATAAGAAAATCTTTCGAGTTTTCGACTTTGGAATAGCATTAAACCCAAAATAGTGTACGTGAGTACCAACCTCTTTAATTTGATGATATTTTTTTAGTGAATAGTAATCATGTCTTACCGCTATCACACATATTGTCAAATGAATATAAACAATGCGGTTGCATAAAACTTGTTTGGCAAAAGCAATACAATAAATCTTTACACTGTACTCTTGAAATTACAGAACTTACTTAAACTTCCCTAACTGCACACGTTTCAACAAATTGTTGAAATTCCTACCATTTCCACTATATTCGCATGCACATGGACAAACAGCCATGCTATAAACGTCACCTAAATAAAATGCAACCTAGTGCTACATTAAAGCGGTTCAAATATGGTTTATTTTGCAATGAATGGAAATTGTAACTGCTGTACCTACTGTTTTGACAAAGACATGTCACGCTTGATTGGAATGTTATGCTTCGCGGCCAGAGTATGAGTTACCCTGTCATTATTGGACATTCAGTTTCGGTATTTTTGATTGGACTGTCACGCAATCCAAGACATAATAAAATTTCTGAATCTGAAATGTAACGTAAAAGTTTCCGTTCGACTCCAGATTTCCGGTTCGCCAGAAACCAGTGGAGTTCACAACTCGCAGGTCACGTTCGCAGAACTTATATTTATTTGCGTTGCCGTTGGTTCAATCTGGAAGATTTTAGGTAGGAACATTTACAGTTGCACTTATGCCGCCGCTACTTCTGTTGAATCAGGCTAGTTTTGGTCAATATCTTCACATCGCAGATATTGATCAAATACCATTGAGATAATTAATGTTTTTTTTCTTTTTAAATTGGGGTGTACAGACTACGTAATAGTTATAAATGGTGATTGAAATGTCTCAAAGTTACGTACACTAAAATAATGATCGGTAATTTATGTACAATTGTACATTAGTAAAATCAAAGCACAACCTCGGTATTCTATTACCAGAAACATTATTCTAGTAACGATACCTACATTGAATTAAATATTTTATTCAACAAACAAAAACATAAACACAAAATAAAATCTAAATACTAAAACTAAGTAAACCTAATCTGATAACCCGCTACCAATAGGCAACGTTCCCAAAATGCTGGCTGCATTGCCACGTAGTGTATGCTTAAATTAATTGATTGATAGCAAGTTGTTCTATGCATGTACTTAGGTATCATTTTACATAGGTACTTCACATAAAATATACCCAAATACAATACAGAAATGCATGCAACTAACAACTACATACAACAGTTGGTCCACCAGCAGACCATTACAGTCATAGGCAACCCAAGTGTATTTTAAACCACTAAATTCAATTTACCGCCACATTTGCATTTTGCCAAAACAAGTGTTCGCAAATAGCTTAAAATCGAGTCGGCAGCTTTCGCAAGCAACACACCGCCCGAAATGTTTTATTCAAAACGAATTTATGCTATTGGTATTCCAAAGACTTTAAGCTTAAGCCCCATTTATTCAAAAGGCATCTAGAACGAGTAATTGGACGCCACTGAGCTGAGATGCGGTTAAAAATCCTCGACCAAATTAAATGTCGCGGCATTATTTGCAAATAAATTGCTTTACTGAAAAGCTACCAATTCGGGTCTCCATTTTCTAATTCAAATAAGGGTGACCTTGTGGTGTAAGAAACGGTGCTTCCTGATTTAGGGCAGTTTGCACCAAACCACCAAATCTAGAAGGAAATCAATTTAAAATTCGCTTATAGCTGAACGTAGCGCATCTTGCGCGATGTTCCTTTAGTATAAAATGCGATTTAAGCAAACATCAAAATGTATCTAGTGATTTTGTTGCCAAGTTACTATGAATCTTAATTTTGTTAATTCAAACATCAGATCACAATGACAATTCTCCTTTGAAAAGTAACTTAACCCAAAAAGGAAAAGGATAGTGAAACGCTTTGATGTGAACTATTGGTTTGTTTCTCCAATTCCATTTGAGTAACAATCTATCTCAGTGGAATTTGTCGGGAGCTCTGTTTAATTCGGGATCGGATGTCGTAGACGTACAGCGGATCTGTTATTGATCTCTTCCTAGTAAAGTATCGCTTGCTGATTTTTCGGTGGAAGAATGAAGAATGTCGATGGAAAGTTTTGTGCTGTTGACTTTTGAGATGCACTATATCAATGTATCAGTTGAAATTAATCTTACGAGTATTATTCAGTAAATAGACAAGTATCTACTTAAAAATAAATGTTTTGTGTAATTGTACAGTACCTACAGGTAAGATAGATAGATAACTCCTTTTTAATATACTGACACCAAAATGTACAGAACACTGGAAGGTCAATGTACAATGGGCGGTCTTATTGCTTAAAGTGATCTCTACCAGACAAACTTTGGATGGCAAGATATAAGAGCAGGAATAGGGTTGGGTCAGTTGACAGCATTGTCAAGTTATGAATACATACATACTAATAATGACACAAATAAGGGTTTTATAACATACATACTAATAGTATAGGTACGACGATATATTATTATAAATACAATGTACCTGTTAATTAGTATTTAAACGGGTCTAATTCGCGCACAAACTAATATCAAAATATATAATTTTGACATACCTCGACGTTTTAAATACTAATTAACATGTATTCAGTTCGCGAAAGTTTAAGAACTTCTATTACAATGTACCTAATATTAAATAAAATACATAATATAATAACAAAATAAACAGTACAACTAAAGATTCTAGCAGTGGGTAGATAGGTAGTGCATAGGTAGCAATAGTTGTTTGGTTCTAATTTAGAGGGTAATACCTATTCAATATATTTATTGTGTTCTAATGTTAGCTATATTTCCTAGATGACTATACCAAAAGCCATGTTTTGGTATCCGTTTGGAATACAAAATAAATTATGATTAATAAGAACTACCATTGGTATTAGAATGTGATATTCGTTAGGAATAAATCATAATATTATATAGGCAAAATAAATTACACCAAATCAAAAAAAATTCTTTGAATCCTTGTTTCAATAATGATTAGAGTGGAATTCTAAGTCAAGCGGTGAGTCTTCCGCTAATAATTGCACAAACAGCAAAATAATAAAAATAGTAACTCATTACACGATAATAAATGATCGTTCAAGACAACAAGAACCGATAATCGGCAATCTCTGCTCCCGATCCAGGCTTATTCAGTACGTCCACATATCAAAAGATAAATTAAAAACCATTTTTCACGTAATTCCCTATCGGGCGTGCGGCTGGAGTAATCTATACAAATTGGATCGCCACTGAGCCGTTGGAGGGGGTCGCTGCGTTATTGTATTTATCACACATATGGGAAATTAATAATTGCTCAGAGCTGGGCGTTGTGGTTTTTATTTTTTTAATGTTGTAAAAAGTTTTTATTTTTCTAAAACATATATTTATGCAGATATATTTTTAAAATGTATAATAATAATTCGGTAACTAAAATTAAAATTGATCGTGAGATATTCATTATTATCCCAATGAGGAGTTCTATAATGCCTACCTTTCTCCTCTATCATCTAAACAGCTGGATATATAAATATAAAAAATATAATTTATGAGTTGATATTGTTTATGGAACATAGTAATTGGAATTTGATAGCCATGCGAAATTTCAACTCTATTGGACAAAACGGTGAATGAGTCATAATATTCTTTCTAGATGTGAATTGAACAAACAACACACCATGTTAAAAAAGTTTTGAAATATACATGGTAACAAAATAGATGTGCGTGCGTATTGTATAAGCCTTTTGATTCAGAGGTAATGATTGAAGAGATACGTTTCTGGAATGTTTCTTTGATGTTATAAAAGGATGGCCCCTTCGTGCGTATTGTTTCAAGATCTGTTAAGACTGTTTGTATGAAAGGATTATGTTTTTGTTCCTATTTGTGAGGAAAAATGTTATGATTGATGTTTGACTGATCCAAACTGTTTGGAAGCAATTGAGTTCGAGAATATTTTCTTCTTGAGCGTAAACGGTGGGTAATTAAATCAAAGAATTAATCAATTCTGCATTGAAAATGATACCTTCTAAAATGCGCGATTAAGACTTTCTATTAGCGCAAAGAAAGTTTAATTCCTAAATTAATTCCTAAAATATCCTCACTTGGTTTCCTGATCATTGACATAATATTATTATATTGTAACCATCGCACATTCTCTCAATATTATCTGACCGAGTTTTATTTTCTCCGTTATGACGTCACCTTCAAGTGTTACAACACAATAAGCTGCAACCGGCACCGCAGTGCGAAAAGCAAACTCGACATTAAAAACACATTTACCTCTGACGTCATTAACCCGCCACAAATTGGAGATCCACTTAATCAAACCGCAAGACTACCCAATAAAACAACAATCATTGGCTAATGAAAGTCGGCGACTTAAGCCCACTCAACTTTTTATGGCTCTCTTTTAAACCTTAACGAGTACATTTTGACAAGTCAATTAATTAGGACCTCCGGGTTCCGTCCGCGAATGTTCGCCATTAATAATTGTAAATTAAATTAATTCTGACCCGGATTAGGAGCATCGATGCTTTTTTAATGATACGCATTTGTTTGGTTTTCGTTTAAATGTTCGTGGGATACGTTTTATCTGAGTTTTCATTCGTTTGAGCAGGCTTAGCAATTATCGTATGGTTCTGACACCACCCACAATAAATGCCTTTCTAAATTTCCTTTGTTGTTTCAAAACATGCTTTCTTTTAAAATAACAAATGAGTCGTTTAAAAGCTTTTTAGTTGTACCTTAACACAGACTAACAAAAATGAATTTTGAATTACGTTATGACTTATGAATTTTTACCTACTCCCAAACGCAAAATAATTATGTTCTACTAATTCTCTAGAACCTCATACCAGGTAAGTACAAGAAATTCGAAACTATAACCTATCTTTTTCATCTGTATAGTTACTGTAAAAGCGCTTTCACATTGGGTGATATCGGTAACGACACAATAACTATGCGATATCGTCACGACATACAGCCGAAATTAATATTGTATCTCCTATCCAAGATTGAAATCGATGTTGGATTGCTGCCTATCGTTCGATCGATTTCCAATCTCCGTGCTTTTATAAACCAATCCACGGATCGGTTATTGGCACGTTTGACCTTAAAAATGGATAGTGATATCAATCCCAGATAGCAAAATTTGCATTGGATTGATTATTAATTTCGGCCGATATAGAATACAGTGTAACTAATCATCGATACCTACTTTTGTTTTCAGGAGTGAGCACTGGAAAAAATCTAGATGGCCATGAGCTCGTGCCCAATAATAGATAAGGGCAGATTGCGATCTGATTCGTAGTAACCCTTAGTAAATTATTTTCAAAGATTGATTTGTTTAAATAATAATATTATAGAAATTTAGCCTAATTAATTTAATATTTATTTTTATTTATATATTTTCCCTCCTGTCAGTGGAGGCAAGTTGCGTGGCGTCATCGGTTGTCCAGCGGCGCCTGCCCTGCCCATGCCTCTCCCGCGATATCGTGACGATATCGTGCAGTTATCGTGTCGTTGCCGTTATCGTCCAATGAAAAAGGTCCCTAGGAAAGGGCCCTATCTCTCAATGTTTTTGAAACATGATATCATTATCCTTTACGTGATATCACAAAGCCATAGTTACTTCTAAGGTACAACGTCTTGGACTATTTCGTAGTAAAGTAAACTTTTTATTATAGCTGTTTTATGGTCTGTCATTAGTTCACTTATTTAGTTTGAGCTCCTATTCACCTAAGACGACATTAAACGATGTGTCTGCTTTGATAACGCGTCTTTGATGAAACCTATCTCCTATTATCAATTTCAAATCGATCAAGTCAACTACAATACCTCTAACAAATTATCTTAATCTGCAGCATGCAGACCATTTATATCCTTTAACAATGTACCCTCATCTTGAAGCCCTCGAGACTGACTCAATCCGATGTGATTTTCGACTTAAGCCCGAAGTTTTTCTTCCATCTAATCGCACAGTAACTAACAGTGGAGTATCTGATAAATGCATCGCATATTGACCTGCTCCCACTACCGTAGTCCTCTCTCACAAAAAGACACTTCAGGTAAAACGCACGAAAAAAGCACGAAATTAATGAGGTTTTATTCCGTACTACCTTGTCTCCACGACTTTGTCCGCGCAGACTACGGAAGCCTAGTCTACAGGGTTGAGAATATCTCTATCCCATCATCAAGAACGCTTCAGTTCTTTAGTTGTCAAAAGGGAGCAAACAGGTAGGACATAAGAAAGAGAGAGAGAGAGAGAGAACGAAAGAAAGAGAGAGAGAGAGCAGACAGCGAGACGAGACAGAGTTTTTTATGATATTAGTAGGATTAAAGTAATCCGATACATTTATACTCCTATAATGTTTTGATGTCTGTCGATATTTTGTATGATAGTCTAAAAATTTACTAAGGAACTGAAACGTGGGAGCCCTTCGTTCATCTTACACAAAGGAATATAAGATAGGATTACACAAAGCATTACAAAACTCATCTTTATAGCTACCACGCCATACGTGCAATTTACTCTGACCCTTTCGAAGCCTTTCAAAAACTTGTTCATCATTCAATCTCGCTCCTTAACTCCGTTGGTAACTGAATTTAACTTGGGTCGGTTCCAGTCTAGAGTAAATAGGTATGGGAAGCTTAAACCAGACGTTATTGTAAATGCAAACGAATAATACGCTTGGAGGCAGAAGAAGTGCCAAAGCTCGTGTCCCTTTCAGAGGATTCTCGCACCAAAGACGATCAGGTAAATTTGCTCTAACCATTAAGCGACTATATCTTGAATTTCCGTCCTACTTCCCCCACTCTAGGTTTATCTACTGTGCCTCTTCTCCGAGGAAAGAGTTTATTACTCCCTCTAACAAAAAGCTCGGCGATCAGTGTGTTTACTAGCGAGTTTAGGATTACGTATTGTGAGGTAAAATCGATTTTGCGTTGTTACAGCCGTGAACGGAAGTGATTACGTTGTAGTTCGGTCGCCGACCAAAATTGTTTTTGGAGGAAAACTAAGTAAAGGTTGCCGCTGAGTCTACAGGATTTTCGGATATTTTTTTCGTCGCCAAATAAGTTGGAATTGAATAAAGTTCTCTGCTCGCAAAATTAAAGAATTTTAGTTAAATTTTTTTATCAGGTACCTACCGATTCCTATGCAACCTTTGTTAAGACTCTGCGTAACGTTTAAACTGGGTACTTGCTTAGTGATTGCAGATCTGTAGAATAACTGTTGTACAATGTACATGCAGTATTTCGCATCGTATTGTCGAACAAGCACTGTATCTGTGGGATCGGTTTTGGCACGATAGTTTGTTTTATACTAACCAGCAGTTTCATAGGTAGCCACCAGTCTTTATGCAAGATAAACTGCTTGCCTTCGATGCGATACTAAAAAAAAATTATATTCGAATTGAGAACCTCCTCCTTTTTTGGAAGTCGGTTAAAATGCAAGCATGTTGCAAAAAGTAAGATGAATTTCACTGATTCCCCCACGAACTTCCAAGAACATGCAAAGAAACGTGGTAAAAAGACCAAAGCAATTCAAAGAAGCGCACCATCTCACTTCGAACGAGAGGTACTGAAATACGAATCTAAGTAACACACCAGTTCGGATTTAAGATTTCGATTCCATGTTTTATGCGTCCGAGTGCACGGACACGGGAAGGAAACTTATTTCCGATGTCGGATACTACTTTCTAACTTTATTAAGTGTTTCGTTGGGATTTGGGATGTAGGGGAAAGATTTTGTTAAAACAAGTGAACGTACCTGGGTAGAGCCTTTCGTTTGTGCATTACCGCAGTTAATCATTATAATAATATTATACTCCACATAGCAGCCCCGACAGACGTTGTCCTGTCAAAAATCTATGAGAAAACGAATTAACTACTACCTACCTATTTTTTCTCACTTTCGTAAATTTTCCCCATGTTTTATTATTTAAGTATTCTGCTATTTGGGACAGAAACAAATCTGATAGATATGAAAACATAGATAATGAAAATCGGTCCAACCGATCTCAAGTTATAAAATTAAATGGAGTAATTAACACGACTTTTTTATAATTATGTAGATTAGATTCAGCAGACCTAAAATATGGTGGTTACGCAAGATCGGGCGTGCGGCTTTGATTCTTAAGGATTTTTTCATATTATCTCGAAAAGTAGTCTTGTCAATAGGCATAACTTGTACAATTATTATAATTGTCATGGTTTCGTGGTGATATATCTCATAATAAGGTAAGTGCCATAAAGAAAGTATGTTCATCAGTCATGTTGGTCATATATTTTTAACGAGTCAATCATTTCAAATCTCTTTTCTATTTCTGCTCTTGAGTAATGTAAAATTTTAATAAATGTGACTTCAAGCAGAATTGCTAATCTTCAAAAGTGCTACAACCCCACCTTAAATAATATTATGTAGATTTGTGCGTAATGGATTCTCATTCATTAGCATCGTTATCATCTGCCTATTACTTTCCTCTTACAGTAAACTAGTAAACTAGTCTAATACGGATTAATGTAATCCGCATTAGACTAGCTTTGTGGGTTATACATTTAAAAGAGATATAAAAATATCTTTCTACTGAATTGGTGAAGTAAATTTGCAGCTTCACTTAAGTTTAGGATAAGTGGGCGAATTGCTATGGCAACTTTATTTAGAGAGCTAAATTGAGTCTAAACACTAACATAATAAAGCATTCTGGGTAAAGATGTATAATATGCTTATCAAATTATAGTAGAAAAGACCGTACCTTACCACAAAAAAAATAAACCAAAGTTGAATACATGAGTCTAAATATTTTCGTCACAAATGGACGTCTAACCCGTTTTTACCGTCGTTTTTTCTAACTTAATCAAAATTTTACAAGTTAAATAATTAGGAATGCCAGGATTAAGTAAGAAACCGCCAGTGATAGACGTCGATTTTGTGAAACGAAATTTTACAAACATCTGTTCAACTCTGGTCTAATCTGTTGTGGTAAGATCGATATTGTGTCTAAGGACCAGCTCATTTACCCCACTTTAAATCAATCGATATGGCTTTACGTCTTCCGTCCGGTTCGGTCCGATACTCGTACATCGTAAATCCTTAATCCGGAAAAATTGGGCACACTCCGCGTAGTGTTGTACCGGATTCGGTGCCGGGTTGCCCGACAGGGGCACCGGTTTACACTTCATTTGGTTGACGAATGGCCGCGCCGTTGTCCGATTTTTGCTGAAATGAAAACCTTGTTGGTGTTGCTTTTTGGTATGATACATTTTCGTGTAGATAAAAGGGATGTTGTTGAAGTTACGATAGAGTTCACCGAGTCATTTTGAAACGTATATTGTTATGTATGTTGTGTTGTAGCAAGTTTGTATTTCATTTATAACGAGAACCTATGAAAAATCTTAAGAGACGCACACGTCTCAGAACAATATTTCTTACAAATATATATATTTGTATTATATTATATAATATTATACAAAAACATAACAGCTAAAAATTTTCTATGTTAAGAATAATTTACCCTATAAGTACAATGCCACAAAACTGTTTATTCACCTTAATATAATATTCAGCCTCTCCGAGCCCTAATACCGTAATACCTTTTTCTTACATTACGGGTCTGACCGCTAAATATACAAAAAAAGAGAATAAATTAATGATCCCAGGCTTTTTCCCGACAAAACTAGGGTAGTGCCTTTGATCATGGGTAAGGAGAGTGACCTTCGTGCTGGTATCAAACATTCTTGGTCACTTTCAAGTTTATTAAGGTAGAGTCTGTCAAGCGAAAGAAGGCCCTGATAAATCGCGGCAAATTCAAAAAATATTAGTATGGCAATACATTAAGTAATAGGATAACTTGGAATTACATAATTTGATACTTTAATATTATTCTAAATAAATATACTTACATAATTTTTTGATGATGATGAATAAGTAGATGATATACTCCAATATAAACAAGTAATATTCTTCAGAGTACCTACACGCCCAGGGCGCATCTTAGAAATATCTTAGTGTAGGTAATAAATAAAAAAGGCTCAATTATAAAGTTTTTTTTTATTCGTCGTAATCAAAATCTGAATCTAAAAATTCCACTTGAAGTGATAAATCGGAGTCACTGGTATCATCACTGCTATTTTCTCCCATATTAATTATAAAACGTTCTAAATTATCTTCTGTAATTCTGTCTCTTTCTTTGTATTTTGCTTCTATGTTGATTACGTGTTGAGTCATTTTTTTCCAATCATCCGCTGTTATGCTTTCAAATGACTCCTTAACAACTTCTTCAAATTGTGCCGCAGTCAAGTTCACATTTCTCATGGCCACCTTTCTTTTGGCCAAACTCCATATGAGTTCAATTGGGTTCAAGTCGCAGTGATATGGGGGAAGTCTTAATACCTCATGACCATGCTGTTTTAAAATTTCATCTGCTTCATAAATTCGTTCTGGTGTATTTTGTTTTACAAAACATAGCAGTTCTGCTTTGGTGTGGTATTCTTCAAATGCAACACCATTCAACGTAAGCCATTCTCTTATTTCTGGTTTGCGGGTTTGAGCGGTAGGTGTTTTGTTATTAATGACCGAATGATATGAGGCATTATCCATTACTATCAGACTTGGCCCATTCAAATTTGGCAGGAGTTTTTCTTGTAGCCATTTATTGAAATCCGCAGCGTTCATATCGTGATGGTAGTCCGCCATTTTCGATTTAGTGCTAAACACTAACAATGAATTCGGAACAGGGCCTCTCTCCGATCCAGCATGGACAATGATGTAGCGTTTACCCGATGAAATATTTTCAACTACACCGCTTGTTGATGGGCCTTGCCAACACTTCTTGGGCTTGTACGATTTGTGGATATAAGTCTCATCTAAATAAATGATGGGTTTTCCTTCCAAACGCTTTGAAGCTATTGTCCGTAAAAATCGATGTCTCCATGCAGAGATATCATAACGCTCGATCAACAACGAACATTCATTTTTGTTTTTCTTGAATTCATAGCCACTCTTCAATAGTATTTGACGAAAAGTCTCATGAGATCCACTGAATCCAATGCTTTCTTTTAGTTCCGCCAACAAAGTTCTTAATGTGGGGACTTGTTTTCTTACAATGTAGAACTCGTTTAGTTTATTCCGGATAACATCCATGTCAAAACTATCCAGGTTTGACACTGTGGACTGGTGAGGTCTTTTTTTACCCGGAGTACTCCAGACACCTTCATTCTCCACACCTTCATTTTTAATCCTCTTTAATGTTCTGACACTTACTTCTGCAAATACAGTAAAATAAATGTATGAAAGTGGTCAGGCAGATCTGAGCAACATATTTTCCATTTGGAAACACAACAGTAGTTAGGTACAGGTGGAGCTAAGTAAAAACTTACCAGTGAGTGAAGATATTTCATCCAAGAACTCGTTCTGGGATTTTATCCTTACTTTACTTTCCAAATCAGTTAGCTTCTCAATTGTACGCATTATTTCGGTAACTCCTGCTACTTCCTTCAGATTAGCTGTAAAATAACAATAATTCATAAATTATACCTAATGCAATGTTTATTTTTCCAAATGTGTAGTATGCTATTAATGTTATTAAGATATAATAAAAGAAGACAACAGTATTTTAATAAAAGAAAATAAAAGTCGAGAACCACAAAAATGTTATCAAAGTATCAAAATATTTGTGCAATACAAACCTAAGAAATCGACCACAATACGTAAACAATCCTGTTTCTGCAGGAATACAGCTTCTTTTTCCTGCTGCTTCTCCTGATACTTGGATATCATACAGAATAATAACTTTCGCACGCCACTCTTGATTGTTTTAGGCATTTTAACACGCAAAAAACTCAAAATGTATTCTCAAACAAACCACACCAACAATGCTTTAAGCCGCCATCTTATAAACATTGAGGGGAACAGTACTGCCACACACCGATACCAATTTTCCCTAATGTTTTGGAAAAGTCTATGTACTAAAATATGTATGTACCCCACGTGTTTGCGTATTTTTCCGATTCAGGATAAAATAATAATAAAAAGGTTTATTTCATAAGTTCATTAGAGTGAGTTAAAATTCGTTATTAACAATTATTATTTTATGCCACCCTGACTTTACCCCGTTAAAGGACATAGTGTCCGTAGGTGGAAACACATTAGTATTGCCATGTAAAAAGTTACGTAAAAAATCGAGTGCCTTCTTTCGCTTGACAGACTCTAGTAAAAGGACCTGGTATATTTTTCGAAAGTCAGCTTTGGTAAGTAACTACATTTATTGGAACTGTACCTTGCCCAGTTGGCACCAGAAGTAGCTGAGCTGGTTCTAGCTTTGTTTTGATTTTCCCCGTCATCATCAGTTTTTATCCGCCCAGCTGGTTATGTCTCATTTCGCTTAAGCCAGCTTTGAACAACCAGTGCTCATTGCATTCTGTGGTAGGATAATAAGTAGGTATAGCTGTTTAAAAATAAAATTTCAAACAGAAAATATTTTTTTATTTATTTACTGCTTTGTTTTCATTATCATCTCAAAGTGCTTCTTAAAACTCTAAAATGGTCTTCAAAATTGGCATAGAGTTATTATTTTATCATTATCGTCAAAAATATTAATTTACTAGCCTTTGCCCGTCACTTCATCAAAGTGGGTATTGCGATGAAACGTACATACTATCTTATGTCCTTTTCTAAAATGTCCAATCTATCTCTACACCAAAATTAATTAACACCGGTTCAGCGGATAATGCTCGGTTTCTCTAACCCTAGATAACTTTACCAACAGACATTAAAGACAAGTCTATCGTTGTTTCTAAACAAATGACAAGGACAGGCAATGCAGTCATTAGAACGTAATAAACAGATACATTTCCGTATTTATAATGTATTCATAATATCAGTAGGATAATATTATAATTGTATTTAACATAAACATTAATTGTAATTATATTTCGTAAATATTAGACTCTACACGTGTCGTATCTGTAGGAGCGTGAAGCGTTGAAAGATTCATGCATGACATAATACATTTGAAACACGGTAATATTAAAATATATTTAGTATAGGTATATATATAATATACATTTACCATAAAATTATATGTCAACTGAAATAATTCTTGTCATGTTATTCCCTTACGTGATTTTGTAAATTCTAATTACAGATGAGACGTTTGCGTTCTTCCTTATTTCCATTGATTGATGTCTTCAGATGTGAAAGAAAACAGAACTTGAACATTGACAGATACGAGTATGTTTTTGATAAGAATTTTCATGTTTTTGGTAGGATTTTTATTCAGGTTGTTGCCCGTTACATTATGCTTTCATTATTTACTATTACTATACTGTAGCATTGAACTGTGGGTCATCCCGTCCCAAAGAGTGTCGCCCGAACGGGGAACAGTGTAACTATGCCCATTAAATTTTACCTATTGTTGCAGGGGGTGACTCGCTCACACGAACAAAGTGAAGTCAAATTTATAATAATTAAGTAGGTGTAAAACAGTAACATAAAAATTAAATTATTATTATAAAAAAAATGTAAAAAAAAATAATTTCGTTATAAAAAATACCTCCGCGAGGGGCGTCGCCAGTAGCAAATACTCAGACTAAATAGTTACATCCTATCGTAAACATAACACGTTACAAAGGACATTATTACAACATAACCGATAACAGAAATCCCGTCATTGCAATCAAGGCGATAGTCCTAACCGTAATAACGGATAATAGACGGAACCCTTAGAACCAGATAATATCGTATCGTAATTTCCGCCTTGTATTGGATTAGGGATCCATATGGATGAGGGTGGGAATTACCTTTATTGTGTCTTGGTGGCGATGTTGGTCAGAATGGGCGGATGACAATTTTATTAATCCAGCCTTCGCTAATTGTAAATTGTCCGTGAGCGACGTCGTTGAGTTGAAGATAGTGAACAGAATGCTGTAAATGTGTGACCACGCACAACGCAATGACCACAAGGGAATAATAAGAACAAACAAAATGTTATATAATAATACATGCGTACAGATGTTCCGGACACAGAAAACATTACTGTCATAGAGGTATCTACCTAAAGCACTGTTTGTGGTCAATGAATAATAAAAAAAGTCATGAACAATATATTTAATTACATATTATTAGATTAAAATTAAAATACAAAACCCAACAAAAAGTAGCATCGTTTTTTTTTATTTTTTATCGGCTGTTTTAGGTTAAAAATTTTTCACGAATAGGTAAAACATTTAATCATTTAAAACATTTACTTCGCCATTTTTCGGTGGCGACCATCTTGTATTTGAAATGTATTATTTTGACGACTATGAAACATGATTTTGTTATTTTTTTTTTTTAAAACGTAGCCCCACACTGGGATTGCTCCTGTATCGTGGGTACCGTTTACAGACATATAATTTCACATACACATCACACCCAGACCAGAAACAAATATTTGTGGATCGCACAAATATTTGTCCCAGGCGGGAATCGAACCCGCAACCCCTAGCGCAGCAGTCCGATTGCTCAGCCACTACGTCAAACGTGCAATGATGATTTGAATTCTGGGAAACCATTGACCTAATAATATAATATTTGGTATATGAAGGATGCACTTACCCAGTTCACTATCAGAAAAAAGTTTGTAGTAAAAGGAGTAGGTAGTTTAAAATAAACATGCGTTATCATGTGATTCGTTTTCCGTGCATTTGCCAATAGTAACTCTCAAACCAATCATGGTCTTAATGACGATTCAAGTATGAAAAAGCGTGAAGTTTATAGTTTCGAGTCGGAGGAACGGTCCACCGAGAATAACATAACATGCCAAATACCAAAAAAGAGAATAAATTGCCAATGCCATTACTTTGTATCTTATGGAATTATCTACCACAAAAACCTATACGACTCTTAGGGGATTCCTCGCCTCTCGAATATTAACTTCACTGTAAGGTATTCTATCTGTAAGTGTCTCTTGCGAGTACCCACATCATAATATACCTCTAACCTGACTAGCTGCACCCGATCATTCAGTATTAACCCGTCAATTACGATTATCTTCATTACCAAATGAGCCATCAAAGAGATCTGTACCCCACATCGCGAACGCAACGACGACTTTCAATTGCCTCAATGGATACGGGTCAATTGTTCGAGTCCACTACATTTTGATATTCGTCAATCAATCCATCCTCAGATGTACTCACCACAGTATAAAGTTCAAAATTGTCTGCTATGTTCTTAGAATGGACCATTATTGGATATTTCTTACTTTAACCCTTCTCATCTCTAATGCATTGAAATAGGAATCATATTGCTTCATCTGAAATGGTCACGGTTATGAAAATGGATAAGTTCACCTTAGTTATTTACTCATTAATCAAGGGATACTTTTATGAAGTTATCATTTTATTTGATGATATTAAAAGGGTGGTGAATTTCATTGAATATGTCTGTAATGTGACCTCATAATGGACGATTGGACGATTGGATATTAAGGAGTTATAAAATGTGATTGATCTATCCCGCATCAGATGGTTCAGATAACAGTAGTTACAGTTTAAGAACATTCATAAAATTGCTTATTTGTTATTTAAAGCAAAATGTTTTTTTTTTATAGGTTTGTCATGGTTACGTTATTTCGGTTTAGCCATTATTATGTACTAGTCTGTTTGCATTGTAGAGTTTTTCTCACGTAGGCTATTTTTACTGCGGTTTGATCGATCGATCTCGAATGAGGTAAGTCACCCTCTGGTGTCAGTGTGTGTCAGGCCGCTCGAGATTCTCTGACGTAATGATGGCTATCAATCGAAAACAATGTGTCTTCTTAGCATCTTCATAGCATGAGTGGTGACCCTCAGATGTTTATGATAAGTTTAATGAAATGAATAGCGCGCTTGCATGAAAATTCAGTTGCCTGTTGCATTGCTTGCTATATAATTTCCTTTGAACTACTGAATATAACTCAGTTAGAGATCTTACAAACTAGTTCAAATGGAGGTGCAAGGGGATAGTTGCGAGGGATGCTTTCCCAAGTTTGTTGCTAAACGGATGAGTTTGCTCAGTTGTAATTGTAAGTTTTGTAGAGAACTGGTCAAGCAAAGTTTCGGGTGATTTGTGACAGTAGGTATACGTTAACTAGATACTTATTTCAAATAATATATAGCAGCTTGAAGGTTTTGGCGCCGTGACCCGGATTCCAAATGGTGTAGGTTCAAAGGTTTTTTATAACTTATTGACGTAGTACTTTGATTCAAGTAATTGGCATTTTGTTAAAGAAAATGATTCACTTGTTTATCTATTTAGAAATTAATGTTGTGTAAATTACATACTACTATTAATTTTTATTTTCAACAATGAATTATCATTTAAACAACAAGCAAACATCACTATCTGACTGTAAAGTTTTTTTATAATTTTTTTTTAACTTAAAAAACAATTTTACAGTTAGCATTGTAAAATCTACGCAGACAGTTTATTTACGAATTTTTACCCAAATACCTAAACAAATAAAAACCTAGAGCAAAATAAATAGACTTCTCTGAACCCTTGTGAAATATAACATCGTTACTTCTAAGAAACTAATAAAAGTAAAGACCAAAATATAACTCAGGATGTCGCATCACATTCGTCAAGTTCGGAGTCATTATGGATAAGAGTAGCTGTCCTGCTCTAACGCGTCTACCCCTCCGTCTTCGTTTTTGTTTTAACCAATAATAATACGGCGCAAGATTCTTTTTCCTTTTTGGTGTATTGTCATAATAATATTTGTGATGATAAAATGTGGCTTCTTTGATTGGTTGTTCATTTTCATACCAAGGTTTAAAAAAAAAAAATTATGTAACTTTAGCTTAACAACGTGAAAACTTAGTTTCCAGACTTAATGAAATTTGACAGGAACTAGATAGGTATAGCTATGCAAAAAAAAATCCTCGTTTTACTGAAGTATTTTTCTCCCATCTAAGTACAGACACAAACAAAACCAACACTATTAAACATTTCAGTGTCATTATTTCGTCACACTCATATTGCCCTTTTTGGGGATCGAAAACGCCTGCTCACGCTTCGCAGTAGGCTTATCATTTGCTTACCCCATAAAACGTAAGAAAGAGAGAAAGAAAGAAAGAAAGAAATAAATAGATAACATAATATTTGTGACAACACAAAACATTACAACAGAGGACCGTACCGAACTACCTTCATTCAACAGAGTCCTAACTTGGAATCAAATAAAATCCCACATTTATTTGGATAGTTAGGTAGCATTGAAATAACACGAGGCACTAAATTGTCTAAAATCTTATCCCAAAAACCTCCCAAAATGAACTGAATACGTCTCAAGGACAGCTTTCCAAAAGTTAATAATGCAGAGCTCAGGACCGGAGTCTAGACTATAGTATTTAATTTTAATATGAGAGAATTGTAGACGATGTTGTGTTTTTAATATTAATATAATAAAAATCTGATTTAGATTGATGGCTTCAAATCCTATAAAGTAAAAAGTGGCTAAGTGCGAGTCGGACTCACCCATGAAGGGTTCCGTAGACCAAGACGTAGCATTTCTAAAGTTCTTGTATTCAATTTTTTTTTCTATTTTATGTGAAAATCTTAATGCGGTTCACAGAATACTATCTACTTACCATGTTTTAACAGTATAGTTATTATAGTTTCGGAAAAAAAGTGGCTGTGACATACGGACGGACACACAGACACACATGACGAATCTATAAGTGTTCCGTGTTCCTAAAAATGACGTCCATACTTACCGACGCCAATGCTATGATACTGATACTGATACCGACGCTGTCAAAACTGAACCTGAAACCAATGGCGACGTAAATAAGTTGATTGATAAAAGTGTTAATTACAATGAATGATTTTTGTATTTATTGTTTTTAGGCTTTGTACCCAAAGGGCAATAGGGGCCGTATTACTAAGACTCCGCTGTCCGTCCATCCATGTCTGTCTGTGTGTCTGTCACCAGACTTACCCCCAGTTGCTGAAACGTCAGTCAACTTTGACTACAGATTAATTCTACAGCCATCCTTGTCATTTGTTCATAGTCAGATAGAGGGAACGATAGTTTTATCTCATGAACCGTGACAGACAGATGAAATTTTCACTAATGATGTATCTCTGTTGCCGCTATAACAACAATTAATACTATGCAAAACAGAATCAAATAAATATTTAATGGGGCTCCGATACAACAAACGTGATTCTTTGGCCGTTTTTATAAATAACGGTACGGAACCCTTCGTGCGTGAGTCCGACTTGCACTTAACTGGTTTTTTTTTTAGTTTTTGTCTCTGTATTAGTGCACTATACAACAATTTTTAATTTATCCCTCGGGTTCCACTAGAGACGCTGCGTTTAGGGAATCAAGCTATAATTAATGTAATATATCACTTTAGTCGAGACACGGTGGAATATTCATATGATACATGAAAGAAAAATTAATAAATACACATTCATCCCGCGCTTTGAAGTCGTAAGCTAACTGGACCGTGAAAAAGATATGGGTAACAGATACTTTGTTGCAGACGGTAGTTAAATTATAAAAGGAACTAGGCTTTAAAATAGCACGTTGTTCGCGTAATTCAAACGATAATTGTTCGTACTAATTTATTCCTGTAAATAAATTTTTAATGTCATATTTTAATTTTATTAAAAGGTCTTATTAAAAGGCCCTTTGTTAAAAGGTTTCTTTGTATATGGATTAGGTTGGGTTTTTGTCCTGTCAAATTAGAATTACTTTTTTCTCTTTTTCGTAAATTTTTGTCATGTTTCGGAACGGAGACAAATCCAACAAAGCAATCATATAAGTATGAATCAGTTCAGCCTGTTTTTGAATTACCTATAAATGGTGTAGTAACTAACACGACTTTTTATATTATACTATTATGTATATAGATATATTTTAAAGGTATAATTATGTAGAATAGAATAGAATAGAAAATACTTTATTGCACACCAGTAAGTAACAGTTGTAAAATACACAAGGTGTTACAGAAGGAGCTTTGTCTTAACCTGAAGTGCAATGGGTGGAATTATCAGATCTCTTCTAGTTAACCTTTGGATGTACTGAGTTTTGTACTTTACTGCTACATAGATAGGGTAATCTATAAAACGTAACGTTGAAGTATATTAACAATTAGTCTAGAACAAGACTCACAACTCTGCTGATTTAAGTTTCGATAACTCACTCCAACTTCTTATCTTTCAGCTCGGTTTCAACATAAATTCACATCAGTTCCCAGACTCTAGACATTGAAGTGCACAAACATGAATAAGGCGTGCAACACGAATATAGTATATATGAAGATTTGCGTGACCTGTTTGTGTCTCCGTCGCCAAGTTACTGGAGCTTCCCATGTCTCGGAACATGAACATTGAACGGTTAACGGAAGTCGGTATCGATTCTCTCTCGGGATGTTTTGGAAATTTCTAAAAGTTTCTCGATGTTTGTCGAAGTTGTTTTTGAGTGCACTTTGGGACGCCTTTGCGAGAGATTTGGTGGATGTTGTTTTTATATTGGAATTGTTTATGCCTGCTTCCTTTATGTATGAAAGTGAAATTGACTTGGTTGGTTTGGAAGACTTGAAAGGCTGGACCGATTACTTTGATCACTATCACCTGCGATGATGCGGTCTACGGTAGTTCACGGTTTCCTAGAAGTAACCTATTCATTAATTACTTGAAGACTCCCACGTTGTAACTATCGGAAAACAGACTCCGACAAGGAGTTTCATTCCTATGCGGTTCCTACAAAAAAAATAGAAGCAAGTATTATGTTTTACTGCATAATGAAGTAAATAGGTACCTACTGTAACATATTATACTGTAGTAGTAATTTAATATATACACAAATAAATACAATTGAAGTGTCTGTTTATAGAATCAAAATAGCACCTTTTTACTACAGTTTCATTGATCGAAAACACAGTGTTAAGTAATACTTGACAAAAACACGGTATTAAAAAATTTTGTACGTAATTCCGTATTATCTTTATCTCCGAATCGACTGGATCTATTTTGAAAAAACTTTTACTGGTAGAGAGCTGGTGTTACAAGGGTAAACATAAGGTTACTCTTAATGCAGAACTATCTACACTCAACGATTTTTGCTACGGCTTAATAGTCAACACGGGTGAAACTGCGCGGCAGATTACTTCACACCTACAAAGTATTTAATGCACGCTCCTATAGTAAGTACAACGCTACAAAAGTTACGACCTACTCGTACTTAACTCACAAACTGAATTAACTACAAAATATTTTAGCTACCTTAGTATTTTAACCCTCCTCGCGCTGTTGTTTCTAATTGGTCATAATTTCCCGTAACGTCTAGCGGCGTTTGGAGCGTCTACGCCACCTGCCGGTAACGGTCCGGCTCCAACTTATATCTACTTGATATCTGTCTACCGGTGTCTTTTAAATTCTGTATTTAAATTATATATTAACACTACCTTAGTGCCTAAGAAAAATCTGTCCTAAGTTATGTTCGAACAGAAGCGCACTTCCACTAATAAAATTAAATGAAATCCAAACGACGACTGCTTATATTATTTGGTAACAGAAGTAATTTATGTGTCTGTAATTTATTAGTAATTAAAGTACTTTTTAAATGTATTATATTCATTGAAGCCTACGTGCTTTATCATCATCTTTCACTACTATTCATAATCTAACTTATTATTCATAATTATGATTTAAATTCGCAATTTCTCATTATACATAACTGAACTCAAAATTTCTACTTGCATCATTTAATTTCGCCCCAAAAATTAATAGCCCCATTTTCTACCAACCCAATAAATTCTTATAAAAACATCCTGCGGGCGCATTATCCTATTTTTAAAGCGAATTTATTACGGCCACTGTAATTATACCTACCGTTGTATTAAATTATTATTACAATCTCGTAAATAATTCCCTCCCGCCCTCCCACGGAGGGCATAATTATTAAAATAATAATATCCTGAGGGACCTAATGAGCGACGAAAATAGGGACGTGACGAGATGCGACGACGGATAAAGGCGAAGGGTTGACTCATGAGTAATTAATAATTATAGAGTACAAAATGCGACGTTGTTAGGGTTAAAGTATTTTTTTTAATAATGATAGGGAAGTGCATATATCTTATTCAGTTCATCAGATTGTAAGTGCCACGATTAGCGACCTACATAAATAATGTATTAAAATGTAATTGAAATGTAATTAAAATTACAATGTATTGATAATATATTAAAAAAACAATAAAATAATTTGAAATACGATCCCATCTCAGATTTATCTAAATTGATTAAAAATATGAGTCAAATCACTTCAATGATAATTTTATTTTATTTCTCAATAAAAACGTAAAAAAACTAAATAAGTAATTAAAATACTATACATAGTAAAAGCTACCTATCTACCCACAACACCAAAATGTTTATGACAAAAACGTAAACACAAAACGCAATAACTAATAACCGTATCAAATGCAATAAAATCCCAATAATGTTCCTAAACAATTTTCCAATCATTTCCCGGGCGGTTTCGATATCTCCAGGGACGCGGGAATGATTTATTTTAATCGATTGTTGCTGAGAATCTGTGGAGCGAACCGATTTATACAGTTTGTGAGAAACGCGTATACGGTGCATCACTTATTATTTATACGGTGAATGCTTGACGACTGAATTAACACGTATTTTGCAAGACAATTTTGATCTAGTTCGGAGTTTTTAGCACAGAGAATGGAATGCTCTAGGAATAACTTTTTTTAACTAGTCTGGGATAGCTCAAACTACTACACATCATAAATAATTAATTATATTAGTTACTATAATCACAGAACAAAAACCTAATAGAAAGCGAGGAAACAGACAAAGAGTAGTAAATACGTACAGTTCATCTTACCAAACTCGGAACTTCCTTACAAAGCCACCAATCTCAATTCTGAACCGATCAGCGAATTAAAGGAAACAAAGAACTGAACAAATTAAGCCATCGGTGATTTCATTACGGAACTTACGCTAACTAGCTCAAAACAAAAACATAAGAGTACTCTGGCAACCTATTTTGGACTTTATCTGTTGAGTAATACATTGCAAAGTTACAGTTGATAAGCATTTCATTGTACAGTCGAGTGAAAAGTTATTTTTATGCTGTTTATTTATTTCAAAGGCTCTTCAATTTACATTTAATTTTATCCCTGACGCTTTGCGAGAATCACCCTATTTTTACGATAGTATTTATTTTCGGCTCGAAACAAGGACGGTCATTCACTTAACTGCCTGTTTTGAACGTGTTTGCTACTGCTTGCTGCAGCATGCGGCTTTGCCCTAACTTTTTTTCAAAACGCTCTATTCACCGTATAAAAAAAAAACTATTTATACGGACAATGAAACAAAAAACACAGTGCCATGTTTAATGGGACACGACACACAAAACAGGCAATGCATATTATACCTAATCTCTTTGCAATACTTGATTGCAGAGAAACGCCACAAATGGCCTACCTACAGTAGGTACTTTAAACACTCAGGCTTGGCTCCAGGCCAGATACGTGAATCATCCGACTCTGTCAATGAAACCCAATCTCTGCTTCAAGTGACTCGTTACATACTCCAGTTGTTATTGAGTGATTTTCTGACTGGTCGCTTTTGTTGTGTCGCCCTCCCTGTGGTTTATGTTAGGATTCTTAAATCAGTTTGTATCACAGACATATGATCAAGCAAACCAGGCATTATAGATAATTTTGTAAATCCAGAAAAAAACTTACCGGCAGGCCCGGTTGACCAGACAAATATGTATATACGGTCATATTTAAAGCAGATTACAATTTGTGCTGAATCCGATCTAATATTTTTACAAGTGTACAATGAGCTGGCAAAATATCGTCAGCGTCATTCATATGCCGGCCGGCTTCACGAATAGATTCACTAGATAATATGCGTAATATTCGGCCTGCTATGTCTGTAGTTTGTATGTATATTTTTATACTACATTGTAGAGATTTTTTGACTTGTAATCGACACGTTGTATGGGAAATAGTTGCAGTGGCATTCGAGTGCAGCAAATGCACTCGACCACCCGACACATAGTGCTGAAAATTATTGCGCAGCATTGCCCTCGTCACTCTGAGACATCGGTTTTTATATTAGGCCTATAATTTAATGGAAACAGTGCCTTTTAACCAAGAACTTACCCAATAATAATTTTGTCCGCGCGACGATGAAATCGTATCGCGACGCGCAGATACGAGTATTAGTTCTAGTAAGACACAATTGTAATTTCTGCAAACATAATTATGACAAGGAGTAATTCACTTTGACCTTGATAACGTTAACTTCCGCTACAATAATTATCTTGTATATTAATTATTGTGCTGATACCAATGACACAACTAAGTATTGTAACACAGATACGAGCATAATATAATTTGAAAACGCATTTGGGCTGGCTTCTCTCCAAGAAGTGAATCACGGAGCTCAAGCTCCTAAGGTTTGTTACAATTAACGCCGTACAAAATAACACACTCCTGTAGGAAAAACGACCCCCTATTGTTAGCAAGTAAAGTTGGTTTTAAGTTAAGGTACTGGCATGAGCCTGTCTTAGCCATTAATACTACCTCTCCATTTGCTAGGATTTTGCCGTCGACGGTCGTAAGTAATAAGTTAATCTTGCTAAATAAAATATATCTGACTGTATAATGTAATAAAATAATACATGAGATGAGTAATTATCTTGATCATCATGCTCCTAACCTGCAATGCTATTGAGATATTTCAGTAGATAACGTCTAATATGACTTTGCAAATTTCTTGCAAACTAGGGTGATCTAACAAGTTCTGATAGCATCGGGATTTCAGAAGTCAAAAAGTACTTACGTCATTCAAAGTTAAAATTTCAATATTGAAATAATTTATTGATAGTATAGGCTATTGCCTAAATTGGCTAAGGTATTATTCTACCGCACTTTTGCAAGTGAAACGCTGAAATTTCCCAACAGAAATAAAAATAAAAATCTCAAATAACAATGAATGATATATTAATTGAATGATTAAGGATTGAGTTTGAAAAATAAAGTGCCTCTTTCATACGCTGATTTATAGCTGAAACCTCTGATAGGAAAAGGGTTCAGAAATGCATGTTAGAGAAGATATCACCAAAAAAGCTCTACGGGGAGATATTATCGATATTTCAAATATAATAATTTTTTGGAAGTATAATGTGAATAACTGATCAATGGATCTTAACTCTGTTTAGTGCCCCTAATAACCTAACCAAAGCCTTGCTAAGCTCCAATAAAATACAATTTTAATGATAATTTTAATTACCAGTGGAATCGGTAGTAAATTTGAGAGATCTAACGCCCTGTGGTAACTAGTAAACGCTTGGTTATTAAACTGCCTGAACTATCTTTAACTCAAACTAGCACTCTCCAAAGCCAAGGGGTTGCCTTATCAAACGTTTGCAGACCTCAAATATTTTACGATCGATGCTTGCCTTAACACTTGCCGAATCGACTGTAGCCATCTTACCACAAAAGATATAAACAAGAGTTCAACGGGTGTGTAAAATATTTATCGTCACAATCGACGTCTAACAGTTGCGTGACCTTATTTCTGTCATTTATGATAAATGTGTGAAAAGAAATTGTATTTCTTTCTGTTTAACACTTGTTTAAATATTTTGTGGTAAGACACATGTGTGTCAAAATGGTTCCCGCTCTAGACAAATTTATTGTACAAAATATGTAAACGAGTTAAACCCACACGCCTAACAGAAGGCGAATCAAGCAGATGCGTCCAAAACTTTGGGAATCTTTTTGAATTTATCTCTGCAAGTAATTATAAGTTCTACCCGAATATTAATACAAAGTCCCTTTTGTATTTCACCTGCGGTGGTGAAATTTTGGTAAAGAGGCATACATCTGCTACTGACATTTCACAATCCGACTGCAGCGAACGAAGAAACAGCGGGGAAACGGCGTAATAAAAGTTTCAGCTACGTGACCTTCAACTACCAAAAACTACCGGCTCTCACGACCAAAGAATATTGAACTATTAGAACGTAAAGAAGTTACGCGCCGGCGATCTGTTAAATAAGCGGTTTATCTAATAAAAGTTGGTCACTATTTTATTGAAATAATAATATGTAGGTACATAACCGTTTAGACTTAAATAAAATATTATACAATCAATGTACTCGTATTTAGATGTGAAATTTTATTTTCTCATTCCAACCCACTATATTAAAAAGCTAAATTAGATGAACGATCCACCTACTAGGTACATTAACAGTTTTATTATTTAAGTGATAAAATCCCAGAGTCCAAAATATAAAAGTTCTTAAATAATACTATAATCCATACTAATATTAGAAATGTGAAAGTCACTCTGTTTATTGTCTGTTTGTTGCCTTTTCACGGCTAAACGGCTGAACGGATTTCGATGAAATTTGGTACGTATAGGAATAGATTGGACCTATGAGACGGACATAGGCTATCTTGTGTCTCAAAAAGATTGACACTATGCGACGTTGACACACTAGGCCTGTGTGAGTAAGAAGACATTACTTTGTGTGAGCATATCCGCGATATAATCGCAGCGTAATCGGGCGTTGCCGTTTTGCCGTTTCGTATAATGTAATTAAATAATATGTAATTCAAAATAATAAAATAAGCGCCAGGTGACGTATCCAATTCAGTGCTGCCAGAATCTTGCACGTGGTAGATTTTGTGTCACTTACTACATTATCACATTTACTCTCGTACTATACTATAGCCGAATGTAATTTTGGACATTTTTTCTTAAAAGATATGAATAATATGTATTGTAGAACGTGTTTACTTTGAACAAGTTAATTAATTATATGGGTTTCAAGTTTCCAACGATATCATCAACAAAGAAAACTAATGAGCAAGGTATACCAGTAAACAGATAAGAGCAAAAGCGACTTAAATAATTAAATAAGTATTTTATCTTAAATACCTACGTAATTTTATTAAATATATTTAAATAATTATAGCAATTACACGATTGGTTCCCGACGACAAAGACGACGCGATGACGATAAGACGTGTTCAATCAAAGCAGAGTACAATTGTGGTACAACTGGTACAGTACATTTGACTGTTGTGCACTGGCAAGGCAATACAGTAATTATCAACTGGTACCTCCTTGATTGTGACGTGACACTGTCTATCAGTGTCAGACTGTCACGTTTCGTTCTCTGTAGTCACCGGCTTTGGGGTAAATAAAAATTGTAAGATTCAAGAGTTGACGATATTTCATATTATGTTCAGTGTTGTGAACCGTGAAAACCGTTTTATTTTTCTATCACATACGTATTAAGAACATTCCAACATTTTAAATATAATTATTTTGATTTTTAGGTTGGGTCGGAGAGTTCCTGTTTTCACGGACGATGCTAAAAATGTATAGAGCAAAAACATCAAAAACGAGCTCACAGTTATTCTGGACCTGTATGTAGCTGAAAACGTGTTCGTGCTGCGCTCAAGCGTTTCCATGGCGAAGATGTTTCGTAAGTATTGAACACATTGTTAACGTGCAACAAATTTCTTGGTACAAAGACCAACCTGAAAATTCTGTACTGTGCAGATTGTTATTTCTTTTATACAGACGAGATGAAATGATTGTAATGTAAACCTGTGATTATTTATGTTCAGTTGTTATGTTTTTTTTTTTTTTTTTTTTTTTTATAAATGAATAGGTTTGCGTTTGACCACTATCACACCTGATGTTAAGTGTCAATGTGGTCTACGATGGAGCACGCTTACCTAGAAGTAACCTATTCACTCGCGACTTGAAGACTCCCAGGTTGTAACTATCAGGAAACACAGACTCAGGCAAGGAGTTCCACTCCTTTGCGGTACGCATAAAGAATGTAGAAGCAAACCGCTTCGTGCGTATAGGTGGAATGTCTACCATGTAACGGTGGCGCATTGCCGTACGTCTGGTTGTCCGATGATGGAAGGGACTTGGTGGAATTAAATTGTGCAATTCCATCGCACACTCTCCGAAATGTATTCGATAAAACACCGATAGGCTGGCGACTCTGCGTCGATGCTCAAGGCTCTGCAACCTTGCCTCGACCAATGCATCGTCGCCAATGAGCCTCTTGGCTCGCCTCTCAATTGACTCCAGTGTCTCAAGCTGGTACTTGGCCGAACCGTCCCAAAGATGAGAGCAGTACTCCACACACGACCGAACTTGCGCTTGGTATAAATTGAGCAGCTGTCCCGGCGTGAAGTACCGTCTCACCTTCGAGAGGACGCCCAACTTCTTGGCAGCAAGTTGAGCCTTTGACTTAATGTAGGAGCCGAAATTAAGGGTAGCTGTTAACTTGACGCCAAGAAGCTCAAGGTGGTCGTTTATCGGTAGGGATATATCTCGGAAAGTTGGAGTCAGTTGGAATTGACTCCGTTTAGCAGAGAAGAGACACGCTTGGGTCTTAGAGGCATTAAACTTGACCAAGTTAGCATCCCCCCAATCGGAGACAGCCTTCAAGGACAAGTTTAAGCGCTCGACCATGGCCTCTCTGAGTGACCGGATCTGTAACCCAGTAGACCGTGCATTGGACACGTAGCTTTCTACGACTGTGCTGTCGTCTGCATACCCAAAAACACCGGGCCGGAGCAGATCGTTGATGTGGAGCAGGAATAACGTCGCAGAGAGAACCGACCCCTGAGGGACCCCGGCATTGATAGCCAATTGGTCGGACGAGCAGCCATCAATGACTACTCGAATCGTCCGACCCCTCAGAAAGTCTGATATCCAATGACATAATCCAATGGGTAGGCCGTAAGAAGGAAGCTTACCAATGAGGCTGTCATGCCAGACTCTGTCAAAGGCCTTCGAAATGTCAAGGGAAACAGCAAGTGCTTCCCCGTATTTCTCAATGGCCTCGCTCCAGATGTGAGTGGCATACGCAAGAAGATCCCCTGTAGACCGGTTTCGGCGGAACCCGTATTGCCGGTCACTGAGGAGGTCGTTCGCTTCGAGGTATGCCAGGAGCCTGCTGTTCAGTACACGTTCCATAGACTTACAGAGTATAGACGTTACTGAAATAGGCCTATAGTTGACAGGGTCAGCTCGACTGCCCTTTTTGGGCACGGGCTGCACATTGGCTTGCTTCCAAGCTTCCGGCACTTGTCCAGTCTCCAAAGAAAGGCGAAATAAGCGTGTCAAAACCGGAGAAAGCTCAGGCGCACACGTCTTCAGTACTATGGCTGGAATTCCGTCAGGGCCACTGGCTTTGTTCACGTCCAGATTACGCAGTGTTCTACGAACCTCCTTCTGGCGGATGCGAATGTCCGACATAGTTGTCTCGCAGCCAATGGATGAAGGAGGAGGAGACGCGCTACCAGCATCTAAACGTGAAGATTCCGCAAAAAGAGAAGCAAACAAGTTTGCTTTTTCCTTAGCAGTGTGGGCCAGCGACCCGTCAGGTCTCAGCAGTGGAGGTAGTGAGGGACGGCAGAAGTTCGATTCAACCGATTTAGCCAGGGACCAAAATGCTTTACTACCCGCCGGATACGAAGCAAGTTTGTTCCCAATCCGGCTAATGTGATCAAATCGAGCCTTCCGCATAGTCTTCTTGCATGACTTGGCAGCCTTGTTAAAGGCTCTCTTCTTCTGACTTAAGTCCTTTGCTTTGCGGTTTCGAGCATCAACCCAGGCAAGGTATGCCAAATGCTTCTGCGCTTCAGCGCGACCGCACTCAGCCCCAAACCATGGACGAGCTTTGCCTGACATTGCTACGTCTGAGAACGGAATAAAAAACTCCATTCCTTGACGCAACACGTCCGTCACGGCATCCGCGCAAGCAGAAGGATTGTCCAAAGAGAAGCAGACAGGCTGCCAAGGATAAGATGCAAAAAATGATCGCATCTCATCCCAATCTGCTGACTTGTACCGCCACATCCGCCGGGTGCCACTAGGGCTGGGATCGGGCGGGGAGTAGACGGATACAGATTTCACCAGACAATGGTCGGATGTGCCCAAAGGAGATGATACCGACACTGAATAGCGGTCTGGATCGGTTGTCAGCAGAAGGTCCAAGCAATTGGATATGTGCGTATCAACGTCAGGCACCCTCGTTGCCCCTTGGACCAGCTGAGTAAGATTTAACGCTAAAGCTAGCTTCTGCGTCTCCCTTCCAGCATGGTCTGTGCTCTGGTATGGGAAAAGCCACTCCTTGTGGTGGGCGTTAAAATCCCCCAGTAACACAAATTGGGCAGAAGGGTACCGCTGCTGAGCCGCATCCGCCGCCTCACTAAGGTACTGTGCTAACCTGGTCGTCTCCAGATCTCCACTGTGCGACCGGTAGA
Source organism: Hylaea fasciaria (assembly GCA_905147375.1). Lineage (NCBI taxonomy): Eukaryota > Metazoa > Arthropoda > Insecta > Lepidoptera > Geometridae > Hylaea > Hylaea fasciaria. Next base: position 11,516,887 of record LR990197.1, read on the forward strand.
CACTGGCGTAGATAATTTTCTCTATACCGGTGTCAACCAAAACCCAAAGTGTAGAGAAGCTGGGATCTTCAAGGTTTCGGAGACGCCGATAACAGATGTCGTCCCGGGCGTAAAGACATACACCCGCATGTGGTTTGAAGTTGTGCTCCAGGGTAAACCCTGGGTAAGAAAGGTACGAAACATCTGACGGACATCCGATCTGCGTCTCCGAGAGGAAAAAGAGAGATGGTTTCTCAGTCTCAAGGTGATGGTGGACTGCGACGAGATTGGAGTGCATACCTCGTATATTAGTGAGGTGCACTTTTAGTGAGAGGGAGTGCAGCCGCTGTGGAACGTTTCTCTTTTTACTCTTTGTCATATTCGGTTGTGTGAAAGGGTGGAGGGAGGATGGCAGTAGAATGAGGCTTCACCCAGCCAACGTTCAGACGCACGCTAAGAAGCCACACCACTAGGAGACTAGCCTGGAGACTGCGGGGACGCCCGAGCCCCCCCGGGGTTGTCCATCGGGCCCTCTCAACCGGTCGCCGACCGGCACGACGGCGCAACCCGGGATTTTTCGTCAGTTGGCGGGGCAGCCTTTCGTGTGTGGCTAGCACACTACTTGGGCCCCCAACTACCTGCGGTCGGCCAGCGGTGCACCGTGCCTCGGATCCCGCTACCCTCCGCGACTAGTCACCCGATGCGACAATAATAGTATGCGCCAGGTTAGTCGACCTAAAGTGAAACAACTATTCTGACCCATCCGCCCTAGTGGCTGCACCGAGCATCGCACCGGAACACGACGAAGTCATTTGGCGGCACGTCTTTGCTCGGTGGGTGGTTCAAGCCGTCAGCCGAAGCCTACCACCAGTTGTGTCACCTGATTAGCACCACCCGGGGACCACGTGTAGGGAAACAAAGTTAGGGTATACACCTACGGACGTGGGCAACTCAGCCCCCAAATGATTATGTACCTCTACTCAAGACATTATACGCTACTACAGAAATGAATAGGGGTGGTGTGGTACCAACATTAGCAAATAACGAAGCCTTATTTATAGTACATCCAAATTTGTGTAGGCATTTAAAAGTTATGGAGTTATTTTGGATTACAGGTACAAGGGCAGCTAAGAATCGCAAGAAAGAAAAAAAATTACTTTGTGTGCTTCATTTCACCAGTGGAACCTATATACCTACCAGAACTTGTTCTGAGAAGGGTTAAAAAAATGCAAAATGCATAGATTTTTAATATAGGATATCTGTAAATAAATATTTTTAAACCTAATGTAATCTTTCATTTCACTAATCGATCTAATATAATAATACGCAGTCATAGTCCGAACCTATTGAGTTTCGGGCTGCACCACGATGCACCACACCACACGATGACTGTCAAAATATCCTCGTTGGCTGGCTGTTAGAAAGCGTATTGATTGTGGTTCTAAAAAGCAGAAAAACTAGGTGGGTAATCTGGGCGCAATGGATAACCAAAAGGTCAAGAAAAATATTTTCCAACAAAACCAAACTACGGCGATCGAGAACCGAACTCCGGCTCGTCGTATCATAAATCCATCATAGTTACAACTATGCTATATTGCAATTTTAAAGACCGTCAAATTTTGATGTTCATATACTTCAGTTTTTCCATTTGCATATGACGTGTGCGTGTCATTCGTGTTCATTTAAATAGGATTAAGTTTTGATTGAGCTACTCTCAAAAGTGTAGGCATGAATTCATAGATTCAAATATGTTTGATATGTGCTGAGACCAAGTTGGAAAACCTGCGAAGTTACTTAAATTAAGTTTATCTCTCGCAAATACAAATTACAAGTAAGTTTCCAAGAGTACAAATACTCTTGGAAATCTCTTGCTTAGCGACACCAGACTTTTTCATAACAATACCTATAATAAGCACCAATGACGATGATGCTATAAGAACTAGGTGGTCATTGCGAAGCTCACACGCATGTACTTAGATTGAATCGTCAAGATGGCTTACACAAAGATTGTCTCGTTATGTAGGTAATAACGGGAGCAACGTGACTGCTTGGCACTTCTACTTCAATTCTATTGTAATAAACGGGCTAGAAAAACAAAACACAGCCGCCACTGGCCGCGCCGCATCCAATGCTTGTTTTGCCTAATCAGTGCCTTGACAGACCAAACATGACAAGCGATGGATGCGGTCCAGTATTTCGGAAAAAATAAATTACGTAAAAAAATAATTGAAAAAAGTGACACAGGTCCGTCTAGCGGCGCGCCGCAGCGACTACTGTCGAATCGTATGGAAATGATAGAGAGGACACAACATGGCGGCTGGCGCGTCATTCTACTTGAACGAAAATTCACTCAAATATGTTTTCTTGAATGAAAATTGGCGCATAGTTGCTATATTATACACCAAAAACCTTTATTATTGTACAATGGTTTCAAGTTCTTTCGATTTGAATAATGTTCTCTCATAAATTAGTGAGATTGAATTTAAATTGCTATTTTGAAGAGGTTACTTTGTAATTTTTTTCTATCGAGAAAATATCTTGTAATTGTGTTTCTGATACATCACGCCTAGAAAGTATATGTTCGAAATTAACATATATTTTTTCCACATTCCCAAGTTGTACGGATTTGTCGTAAGTGGCGTTCAAAATATGTGTAATCATCTCTACTCAAAAAATACTATGGAGCTTAGGCGTGCTGTAGTAGCTAGATACTTTTATACGAATGTAAAATAATATTTTTATGCACAGTAAAACGATCTTTATGAAGTCGTACTTAACGTTTAGACTCGTTTATTGTCAGTCTCACAGTCTCACAGTTTGGACGCAACATCCCTAGCGGCGTAACCCTTGATAGGTGACCGTTTAGTGACATAAAATTTGAGTACTTCCGAGTTTCAGAGGGCACGTTAAACCAATGGCCCGGGTGATGACAGTTGTTAAGCCATGTCAGAGGCTTTTGGGCGAACTGACAGACTGACAACTAAGGAAGACACAATATCGCATTCAAGGTCAATATGACGTACGTAGGTATCTAGGCATAACAATTTTTAATGTTGATGGGGTAGTGTAGATAGAGGTAAACAATTTATTGAAACACCACAGGACAATAAAAACTTAAATGTATTTGTATTTTAACAATTATTATTATGTATGTTATATTTATAGCTTTGATTACTACAAACACGTTTATTCATCATATTCTGATTCAGAATTGCGTATTACACGAGAAAATCTGGTGCATATCTCTATATATACAAATGAATCCCAATTTCCCTTGGTCACGGCATCACGCCTGAACGGCTAGACCAATTATTTTGCTAATTCTTTTTTAGTTGTGTTTGTTATTATTATCAGGAAAAAGTTCTGATGAAAAAAAAAATTTTGAATGTTTACGGAATATGAAAAATTAAAAAAAACTTAGCGATCATGTTAATTTAAATGCAGGGAAAGAGATAGAGGGAGATAGGTAGATGAAGAGGGAGATTAGAAGGAGAGGGAGAAAGATAGAGACAATGGTAGGACAACGTGTGTCAGGTCAGCAAGTTTAAAATAAATTTACAAGTGATATTTTTAGCTCATTTAGTCACTGACATAACTTTAGTGCCGGTGAGACCTCTGGATTATATTGTGATCAAATAAAACTTTCCACAGATAAAAATGTCTCCTAGAAATGTCTAAGATAACGAAGTTAGGGGATGGCAGACGACGTTAATCCTGTTGACCGCGTCCTAACGAAGGGATGTCCGTTAACTGATTACCCTCTCGAGTAACGTTACTAGAGAGGGTAAATATACACGGGGGCAATGAGGGTATGGGGGCATCACCGCGGCTAGAAGGTAATTAGTAATTCGGTTGTAAAGTTAATGTGTCTGAAGGCAAATAATATTGCAAGTGGAATCTTTTCATGAGCTTTGTGTAGTCATGAGATTAATTTTAATTGCTGAAAGTTAATAAGATTTATCACTGAAATTTTCTTTCGAAATCTGCCTTTAAATTTTAATCTGAGTGGACAGAAGTGTAATTGTTAACTTGGGAAAGGTAAAATTGCTACACATTAGTTTCTAGAGATCTATACTAAGATTACTGTAATTACTTATATAATAATCATTACAATAAAAACAGTAGAAAAAACATCATACGTGTCACGAAAGAACTACAGATCAGGAAAGTCCAACAACCACCGACCAGTCCATAAACCCGGAAGATAATCATCTTCTTTCGAATAAATACATTAGCAAATCTTTTGTTACGATCATTTACTTGAATAATGCATGATATACTAACAGCAAAGTTAACGGAATTAGGTCAATTTGGCCGTTTCTGCGTCATTACACACAATAATGTGCTTCGGTTCAATCATATTCGGGATCATCTGATTCACTACTCTTGAGATCATTAGTAGAGCTCTATTGTCTTGTATTGGTTGTTGATTTGTTTTTATTTGCCTTTACTAATATAATGAGAAACTTTGTCCAATTCTAAAAACGAAGTTTAGAGATATGCCATCGATCATAGATCGGTTAAAGATAAACTATCAAACATATTTTTCGATTAATTGGGCCTTTCCGTTGCTAACTGCACTCAAATTTCCGTGGAGCGATGTCGACAAAAATATTATTTTAAGTTTTGTTCGGAGAGCGAATTGAAATCAATGTATGGACATGTACCTAATCGTTTGAAAACAATAGCTGCGGGGCGGAGTAGCATAACCTACTAAATCTAAATAGGTAATATAAAGAATAAAATGCAATTCATGAAGTACGTATGTGCTTAAAGTACATCAGAGATGCATTTTATTCTAAATGCCTAAAGAGTTGTTATACTTACTAAGATTGGTAAAATGTGTATTACATTATTCTCATATCGATTCGCTTTTCTTGAGATCGTAGCGTATAGAGCTCTATTGTCTTTTGCTTTAGTAAATTACGGGGAGATTTTTCGGATTTGTTTTTCCATGAAAACTAATCGTGATAAACCATACGTAGATCCTGACCCCCAACCTAGAATGGCCAGTGTTTTTGAGTAGTCATGGAGGGGGGGGGAGAGGGGAGAGGGGTAGGTTATGTTGAGCCCAATACCCCCCATATTTGCTCCTCAGCCATCCCCGTGGTGTAGGAGATATATTTAACCCGTAAAAGAAAAAAAAATTTGATCACCATACGTGCTTGACTTTGAATCTTAGCACCTTAGTCTTAGAGTTAATAAACTATGATGATGGATAGCTGCAGCTGGAAATTGTGTCATCTGTTTACATAACTCAATAATAACCGTACCAAAGTACTTGTCAATCACAAACGGCTTTGGATTAGCTTTCACAAACTAGCAGTGTTGAACGTTTACGCATTATTTACCCAACTACAAATGACTTGCAGAACCGTTGCCGTCTTCCCAGTAACTTGGCTTAGAAACGAAATCACCCAAGCAAGTATGCAGGGTTCTGTTTAGGCCGGATAGGTAGATGCCGGATGTGAATAAGCATAAACATTTTAGTGGCTAAGAGCCCACGGACGAATATTAAATAATTTTATCTTATAATACGTATTCACATGATCTGTTCACACAGCTATTCGAAGCCTGAAGTAAAACTGTCATACCATGTCAAGAATCGTCAATTTTTACCAATATCTTAGTACGTACAACTCTTTAGTCACTTGTGCTATAGACCATAGAAAGAAGCTTTAAACCACACAATATACTTATATAAATCGCATTTTATTCTTATGATTACGTACTTGTCTTGAGTTAGTTCGTCGTTTAGATACATTATGGATAGTATCTAGACTAATTTCTCAAAATATGGGTCCTCAACTCGGTACACAAAAACCTCAACTTTGTGTAAATTGTGACCGGAGATATTTTTCAACTACATACTTGCCTGACCTTAGATTACAGTTCAGTCTATCTCATCTCTAAAATAAGCCAAGCCAAACAACGCTGAATCATTGCGTCGAACAAAATAACAGCCACTTTGTTGAGCTGTTTGCTAGTAGGAAAATATTTTGCTTTCAGTCGTTTTAACCGACAGACTGTAAATGCGAAAGATAATCGACGACGGAACACGAATCGGTATAGGTTGTATTGCATCTCTGTGTATTGCGGGATAGGTCAATGAATCCGTGAAAGCGCAAGGAGATAGAAAAGTCTGCAGATTTATCAAATATTAGCTAACCGCCCCGACTTAGTATATAGGTGCGTAGGTAGTACGCCTTCAACCTTCCAATCTTCCGTTTAACTCTAACCTCTTCGACGAATTTTAAAGGCACCCCCACACATTTACTTATCGTGTATCAGCATAAAGCGAGATACTTTGGTCTGACCTTTTACTTGGTTTTAAAAGGAAATCAAGTAACCTTGAGAAGATATCACAGGAAGTTAATGACAAAAAATGTTGTTGAATTACCTAGAACAAACTGTGGTGTCAAAAATGGTCTCAATTCACCTGGATGCCATGAATGTATTATTTTATCTATTGAGTTTAGTAATAGTGTAAAAGGGCCCACTATCGGATTATCGTGTTGCAAACCTATCAAACGACATCGTTCGAGATCGTAATCCCCTGTTGATCGGATAATCGCATGTGTGGGAGAGACTCGAATAATAATATCCATCGTTCGATGTAGGCGAACGGCGGCGCGCGCTGACCCGCCACCGACTGCAAATAATGCAATTTGTAATCAACATTGAGTTAATATTTTCTTGCACTGATGTATCCACATTGACGTGCTTGGACGGAAGTTTAGACAAGATCAATAGAGAACAACAGTTACAAGGAACAAGGGCTATGATGACCCAATGAAATATCCGTAAGCTTTTAACTAGTTTCTGTTATACTCGTAGATAGATAGAAAGGTAACTTTTTATTGGCACCAAAATGTATGGAAGAGAGAAAGGGAAAACTTAATAATAGGTACTATAGGCGGTCTTATCAATCATTGTTCTGTCTACATAACGTTAAAGTTTTCCTAAAAAGTATCTACGAATATAAAAATAATACACTTCTACGTCAAGATGTAGTAAGTTTCATTAATAATTATCGTCATCATCATCAGCCCATTAAGCTTCTACACTGGCCTTCAGTAAACAGCTTTCTCTGGAGAAAGAGCTTTCTGAAAACTAAGTAATATAAAATCATATACTTTAATGAACTCGCTAGATAATATTATAGCGAGCCGCGTTTCTCTGGGGCCAATTTAAATTGGATTTTCTATTATTTTGCTTCGCTGGCTATGGATAAAATCTTATATTATCTGCTATGGTAAGATTAGAAAATCTACTTTAGAACTTTAAAGTTGAATTTCTTGCGTGACTTAAGAGCAAAGTTAAATTCACAGCAATGCCATAAAGTTAATATAAATTACTAGCTGGTGCCCGCGACTTCGTCTGCGCAGGATTACACATTTTGGCTATAATGGCTTACACATAAGATATAGATATAATTATACTGTGTCGAGCTTTTTTGTAGGACTATTTTCGATTAACATTTCCATCATACATTACATAGGTATGTGTATTATGTGTAACGCCGGCATAGACTGAGAAGGTAGATTTTTTCCTACTTACTTGACACTTATCGTCATATTTTGGACATTTCACACAATATCGTTATAAATTGTAGCCTTTGTGTTATTCTGATGTATAAGCTATATTATTGTAAAGTTTCATTAAAATCCATTCAGTAGTTTTTACGTGAAAGAGTAACAAACATCCATCGATCCATCCATCCATACTTACAAACTTTCACGCTTATAATTTAACTAGCTGTTGCCCGCGACTTCATCCGCGCAGACTATATACTTTACCATAATTCCAAATAACTAAAAATAGACCATGACCTCGAGTTCGACATCGACATCCGCGATATATCCGCATATGCGATATCCAACATTCTCGTACGACATCCACCATCTTCTATCAAAATTACCATTTTATACAAAAACCTGGCATTTTATACCAAAATCTAACATTTCATACAAAAATCTACCATTTCCTACCAAAATCTCCCATTTTCTACGAAAATACCATGTTCTACCAAAAGCTACCATTTTCTACTAAAGTCTAAATTTTTCTACCACAATCTAATTTTTTTTTGTAAATCAATTATTTTCTTTCTAAATGTGCTATTTTCTACCAAAAGCTACCATTTCTTACCAGATTCTACCATTTCCTACAAAAAACTACCATTTCCTAAATTAAATCTACCATTTTAACCGTAATCTACCATTTTACCATAATCTACCATTTTAATTTCAAATTCACTAATATCTACCAAAAGCTACCATTCCTTCCAAAATCTACCATTATTACCAAAAATCTACCATTTCCTACCAAAAATCGACCATTTTCTACCTTTAATTTATCATTTTCTACCAAAATCTACCACTTCCTACCTTAAGAACATAGATACTACGTTTGAAATTGATCAAACCAATAAAACACGTTGTTCCATCCAAACTTTGCAACCCCTTTTCACCCACTTAGGGGTTAAATTAAAAAAATATATAGTCAGGTTCTTAGTGCACACCTACGTCTCCTAGTGTCATCTACGAATGTGTACAAAATTTCAGTTTTGAACTAAATCTGATCAAAAATATTCTGCAACCCCTTTTATTATTTTAGGGGTTGAATATTAAAAAATGATGAAACACGTGTTTAATTAAATCTTAATAATATAAATGCCAAGTTTGAAGCTGATCAGACAAAGAAAATACGTTGTTACACAAAAACTTTACAACTTGTTTGCACCCCTTTAGGGGTTGAATTTTCAAAAATCCTTTTTTAGTGCATACCTTCGTCACCTAAGGAATACTTGTGCAAAATTTCAATTATGAACTAAATCTGATGAAAATATTTTGCAACCCCTTTTTATTACTTTAGGGGTTGAATATTAGAAAACTATGAATAACATGTTTAATTAAATGTTTCAAAGAATATATATGTCAAGTTTGAAGTTGATCGGACCAAGAAAACACGTTGCTCCATACAACCTTTGTAACCCCTTTTCACCCCTTTAGGGGTTGAATTTTCAAAAATCCTTCCTTATTGCTCGCCTACGTCACATAAGGAATATTTGTGCAAAATTTCATGGTTCTAGACCTAGTGGTTTCGGCTGTGCGTTGATCGATCGATCAGTCAGTCAGTCAGTTCTTGCTTTTATATATATAGATATTTGTAGGAAGAATGCTATTTTTGCCACTGAGCCCGATCTTCCATTCTCTTCATCCAACTGGACGAACTGCCAAATGTTTTCGATTGATACTAACATAATGTTTTCCTCTTTTCCAGGTACCTTCAAAGTGACAGTGTCAGTGATAATTGTACAGTGAAGTGACTACGTACAGTGCAATGCGATAAATATGTTGGCAAAATGAAGCTGTGGAAAAGCCTTAAGATATCCATAGGCAGTCGAAACGACCCCAAGTCGTACTCTCAGGACCTGCCGCAGTGGAGCGGGCAGGGGTATGAGCTAGATGGTGAGTGTTTGAGGCCTTTATTATTTCATTCGCTAGATACAGTCGACGAAATTGGTGAAAATTAACCATTAAAAATTTGGCGTTTTATGGTTCTAAGATCCGTAGATCCGTTCGTACTTATAACGAGTACCTATCTCTAGAGTTCAAAACAATAATATTAATTTACCTTTACTAATAATCTTTATTATAAACTCACGTAATTCGGGAAAAACCTCGGAGCGCGATCTCACTGGCCAGGTAGACAACTCCAGACTGGTTTTTCTAAGTACCCTCACTTGAGTACATAACATGCCTTCCCCTCGAGACATGTTCCTATCCTTCTCACTTCCTTCACTTAGTCTTCCACTGATTCTAATTGCTTATACTACTTACTATACTTTTTTATTTGTTGCTTATAACTATGGGTATTTTTACTATTATATGGGGTTGCTATCTATTCTTCTCCGGACTCTATATCTTCATCTTCTGAGTCCATAATGATACCTGATCTGATTTTCTTAGAATTGGATGACGGTGGTGAGAATGACAAAGCCCGCTTGTTTCTCATTATCTCCCCTGTGTTAGGTATTACAATGTCTTGTGGCCCTGATACTCCAATGATGTCTGCCCATTTCCTCGGTGAGGGAATTTCCAAATGATTTCCATCCTCACTACTGTCCTTAGCCATTCCCGCTGTATTAGGCTGTATTAGGTCCTTTGGATCATTTTCTTTATCTGCCAACCCGCTGTTGTGCATCTGGTTGATGTGTCTCATCAAAAGTCTTCCATTCCATCGCACCAAGTATCTGCAAACCCCCACTCTTCTCTCTACTGTGCCCTTTAACCAACGAGGTCCTTTACTATAATTACGGACATATACCGACTGACCAATATTAAAAGAACGTACTTTAATTCTTTCATTCTTCTCAATCTCGTTCAATTTTTCATTAGTCTTATAAGACAATGGGTTCAGGTAGTGGAATTTGGTTCTAAATTGACGGTTATTGAGAAGTTCAGCCGGTGTTTTTTCATTTACACAGTTAGGTGTGGTCCGCAGTCCATAAAGCATCGTTGGTAACCGGATACGCCAAGGCTCTGATGTCTTCTTTTTCAATTTATTTTTAACTGTCTGTACTGTGCGTTCCGCTTGCCCATTTGACGCTGGATGGTAGGGTGCCACCAATACCTGTCTAATGCCAACACTCTTTAAGTATCCCCTAAATTCTTCTGAAATGAAACTCCTTCCATTATCGCTCACAATACAGTCTGGTAAGCCTTGTTCAGCAAAAATCTCTCTAAGAACCTTAATCAATGTGGCGCTACTCAGATCATTAACTATTTTAACTTCTGGCCATTTCGAATATGAGTCTATAAGAATAAAAAAAGTTTTTCCTTGGAATGGTCCGGCATAATCAATGTGTAGCCTTGACCAAGCTTTATCTGGTCTGATCCAGTGATGACTGACCTGAGCAGGCATGTTCCTGTTTTCTGCACAGCTGGTACAATTTTTTATAATTTCTTCTATGCTTTTATCCATGGAAGGCCACCAAAAATAACTTCTCGCTAACGCTTTAGTAATCACTATTCCATCATGGTTCCGATGTAACTCTTCTAATACAAGTGTGTGCATCTTTTCTGGTACCACTACCCGGTTACCCCATAGTATACAGTTACTATGAACTGACATTTCTTCTCTCTTCATCCAATACATCTTGTATTCTTTTTCCACCTTTGTGGGCCATCCATTCCTTGTCCAGTATAAGATTTTACTCAATATCGGATCTTTCTTAGTGAACCTTGCTACTTCTGTAGCTGTGAGCTCCAGCTCTATAGGTGTCTCTTCTATCAATAGAACTCCCGAAAACTTTTCTTCTTCTGTTGATTCTTTTGATGGCCAACGGCTCAATGCATCTGCATTTCCCAATTTTTTCCCTTCGACATACTGAATTTCATAATCGTAAGAATTCAATAATAGTGCCCATCTGAGCATCCTGGGAGATATAATATTTGGAATCGGCTTCCCTGGTCCAAATATCCCCAACAAAGGTCTATGGTCTGTTTTGATGGTTACTTTCCGTCCGCTGATATATTGGTGAAACTTTTTTAAAACAAAAATTATTGCTGCCGCTTCTTTGTCAATCTGGGCATAATTTCGTTCATGAACGTTCATAGTCCTTGATGCAAACATTATTGGCCTTACGGATCCATCATCCATTTCATGTTCGAGCACGGCTCCCAATCCATACTGTGAGGCATCACATGATATTATTAACTTCCTGTTGCCATCATAATGCACTAATGTGTCTTTACTAGATAACATTGTTTTTAATTTATTAAAAGCTATCTGATGCTCTCTATTCCATTTCCATTCAGATCCTTTCTCCAGCAATCTATATAAAGGTTCAGCTGTATTAGCTTTATGAGGCAAAAATCTGTCATAAAAATTAAGTAGTCCTAAAAACGCTTGTAATTCCTTTATATTCCCAGGCGCTGGGGTCTTCTCAATTGAGTCAATTTTGTCTTTAGCTGGATGTATTCCAGACTCATCTATAACAAATCCCAAAAACTTGACTGTAGGCACTCCAAAAGCACACTTATCCTTGTTTACTTTGAGGCCAGCTTCCTGTAATCTCTGCAGCACCATTCCCAACCGTGTATTGTGCGTATCAATGTCACTACCACATATTACTACATCGTCTAACAGGATAGCTATTCCTGGTATGCCAGCGAGCAAAGATGCCATTAATCTCTGGAAAATACCTGGACAAGCTTTAACACCAAATGCCAAGCGTTTCACTTTATATAATCCTTTTGGTGTATTCAATGTAAGCAACTTTGCTGTCTTATCATCAACAACTACCTGAGTATACGCTTGTTCTAAATCTATTTTTGAGAATATAACACCACCCTGTAGCTCCACAAAAGCTTCATTGAGAGTAGGTAATGGGTAGGTATCTGTATTTGTAGCTGCATTTACTGTGGATCGGTAATCCCCACACAACCGTACACTACCATTTGGTTTTAAAACTGGTACTATTGGAGTTGCCCATTCTGAGTGTGTGGTCGGTTCAAGTACATCTTCCTTTACCAACCTATCTATTTCTTTAAAAACTCGTTCTCTGATAGCAAATGGAATCGGTCTGCTCTTGACAAATTTTGGCACCGCTCCTTCATTTGGTGTGATATTCACCACTGGGCCAGTATATCTGCCTAAGCCTGGCTCAAACACCTGATTGTATCTATCAGCTAGTTGTGTTATCCGAGCCTTTTCACTGGGGTTCACTCTTACTTGAACGTTATTAACACCCTGTATACTAACTCCTAACTCAGAAAACCAATTCCGACCTAACAAGGTTGTGCCGTTACCTCTTGTTATTAATATCTTCATTTTTTTATTTATGTTTTTATATTTCACCTCTACTAGCCCCTGCCCTAGCAATGTTAATTTACCATCAGTGTATGACTTTAACGCAACATCTGTTGTTTCTAACCGAGGTAATCTACCTCCCCATATGAGCCTGGCCGTTGTCTCATTCACTATGGTGTACGGGCAACCTGAATCCACTTCCATCAGTATTTCCATACCGTTTAGGAACACTTTAATCAGGAACGGATCCACCTTATCTTGTCTAATGCTGTTAATGCCCACCTCATACAACCCATTACATTCGGAGGGTGGCCTCTGCCGCCCCTGCTTCATTTTTGCATAACATTTTGCTTCAATGTGTCCTGTCTTCCCACAATGATGGCACTTGCTCCAACGGAACTTACATTCGCCTTTATGTTGTTTGCCACAACGGAAACAACTCGACCTATCCTCCTGAGTAGGCATCTTGTTACCAATAACCTTATTGATCTCCATAGGCACCACCATTTCTTGCGCTGAGCTAGTTGAGCTCTGTGCATGTTGTATGATGACAGTTGCATCCAAATTAGCAGTTTCATTGGACAATACAATCTCACAAGCCTGTTCGAAAGTTAACTGACTCTGTTGTAACAGTTTCTTTTGAATATCTTTATCCAAAATCCCACATACCAATCTATCCCTCAACGTGCGATTCAAATCTGTAAAATGGCAGTTTATACTTAGTTTCCGCAACTGCGCAATATAATCTCTCATCATCTCCCCCTCCCCTTGGTTCCTGGTGTGGAATTTAAATGATTCTACGATTTCGTTGGGCTTTGGATGAAAATGATTATTCAAAGTTTGTACAATGAAACTAAAAGTAACCTCACTTATTTTCCTTGGGGCCATTAACGAACTAACCAAATCATACAACTCAGGGCCACATACTGCAAGTAAATTCGCCTTTTTCTTCGCGTCTTCCTCGATCTCGCTTGCTTCAAGACAATAACTGAAGCGTCCGATATAATTTTGCCAACACCCATGTGCAATATCAAACTCATTAAATTTAATACCCATCGTGAATTATTTTTGTATAAGTATTTTTGTTTAATAATGAACACTAATTGTTTATATCCACTGTAACACCGTTTTTTCTCGTCGCCACTATTATAAACTCACGTAATTCGGGAAAAACCTCGGAGCGCGATCTCACTGGCCAGGTAGACAACTCCAGACTGGTTTTTCTAAGTACCCTCACTTGAGTACATGTAACTAACCTACCTACCAAAACAAGAAAATACTCGTGATAAAATATATGGCCAAATGATCGTCTTAACCCTTCGTTGTGAAATAACAGTAACCTCGGTTCTTTTAGAGTTAGAGACTGCTTATAATGGAACACAAATAAAATTATATAATTAAATAAAGGAGAAGTATATAAGTAAGAAGTATATAATTAAATAAAGGAGTAGTAAAAAGGAGTCTTTTAAATATAAGAGAGAGATTAACCTGTGAATACCAAGGAAAACGAAAGGCTGCTTTCCTTTTGTGAAGAATGTAGCCCCCCCCATTTGGGGAGGGAGGATAGGCCCCAGCCAACGCCCATCCTTGTGAGTGCCAACCACAGAGTGCACTCCCCGGGAAAGAGGTAAAGGTATGGACATTAGGTCTTGTTTTAACCATTCAGTCCAAATGTGATTGTACTTTTTTTTCCTTTACTCAATCCCGGAATTCATTATTTATGTTTGTTGACCATTCACGGTTCTTTTCATGTTGGGTATTTTCCCAATTACTAGACTTCATCAAGAGATCAATGCTCATGACTACAACCAATCCACAATGCGTAAAGCAGAGCCAGAAGGTACACCCAGGGGTCCCACTGCTATGTAGCGCTTGTACATACGTGATGTTCCAGGAGTGCTGGGTGCCCAGCTGCGGAAATGATTGAGCCCACATATATTCCCCCAAGGAAATCCGATAATTGCATAAAAGCTGTTTTATAATTTGTAATTATCATTTGTAAATAATGCTCCGGTAATTGGCATGGATCAATCACATCCAGGCTGAAATAGTTTTCAGTAAATACATAATCAGTTTTGTCGTAAATTAACGGAGTGAATGGATAGGAAATGATTAAGAGGAGGAAAGCTAATAGGAGTCGGTACTCCCCTATCACCATTTGCGAAAGTTACTGACTAGCAATAATTTACTTAATGTGTTTGGTCATAGTGTTGTAATTTTGAATAAACAAGGGAGGCACAGTTGGCCTAACTGAACATTTCCTCGCCGATTCGATGTATAGTGTGGGGAAATATTTGTGCCCTGCGTGTATAGTGTTAATGCTTGCAGTAAGACGTAATCACTAGTAGTAACTTCATCGGAATAATTCCAAACATATAAGGGTTGTGAGGCCTCAGACGTAACAACGATTCCAAGCAGTCACTTACTAGTTATGAAAACACCTACAGTATGTTATATGAGCAAACTACTGCACATCAGCAATTAATATAAAGTTTGTTGATTTTAATCTAAACTAGGGGATGTTACCTGGACAAAACGTTACCTCAAAACCTTAGTTACCAGTAAAATAATAATAGACGATCCCACCATATGTCCACAAATTACCGACCGAAATGGGATTGCCTGTACCTTGCACAACACATAGTGTCAGATAATTTTATAGCGCATCAGCTTATTTCAATAGAGCTGGGTTCTGGTAGGCTTTAAATAAAACAATGTGTAACCATCCCGCAGTCTTGTACTCATAATATAACTGAAGTAGCTAGTAGGTTTGTTTAAGACTAAAGTCAATTATAGATCGTAGTTTAGTGCTGAAGAAATGTAGTAAATTATGTGTAATAATATGTTGACATAGTCAACGAGTTGGTTAAGGCTGTAAATAAACGGTAAGATAATTGCGTGTGCGTATGATAATTGTAGAAATAAACCCCATATGTATGCCGTTAAATAGTAATGATTACCGATGTGAATAATAGTTTGATCGTGAACCGTAAATATAATATTATGTCAAACGAACGATGGTAAGATAAATTCAAGCTGAAAATAATTGTATAAATGGTTTCGTAGAAATGGTAATCAGTGAAGTAAGTAAGGTTTAGTTAGAGCTGTAAATAAAATGTCATGATAATCGTAAATATAGAATGTCCACGTAACGCACGTAGACGTAGAATCGTAGAGATAAACGTAATTAATAATTTCAAAGCCGTGAGTAATCGTAATTTATATAAGCCGTTCCGTAAAAGTGATGTCGAAGTACATAACGTATAGTTATGATCGTAAATAAAATGATAGAATACGAACGTATGGTAAATTCAGTAGATAGTATGGTAGTATGGTAGTATTCAGAAGACGTATGGTAAATTCAGTAAATAGCCGCAAACATCAGAAGGGTAAAGCCTTCCAATATTACATGAGAGATAAAATAATAAACGCAAAATAAGTCAAAAGCTGAAAATAAACACGTACAATGTAAGCATGTTAAATAGTAGAAATCAAAGTAAAATAATTTCAAAATCGTGAGTAATCATAAAAGCCGTATCGTAGAAATAGTATCGAAGTAAATAATGTTTCGTTATGGCCGTAAATAAAATGGTAGAATAACGTAAGTATGTAAAGTAAATACAGTAACACCAGAAGGATAAAGCCTTCCGATATACCATAAGACGAAATAAAAAGGCAGAATAACGAACGTAAAGTAAATTCAGTAGTTAAACGTAAATTGCCGCAAACATTGGAAGGGTAAAGCCTTCCAATGTAACACAAGTTTAAATAAAATAACGAACACAACATAAAATCAAAAGATGAAACAATGTAAACATTTAAATAGGTACCAGAAGTACAATGAGTGATTTATAAATTACTTTGCATAAAATGTGGAAACTTATCACTCACCATATCGACTGACGTGACCAAATTGGATCTTTACACAGCAAAAGTTATGAAAATATATAATTATTTCAGTAAAGTAATTAAAAACAAATATATTATTATCATGATAAAAATAGCCATATTATGATTCGATCCAATTAGGCGTGTTAATAAAAGTTTCACCAACCTCGCGAAGGCTTCTTTTACCTTAGGATTGCCATGTTAGGTTCACCTGAAATAGCCTAGCTTTTGGAAGTGGATGAGCACTATTACTCCTCATTTAATTACTGAAATTGCTCGAAGATTTCATTAAATATAAGTTGGAATGAATTTGTTTGAATAGACCCTATTAAGCACCGAAACCAATCGAAGGTTTCCTCTTATTAGAAAACTGAACTAGATGGATCACAATAAATACAAAAACCGATCGAAGGTTTTGTTACTATCAATTAAACGATTAATATAACTGAAAGAAAGTGACTAGCTAATCGGAGACATGGCAACCCATAAGGATCTCCTCCGGCACCCATCAGTCATCAGTTCTCGTCACACATATTATAATTCAAATAAGGTAGCATAATAAAATGCGCATGTTTAATGGAATTTGCAAAAGAAAACTTTACATGAACATTTTACTAAGCCAAATAAAGATGCCGGCACAAAAGAACAATGTACTGGGAAACGTCCCAACTTCTTACTAGAAAAGTTACAACCGAAACATCTTTAAATAATAGATAATCGACTCACGACCTCTGCTTGAAGACCACTAGCACTTCACTATCACACCCACCACTAAACCGAATTAGCACACTGCTATCCCTATGCATAATATTATTACACCCCCCAACCCTTTCTACCACTGTGTTGCGGATGCGTGTGCCTTACTTTACAATTATCGACCAACTATCCCGACTGAAATCACGTCTCTCCTGACGACAGGTGCCCCCCTTCACCCCTGTAATTCCACTTGACTCTCATACAACGAGCCCTTGTTCCCAAAACTTGCGTACGCGCTAATAATTTGTTTAACTTAACTGAGGTAGGTACTATGGGTCGGTACATTCACCCCCAAAAATTTTAAAAGGTCTATCCGGTTAAAATTTTTCCTACAAAACGAACCATAGTTACCGAAATTTATTTATCTCCATCTCATATTACACTGACAGATTCCTAAGATTCAATTTAATTATTCTCTACTTATTTTTTTTTTCGAAAGTGGTGGCCCTACGCCCCACTAGTCACTTTTAACTCGTTCGCAATAATGTTGTCAATTCATAAATATTTTTTGTAATTCATTAAGACATTATAGATACCTTAATTTTTCATAAATATTCGCGATATTTATCAATGTTCACGCGCTCACAATTAGTCGCCCTGGTGACAATTATTTGTGCTAACAATATTCTTCACTAATCCATTATTTGTTTACAGCAAAATAAAAACCCCAAATAACTACTCACGGTACCTTTTAATAATTATAAATCTGTTACAACCAACAATATGCAAATACTTAAGCTGATTTGCAACTAATAGTAATACAAGCAGCCTATTTTGTTTAAGTACCTACCTACCTAGAACAATATTCCTAATGACAATATAATCCTAACACCAAAATAGGTACCGACAAAACCCATGTAATATTTCACAACCTAAGTGTGGTTGACCGATACCCTATTAGTAATACGTATGCGACTATGTTATACAAATTACTCACCTAATATTCGTCTAAATATACTCGTATCATAATTATTTTATGCAAAATTCCTAAGTTAAAATAAGACAATTTTTTTTTTGTTTTTACCGCTTCCTACCATATTCAATTTTATTAATAAGAATATAATTGCCTATAACCATAAACACCATATCCGCAAGTACCCATTTAGTGTACATTTACATAACGCATACCTATAGATAAGCAGCTATAACACTTAGAAATAGGGGCATTCCAACTCGTACTCACTACGGCTCAAGTAGGTAGCTGAACCCCACTCAAAGCCCTGCTCAGTCGCCACTCCTTTCCGTTCCCACCATGCTAATACTAACATACTCGTAAGCAAATTGGCTGACTTGTTTATGACGCCAGGTCTCATTTCTCTTTGCACTTAAGGCACAATACAATAACTCTTCATTGAACCCCACACAGTTGGCCTACACACAATACAAAAAAAATAAACAATTAAATGCTGAGCAATAAGTGGTCACAAAGATTAAGCCGCGGGGCTTTCGTTACCTACTAATTATAAACAATACTTAATACTGGTCCCCTTTCATAACCTACCAACACAAAATCTGCTTACTTGTAAACAAACATTCAACCTACTTCGTGACAGAGAACGGTTATTTTCCTAAGAGTGTACCTATCAATGCCCGGCTTATAAAGAACAAGTACCTACTTCAACAAAATTTAACTAACTTGTAGGTACGTTATATAAAGTTTTATATAACAATATTGAAACCGTTATATGGAGTAGTTAATACCGTATAATTATGTTACTTATCCGCGTAAATGAAAATTAAGTAACTAACATTATCTAACTATTATCTTTCTTTTTACCAACACCCCCCAAACTTTGGACTCAATACACCCCCACGCCCTTAATGTCCTAAATATTTTAATGTTAACAGAATTAAAAACGCAACACCCCCACGGTCTTAAGCTCTTAGGTATTTTAAACATTTAGGTAGGTACTGAACATAAGTAACGTGTGTGAATTTCCCAAAACAGTCTCATAAACTCTTTCCATTTCACGAACACCAAATTGTAGGCTGTAAAGCCTACTTTTAATATAAAGATTACTCTAAAATATCCTGGTCCTAAGGCACCAAATTGTAACTAACCTACCTACCAAAACAAGAAAATACTCGTGATAAAATATATGGCCAAATGATCGTCTTAACCCTTCGTTGTGAAATAACAGTAACCTCGGTTCTTTTAGAGTTAGAGACTGCTTATAATGGAACACAAATAAAATTATATAATTAAATAAAGGAGAAGTATATAAGTAAGAAGTATAATTATAATTAAATAAAGGAGTAGTAAAAAGGAGTCTTTTAAATATAAGAGAGAGATTAACCTGTGAATACCAAGGAAAACGAAAGGCTGCTTTCCTTTTGTGAAGAATGTAGCCCCCCCCATTTGGGGAGGGAGGATAGGCCCCAGCCAACGCCCATCCTTGTGAGTGCCAACCACAGAGTGCACTCCCCGGGAAAGAGGTAAAGGTATGGACATTAGGTCTTGTTTTAACCATTCAGTCCAAATGTGATTGTACTTTTTTTTCCTTTACTCAATCCCGGAATTCATTATTTATGTTTGTTGACCATTCACGGTTCTTTTCATGTTGGGTATTTTCCCAATTACTAGACTTCATCAAGAGATCAATGCTCATGACTACAACCAATCCACAATGCGTAAAGCAGAGCCAGAAGGTACACCCAGGGGTCCCACTGCTATGTAGCGCTTGTACATACGTGATGTTCCAGGAGTGCTGGGTGCCCAGCTGCGGAAATGATTGAGCCCACATATATTCCCCCAAGGAAATCCGATAATTGCATAAAAGCTGTTTTATAATTTGTAATTATCATTTGTAAATAATGCTCCGGTAATTGGCATGGATCAATCACATCCAGGCTGAAATAGTTTTCAGTAAATACATAATCAGTTTTGTCGTAAATTAACGGAGTGAATGGATAGGAAATGATTAAGAGGAGGAAAGCTAATAGGAGTCGGTACTCCCCTATCACCATTTGCGAAAGTTACTGACTAGCAATAATTTACTTAATGTGTTTGGTCATAGTGTTGTAATTTTGAATAAACAAGGGAGGCACAGTTGGCCTAACTGAACATTTCCTCGCCGATTCGATGTATAGTGTGGGGAAATATTTGTGCCCTGCGTGTATAGTGTTAATGCTTGCAGTAAGACGTAATCACTAGTAGTAACTTCATCGGAATAATTCCAAACATATAAGGGTTGTGAGGCCTCAGACGTAACAACGATTCCAAGCAGTCACTTACTAGTTATGAAAACACCTACAGTATGTTATATGAGCAAACTACTGCACATCAGCAATTAATATAAAGTTTGTTGATTTTAATCTAAACTAGGGGATGTTACCTGGACAAAACGTTACCTCAAAACCTTAGTTACCAGTAAAATAATAATAGACGATCCCACCATATGTCCACAAATTACCGACCGAAATGGGATTGCCTGTACCTTGCACAACACATAGTGTCAGATAATTTTATAGCGCATCAGCTTATTTCAATAGAGCTGGGTTCTGGTAGGCTTTAAATAAAACAATGTGTAACCATCCCGCAGTCTTGTACTCATAATATAACTGAAGTAGCTAGTAGGTTTGTTTAAGACTAAAGTCAATTATAGATCGTAGTTTAGTGCTGAAGAAATGTAGTAAATTATGTGTAATAATATGTTGACATAGTCAACGAGTTGGTTAAGGCTGTAAATAAACGGTAAGATAATTGCGTGTGCGTATGATAATTGTAGAAATAAACCCCATATGTATGCCGTTAAATAGTAATGATTACCGATGTGAATAATAGTTTGATCGTGAACCGTAAATATAATATTATGTCAAACGAACGATGGTAAGATAAATTCAAGCTGAAAATAATTGTATAAATGGTTTCGTAGAAATGGTAATCAGTGAAGTAAGTAAGGTTTAGTTAGAGCTGTAAATAAAATGTCATGATAATCGTAAATATAGAATGTCCACGTAACGCACGTAGACGTAGAATCGTAGAGATAAACGTAATTAATAATTTCAAAGCCGTGAGTAATCGTAATTTATATAAGCCGTTCCGTAAAAGTGATGTCGAAGTACATAACGTATAGTTATGATCGTAAATAAAATGATAGAATACGAACGTATGGTAAATTCAGTAGATAGTATGGTAGTATGGTAGTATTCAGAAGACGTATGGTAAATTCAGTAAATAGCCGCAAACATCAGAAGGGTAAAGCCTTCCAATATTACATGAGAGATAAAATAATAAACGCAAAATAAGTCAAAAGCTGAAAATAAACACGTACAATGTAAGCATGTTAAATAGTAGAAATCAAAGTAAAATAATTTCAAAATCGTGAGTAATCATAAAAGCCGTATCGTAGAAATAGTATCGAAGTAAATAATGTTTCGTTATGGCCGTAAATAAAATGGTAGAATAACGTAAGTATGTAAAGTAAATACAGTAACACCAGAAGGATAAAGCCTTCCGATATACCATAAGACGAAATAAAAAGGCAGAATAACGAACGTAAAGTAAATTCAGTAGTTAAACGTAAATTGCCGCAAACATTGGAAGGGTAAAGCCTTCCAATGTAACACAAGTTTAAATAAAATAACGAACACAACATAAAATCAAAAGATGAAACAATGTAAACATTTAAATAGGTACCAGAAGTACAATGAGTGATTTATAAATTACTTTGCATAAAATGTGGAAACTTATCACTCACCATATCGACTGACGTGACCAAATTGGATCTTTACACAGCAAAAGTTATGAAAATATATAATTATTTCAGTAAAGTAATTAAAAACAAATATATTATTATCATGATAAAAATAGCCATATTATGATTCGATCCAATTAGGCGTGTTAATAAAAGTTTCACCAACCTCGCGAAGGCTTCTTTTACCTTAGGATTGCCATGTTAGGTTCACCTGAAATAGCCTAGCTTTTGGAAGTGGATGAGCACTATTACTCCTCATTTAATTACTGAAATTGCTCGAAGATTTCATTAAATATAAGTTGGAATGAATTTGTTTGAATAGACCCTATTAAGCACCGAAACCAATCGAAGGTTTCCTCTTATTAGAAAACTGAACTAGATGGATCACAATAAATACAAAAACCGATCGAAGGTTTTGTTACTATCAATTAAACGATTAATATAACTGAAAGAAAGTGACTAGCTAATCGGAGACATGGCAACCCATAAGGATCTCCTCCGGCACCCATCAGTCATCAGTTCTCGTCACACATATTATAATTCAAATAAGGTAGCATAATAAAATGCGCATGTTTAATGGAATTTGCAAAAGAAAACTTTACATGAACATTTTACTAAGCCAAATAAAGATGCCGGCACAAAAGAACAATGTACTGGGAAACGTCCCAACTTCTTACTAGAAAAGTTACAACCGAAACATCTTTAAATAATAGATAATCGACTCACGACCTCTGCTTGAAGACCACTAGCACTTCACTATCACACCCACCACTAAACCGAATTAGCACACTGCTATCCCTATGCATAATATTATTACACCCCCCAACCCTTTCTACCACTGTGTTGCGGATGCGTGTGCCTTACTTTACAATTATCGACCAACTATCCCGACTGAAATCACGTCTCTCCTGACGACAGGTGCCCCCCTTCACCCCTGTAATTCCACTTGACTCTCATACAACGAGCCCTTGTTCCCAAAACTTGCGTACGCGCTAATAATTTGTTTAACTTAACTGAGGTAGGTACTATGGGTCGGTACATACATAACAATCTTGAATGTACATTGTCCATAATAGTAGGTCCAAAACTACGTGCAATTAATTTATTCACAAATCTTCTCTCGAAAGCGTTTTAACCTCACCACCAGTCTCAAAAAAGCCAGTATAATAAGCCATTTAAAAGTTTAAGAAGTAAATATTTTTATAACAAATCTGTGGTCAGTGAACGATGCTTCACACTTCAAAGGAAACGTTCCAGAATTTTTTACCAAAACTTGGAAAACAGCTCGTTAAAAATTTCTTAACAAGGTTCCGTAATGATGTTATTCTTAATTATTACAAACGATTTTTTGTAGAATACCATATCATGCATTTATGAAACCTTTGTGTACTATTTGTAATATAAAAAGTTATTATATAAGGTTAGGGTTTGTATGTATTTTATACAGTTTGGTGTGAATAAAGGGTTATATTTATATACCTATCTATTTCTCTATTATGTTATGTTTAAACTAGGGTTGATAAAATTTTATAACAATTTTAAACATAACTAGCGGCCCGCCCTGGTTTGCACGGAGAGCACCAATTATCGTAGCCAAATAGAAGAAAAAATAACAAGTTACCAGCTGAACCTTCAAACTGAACAAATTTTCAGAATGTCTTCTTTAGACAGACAATCAGAGCGACACCTGACATCTGTCAAAAGTTACAGTCGAACGTTTACATACATAACTCGATCATGGTCGTAACTCGTTCGCAGCTCTATCATATTTCTTTCGGAACCAGATCGTAACTCGCTGACAACTCAAACATAACTTGATCGCGATCGCATCTCTATCGTAGCTCGATGGTAGCTCACAGTCACTGGTAACATCATCGTATGCCCCTCATTCGCAACTCGGTGGTTACTCGATCGTAACTCGTGCGTTACTCGCTATAAGTCACTCGTATCTCGATCGTTACTCTATATCGTAACTCGATAGTTCAATTCACTGCACAAATAGAATGGAATCCGTAGCTCTTAGCTACCAGCAACTCCCATTAAATTGTAAATATCAGCGTAGATCATAATTATATTCCGCTTCTCTTAGGCTAACTTGACACAGTGCGATCTAAAAACCTATTAAAAATTTGCATTGCCAGAACTAGGTCAACTTAAATATTATTCTCTCTCAGAAAAAGGACTTGTTTCTCAACAATGAAAGTGTAGAAAAACTCAATAGAATGGCTTTATATCAAAACCAAAACTGTAGACCAGTTGAATGTACACATAGCCTAGCATAAGCCTTCTCGTGACCACGGTCGATGTAACTCGGCCGAAACGTCGAGGTATGTCAAAATTATATATTTTGATATTCGTTCTTGCGCAAATTAGACCCGTTTTTAGCTAGTTAATATTTACACATACCTACAGTATTATCATCTTTCATTATAAAGTAGAAACACAAAAAGCACGGTGCCTGGTAACCGCTGCATAATACGTATTACGTAGCCTTAACATAAAACCGTAGCATAAAACGGAACCCTTTTAGATTCGTCATGTCTGTCTGTCTGTCCGTCCGTGTGTCACAGCCACTTTTTTCCGCAACAAAAAGAACTATGTGTTGAAACTTGGTAAGTAGATGTATTATGTGAACCGCATTAAGATTTTCATACAAAAATAGAAAAAATAAAAAACAATACATACCCCGAAAAGTGGTTTGAACGAGATCTAGTAAGAAGTGTTTTTTTAATACGTCATAAATCGTAAAAAGTACACTATAATTAAAACATCGATCAAAGTTACAACGAAGTACAAGAACTTTTATATTATGTTACTTGCTGCTACGGAACCCTTCATGAGCATAATTGGTGGCCAGTATAAACGGCTAGACAGATTTTGATAAAGTATACTTAAGCTCTACTAAATGTTATCATGTAGAATACTTAGTCAACGCCACGCGCTGAGTTAAGCGGTGCTCAACTAGGTGAACAAAGTGTAATAATCCAGGCACCTAGGTTTTAATAAAAACCTATCCAAATTCCAAATATTTTCATTCAAATCTTTATACGCAAAATCATGCATCTGTGACACAACTGCATTTCGTTATCACAGACTATAATATTCATGGAAGCGGAGTAAATTTAGAAAATTGCTGCAAACATTCAGATCCAATATTCCGTTCCGCTAAGCTCTGGCGGCTATGATTTGCCAATTATTTTCCTCAACACTCCGCTTTATATTATGCCATTCTAACACTCGCTTGTGACTCTAAAGTGTCTCTTCGAATCACTGTGTATAACTGAACATGAAACCTGGTGTACCTACACAGTAAAGTCAAAGTCAAAGTCTAATCATTAACTGTAAATAGGCAATAAAATCGCACTTTTACAAGTCAAACACTTCAATCTAATAAACAAATTAATAAAACCATAAAAGAAAACAAACTATAATTAATTGATTATGGTTTGAGTTTAAAAAAGAATGTTTCCAGTAGATACTTAAACCTCTGACACAGGTATGAAATTCCGTCACACAATAATAAATATTACCTTCCTTGTAAGTAGTAATTCTTCCTTAACACTGTACATGCGTCGATTCTGCATGAATCCGCCTAACTTAATCTTTTAGCATGATAATAATGGATTCATTTTTTATTTTCTAGAAGGTTCTCGCTTATGTTCAAGGAAAAATACAACGTTTTGTGAGTTACTGAAACGGAAATCGGTCCTGGAAATTATATTAGCAAACAGTTTGGGCGCTTATAATATTTTTGTGTTGGCGAAAAATCTGGCAATGAATTTATTTTTGAGAATTAGATACCTACTCACCAATTTCGTAATTGTTTTCAATTTATATCGTTTGTGTTTATGTATAACTGTGAGGGTTTCCGTTTTGTCGTGTCATATCATACCGCATTACAAGCCAAGAAGATGATTGATGGTTGATGCCCAGGTGGTTGTACTCTCAGAAGAATTACCATTATTTTATCTTAACCTACCTAACCCGACAGACGATGTCCTGTCATTGTCACTATGAGTCAAAATGAGTGACAGTAGTCAACTGTACAACCCGATTTCATTAGATACCATATTTTTCCCAGTTTCAATATTTTCCCGTGATAACGGGATAAATAGTCCTATATCCTTCTCCTGGGTCTCAGCTACCTTCCTACCAATTTTCAGCCAAATCGGTTCTGCCGTTCTTGAGTTATAGAAAGTGTAACTAACATGACTTTCTTTTATTAATATAGAAAGTATATATAAATTACGCGTCACGTTGTTTGTCCGCTATAGACTCCTAAACTACTTAACCGATTCCAATCAAATTTCCACACCGTGTGCAGTTAGATCTAACTTGAAAGATAGGATAGCTTACATCTCAATTTATATTCGCAATAACAAAAACCTTAGCCACAGCAACGCGTGGCCGTGTTATTTAGTTTTATTATTATAATGAAGTAATTGTAACACACCAAATAATGAATATGTTTCTAGCACACCCCCTAAGCTAAATTATAATAGAGAGCATGACACCTTGTCTTGTCACATAGATAAATATAAAAATAACTTTCGCTAGATTTATCGCATTCTCCTCACTTCATGAAGTCGGCCAGAACCCTGTAAGGATAAGGATAGCGTATTATAACGACATAAGTATTATTATAATGTCGAGTGAAGGTTGAATGCGGGGTTGAAATAGTCACAAAGTGAGCCCCTTAAATTAGATACACGAAAATCGCTTGTAAGTTACAATATGACTCTAACTGATAAATAAGTAAGATTTCACGCAATCTACTTATATTTCGTTTCCAACAACGCAATAGAGACCGTTCCCTAATTAAGATTCTTTAGAACAGGGCCAAAGGGGCAGGCGACAAAAGCAGGTCGCCACCGATTTGTTTTCATCTTGAACCTTTTTGTCGGGACCGCGTAAAAAATTACAAACCGCTAGAGGGTAATTCGTTGTTGCGCTGGCGAAATTAATTGCTCCTGGAAATCTGTGTTTTCCTCTTTTCGTGGGATCTGCACGTGATTTAAAATCAAAGAGTGTAACAGACACTGATTTGACAAGTCCTACGCTTCTATTGATGAACCAAATTAGTTACATGCTACTGATATAATTATGCCAAGTAACGGGAGACCACGGTGTTGGCCAAAGAAAAAAAATATAATATTGCTATGTTACCAACTAAATAACTACATTCAAATAAACAGTCCAAATATGTAATGAGCACAGAATGTCACTCTTTGCGGCCATCCCACGTCATCTCACTCAAAAGATCTCTGGAAGCAAACTAAATCCCACTCATCTACCTAATTAGTCAAGTATTTAATTAACCATGAAACCCGAGAAGTTAGGAGCTCCTACAGGATTACATCTAAAAGCTTTCAAATGAGGGTTGAAAGTGCTTTTTTTCCTGCAAAAAGAAGTTTATGTTTAACTTGCACTGTCCAGGGATTAGTAGAGTGAATTGAGTGAAAGAATATTTCTTTTCTTCTTCCATTTCGAAGCGAATGAATTTGAATACTGGAAGCTTTCGATAGAAAGGAACAATACAAGGTATTTTTCTTGTAATTTGTTTTTATGGGCAAATTGTTGCTGTAGTATTGATATTTGTTTCGTACAAATTCCATATAGGAATATAGTACTTGCACAATAGTTTTTATGTCATGTTTAGTACATTTGTTTTTATTCAATTCGTATTATATGATTTCTGCTTCCACTATTTCGGTTTTTCTACTACTAATATAGTAGGTACTTAGTACTTAATCGATCACAGATTCATAATTTTTAATAAAAAAAATTGGCGTATACAATGGGTGATTGTTTCTGAGCAACTTTGGAATAGAATTACTACGAAAACATGAAACCTTTTAACTCTTACAGACAGTGAATACAGGAAAGTATAAAATTCACTGTCACAATTAAAACTTGGTCCATTAAGTTTTTTAGGCAATTATTTATCAACTGGAATCTTTGCCCTTCAGTGGGACATAATAATTATGCTAATGACAAAAGGAAACGAGTTCACCCCCTGAGCCACGTGACCACACGCAACCTTAAAAATATCGACTTCGCAATTGTCACGTGCTCGTTTCAAAATTTCACGTGTGCTACGCAAATGAATCATTTCGTCAGTAACCAACTTTTTACTTTGGATCACGCACTATAGGCCTTCTTCATACCACGTGTGACGTGCGTCACAGGGAAATTATTGACGTGCTACATGCATGTGACCAAATTGCACTCATTACCTATCATAAAACCAAAATATAGGTGTAATTATTTTACACTGGTTTTTGCTTGTGACTAAGTCACACTATAACTTCAACCACACTAACTCAAGTAGACTACTGATCAATAATATTTTTGTAGACGGACGTGTTGTCTTCTTTTTTCATCCTTAACTAGAAATCGTTCTATCAAAGGAAATAGAGACTACAAGACCATAATAGTCAAAGAAATACTCGGAGCAAAAATAAAACCATATAATTTATTACATGATAGCACGAGTAATGCGCACTTCGTTGGAATGTAAAAGCCTCGCATTGTAAAGCCGTTGGAATAAGATTTGTCTCCAGTCTTTTTATCTTTCGATGTCGGCTCTTCCTGTCATTACAAAGCGGAAAGTCATAGAAGCACATGTCTTCGCTATGAGCCTTGTCGATCATACAGATAGAGGGTGATTAGGTACATAAAGATGATCGCACCATTAGAGTATTTGACTTAAACTTGATCAAAAACCTTTTCTATAGGTTTTAGTGCTTCCTCATATAAGCTTGACACATTGTCTGGACCTGCGCTAGTCGAGCCCAACTCTCCAACCACTTGAATGCACCACCTAGCTCCACCAGTACCAGACCACCACCGACACCTTTATCTTCATTGAAATCCACACAGGTGGATATAGGTAGACAACGAATTACAGCGGGATAATGCTTTCCGTCAAATTTGATGACGTCATCATGACATAGGGCATTAGGACAGGAAGTCTGCCTCATAACCTCTAACCATCTCTTGGTCATCATTCCATCACTGCCCAAGCCCATCATGCCCAAGCCCATGAACAGTACCAGTTGAAGAATTTTGATAGCATTGTCTGCTTGCCCCAACCTTGTTATAAAAAGAGTACTCTCTTGAAAATGGCCATCATTTCTCCTCCAACCAGGCCTCAAATAACTCACCCAAAAACGGCACACTTATTTTGTCAAATATTTTCTCTCCTTGTCCTGGAAAATGTAAGTGAGGACCACATTAAAAGTTCCTACTTCCACCGGAAAATTATCCCGAGATTGTGCCTTGCGAGTGAAGTTTCAGAGTGAAAAGTTTAAGAAAACTTTTTTCGGGTATATTAACTGAGTAAATTAAAACTCCTGGTGTAGAGTTCAAAACGGGGTGGCGCGGTGATACGATCAAAATGAGATTCTGCGACACTTTACAGAAGTTTAATTTGTTCGGTGTAGTTAGCAACTGTGAACTTGAAACGAAATAAACTGGGAGAAATAGAATTTGAAGGCTATGATACTGTTTCTAAAAGATTGGAGGTTTTTGACGAAGGGTTCCGTACCTTTATTTATAAAAACGGCAAAAACACGTTTGTGGCATGGGAACCCCTTAAGATATTAATTTTATTCTGTTTTTTTAGTATTTGTTATAGTGGCAACAGAAATACATCATTTGTGAACATTTTAACAGTCTAATTATTACGGTTCATGAGATACAGCCTGGTGACAGATGGACAGACAGACGGGCAGACAGACAGACGGACGGACAGCGGAGCCTTAGTAATAGGGTCCCATTTTACCCTTTGGGTACGGAACCCTAAAAATAACTATGGGATTAGAAGTACATAGCTTTTACGGCTTTAATAACATTGTTAACTGGAATTAAAGTAGACAGTTTTGTCACTCAAGATGCTATATAATTAATAATATAAGTATTATGAGAAATTGCATCACCATTTATAAATAAAATTCACAAAAGTTCTCAAAAACCCAACCAGCTGTAACAAACCTGCGAAGCAATAGATATTACGTTTTTAAAAAATACAATTGCCTTAACCGAAGACAACCAATACAAAGGTATCGCACAAATGTATTCCATAAATTCCCGTACGACTCCGACATAAAAAGCCTTCCAGCACACACATACCTTCAATATTAAGACATAAATAAAAAATACGTTCAAAAAGAGCGCAGCGACGTAACAATTATTAAAATCGCTGCCATACATCGCCCTACCCAAACGTAATATTTAACTAGTGATGTAGCAGGCGATTCTGGCCGGATAAATATATCATTATCTTGTAATCATTACCAGTAGTATGGGGGGTATTCAATTCTGTAATGTTTGTTAAGTAATATTTAGTTACATTTCAAACGGTTCCCACAAATTGATAAGCTCCATAGTGCAAATTCCTAGTTGCTAGTACGTTATCGTGATACATTGATTGTAAACCTAGTAAGTTATCGTGATACATTGATTGTAAACCTAAAACCTGGGTGTCTGTTGCATCATCCACCTGCTTCCGTTGAGTGCTCTTGATTGGATTGATGCCTTTTTTTTGCCGGGTCTTTCTTTTATGGATATCAACCGACCCTGGGGGTTGTCGAGTGGTTATTTGGGAATCCCGCCTTTTAAAAGGCAGTGTACCCACTAAAACCCCGGGGGTGTTCTCTCGTCGCATGTAGCGTGGCCGCGGGGTTGCTAGCGCGCTTCCGCAACTGGATTGATGCCCTGGCCCAACTTCAGTACCGAGGCTATATTGTTATCTAAACTGTGACTTGATTGCCACAACACCTGCCAATTTCATACAAATTTAATAAATTCACTATATCAATTTCAGTAGCAATTAGTAGCATTCATAATTTCTGATTTTCTTGATACAAATCATTCTAGTTTATAACAATGATTGTGAGAGGTCGTGACGCATTATTATTGTCAATATTGTTAAGTGTCCGGACGTCCAAACCATCTCTATCTTTAACGGGTCCGCCATTTAAGCAAACAGGTGCTTACTCATTTTATATCGTTCATCAATAAATTCACAGCTGCCGAGTCACTTTCTGTACTTACACAATTGGAAACAAAATAAATAAAACAATGTGTTCGATATTGCTTTTCTGTTTGCCCTTTGTATATTTCAGCGACTCTTTCTGAAATTGGAGCGACGAATGAGTTTTATGAGATCCTTTTGAAATTTCAAATAGATTGCGCGTATTTATTAATTAAGCTAAGTGTGGGCGTAGATTCGTTAGCTCCATCATCATGATTGTTTGCAGTAAGTAGGGGCTGGAGAATAATTTTACTTCCCTTCAAGAGGAGTTATAAATAACTGATTATAATGGATTAAAAATAGCAATTGATCGTTACGGAAGAACCAAATTGACGAAATATATTTTCTGCGAAGGAATCTTGATTAAAGTGGGCCTTAAAAGTCCCTTTCTATCCCGTTATGTATCACAATCGGTGAAATAGAAAGGTTTTTGTGAATCTAGGTCTCTAGCCATTCAGTCGCCTGATTGAAACATTTTTTGGGCTTCGACCTAAGGATCTTTTCAATCCACCATTCCTGTTTCTAAGGCTTGTCATTCACAGGTAACTCGAGCAGTTGATAATCGAACTACTTAACTCAGACCGTTCAAGCAGTCGATGTCAACTGCTTAAGTAAACGATGATAAAATGGCAGCCGAGACATCAGAGCAAACTGTAATTACCTCAAAAAATTTGTTAGCGGTCAGTGTATGTAACAACTTAACAATCATTGAACTTTCACCTATTCCATCAGTTGACACCAATTTGTTATGTGTTTCATGTATGTCTATGCGAGGAAGACAATAAATAGTTTGCTGTGCAGTTGGTCCTTGAAGCGATCGGTCTCGACTGCTTCATTCTGTACGTGTGTGATTGCCCTAAGATTTTCAATTGCCGTCGGATTTAGAGAAACGTCGAGATTAATCTACTTTATACGAACAAGTGCTCTCATTTCTGATTGTTTCCCGAACCCATTCATCACAGATCAACCTAACGCTTTCACGTACAAGAAATAAGATCACCTTATTACCAATTTGTTTTCAAATGTTAATCCAAAATTCCAATCTCCGGACTTCATTCGCATCTTCGCAAATTGGGATTGACTTCACCATTGAATGTAACGCTGATGATGAATTATTAACTTCCAAATTTGTTGTAACAAAGGGAGGCCATCTCAATTCGGAGAAATTACAAATTTAATTCAACATTTTCGTCTGCTTGGTGTCAAATTGCTTTCTGGTTGGCGTGTTTCTCGTATTGCCCTGGATTGTTTTGTTTACGTGAAACGTTATCATTTGTAGTGGTACCTACAATGATCTACTGGATTGGATATACTGTGGTAGAATAGCATAATGTGGATGCAAAGTTCAAATAGTGAGATTCTGTGTTTACTTACCTCCACAATTCGATTGTCCAACTCATTTTTGTATCAACTATGTAACCTTTACACGCATGGTAATGATATCGCACCAAAATCAAATCAGTTGAGTATACAGAAATAATAGACAGTGGCATAAGTCTAATGTATTACTTATATATTTTAATTGCTAGTCATAATGTAGGTCCCACTAAAGTAACGCTCCTCTCTCGCAATTACATAATATTTTCTCTTATATCCCTCTCTTTACTTAATGTTCGTAATGAATCAATGATGCAAGGCAGAACTTTGCCAAACACATGATCATTCTCCGTGACAATTGCTTCCTTTTTCGGAATCCGTCGCAGACCTACCATTAACTTATAATTAGTAACGGCGTCTGCGACGCTTTTATAATTAGTCACCAAAGCTCCTGAATCATGCAAACATCCTGTCGAGCTTTGAGAGGAACGCGTGTGTTATGTAGTTTTTAGACAGTAGTGGGGCTGTATAGGTAGTGATGATGGAGGAAAACATCGTGAGGTAAACCCACATGCACGAGAATTATTTCGGAGGTATGGGACATATGATTTTCTTTTTTTGTTTTGAAATACGTAGCTCCAGTCTAGGACTGTTCCTGTATCGTGGGTACCGCTTACAGACATATGATTTCACATACACATCACACCCAGACCAGAAACAAACATTTGTGGATCGCAAAAATATTTCTTCCGGGCGGGAATCGAACTCACGACACCAAGCGCAGCTGTCCAATTGCTCAGCCACTACGCCAAAAGCGCCGTCATTAGATTGGATTTGGTCTGTGATTAGTGGAACTCTGAACTTGTTTTCCCCATGGAAGACCTGTAACTTAAGGCCCGCCAAATAGCAGTGTTAGTTGAGCATTCAGTAACTCCTAGACTGTACTTGATTGTAGCGTACGAAGCTCAGGCACTGGTTTACAGTGATATAATGATGTGGACATAACCAGCCGCCATATTTGACATTTTAACCCTTCGCCTGAGCAAAGCGTCTGTCTAATTCATTTATAATTAGCTTTGTGCAAATGACGGAACTTTTGCAGATGTGTTGTAGTTTGGAGCTGCAAGCTAAATTCCTGGAAGTACAACGAATGTTACTTTTTTCTACTTTCTGGTTACTACGGTTTGCAAACTTTGCCATACAAGCCGTTAGGAACGGTTAAAATTATAATTATTATGTTTTACATGTATTTTTTTTGGAACGTAGGTACCTACTGATGGGCCAGTAACGTTAATCGGTAATTTGTAATCTATATTAAATAAAAGTTAATCCCTATTTTCCTTGGTCACGGCATCACGCGTGAACGGTTGGACCAACTTACCTAATAATTGTTTTGTTGTTACTTGTTGTCAGGAGAAGATTTCTATGAAAGAAAAATATTAAAAAGTTGCGCGGGTCATGAGAAAATTTAAGAAAATTTAGCGATTATGTTAACTTAGATGGAAGGAAAGAGATAGAGAGAGATACAGGATGTAGGCGGGAGACCGAAAAAAACAGATGGATAAAAGGAGAAGAAACAAAGATAGCTAGTTAAAAAAAAAAACACACACAAATTTTACAAACCCAAAAGCGTAAAAGCGTTTTACGAGTGCCATTTTGGGTATTCATGGTTCGTTTTGATCAGCTTGCAGTACCAAATAGGACGATTATAAAGTCTTACCCACCAATTATTTAAACTTAGAAGAAAAAAAAAACTTAGGTTAACATCCAAGTCTTTTTTTCGTCTAAAATTCAACGTAAAATATTTATCTTAAACGGAATCTTATAATATTTCAGAGCATGTAGCCCGCTGCTAATTAAGAACGCCCCGCGCACATTGCGACGAGGATACAGGCTGTGCTTATTTCGCGCACAATAATTCTTATTAGCCAACTCTGCTTTCCTTGCGTTTATTTCTAAGTGAGGCATAAAAGATAATATGGTTTTAATTTTAGAGAAAAACTGGCTTAGCATTCAAAACTGCGAGTTTGTAATACCGTCCCATCGTTTTACGTAGGTACCTATTCAATATGATCATCATTTAGCCGAGTTAGCACTGAAATCATTTATTGAATCTCTTATATTTTTAAATAAGAACTTAGGCAAACATCATAAACTAACGCAAATATGAAAAAAATCAACTATAATGACAAAAGTACCTAAGGTATTATTCTACATCTGTAAGTTCTAGGTCTGTATTACATTACATTTACTTTTTACCATCTCTGTGACATTAATGCGATCTGTATGTGACAATAATTTTACGATTACTTTCGTGTTTCAATAAATGGTTCCGCCATAAAAATACAAATATTAATAATAAATGAACATTTTTGGCAGAGAGCGGAAACAATGATAAAAATCCGACATTCATTCAAAATATTATTACAACGGTACAATTTTCCTTTTGTAACGAACGTTTAACGCCTCGTTAAAGCGGAACATAATAAAAGCGGAATAAAAAAACGTGAACTTATTCGAAATATTATGATTAGGAACAAAATTTTAGGTTTCTACTCGTATTTTAGCGAAGATTTTAATTAATATTATAGACGTCTGTAGTCAATATTTAATACATACCTATAATACAGGTAGGTAGGAAGGTACCTACTTTTTCTACTAAACCCCACTAAATTGGTCGCAATCAGAATCAGAATCAGAATATTTTTTATTGTATAAAATTGTGTACATAAGTTGTTATTAGGTAGGTATACACATACAGTTAGTCCCAACAATTTGCCCATTTCGGGCGCACAATAATTAATTACTTAAAGACTAAATAAAATTGGAAAACAAAATTATTAAGGGAAACCATATTAATTTAAATAATTAGGAGTTTAAGTCTACTTTGAAAAATATTCTTTTATGTTATAAAAACTTTGCACAAGTAACCAAGATTTCGACTTTTTGTTGAAATCTGGTCCTCTTTCCATTTTAAGTTCTAAAGGGAGATTGTTATAAATTTTAATAGCTGTAAAGTAAGAGCTCTTATGATACAAGGAGTTATTGGCCTGCGGCAGCATAAATATTATGCTTGTATTTGGCCCTTAGAATTTCTGATCGTTTGGATTTTGTTACAAAAAAATAGCCATAATTGCTGTCTACAAATATACAAATTTGGTAGATGTATAACAAGTAAGTGATGTAAGTAATGTAACAAGTAAGTGTAAGGAAGTTATTATCCTTGAAAATATTACGAAGTGTTTCAGTACATATACATCTTAGACATCTTTTCTGCAGTAGAAAAGTAGTTTCTACCTCAACTGAATTACCCCAAAATATAATCCCATAGCTTAAAAGCGGATAAACATAACCATAATATGCGTTTATAGCAATTTTTTTTGAGGATATTTTTTGTA
This sequence comes from Hylaea fasciaria, assembly GCA_905147375.1. Lineage (NCBI taxonomy): Eukaryota > Metazoa > Arthropoda > Insecta > Lepidoptera > Geometridae > Hylaea > Hylaea fasciaria. The sequence continues at coordinate 11,552,775 of LR990197.1, forward strand.
ATATTGAAACAGCTTTATATGTATTGAGAAAGTACGCAAAAAAAGAAGAATTAAATACCACCCTGTAATAATTTGTAAAAGATGTGCAAACTCAATAAAAACATTAACTAAAGGTACGAATCTTTAAGAACATAACTTTGACATTGACCAGTACAATTACTGAGTTAGCGTGGTAAACTATGATCTAACTACCCCTTCTCTCACTTCCATCTCTTTTTCGCACCGATTGAGATAAGGTTTGTGTTGATTTGTGTAGCAGTAGTTGAAATGTAGCCTATACTATATTATAATGATCATAATATTCCCGAAAGCCCAAACTAGCATAGCCACTGACTGAATTCAACTTAACTCATTCAGATTCATAAGAGAGAGCAATGCCGCTTCCTATTCTATCGTCCCAAATGAGCTTTTAATGCATTAAAGCTTTGTTCATACAATACGATTTTGAGGCAACTTTTAATAGAAACCTTATAAGAGCTGCTGAAGAAGTTTAAATCTGAAGTAAATCCAATTCTCAGTAGAGTGAAAGTTATATTGGCCAAAAAATGTAAAATATAAATTCTCGCCATAAAATTGACGCGTAGCATGTATGAGAGTTAGCCACCAGACTGTGATATTCTTATGATTTATGTTCCATCTAATTTAATGTTTTCTTTGTTATGTAGTATATTAATTAAAAAGCTATGTATAATATTAAAAGTATATTATATTATCAGACGTTCATTGAGTCACACTCTATTACGAAACAAAATCGTGACCACCTTATGCAAACGTAGATACACAAATTGCCGTGTATACCCGCCTTTAAACCAGTTATAACAATCAGAATAAAACTTTATGCGTTCATAAGGAACCGTTTATATGAATAAAAAATGGCGTCTAATAAAAAACCTCATTGTTTTCTTGTTCAGGACTCACTCTAGTGAAATTGTATTACTAGATGTCTTATCTAAATAGTTTGAGTGCCCGTCGAGATGGAATCTAGAGGCGTTATGTATTACAAGCACTTAATGTCAAGTTTAATTTAAGGTCTTGAGACGCAATTTCGTACTAATGAAAGCGTCTTTGCAGATTATTCACGAAGCTAACGAATCGTAGAAGTCTTTCATACCACCAACATTGTAAAACTATAGGTAAACTCGACACAAGCGATGAATTGCAGCTGTTTGTATGTGAATGACGTCACTTGATGACGAATGTGCGTGGGGTACTTTAAACTGGGGGTGGAGCGTTTCGCACAAAGGGCACATTTAGCTTCTCAACATGTAGGTACGAGTTTTTAAAAGGGTATAGGTACTCTGATTGAAAATACAACCCCGTAGAGTTACTTGGTACTGTCTTCTCTAACGGGCGTATTCCGTAGCACTGGTAGAGTCAGTTTCCTTTTTCCTGTCCGAGATACAATCTGGGATCAGAGCACGAAAAGGAAACATCCTTTTTCAAACTCAACCCATATTCATTTAGTTCATCATTTATTTTATGCTTTTACTGTTATCTTTGTTATTGAGATATTTAAGTATCTGACTTGTAAAAGAAATAATAACGATTATTGGCAACTTACATTAAGACGATGAGGGCAGCTACTGACATTTCACAATCCGACTGCAGCGCACGAAGAAACAGCGGCGAAACGGCGTAATAAAAGTTTCAGCTCCGCGACCTTCAAGTGCCGACTCTCACTACCAAAGAATATTGAACTATTAGAACGTAAAGAAGTTACGCGCCGGCGATCTGTTAAATAAGCGGTTTATCTAATAAAAGTTGGTCATTATTTTATTGAAAGAATAATATTATGTAGGTACATAACCGTTTAGACTTAAATAAAATATTATACAATCAATGTACTCGTATTCAGATGTGAAAATTTATTTTCTCATTCCAAACCAATATAACAAAGAGCTAAATTAGATGAACGATCCACCTACTACATTAACAGTTTTATTATTTAACTGATAAAATCCCAGAGTCCTAAATATAAACATTCTTAAATAATATTTACAATCCATACTAATATTAGAAATGTGAAAGTCACTCTGTTTATTTAGGTATCTGTTTATTGTCGGTTTGTTACCTTTTTACTGCTGAACGGATTTCGATGAAATTTGGTAGGTATAGGTATAGATTGGACCTATGAGACGGACATAGGCTATCTTGTGTCTCAAAAAGATTGACACTATGCGACGTTGACACACTAGGCCCGTGGGAGCAAGAAGACATTACTTTGCGTGAGCATATCCGCGATATAATCGAACCGTAATCGGGCGTTGCTGTTTCATATTATGTAATTCAAAATAATAAAATAAACTCCAGGTGACGTACCTATCCAATTCAGTGCTGCCAGAATCTTGCACGTGGTAGATTTTGTGTCACTTACTACATTATCACATTACTCTCGTACTATACTAAGTATAACTGAATGTAATAATTTGGTCATTTTTTCTTAAAAGATATTATGAATAATTTGTATTGTAGAACGTTGTTACTTTGAACATGCTAATTAATTATAGGGGTTTCAACTTTCCAACAATATCATCAACAAAGAAAATTAATGAGCAAGGTATACCAGTAAACAGATAAGAGCAAAAAAAAAAACTTAAATAATTAAATAAGTATTTTATCTTAAATACCTACGTAATTTTATTTTAAATAATGATAGCAATAACTCGGTTGGTTCCCGACGACAAAGACGACGCGATGACGATAAGACGTGTTCAATCAAGGCAGAGTACAATACCTGTGGTACAATGGCTGTTGTGCACTGGCATGGTAATACAGTAATTATCAACTGGTATCTCCGTGATCGTGACGTGACACTGTCTGTCAGTGTCAGACTGTCACGTTTCGTTCTCTGTAGTCACCGGCTTGGTAAATAAAAATTGTAAGATTCAAGAGTTGACGATATTTCATATTATGTTCAGTGTTGTGAACCGTGAAAACTGTTTTATTTTTCTATCACATACGTAAGAACATTCCAACATTTTAAATATTATTATTTTGATTTTTAGGTTAGGTCGGAGAGTTCCTGTTTTCACGGACGATGATAAAAATGTATAGAGCAAAAACATCAAAATCGAGCTCACAGTTATTCTGGACCTGTATGTGGCTGAAAACGTGTCCGTGCTCCGCTCAAGGGTTTCCATGGCGAAGATGTTTCGTAAGTATTGAACCCATTGTTAACGTGCAACAAATTTCTTGGTACAAATGTAGGCAACCTTCCTACTCATTTTCATTCTCATTCATTCAATCATTGTATTATAGTTTCATACGATAAATGCTAGTTGGTCGATGTCGATAGTCGACATCAGTTACCGACTCGCACCGCAACACTAATGTCGCGGTGCAAAGGAGGTTTCATATGGAGGCGCACACTGGCCTCAGCAGAAAAAGAAAGATGTTTAGTCAGACTGACATTACATTCCATGTCAAGATTTTTATTGTAATACTGCTAGCTATTTTATTGTTTAAATTCTTTATTATTTACTAGCGTTTTGCATGTATATATATCATCCTTTACCCTGTGTATATAGTGCCTGTGTCATCGCTAATGTAATATACCTACTCCATCGTCAGTTCCTGTGTGTTTTACATCTCTACCTATTCCTGCTACACCTTCTATCTACCCGAACATCTGAAGGTTATATAGGAACCTATACCCGCTTACTCTATACGGGCACCCGCGACCCTATACTGGTGACCCCGACGTGATTTGAACACGCGTATAAATTCTGTACTGTGCAGATTCCTTATACAGACGAGATTAAATTATTGTAATGCAAACCTGTGATTATTTATGTTCAATCGTTATGTACCTCTACTCAAGACATTATACGCTACTACAGAAATGAATAGGGGTGGTGTGGTACCAACATTAGCAAATAACGAACGAACGAATAGTACATCCAAATTTGTTTAGGCATTTAAAAGTTATGGTGTTATTTTGGATTACAGGTACAAGGGCAGCTAAGAATCGCAAGAAAGAAAAAATATTACTTTGTGTGCTTCATTTCACCAGTGGAACCTATACCTACCAGAACTTGTTCTGAGAAGGGTTAAAAAAATGCAAAAGGCATAGATTTTTAATATAGGATATCTGTAAATAAATCTTTTTGAACCTAATGTATTCTTTCATTTCACTAATCGATCTAGTACGCAGTCATAGCCCGAACCTACTGAGTTTCGGGCTGCACCACGATGCTCCACACCGCACGATGACTGTCAAAATATCCTCGTTGGCTGGCTGTTAGAAAGCGTATTGATTGTGGTTCTAATAAGCAGAAAAACTAGGTGGGTAATCTAGGCACAATGGATAACCAAAAGGTCTAGAAAAATATTTTCCAACAAAACCAAAGTACGGCAATCGAGAACCGAACTCCAGCTCTTCGTATCATAAATCTATCATAGTTACAACTATGCTATATTGCAATTTGAAAGACCGTCAAATTTTGATGTACATATATACTTCAGTTTTTCCATTTGCGTATGACGTGTGCGTGTCATTCGTGTGCATTATATAGGATAAAGTTTTGATTGAGCTATTCTCAAAAGTGTAGGCATGAATGAATAGGTTCAAATATGTTTGATATGTGCTGAGACCAAGTTGGAAAACCTGCGAAATTACCTAAATTAAGTTTATCTCTCGCAAATACAGGTAAGTATTGTACTCTCGGAAATCTCTTGTTTAGCGACACCAGACTTTTTCCTAACATTACCTATTATAAGCACCAATGACGATGATGCTATAGAACTAGGTGGTCATTGTGAAGCTCACACGCATGTACTTAGATTGAATCATCAAGATGGCCTACACAAAGATTGTCTCGTTATGTAGGTAATAACGGGAGCAACGTGACTGCTTGGCACTTCTATTTAAATTCTATTGTAATAAACGGGCTAGAAAAACAAAACACAGCCGCCACTGGCCGCGCCGCATCCAATGCTTGTTTTGCCTAATCAGTGCCTTGACAGACCAAACATGACAAGCGATGGATGCGGCCCAGTATTTTTGAAAAATATGATTACGTAAAAAAATAATTGAAAAAAGTGACACAGGTCCGACTAGCGGCGCGCCGCAGCGACTACTGTCGAATCGTATGGAAATGATACAGAGGACACAACATGGCGGCTGGCGCGTCATTCTACTTGAACGAAAATATACAGAAATACATTTTCTTGAATGAAAATTGGTGAATTGTTGTTACATTAAGCAATAAACAGCTTTATTATTTTAATGGTTTCAAATTCTATAGATTTCAATAATGTTCTTCCATAAATTAGGGAGATTTTAATGTCAGAAACTTTTTTCAAGAGGTTACTTTGTAATTTTTTTCTATCGAGAAAATATCTTTTGATTGTGTTTCACTACCTATGATCAATTAAGGTATATGATCAAAATTAACATATATTTTTTCTACATTGCCAAGTTATACGGATTTGTCGTAAGCGGCGTTCAAAATCTGTGTAATCATCTGAACTCACGACCTTAATTACCTTGATTTAAATTTCAAGTTTTCTTGTAAGCTCAAGTCTGGATACTTAATTTTGACCTCATTCCTATTATTCAATTAAAAGGGCACGTGGTTGTTGAAAATGAACATTTCACATTTCGACGTCCCCTATATTTTACATGCGCGAAGTCATGCGACAATGTGCAAATTCACACACTCAGTGGTTCGCCTACTGGACTAACACTATGCAAGTTTACAGCAGATTTAGTATGCATAATGCTGATATTTATTGCACACTGTGCTTGGAAGATAGTGTCCGTTCAAAAGCGATCAAATCGTATAACCACAGTAATATTATACCGATATTTTATTATATAAATTTAGAATTTAGAAATTTATTTCGTTATACAAATTTAATGTGGTATGTGGCGATAACTCGATGGTAACAATGTTATGTTGCTTAGACAACATCCTGATATATACTACTTATATTATTATGGTTTTATTTATATTGTGTAAGTATTTGTTACTACTCAGCGCTGAAACAGCTGAATGAATTTGGATGCGATTTTGTACGTATACACTTAAGGTGCTACAATACAAGCGCAAAGTTCTAACCCATTTCAATCCACACCTACAAGTGCAACCCCACGATATTACATAATCTTGCACAGATTTATAAGTTTTATATAATACGAGTATATAATATCCTGTTATAAATATAAGTTTTATACATATAATATCCTGTTCTCCAAGAGTTATATAACTCTTGTATTTTATTTAGAATTGTCAGATTTCTAATATATTTCCTAATTTTAATTTTGTATTTGTTTTTGCTCATCGAGCATCCATGGCGAACGCTATGTACGCCGTACTTGTTGTACACATCGGAATATTGCTCATGTATAAAGATTCAGCACTAGTGTTAATGTGTACGATGTGGCTGTACTATTTTAATAAATAAATAAATAAATTAAAACAATAGAATAATATAAAATTATACAAGACTGGCGACCCTCCCCTCAGCCTCGTCTGTTTGTTGGCGGCCTGAAAACGCAAGGTCAAAATAAAAAAAAAAATTTAATTAAAGAAAAAGCCGGAAAAACGACCAAACAGACCGTCATCGCTTTTTAGTGGATAACTGTACTATAATGAGTCAATACTAGTAGGTATTTCAGAAATAACTTCGATACCTTTCCTAATCAAATATGTTCCTAGGCGTAGTTACAGTTTTATAATAGTAGTTTATAATGTTATAGAATAACACGATTATATTTTTCATCATCAAACAACGCCAGTAAATAACAGAATGAAACACAAAAAGCAACGGCTGATCCTATCAACTATTTTGTTTATTATCCAATCTCACCTTCAGCTTTTTTCATATCAGCTCTACACATCTGCTTGCTATTTAGCTTAAAGTTTCATAATCAGGGCTCAGACCGAGGCGTAAAGAATATTTGAATTTTTCAGCGTAAACCAGGTATAAAGTTAGGCATAATAATATGGGTTTTGGCAACAGCACTATCGTAAAGCGCTGAAAACCCTGCAAATAGGTATTCTGCGCTAGGACCGCATTACCCCTATATTCCGGTACATTACGGGCATCCAAGGTTGAAAAGTTTTTGTTATATTATTGTCTAATTTGAAAACCATTGCATACATTATAGTAGGTAGGTAGTGTAAATAGTATGCATACTTTAATTCACTTTGGAATGTACCGAAATTAATAAAGGCTTACTAAAAGAAGCAATAGCAGCATAAATGTATAAAAGCGCAGTAGTAATTTATCACTACCGCTTTTGGATACTGTACTATAGGTAATTAGGTATACTAGCAGTGCTCCGCGGTTTCTGCCGCATTTGTTAATATCACGCTCAGAAACCGTAAATTTTTGAGAATAAAGTATCCTATTATCTATTACAGGACCTATAGTATCTGTGTACCAAATTTTATCAATATCCGTTCATTCGTTTAGGCGTGAAGAGAGAATAAATACACACGCAACCCAAATTTTCACATGTTTAATATAAGTAGGGTAGGATACAATATTACCGGTATAGCAAAACCGGTATTATTTAACTAAAATACTCCTCGATGGTATGATAGGTATTCTGGGATCAGACGTAATTTGCGATTCAGGTCAAGGTGCTAAGCCAGACAAGCACGTTATATGCTAACGTAATTTTTGAAATTATTGTCTAATATAAATATTGAAGGCAAAAATTTGTTTTTCTTTGTGAATAATGGACTTACGTGGATTAAGGAAGAAACCGGCTAAGAAGCTTAATTACTAGAAATGCGAAGCCACTTGTATATATTGAATATCCTGAAGTAATAGCAGTAGTCACAGCTGTCCTTCGCACTACGATAGGGGTGCGAAATGACCAATGCGAAATGAGTAATATGTCAATTCGCACCACAATCGAACACTAAGAGTACAGGTTTTAATTTTCATGGTTGCCTTGTTACAAGCTTATTGGCATGATTTAATTAGTAATTAGTATATTAGCATACGCGTAGATGGAAAGATGTTCGTTTACGTCAGATCTTGCCCGCCACGTTAGACCTAGTTTTCGTTAATCAATGAACTTGAAATTGTGCGTTCTAAGTTACGATACCAATACAATTTCATGAAGATGAAAAGAGGACATAGAAATTTCACAAAGGCTATTAACAGTCTGAAGGTTTTTAGACTCATTTTGATCTGATTTTGTCCCCAATAGTACTTAAGTGTTTGTAAAACTATTTTTTACTATAGTCTGAAAATATTTATTTCTTAACCAAAGTTTGGTTCTTCGGTAATCTCCAATAACCAATAATTTAATTTATGTTTAAGTCCATCCAATTTTTTTCAAGTTAACAAGGATTGGCGTGCCTTGTACGATATTTATCACCCCTTAACATCCTACCCTTCGTCAGGAATTAATTAAAGCAGAAAAACAACCCCTGGCCACGTAGTCCATATCCGAGGGTTAAAATGTTGATCCCTTACGGTGCGCCCTTCATGAGGTTACTGATTGAAAAATGATGGATACAGTACTGGTAAAGACAGTACTTATGCTCGCATGGTATTTAAACTACATGGTATTTACGTAATCTTGTGCACTCATGGCATATTTGTACAAATACAAATATGCGATTTCATGTGTTAATTATGAATAATATTTCTTGGGTATCCGTTTGAAACTGAGTCGACTTTGTCTATACCTTCCTACTACTAGTAACCAAAATATCATATCACATATAAACACATGCTCTTTACAATCTTTCCAAAAACCAGGAAAAACCGATTTGTACATACTTTACGCGATGGAAACTTCAAAGACATAAACGAATACTAAACTTTTATAACAGACACACTGCACACACAACTCAACCATAAGGCTAACATAATAGATTTTGAAGGTTAGTTAGTCTGTTTAGAAGGACCTAATGTAATCTCTATTGACACTTCCTTTAATATTCCCTTGAAGACTTTCCAATCATGAATGGGTAGGTTACTTCAAGGTAAAGTACGTGCGCCATCATAGACTACAAAAGGTGAGATGTTGTCAAACACTAACAAAAATGTGTCTATATTGATTGTGTCAAGTTGGTGTACTGTATGACACATCTACTTAGGTGTCATTTTAAGGTTCGCTTGGCAATAACATGGTAATGAAGGGGCCCAGTCTGTTTGGAACTTTCGCATGGTTTTTAATGAAACATTGACCGGGCGACGAAAATTGAGTCCGTAGGGTGGGGGATGAAACGTTTTGTTTTTAAAGACTTAAAGGATTTGATGGAAATGGATAATGAAAACGGTTTATGAGGCTGTAGGTGGAAGATATTAAAATTGAGGTAGCTTTGGCTCCTGTCAGGCGTAAATGAAGTACGAGTAACACGCCATGTTGCCAATTATGTCTACTCATAAACGAGTAAGTACTAGAATACAAATTAAGGACGTCTCTCCATGCAATTTTCGACCATAAAGTATTCCTCTCACATAATATTTCTGAAAGAATTTGAGCAGAAATAACACTGTTTCTAACTACATTATGTCACCTACAAAAGTTTCGGCGCCTAAAACACTTCTCTCAATCTTTCCATTTACGTCAAACTATTTTCATTGTGTGCGCTAACTTTTTGCATTGAGTTAAGTTGTCTGCATAAAAAATGAAACAAGGACTCTTTACATCACTTTGACACAGTATAGAGGCGAGCAGTAGCTAATCTCCTGACTCTACATTTTTAATCGAAAGTACGTTTTATAGTTTGTTGTCTTTTTAATGTCTCGATTTTGAATAAAGAAGTAACAATCAGGCACAAGAGACATTGTGGTGTCCATTGTCCAAAGACTCTGCCTTTATTACAGGCTGATACAGCGCGGAATATCTCTCGTCCAAGCTGCTAATAAGAGCGATGATTTTGATAGCTGCAGCTGCGCCATGGACATACGACTCATTAATATTGTTATACACTAACCCAGCTGGTTACGTGATTATATGGTTAAAAGTAAAAAAACACCTAGAACGAGACTACTTCTAGAGTTTATCCCTTGTTTCGTGTGGTACCTAGCTTTTAATACAATTTCAATTTAGACCACACCGAAAGAGGCTTCCTGACAGAACTTCCAAGGCGGTCGTTAGCCTTTTTCAACCACTCGGTTTTGTATGAAGCTCAGTCACTGGGCTTTAGAGTGCAAAGACTCTACATCACGTAGAGTTCACAAAGTTCGCGACAAACAAAACAACAAGTTTTCTTTGTGTAGTGTCGGAGGAAAATAAAAGTTTTTGGTGATAGACACAAAGGACTACTTTGTAGTTGTAAATAGGGTTACTGGGGGAGGGTTTTCGTTTCTGAGCTGGTAACACTTGTTCGATACCGGTTTTACAGGGGGTATAACATACACAAACGTTTTTTCTGACCATTATGTTTGCGATCAAAAATGGTCGTCAATTTCAATTTTGGGAAGTTATATGCTAAATGCGTTGTACATATAAATAGATGTTCGTCTACGTATACATAAAACCTAAATCAATAAAAAATACACGTCCTACTCTCTTAGAATTGCTTTGTAAAGCATTATTATCTCGCAACTAAAACGGAAAAATCTTTAATACCCATTACTATGAGTGCTCCTGAAATGGTAAAGAGACCTTAACTCAGTTATCTCGGCACTTATAACTAGGTAAATAGAAAGATTCAATATTAGTTAAGCATAAGCATACAAGCCACTTGAATTATGGAATTATTAATGGAAACTTGAAATTTAAAAATTTCATTCATTGCTTTCCTATAAATAAATATTAGATGGCTGTGCTTCAATATAACTACCTGTAAAAATGTATGTAGGTATAATATAAGTTATCTAAGTTATATACCTACAAAATTCAGGTATAAACAATTATGACGTTTACATAACTCGACATTATAAGTATAACGTCAAATGAAATTTACAACAATTGATTGTGCCCAAGTTATGAGTTGTTCATTATTTCTAAGCAAATTATTTTGTTGAGGAACTTCGTGGATTCCATGGAAATCAAAAGTTAAATAAGGTCAGGGTTGTTTATTGTGTTCGCAAAATCCACGGCTGGCGCAAATATTATTAACATGTCGGATTTTTAATTTGAAATAGGCCGTGCAATTCATAAAAGTACTTTAGCTTTGTTTTAATTCGAATTGCTTTACAATGATTATGTAGGTAGGTAGGTATGTAACAACCTCAGTTTTTTATGAAACTAAAAGTAATTTAGCTGCGATTGTGTAATGTGTAACAAACAAACATCTTTAACTATATTAGTAGGAATAGGATAACAAAGTACCAACAACTAACAAATGAAATTCATAGAATATTTTGCCGACACGATTCCCTCAGTAACTAGTACTCCGGTATTATTACAGTAGGTATTCTAGTATTGTAGATACTTGTAGTTGTACCCTCCACAATATCCCCGATGCCATCCGAGACAGAAGATCACGTAATCCATTAGCCTGTGGCGCGTGACTCCGCCCGCGTTACTCTAATTTTATTTACCTTTGTGCGTCGCCGCGGAAGTGAAACGAGTCTGGTCTTGATAGGAGATGGTATCTTAGATCTAGGTAGTGTTGATTTTTGTGTTTATAATAAAGCAGAGTAGGTGAAGACAAAGGTCAGGGCTTAATATGCTATTAAAATTTGGGTGATGAAGACCTGAAATGAGCCAAGTACTTGTAGATCCTATTGTATAGCTTTTTTAATTGTGTCTGATTTTTTCAACCAAATGCATTAATATAATTTCAATTAATAAAATATATCTTTTGTCAATTCGAATAATAAACAATAATACTTACAGCCCAATAATTGTGTTTGCGATAACAAATCGGTCATCAATTCGATCATTTTTCTATCACAATATAATTATGTCTATGGTAGAAAATCTCCCATTAACTTGAAGTATGAAAATGTTTCTACTACAATTATAAATCATTTTCCTTAAGCTAGAAGCATTTTCTTAATTAAATAACTTTTGGGTTAAGCATTGATCAACATTATTTGAGATGTATTTGCTGACCATAACGTAATTGTTGTAATTTTATCTAAGACTACCTGTACCTACGTTCCATTCGCACAATTGTCATTTTCGAAAAGTATAATTGCATTTTACTTGGATAGAATAAACCCCCCAGAATAAACAGAAATAACGATATAACTTTCTGTAGTGAATTTTTTTACAGATTCGACTCGGTAGTTTCGGAGATTACCTGAAACAAACGCCGGCTTTATGCATACGTATCTGTAAAGGCTAACACATAGTGCAGCGGTAGCGGTGCAAATTTGCACCCAAGAAAATAGGAGTCGCAAATGGTGTAGTGTGCGATAGTTTATATAAAATGTACAAAAAGGATGTATAATTATTGTTGTTGCTATACGATGCGGTGCAGAACGGCTCGCCCTAATGTGCGCCAGCTTACACTTCCGCGCGAGGGCGGGCGCGGGCGCGAAATATACATACGAGTATATGGTGTAATATCCAAGTGATCACGGTCGCACAAAACGCACGACCGGTCTAAGGCAAATCTACCGCGCCCGCGCCCGCGCCCGCCATCGCGCCCGCGAGTTAATGTGATCGATCACTTAACAGCAGGGACTATCCAAGTTGATAGAGCCATATCCACTTAAATTAATAGTGAAAATAATGTAAAAGACGGGTATTATTTAGTGCCATCACTCTTCAGCAGTTAAAAGTCCCCCAACTATAGACTACACCATAGCTACATGGGATACTATAGCAATAACAATGAGTACTCTTAGATAATAGCATTATTTTCGTCTGTGAATCACTACAGTACCCAAATACAATCCTCCGCTTACATACAACAATCGTGTAAACAAGTACCGAAAACAAGCCGCAAATAGCAATTTGATCCTGAAAAGTTACACTCGTATATTTATGCAGATAACTTGTTAATAAATTACCCAGAACTTCAACTGTTCCCCAAGAAATATTTCCGAAATGTTAATTAATGGGTTCCAGAGCTGAGTTAGAGCAGAACCTGAATTTTAAGTGTGACGCTGCTTCCACGGAGTTGGCAACTAGTCAACTTTGAGACGACAACACCCAGAGTGTACATTCAAGTACACTATTATGTATAACCTACGTACTCATAATTATTTAACATAAAATAGCTTAAAATTGCTTAGCTTGAATGAAACTAATTTGAACCCTGCATAGTTCTTTATTTGAACGTAAAAATAACATAATAATAATATTAATAAATATATATATTTTGAGTTTAATTATGTATAAAATATTTTACAAAATCTTATCACTATCCACATCTAGACATTTTTTTTACTTACACTCAAATAATACAACTCGGTAGTGAACGCGCGCGTGCGTGATTGCGTGGTGCGTTTTTTGAGGTTTGGTCACAGTGCTGGCGTGGCATACAAAATATACTGGTTACTATACCTAATAATATTTTGGTATAGAAAAACAACATATACATGCCCTATAAAATAAACTTGTGAAACAAAACTCTTCCTTAGTTTTTACATTCAAAAACCAGTGAAAAAATAATGTTATCCTATACCGCATATTTTAAATTACTAACACTAATTAATATGTTTACCAAAATATGAACAATGGTTAAACTAGAGTTAAATCGAAATGTATTATATAAAATTTCTAATGAATACTATTTAGGCTATTTTTGGTTTATAATAGTGATGTAGTGTGTTGTCTCGCATTAGCAGCACTGCCATAAAATACCCTAGGATAAGAGTTCTCTCACTATTTTTAAATTATAGCGATATGACAGATTGGGAGTTTGTATGACATTTGAGCATGTCGGGTAACCTATTGAGTATCAACGCAGTTACGCTTGTCTTTTGTTCGATTCAACCGTTTTTATGGAGTGTCTACCCTGAGACACTGGTTAATTCAATTTTAAGTTACTGGTCAAAATAAACCGAACCGCTCGAGCTCCGACAGCACCCGATGTGGAATTAACGAGAGATCGCAATTTACTAATGTTTGTTCTTATTTCGCTCTCTTGATAAATGATTCGTCTGGAATGTTCGCTAATTCCGAGGTCGAAGCTTTTTAACGGTTTTCTTTTATGAGACAATGGATTACAGAGGCGCCATTTTAATTAAAGATTTTGGGGGTTTGTTCTTTTTTTTGATGGAGTGGCTGCACTGGACTTTGTTTGAGGTTATATTTTACGGGTTTTTTACGCAAAGGGTACAACGGGACCCCATTACTAAGACTACGCTGTCCGTCTGTCTGTCCGTCTGTCACCAGGCTGTATCTCATGAACCGTGATAGTTAGGCCGTTGATATTTTCACAGATTCTGTATTTATATTGCCGCTGTAACAACAAATACTTACAATAAAAAAAACAGAATAAAATAAATATTGAAAGTCCGACTCGCACTTGTCCGGTTTTTTAAATAGATAATTAGTTTCTCATCATGTGGCATTGTAACAGCGTGCTATTATACGGGTTTTAATAATTGCTCTACAGCATTATGCTCGTAGTACTGGACATCGATGATTTTTAGTTACGAAACAGATAAAACCACATTACAATTTCTTTGGTAGTTTTTAAGTGATGCATAAACAAAAAACGATGCGTTATTTCCAAAAATAGTTACAGCCTTGTTTCATAGCTAGGTATGTGTTTGTTATTGTAGGCTAATTTTTTTTTAATTATATGAGTGAAATGCCGCGCAAAACTTGCAATAGCTAGATAGGACAACGTACTAAATCATCAGCCTGAAGACGTCCACTGCTGAACGTAGGCCTCCTCCTTAGACCGCCACACCAAACCACAATTTTCCACTCGTTGCCTGGTACTAAACATGACTGTATTTATTTGTTTGTTTCAAACTATGAAATTCCAATTTACGGCGTACATTGTACGCTATATCGAAAGAACTCGAGTTCGATGCACGATAGTTCTAAAGCACGCGAGTTCAATGTACGCTATATATTTAAAATGAGAACTTACCAAAGTTCAAACCAAAATGAAATCCCTTTAAAGACCGAAGGTATTTTAAAGTTTATTCAACAAATACAGTGAACAAACAGTTGGAAGGACTTAAGGAGTTACAGAAAACTTAGAATAGCAATTTTCCCTTCCAAGAAAGGGCCTTTCAAAATGTTATTGTATTAGTTTGGTTTGTTTCGCAGGGCTGAGAGTAAATTGTTATACATATTATTGTCTGCTACATTTATTACGAATTATTTATCGTAAAAGTATAATATTATAATTAGTTTTATGTTTTCACCAGCTGAACAGATAGAAAAAAAAAGAATTACGCATAATATCCTATGTTCAAATAGTGAGTGATGAATTAATTCTACTAAAATGTTATCAAAAAAAAATCTCTAGTCTTTCCGAATTTGACAATTTTCTACCATAGAATAAAATACACCACCTTGTGGTAAAGCACCACAAATAGACGCCAATGATGATTATAATTCGTATCCACTGCTTTTAGATCCATGAGATTATAATAGTGCCGTCACAACAAGCTGCAAAAAATCACAGGAAAACAAACACAGAAAGTCTAGTCCCTCCCTACCGGATGCAGCTACCGTTCATCATTCCGTTAGAGCTTGTTTTTAACGAAGAAACGACTTGAAAACTAATTGATGAACGACAATAAAACAACTAAAGCTTGAGTACGGACGTTATTATAAATAATGACTTGCTACTATGAATACCAGAATTCCTTTTTTTTTCAATATGAATAATTGTCCTGTCCTGTGAAAAAAAACTTGGAATCTATCCGTAGTTTTATCTCTCATTTTTACATTCCATGGCCCATATCTTATTGTAAATACACGATTGACTACAATTTCGATACTGTGGTTATTAAATTATATTAGGGCACCAAATTCTTAAAAGATATTAATTATAATTTAAAAACTTGGGAATAAATAGTGCGGAGCCAAATAAAAAAGAAGTCAACGCACCAACAAAATTATCGTTAGGGTCGAAACACAATATTTTATTTCAAAATTAAATGTCAAGTTTTGCTAACATCACCAAAGAAGGATGAATTTATAAACAAGAGTTCCCAAGTCATAACTTGGATTAGGAGTTACGTAAGAACAAGGAACTGGAGAGAAATCTGTCAAATAGAGTTAAAAGTTTGAACGCAATGATTGTAGTTACCCAAGAGATTAATGCATACAATATTCATGGAGCAAGGTGATGCTTTCGGCGTTGAATATTATAGATTTAAGAATAACTAAACAATAATATTCCAAAATCCTTATTAAAAAAAACATTCTTACTGCAACAACAACCGAGGGTATTTTAAGTCCAAGAGGATGCAACCGTGGGATAAATGACGTCAAAACTATCACTAGTTATTACATTTATTTGTTACTTATACGCGTTAAAAAGAAACAAGAAATAATGAATACCGTGATACAAATACCAAGGTTCAGGACAAATAACTGTTCACAAAAATATTAAATAGTAAAAAAGTACTTCAAATCTTACAGTCACTCATAACCAACTTTACTTCTCGGAAGCTCATAAATAAATTATTATTATCATAACAATGCATTTTTTCCATGAATTAAAATAATGGTAACTTAATTTAACCGTAAAATTCTTAGCCGAAAATTGAAAAGGCCCACAAAACGTTGTAAAGCAACTGTGTTCTATCAATGATTGAAAATACTATAAACGTACTTGCAATACAGTAACGATAACTATTACATTTTTCAGTGGTCAATGTTCATCTGACTATGAACACTCGCCTGTTAAACTTCAACCTCTACCCACTGGGATAAAGGATGGTTCACCGTTCAGCTGACTATGAACTCGCCTGTTAAACTTCGACCATCCACCTACTGAACTCGTAGATATATTTCGTCCTATCTATTGTAAACAACGGAACAGAACGGCGGAACGGCGCGACATTTACCCCGAAGCAGACCCCATCGTTATCGATATCCCTCTGTATTACTCTGCGATGAACATTATTTTAAAATCTGGACAGTGCCTGAACTTCTACGATAGTATAAAGTTCCAAATTTTTGTGACTCACACTAGTATCAAGAAGTCATTTGTGAGTCACGGAACCGACTGTCGATGGATCGTAAAGCACTCCGAAAACGTCTAAAAATGGTGTCAGTATCTATCTACACATATAAAATCTAAATTTGTCTACTTTAATATTGGAAAGGTTGGCTGAAAATGTATGAAGAGTTCAGTTTGAAGTCGTTAATTGTCTTTAAACTGACATCTTCAAACTGAAGACAGAAGGCTATACAAATCCTGTCGCTTCTAAAATCTCATAAGCCCAGTAATCTACAACCAGCGATCTGCTTCTAAAAGCGTGTTCCATTGCACCACTCAAGCCAGAAAGCTCACATACTGCTTCCCACTGGACCACTAGCCCAGTATTATTTTAGGAGAAACGACCAACAGTTTACAACTGCAGTAACAGTAAAAGTTGCTCGCTAACGAGCGAAACGAGGAGATTTGTAGGTTTGAAGCTTGCTAAATGGTGCCCTGTGTTGTGGTACGGCGATAAAAAACAATGGAGACAAGGGTGTAACATCCTATGTTATAGGCTTGAATGGCAACCACCTAGAGTGTGTTTAAGATGATGCGAGCTCAAGCGGGGTCATTCGCAATATGTGGCTTCCTTGTCGTGGAGATAGTATTATTTTTGTAGGAAACAAATGAATACAGAATAGGATTGGTTACCTAGGACTCATGCCTTGACTCGTGACGATAGATTTACTCTTTGAGTGTGGCAACCAGGTAGACACTATTATAGTGCCATACCACCAAGGCTAACGATATTTCCTCCATCTGCAGCTCGTTCTCATTTGCGGTCAACTGTTGTGTAACCTACAATAACCAATCACTCCTCTAAAAACAATGGTTCAAAGATATGCGCTAACATTCTATTCTCAATTGTTGCAGTGTTCAAATCGCAGACTTCCCTGTCTACCGACTCCGGGCTTTGCACCGAGAGGGGGATCCGCAGGACGCACATAGAACTCTTCAAGCCGCCAGGGCAACGCATAGGACTAAAGCTGGCAGGTATGTGTGTTAATATCATCATCAACATATTCGTTGTTGTATACTTGTATTCAACATCTATGGATGTGGTCTCATCAGCCGAAATTAATATTGTATCTCCTATCCAAGATTGAAATCGATCTTGGATTGCTGCCTATCGTCCGATCGATTTCCAATCTGCGTGCCTTTATAAACCAATCCACGGATCGGTTATTGGCACGTTTGACCCTAAAAATAGATTGTGATATCAATCCTAGATAGCAAAATTTGGATTAGATTGATTATTAATTTTGGCTGTAAACGTCACGCCGTACGTTGCGTCACAGCGTATATAGAAGACCACAGCCTCACTGTTTGACGCAGTCTTCTACTGAACGGCACTGTTCCCCATCTTCGGGTCTCTTTATTCTGCCTGCTTATACGTCAATTATGACATTATACATTATTATTATCAAAATATACCACACAAGCAATTTTACTTCGAGTATTGTCTATTATCTTCTGGTGAAATTTTAGGGTCCTATCTCTGCCTGCTACGGTCGTAGCAGGCCCCGTAGCTACAGCTACGAGGTTTTGTAAAATGAAATGATTTTGTTACTAGAAAGATTTTTCACGACAGCCTTGCTCTAAACTGCCAAAAGTTAGATATTATCTTTCGGAACAATGATCGGCCTCAATCTTAAACAACATTTTCCCCCGACACAGGGCGGTTTAACAACCCGGCCGCGATATAACGTATAAATCGTTTCGAAGCCATAAATACGGGGACCGCGGAATTCTTTCGCCGCCATTTTCGAATTAAAAGCATAATTTTGCTGGGAATTTACGTTAAGAGTAGAGATGTGTCGTCCGGCTAGTTCTCTAACTCCGTGTAAGTAATTTTAGGTATTTGCCTTTGCTATGTTTTGCCGACAAATTCGATGGGTTGTTAGCATTTTTTCAATAATATATTATGTAGGTAGGTATTTATTCAAATGAAAGTGTATGTACCTACATAATGTATTAATGCTAATTTTTAATGAAGTAAATGATTTAAATCATATAACATTTCCGAATGTATAAGAAAGCGTCAAGTTATCATGTAAATATACGAGTATAGCTTTATTATTCTCTCTAATCCCATAAATACCAAATTTTCTATGATTTTGCCGGTTATCTAGCTTTTCGACCAAATCATTTTGATATCTCTATATAGCTAACGGGCGTCAGGTTAACCTATTACACCACCACGTTATGTGAAGTTTCGCTGAACTGAAGTAAATGTATTTTTTGCACTTTGTCTATTTTACATACAAATGAAATGCAAACCAAAACCAAAGTTATAAATAATTACCCCCTGAATTAATGTACCAACTGAAGACACCAAAAAAGAAAGATACTTAAAGCCAACTGATATAAAATTATATAATTTTGCACTTTTTGCTAGCTTACACAATTAAATAACATGTTTAAACCACCGACATTAATCAAAACCAATATTTACGTAGAACTTCAGCGAGATTAAGATTTTAATAAAGATAAAAAAAAATATTATCACTACGAAAATTTTCCATTCGCGGGTGGAACAGGCAAGTCTCCACTGAGGGTTAATCCTGGGGTACATTTACATATTTATTGGGTGCTGGCCTCAGAACGCAGCGTGGAACGCAGTAAGCGTGCTTGTAACACTAGTGGCTAGGTGGGCTATGCTTTCTATATAGGGTTGCGTGCACGATTGAAAAAGTGGAAACTTGTAAACGTTGACAATGAAAAACCCGATAAATTGAATAATATTTTATCCAAACCAATTAAGAGAAATAGACGTATCATATTATGTTAAGTCGCACCTTTTCAAATACCTCCATTTTGTATGCAACAAAACTGTTGTTTTTTTTTATAACCTGACTTAGGTACCTACTTACTTCAACAGAAATTTTGTCAAACGGGGTAAATATAAATGATTTAAAAGTAGGTATATCTACCAAAATGAAGGTTTTGTATAGCAAAGAACGGGTTTTATCATACTATACACTAATTAAGTATTCTGTACCAATTTTTTGATGTCCGTAAGATGTTAAATAAAAATTCTACCACACAATAAATGCAATTGTATTGCCTCTGTACATAAAAAAATACACACGCACATACAAGGGATATAGGATAGGAGTTTAATCTATTTATCGCCAACCCTACATTATCTCAAGCATGTCATTTATAACTGCGCTAGTTCACATACTGTTTACAGCTCTGTCTATTGAAGATGCGATGCCTAATCGATAAGCGAGCGACTTTCGACCTCGACTGTACGTACAGCGTAGGGTCGAAGTGTTAATTAAGTTTTGCTTTTGATTGTATCGGGGAAATTTTGTTCTGATCAAAGGGTGTAATTTTGGCGTTGTTTATATCCATCCGGCCTATGATCTCGCTTCTGGAGATCGTATTGTTTAAGTTTAGTACTCAGGGATCTTAATTTTACAGTTTTCCGTTGAAATGTGCTAAGTTAGAAACGGTACGGTACCTTATGTATACCTAGAAAAAGTCAAGTCAAGAGTACCCATAACTGAAGAGCATGTATGAAGCAAATCATGAGAGTGGAAGAAGCGAGAGAGGTGTGTCAGGATTGTAGCATGTGGAAAGATGTAGTCTCTGCCTACACCAACGGGAAAAAGGCGTGACTGTATGTATGTATGTATACCTTCAAAATAATCGGGGAAAAGAGCAAAATCATGATCGATACATTACATATATAATTTTTCGCGCGAATGGGAAAAATCGCTACTAACCCAGAATGATGATGGTACTAAGTACTATGATGGTACTAAGACTTCACGAAGTATAACATTTTTAAATTTG
Source organism: Hylaea fasciaria (assembly GCA_905147375.1). Lineage (NCBI taxonomy): Eukaryota > Metazoa > Arthropoda > Insecta > Lepidoptera > Geometridae > Hylaea > Hylaea fasciaria. The sequence goes on from LR990197.1 coordinate 11,573,579, forward strand.
ATACATCGACTTTGTAGTTTTTATATTTAGTACTACACAACCGTTGCTATTTAGATTTCCAGACAGGGCAAATGTTTGTCAGAATCACAGGTCTATTTGGCTTAAAGTTGTATGGTCACTAACATTAGTATTATCATATGTAACGATGCCTTTAGGTCCCAATAGTGTGTAACACATTTGCACTGATGCAGGTACGAAGTAAAATTTTATTTTTACTGTGCATTTTTACTCCAAGCGCTGATAACATAGAATAAAATAGGCCATTTCCATTCGCAGCGCAACGTCACTAACATATCTGAGACACAACTTCAAGAAAGCGAAAAGAAATTACGTACTATCAAACAGGGCTTTGCTGTGATAAATCAAATGGTTTTTCTTCGGCCTCACTTTCATAGTTATGTATTCAGTACCCCAGTTTACATGGATTGGGTAAATAGTACTACAATTTTCCTTAGTAGGTATTAATGACTTTATTAATGTGAAACTTAAGCAGCCTCTATCAGGTTGCTGCGGTATTATCGGCCGATAATATTGCAGTTTCTCATTTTTATTTAGATACCTACCCACTGATCATTTCTATTAATACTGTGGGTCCTTTTTATTAATACTGGTATTGCGTTATTGCGTTTCTGCAATACTTGACAGAATCCAAAACACAAGGTGCAGCGTTCCTGGACTAGAGGCCTTAAGACAAACGACGTTGTTGACGTCAAGTATCGTGCACTGAATAAATACGCACCTATTTGTAGAGTTTGCAGGGCGCATTACCGCATTAACGCAATACCGGGATAGTGTGATTGCGCCTAAGTGTACTAAATTAAGTGGTCAGTAGAAGCTCGAAAAAAAAAGGATTTTTGTTAAGCTAGAATGTTTGGGGTAAATATTAGTTCGTCTATCAGGAATGTGAGTCGCGTTGGATGTGAATTTTCGTGAGAGTCAATACGACCAATCTGAGAAGTAGTTACCCCTACCCTTGGTATGAACCTCGAGTACTGTTTTAACAGTTTAGTGCCCCTCTGAACTCCGAAGAGAGAACACATAATTCAACATATGTAAGGAATGGTTTGAGGATATTTGTCAAAGGACAGAAAATGGACAAACTGTGACCTTGATTATTGTAATATTTTCTGTTAGTGAAAATAAATGTTATCTGCCAAACATTTTACGCTCAGTGGAGATGGCCCAGGAAAATAAATATTATTTATTTTCTATGTAAGATCGAACCGGAGAGAAAATGTTTTTGCCGTGATCTAACATGATTTGTTATTTCTTGTGTAATGTACGAGTAGTGCCGTCTGTAAAGCATTGTTGGTTTTTGAGTATAGGAGTATGTTCATTTAGATGCGATAATCAGTCGTCATATGAATTTTAATGAGAATCTAAGATAAAATTACAGTTCTTTTTACAAATACAATTTAAGTTACAATAAGGTAGTTTAGAGAGTAAAACTAGCTGGTATGTACCTTATTTCGTTCACGTTTAATTTGACGTGCAGTGTACCCTACGTAATATGGAGCATTTCATGAAAGTGATAATGTAATTGCACTGCAAATCTCTTTGACGGAATTAGCTTAGTACGCCTCCATAATGCTGGGCTGTGAATATGCACGCAATTTTATTAAGATATTAGCTGCGGCTTGTTAGATAAATGTATGTAGATGTAACTGTATAGTGACTTATAAATGTTTCCGTCAGTAATTAGGTATACCAATGGCAAAATATTTCAATTCTTTCAGATAATACAACTTATAAGACACACACCATGAACTATTATTATTTCAATTATTATTGGCAAACTTATAGCTGGTTCTACTAAGCTTATGGATAGCGTAATTACTTGTGTTGTATTGTATAGTGGGCGTCTAAGTGAAGTGAACGCCGCACTCTGCCTCCCGATCTAACAGGCTGGGGGGCTATTGACGCATCAGATGAACTTCGTATTAGCTCTGCTATGTTAATTGTACGTTGGCTATTTTACTATAAATAGAAAGGGTTAACTTAACTAAGAAAACATCGTGAAAAAACCAACATGCCCGAGAATTGTTTCTGAGGCATGTTATCCACCCACCCGGACTAGGCCGCCGTGGTGGATTATGGCCTAACCCTCCTCACGATAGTGAGGGGAAGCCTTTGCCCAACAGTGGGACAGTTACAGGCTGAATTATTATTTATCATTATTATTAACTAAGAAGAGATTATCACACTACAAAATGTCATTGTGTACATTTTGTAATCTGAACAACTGATTTTAATGTTGAAACTATAATCTATACCGATATTGACAGTTACAAATTAATTAAAATTGAATGGGCGCATGCATTTATGCAACGGTTATCTTGATATTTGACGAGAACACCATAAATATGTTGATGAACGCAACACTCATGTCAATTTCTACTTGATTGCATTTTGCACTGAAGTGTAAACTGTGACCGCTCTGACAAGCTGTCAGTTACAAGGGAATTCAAGCGAAACTTTTCGATTAGTACGGTTGGCTTCATTTGGAGACATTTCGCCATCCAGTGGCATCAAACGGAGTCAAGTAACTAGAGTAACAACTGCAGATATTGTTGTGAATACGTCCTACTTTCAGATATTATGGACTTAGGCGGTGTCAAAAACATACAACCCCGGGTGTAATGTGAGGCAAATTCTTGTATACAAGAGACTTTGAACCGATCTATTAAATAACTCTACTTTTGTTAAGATTACTTTAAGATTATTTTAAGACTTGCACCAGAATCATTGAAATCTAAATCTTGCTAGTTCCAATATTCAGTGCTTAACTCATCTTAACTGAATGTCACCAGTCTTCTTCTGACGTTTGCTTAAATCGAGACTTACACTGAACGGACGTCGTGCAAGATGTTAAGCTACGTTCGAGCTTAAGCGGAGTTTAAATTAGCTTAATACTAGCTTTAATGAGTTAGCGCAAGTTTCCTTAGTCTAGATCTCGCTTCACCAATTATTATGCTTCGTGTAACGCCGTTTTGCCAATGCTCAAGTTCGAATGCGTGGGCCATACTAATTGTGGGGGATTCCTATCGTCGGTATGTGTTTGTAAACAAAAACACCGATGAATTTTCGTAGTGGACTGTATTTCTTTCTTCTTAGTAGTTACAATGTTTTCTTTCTTGAGGCTGGAAGATCTCGGCGCTGTATCGAACCCGAACCCAGATCTTCCAAACCTTCCTTTATTTAAACAACTTTTAGCTATGGCAACTGCCACTAAGTCAAAGAGATAATCTACAATTATACATCATTAAGAGTGACTGAGAACGCGATATCCCGGTGCTCTTCACACATGTGGGAGCGAGACAGACTGTTTGTTTTGGTGCCGTCCCGCTCTCGAGGCTTTCGTCCGTAACATCCTCCCCCCGGCGCAGACCTTCGCAGCCTCCTACTTCATCGGGAGGACGATGAGCCTCCTGACTGGTCGTCTGAAGGTGCCTCCCCTCGTCCGCACTTCCGCACTCCGCACCACGCCGTCTGACCCGGGGTACACGCGTTCGACTTGGCCCCGGGGCCATACGTTTCTTGGCAGTAGACCGTCCGCTATCACCACGACGTCGCCTGGTTTTATGTTTCTCTGATCTCGTCTGATGTCCCCGCGCGGCGCTAGGGTGGGCAAGTACTCCTTTATCCAACGTGCCCAGAACATGTTGGCTAATGCTTGTGCCGCGCGCCATGTTCGTCTATCAGCTGCATCGCATCCTCCCACATACGGTAGGCCAATCGCCGTGCCCAACAAGAAGTGGTTCGGAGTTAGCGCCTCCGGGCTGCCCGGGTCTTCCACCGGGACGTGGGACAGAGGGCGCGAGTTCACTGTGTGTTCAGCTTCAGTCATTAAAGTTGCCAGTACCTCTTCTTTCGGCGCTCGCCCGTTTAGGGTCACGGCGAGCGCGTTCTTCACGGACTTGATCATCCTTTCCCAGGCTCCCCCTTGGTTTGGTGCCCCTGGGTCGATATATCTCCACTCGACCCGTCTCGTGAGTGCGTAATCCTTTAAAGCGGGGAGCCATTCCACGTACGCCTTATTCAGTTCCACGTCAGATCCGTGGAAATTAGTGCCGTTATCGGACAAGTAGATACCGGGATTCCCGCGTCGCGCAGCCATTCTCCGGAGAGCCATTGCAGAGTCAGTCCCCAGACCAGCGATCAGCTCGATGTGAATCGCTCGTGTCACCAGGCATGTAAACAGCATTCCCCAACGTTTCTCGCGTCGGCGGCCAATCGTCACCCACATGGGGCCGAAGCAGTCGACTCCGCAATGGGCGAACGGTCTTGTGTGCGTTTTCAGTCGCATCGGAGGCAGATTTCCTTTCACTGGTATTGCGGGCCTGGCTCGCTTCGCTTTACACCATGCACATTCGTGCAGAATCCGTCTGACTGTCGTCCGCAAGCGTAATATCCAGTATTGCTGTCGTAAATTGTTCACTGTTTGCTCTCTCCCGGCGTGGTTATTCTTCTCGTGCTCCCGACGGATGATCAGGCGCGTTAGTGGGTGCGCTCCATCCAAGATTGGTGGGTCTTTCATCTCCTCGGGTACCGTAGCGGCGTTGATCCTGCCGTTCAATCGAATAATCTCCTTCTTGTATTGCGGGTCGAGCTTGTACAAACGGCTCGTTCGATCTACGCTCTTTTGCTGCGCCAGTCGCGCCACTTCTCCGGGAAAACTTTCCTTTTGCGATTCTCGGATGAGCAGGCGCTCAGCTTCTCGCATGTGTTTCAATTCTAGTCCGCCGGCGCGCCGTCGGCACTTCTCGGCGAACGTGATGACGTAAGCGACGGCACGCACAAGCCGCTCGTATGATGAGAACCTGTTCACGTCGATCAATGGGGGGTTCTCGTTCGCGTGCGCCACCAACATTTCGTCATCTTCAGGTTCGTGTCCCGTTTCCGTGGGCCAGCGATCTTGAGTTTCGTGCAGAAAAGCTGGGCCCACGAACCATCGGTCGTGACTGCGGATCCTCGTTACGCCCGCTCGAGTAGCATCATCGGCTACGTTGTGCGCCGTAGGTACCCATCGCCATTGGTTAGGCTGGGTGAGCTCCGCTATCTCGCTGAGCCTGTGCGCCACGTACGGAGTGTATCTCACGGAATCGTTCCTGATCCAATGCAACACGGTCTTAGAGTCACTCCATAGGACTACTTCGGCTTTCGTCTGGTGTCCCTTTATGATCTCGGCGGCAAGTCTGGCGCCTATGAGGCTGGCTTGTAGCTCCATCCTGGGTATGCTCTGTGCTCTAAGCGGTGCGACCTTGGCTTTTCCTGCAACCAGCACGACGTTGACGTCCCCATTCTCGCGCACGAATCGCCAGTACGCCGCCGCGGCGAAGGCTTGTTCGCTAGCATCGCAAAATACATGTAGTTGCTTCTGCGCGATCCTGCTGATATCGTAGCATCGTGGCAAGCGTAGGTCGGCTATATACTTCAGATCCGATTGCCATTCGCAGAAACTCATCGCTTCTTCAGGTGGTAAAGGTTCATCCCAACCTATTTTCTTTTTCCAGAGATTCTGTAACATGATCTTGGCGGTAATCGTGTAAGTACTTAACACGCCTAAAGGATCAAATAGCGACATCACTGCCCCTAGAGCTTCTCGTTTTGTTGGCGTGCGCGCCGCGTTCTTGACATCTTCTGGCACGCGATGCATCGCCGTGTTGAAAGCGAGCTCATCTGTGGCCGGTATCCACAGCAATCCCAATGTCTTCCCGTATAGATTGGCATTAGCGGCAAGCTCCTTGGGTGCGTGCGCTCGGTTTTCGTCGGGGATTTTCTCCAGCAATTGAGTTCGATTCGAACTCCAGTTCGCTAGCTCGAATCCCGCGTGACTGTGCACTTCTTGCACTTGGGCCACCGTGTGCTTGGCTGTGTCTTCATCGTCAAAGCTGTCCACCCAATCGTCCATGTAATGGTTCTGGGTGATGGCTCTGAACGCCAGCGGGTGTGATTCCCTATGGTCTGTCGCGTTGCGATCTCTAACGCTGTGCGCCAGGAACGGCGAGCTTCGTGCTCCGAAAATCATCGATGTCATTACGTACTTCCTCGGGGGTCCTACACGGTCCTTCCCCCGCCACAGGAAGTGCTGAGCTACGCGATCTTCCGGTCGGATTTTAACTTGGAGGAACATCTCTCTCACATCGGCGGTGACTGCGATCGGTTTAATTCTGAACCGAAACAAGACGCCGTACAAGGTTTGTAACAGGTCTGGCCCGTCAAGCAGCACATCGTTCAAACACGTTCCGTTCGTGCGTGCGGCGGCGTCGAACACCATCCTGGTTTTGTTTGGCTTGTTGGGATTTGTCACCGCAAAGTGTGGTAGGTACCATAGACGTGGATCGCTGTCATGGTCCTCTTCGCACGGCTCTGCGTATCCCTTCTCGAGCAGTTTCGTCACCTGTTCCGTGTATGCTGCTTGAAATTCTGGAGATCTGTCCATTTTTCGTTCGATTCCTCGTAATCGTCGGACAGCCATATCATAACTCGGCGGCATCGTGAAGTCGTCATTGGCCCATGGCAATCCCACCTCAAAGCGACCGTTTACACGCTTCACTGTGTTCTCCAAAATCTTCATAGCGCGCTCGTCCTCCGCTCGCGGTTTTCGTTGCAGGGAGACGCCCAACGCGTCTATATCGAAGTGTGCTTTGACGAGCTTATCTAAGTCGTCCTCATGTTCATCTGACTTGCACTGAAGCGTGTGCACGTGTAACACTGTCTCCCCCCGCTGGATGACGCTCCGAGGTGCGGTTCCGTGGATAATCCATCCCAAGCGGGTGAGTGATGCTGCCGGTTGATTCTTCCTTCCTGACAACAGCTTTCGTGTAACGATGAGGTGCCAATTGTCGGCTCCGATGAGTATACGCGGCTTCGCATGCGTATAGCACACGGCTTCGTGATCGAACTCTCGCAAGTGCGCATGTTGAAGAAGCTCGGTTCTGACTGTCTGGCTTCCCAACGTCAAATTCTTCACTGTGCGCGCTCGTATCGGCTGATAGTTCTCTTGGTTGTGGCCCTTGATCTCTAACTCCACTACTCGGCTGTCGGGTTCTCTTTGGCTCGATGTGACTCCGTGGATGTGTAACGCTCGAGTCGGGCCTTGCGCTCCGACTATCCCGGCGATCTCTTCATCGACCAATGTTATTGTGGATCCTTCGTCCAACAACGCGTATGTGTGTACGCTCTTCCCGCTTCGGCCTTTAACTGTGATCGGACATACTTTCAAAAGCACTTCGTTTGGTCCGGCAGAGACGTGTGCTGCTGCCGTGACCACCGACTCTTCCTTCTCGGTCGGCTTCGTGGCTACTTCTCTTTCCTTAGCCGCATGTAGAAGGGCATGATGTGACTGACGACATTCTCCTACTCCGCACTGCTTGCTTTTGCAGTGGAAACGTCTATGCTTGCTGTTCAAACACCGGAAACATATTCGCATCTCTTTAGCCCATTCCCATCTCTTATCCACCGTCATGGCCTTGAGTTTGCCACACTGAGTGGTTCCGTGTTCGGCTCCGCAACAGAGGCATACGTTCTTCTTCGTTGAGTCCTCCGTTGTAGCATACACGGCCCCTCGGTTCCGTTCGTTCGCCCGTGGCTGCTGTTCGGTTCGGGCGTTCGTCGCACCTCGCGTCGTTCCTGATGAGCTGGCCGTATACACATGCCGCATAGCTCGATCTGCTTCCTTCATCAGGAACCGGGATAATGTGCATATCTCGGGTTCATTACGGCTTCCGAAATCTTCCACATAATCGCACCACTTCGATTTAAGGTGCGGGCCGAACTTCTCTGCGACTTGTCGTGCGAACATGGGATTCCGCAGATACTCTCGTTCATCGAGGCACATAATCACCGTCACTATATTCTGGACTTTAATCGCAAACGAGTTCAACTCCACGGCCGATGCCCCCAGGCGCGGTAGCTTCTTTATGTCTTCTAGCGCGTTTTCAACGATCATCTCTGGGCGTCCGTAGCACTGTTCCAACGTCCTGATTATAGTCGACGGCTCCGTTGCCGCGTACAGCAGCGCCGACACAGACTGGCGTGCCTCTCCTCGAAGGCATGCCCTAAGTCTAGCCAGGTTCTCGCTGGCCGAGAACCCGTGCAGATTAGCGCTTTCCCGCCAGGCTGCCTTGAACGGCAGCCATTCTCCCACGGCGCCACTGAAGAGAGGCAAGTCCTGGGTCTGTCTGGGCGGCGCTCTGTTCCGAGCCATGCGCTCTATGGTATCTGCTAGTCGGTCCACTGCTCGGTCCCGCGACCGGGTCGGCGTCGGCGATCTGGGGCGTCGTGTCGCTTGTTGTTCAAACGTGACACGGTTCGGTGTACCCGGTATCATAATATGTCGTTCGGGTATGTTCTGTCTTCTCGGCGAATGACGTCTCATCTCTCGACCAGTTTCCAAATGTTCCACGCGTTCGGATTCTTCGGTCTCCCCCCGTGCTGCGTGCTGCTGAAGCCAATCACTGACTCTATGCTCTGCTTCCACAGTATCTTCCAGTCCGATGACGCTCTCACGATCTGTCTCTTCACGTATCGTGGCGACTTCCATTGCCAGTCTCTTCTTGACGAGCATTGTCTGAATTTCTAGCTCTTTCCTTTGGATCTCGGCGAGCCGTTCCTCTGCTTCAAATTCAGCTTGTCTGATACGCGCTAAACCGCTAGCGGTTGATCGTTGCGAGCGCACTGTCGGCGCTCTGGTTGCTTCATGTACTGGCGCGGCGCGAGACGTCGTGGGACGCGGCGGCGCATTCCTGCCCGTGGGTGGTGCGGTCGCGGTTGCGGTTCGTTCGGTCGCGGTCGCGGGCGCGGGTGCGGGTGCGGTTCGCTGGTACGTGAGTGCAGACACGGAGGCATCCCCGGATGGGGACGCTGGGAAATCTTCGTAAACGCGAAGATTCTGGCTCCTCTCCTCGGCGGCAGCTTGGCTCCTGGTGACGACCATCTTCGGCACTTGATGCCCCTACCGGCCCTACCTCCCTATCGGCCCTATCAGTCCGTCAGGAGGGACCAGCCCACACGAGAGGCTGGGATATGCTCCTTCAGGGATGGATCGTGAGGAGGGGTAAGGGGGGCTCCACCCAGCAGAGGGGAACACGTACTACGGGGCGCTCGGTACCGGCTGGACTTTCCGATACCATTGGCAGTGCCTACAGTCCGGCCCCCGCACCACGTGAACCCTTACCGGCGAGGATGTGCAACTTCAGTCCGATCTTGACAGACTGGTGGTGCCACACAAAACACCACACCGCCGTGGAACGGCGTTAACCGTTGCACCCGGCCGTTTAACACCGCAAGGTGGACGGTGTGCAACAGCCGCGGCAAACCGCGTAGGGCGAGTCTTGTCTCGCCCTTAAGCACCTGCCAGGCCCGAAGACACGTCGTAGTTGCACCGTTGGGTGACCTTCTTTTTTCCTCGCGTTGAACCCGTCGTGGTCGCACCGTTGGGTGATCTTCTTTCTTCCTCGCGCCGAAACTCGTCGTGGTCGCACCGTTGGGTGATCTTCACGCCCACTGGCGCGCTTCACTGGATCTCTTCTTGAAACGCACCGTAATGTAAGGGTGGTGCGTTTCACTGGCGCCAGATAATAAGCGCGGCGCTTATCCCCCCGACGATCGACGATCTTCGTTGCTGTTTACTTATCCGGCGACGACAGGACCACCAAATTGTGGGGGATTCCTATCGTCGGTATGTGTTTGTAAACAAAAACACCGATGAATTTTCGTAGTGGACTGTATTTCTTTCTTCTTAGTAGTTACAATGTTTTCTTTCTTGAGGCTGGAAGATCTCGGCGCTGTATCGAACCCGAACCCAGATCTTCCAAACCTTCCTATATTTAAACAACTTTTAGCTATGGCAACTGCCACTAAGTCAAAGAGATAATCTACAATTATACATCATTAAGAGTGACTGAGAACGCGATATCCCGGTGCTCTTCACACATGTGGGAGCGAGACAGACTGTTTGTTTTGGTGCCGTCCCGCTCTCGAGGCTTTCGTCCGTAACACTAATTACAGTTCACTTCAAAAACTACCAAGTAATTTTTAGATCAGACTGAACTATATCGACATAGCACGTTGTTACAATTGATAATTAATTGAATAGGAGCATTTACGAGTAGTTTCAGACAGGCGTCTTTGAATTCACCGCATCCACTCCTTCACTATCAGCTCGGTTTAATCAACTCCAACAAATGCATTCGCCACAAGCCCCTCATGAATACGGATTCTAGCTAGAACTAAATCCTTTGCTCGTGTAATATCCAATCTAACTCAAATAACCCCTTTGTGACTGGTACTTGTCTCAATGACAAGTCTAGAGCCTCAATAGTCTGCGCTCAGTGGCGGTTGAGGCGTTGATTGAAGCTTTGGATTGAAGTTGATGCTTCATCAATATTCTTTTGTTTTGGGATTGAAGATGACTATTCTGCTGGATAGAACATCAAGGGATAATAATCCCTTTCATTTTGATCTTCCATCCAATTTCTAAGATCAATGCTGTGAATAGTATATACTTATAATAACTATTTTAATTACTCTAGTGTGTATGATACTTACTATCTTTACACTGCAAGGAGCTACAATGTACAACAATTGACTATGATATAAATGTTAAATAGCCTTATACATGTGATACAAATCTAGTCTCTAGAAATAAGAAAACTTAGTGGGCAATGTATTTAGTTATCTAATTTAACAAAATTAAATATTTTGCGTATACGTACTTACAGGTAAATCGGAAGGACATGGCGACTTTTATAGACATATGCAAGTAAGGAGTTAAACATCAGCCCTTCTCAACTAAAGTCAAGTTGAAGTAAAGCAACTTATTTCATAAATTCCAACAAAATCATAAACCTAAGAGATCGGCGGCGAGCGAGGACAGATTTAAAGCGTCAATTAGTACCCACCGCTGGTGGGGCTAAATCTGAGCGCGTGGGGGAGTAAAAATAGTTTCATGAGGAGGCGAGTGTGATGGAAGTGACAAAAGTTAAGAAAGATAACAGGTAACTAAAAATACAATATGTTCGCGTGCAGATAAGTCGCGAGACTATAAGAAAGAATGGGGGTGACCTTTGCTCAACAGTGAGACAGTAGAGTGTTAAATCCAAAAACCCTTTTAATAGTAATCTAAATTTTAAATGAAAATGTTCAAAATTTCTAGTCACAGTACCAGGTAGTCAATAGTCTAGACAAAGCCACAATAATTCAGTAAAATTGTGGACGTTATACTTTCTGGGCTTTGGAGAAAACATGTAATAATTATACGTGGTTATTTGCGTTTATATCAATTCCCACACTTGTACGTACATGTTTACAACCGCATATCAAAATACAATCCTGTGCTTTTGATCTAGCGTGCATCGGTATTTGATTCTTCTAACTAGGGAAATAGGTACAGTCGAAAATAAGTCACATTTTCGGTGCCGATCGGTGGAAACACCAATTTTTTAAATTAATAATAGCAAGATCATAAATCTAAAATTCTAACCGTATCTTGTACATTTACTTCCACGTACTAGCTAACACCACACAGCTGTCTTATTCCTGTAGGATTTAAAATTTTACTTTAAAGGAAAACACACGACCATGGCTCATCGTAAACACTGACGTCGAGTAGGGTTGTGGATATGGAGGACCAGTTACGGATTTGTGAAATATATCGGTAACGGACAATAATCGATATTTTATTTTAGATACGTATTCTTCAACTGCAATCCCAGTAGATATCTGAATAATTTAATGAAGAATCAAGTGAGCTCTTATTAATGTCATAAATTATGACTTAATAAGCACATGAAACAAAATAAAACTGTTTATTATGACAATATCTAGCACGCTTTTATTCATCAGTATGATAATTACAATAAAAATATTATAATAATAGTATGATAATAACATAATATACCATGAAAACTATGAAAAATAACCATTTTTACAACATCAAGTAGTAAGAAGCTTAGCCAAAGCTTATAAATCAACAGACACGATATTACTTTTTTTAAACTTCAGATATCCGATATATTCTGATACAGATACAGATATCCATCCCTAGAGAATGCTTGCTGTTTATGACCGTGGAACGGCTCGCGATGAGGGAAACGCGTTACATAGCGCATTGTTATAGCGGTTTTGTGCAGCGTTAATACCCATGGGTAAACTGGTTAAGGTTTATGGAGTCAGTAACCCGGGTTTATGATTGGGCTTCTAATTTCGTACAGTTGTCTTCTATTACGGCTTTGTTCGAATGTGAGAACTAGTGACGTAGCGTATATTTCTGCCACCCGGGCCAACCCTATTTTTTTTTTATTCGGACTATGTCATCTACCTAACTCCACAACCGGTCTTACATCTGCGCCACCCTAGCAATGCCACTGACTACGATCTGACTCTACTGCTCATGTCACGGGGGTCATGCCACCCGCTCTCGCTACGCCACTGTGATGCTTTATAAAATTATATTAGGGCAAACTACTCTGAAGTAAACCAGTCCAGATTTTGACCTCGCAACCCTCTGCTCTCAAAGCGAGCTCTCCTCAAATACCTAAAACTAATAAAAGTTTCGTTGGTACCAAAATAATTAACGCATCTACCTACCTATATAACCATAACACAACTGGCCCCTTCTCAAGCTAACCGCACGTCAAAACATGACATAAGTCAGGCCATTATATCGATGGATGAATTCCCGCATATTTAAACAATCGAAAGTATTGTATTCGATACTAAATTGCAATCGTGTTTAAATATCTAACGCCTCAAATGTTACTGAGCCATCTGTTTCAACCAACTCACTCTTCCTTGTTTGTGTCGTATCGAATGTGTCACATGCATAACAGACTCTATTGACCGCGATTACTTCCTTTCAAATGCTTAAAACAACTCGGATTCACTTACACTCGATTGCAAGAGAAAATCATCGAGAAGTTTGAACATGAACCACCTAAACATTCGAATACATCTCGGTCTCGCCGCCATCCCCATCGCTTTACATCATGTTCCACGATGGCCGACGCCGTCGAAAACTTTAGTAGGCCACTGAAACTTAAACTGGTTATCAACTACAAGTGAGATCGATATCAAGTTATGATGAAGGTATTAGAAATACGTCCATTGCTCTCGATATTGGGTAGGCACTAACTTTGGATGATGTGGTTCTACCGCCGCCTGGATTACTTCTTGACTAAGTCTAACAAGCCATAGACAGATCTTTGTATTTTTTACTTAGTTTATAGTGGTCATTGTTTTGGTTATTTTTGTACTGTTCAGTTACTGTGTAATATTACAGTTCTTGTTCTTTCAGTGCGTCAGCATCCACTCAAGTTCTTTTAGGTATTTGTATATCGTCGATAAAAGACATAGGTACTTAATTGCCTATATTATTTATTACTAAATCTAGTCTAAAACTCGAAAACATCCCAAAAACAGGTCAAATTTTCAGTGGCGACTGTTACTCTGACAGCAACATCATTTTAGAACTACCGTCATTTTCGTTCTCCAAGTGCTAAAATAGCCTATTCCTACCTTCTAATTACACATTGAATGTATAGTCATACATTATTCAGCCAGCGCGTAAGCCGCTACCGATTATGATGATTAAATTCGGAAGTAGTTCCGTCGGACCCTCTCTTTGGGACTGTCAAGGGTTAAATCCGCCCAGTTTAGGAAACTGCTTAGTTCTACAACCAAAGAACTGATATGGAATCTTTCGCTGATATAAAATTCAGTGACAGCATTGTATTATTTCACTGCATTCATCTCTAACTCCCGTATTTACGAAGCAAATTTACGAAGCAATGGTACAGTTATTATAGTTTTTCTTGCCTGTTCGAGATTTAGCCATGAATGAAAGGGAAGTTTCCACAAGAAGAGACGGGACCACAATCTCTTACTAATTAATTAGAACATTAACTCCATTATAATTCTTCTCTTTGTTTTTTAATCATCATCATCATCAGCCTGAAGACGTCTACTGCTTAATATAGCCTTCCCCTTTCCCTTTCTCTTTGTTTAGTGTTTGACTTATCAAGTGCTACTTTGATTAGAGTTTTCAGTTTTAATCTCGCATACTTACCATTATCGCAGTCATCTCATCGCCAACCTGAAGCTGAAGGTAACGAAGATGAAGGGGGTTTTATCAATGCCCTGCCGGCACAACCAACATTACATCAATGTAATGTCACTTTATATGACAACAATCATCACGTCTCTGAGAACCAACCCTTGGAGCCCCTCACAGGGGTATTAAACCCTTACACTGAATATTTGATTGAGTGAAAGGTTCCGCAGTAACATAATATATTATGCCAAGCCTTTCAGTGAGGTTTGGTATACTCATAATTGGATGATTAATTAGTAGTTTGACTGGTTGTGCTTCGTGGATTCACCTGTAAGTGTCTACTTTTACCGCAGCTAGAAATGCCCTGGCTTGAAGGTTTAAATTTACAGGTATAAATAGTTACTCATTAATATAAAATTATGGAATTTCAATTGATAGCAGTTTTTATTCAATATCCAGTTGTTTGAAACAGTAATTTAAAGAGGCCATTTATAACACTTCAATTGGAACTCAACTATATGTTCCAAACATTTGTAAAGGGCATATTGGACTTTATATCAATCTTCTTATGGGTTATGTAGTTGGATAAAGTGTTGGGGGATAGCTTACAAAATGTGGAATTCAATATCGCCACCCACTGGTTTTTATAATAATATGTTAGGTATAAAATTTATTACATAAAGTTAGTTGTTTTTATAGTTTGAGAAAACTGAAAAATACATGATGTCGACTAAGTCATGTTTATTCAAAGGAACATCCTGAATGAACGCAAATAGCATTTCTATCAAAAATAATCTTTACATACTATCGTATTCTTGAGGATATAATATTGAATTAATTCGTATTGTGACATTTAAGTAGGTACTATCTATACCTACCTTTTATCAGTGTTTTAGTTTATATCGAAGATATTCCTGTTTTTTTTTCTTGGTAATCCTTAATGTAGAAATAATCCGATAAGTAGGTACATAAAGAAAGTCCACATAATATATAGTAGGCTTGAAATATTCCATTCCTCTAATCGTTAGAATATTCTAATGTATCCCCTGTAAACCGTAGAGTATTGTCCATGTGTATGAACATATATTTTGTTTTGAGCCCAACCCCGGCCTAATCCTCTGTCCTTTGAAATAGATGAAATCCTACTTTGGGACTGGCATATTTTGTAGAATATTATTAGTTTTAGGGGATTTACTTGAAACAGAATGAGAGTTGTATGTAGTAGCGATGGCATCAACAATGTATGAAAGTTAGCTCATCTATACCTATAGCTTGCTGTATATGTACTATGTATATTAGTAATATTTAATCTCAACGCCCATGGTGTGCGATTCTCGAGGTTTTCATTTTTCGATGCAGTGTCAGTCTTCAATGGTAGAAATCAATGATACCTACTACTGACACTAAGGCAGTCAAAGATATGAGTGAGAAGCGAAAGATTGCTCAGCTGTAGAATGTTTGACATAAACAAACATCTAAACATTCATCACATCTTTACATTTTGGCGTCAATAAAGAGTTAACTGTCTATCTATCTAAACTGCCATGCATCCAGACATACCCTAAGTAAAGATCTTGTAAAACCACTTCACCTGTACCTACTCGTATAACTCTATCTAGTACTTGTATTTAGAACTTCACGTCATTGATGGCCGGTAAGTAGGTACTACTCTTCAATAAACAACATCGCGTCAGATTTAGTAATTGGGTTAGTTTAATTTGGTCACACGCAAAAACCAGTATACATAGATGCCAATGACGAGATTTCTTTTCATCAGTCATTCTAGTCATCTAATGCTATAAATATATTACGAGTAGGTTTTCACTCTGGACACTTGTATTATCGGACCGTAGAGAACCTCAACCGTACAATAATTTAATTTGATAAGAAGTAAGTCAAACTACCTATATATGCGAGTTGCAAGTTTCTTGGCAAACAGCGCAACTGGAAACACATATTTGAACTCTCACTATTTGAACAGGCACCGGGGAGCGGTTGACAACTTGTCCGAGCTGAAGGCGCGCCGCGGGACATCGACCGCCTTTGTGATTGCATAATCTGTGGTATAGTGATATGAGATCTCTGGAAACTGGTACAGATCTGAAGGAGCTGTTGGGGCGATGATAGTTGTTTTCATCTTAAGGTGATATATTCCCAACGGCCCCCTTAATCTCCCCATCAAGTAGGGAGTTGGGAATCTGCCCCTTAGCGTGAGTAAGGGGGCAGTTGAGAATTTTAATTCCCATCTGCCCCCTTGGGCTGGAGTAAGGGGGCAAATGATAAGGTTACAAAAATAATACAAGCTGCAGGGTGTAAGTTAGGACCCAACTGAGCATGATACGATGTATAGTAAAGTTATAGAAATTATTTTCACGAAGACTATTTGGCTATGGTTTGTGTACATGCACATAGTTGTAGTGTTTACTACACGCTGTTCTATGGGCACATGACTCTTCTAAATTTTTGGCCAAATATACTTCGTGAAGTAGAATATCAAATGACAATACTACCTGCGATCATAAATATCGTGCAGATTGAGATCGTATGGATTTTTGTGACAATTTCTTATACAGTAAACGATATTGACATACACTATCGATGCTTGGTTTTAATTTCTCTTAGGACCGATCGTAACTTAGACAAACTGTATCGTATTTCAAGAGCGTAATATATTATATACGGCTGTAGCGTAACAGAATTGACGTGATAAACTCTGACGCTAGACGCTAGCACAACTTCATAGATAGATATATTGATAACTCTTTATTGGTACCAAAATGTACAAATAAAAGACCTTCTTACCACAAACATTTAGAACAGCGTTAAACATATGTTTCTAAAATTTCTTTCGACAAAATCGACGTCTATCACTCGCGTTGTTTTACTCAATCCTGGTATTCCTAAATATTTTACTTGCGAATTTGTTACTTTGTAAGAAAAACCGAGGGTTAGACGTCGATTTGTGGAGAAAATATTTAGACACATCTGTTCAGCCCTGGTTTAAATCTTTAGTAGTAAGACCCAGAAAGGTCAAACGTAAAATAGATACAATGGGCGGTCTTAACGCTTAAAGCGATCTCTACCAAACCAAAAAAAAATACTTGTCACGTTGAACGCACACCGCGGCGGCGACGGAGCAATGACAGATATTTAGGCCTCAAGATGTATACCGACCCATCAATGTAGGCTGCCCAGTACAGAAGAAAAACAATAAATTCCGCCTCCATTTGTCGATACACACTGCCCTGAATACTCAAAAGGCCCACTCAAGTGGGGTAGGAGGAAGATTAATCGACCGTGCGAAAAATGAAAGAACGATGTTACCTTAGGTACGTGTCGCCATTTATTATGCGAGCGTTCCATTATTATGCGCGTTTTACGGTCGGGAGGAACGGCGAGCGAACATTTTGTGCGGTGGGAAAGGTAGTAAATATGCGATGTAGACGCGGCAGGAAAATAGGTGGCGTATGTTTTATTTTTGTATGAAACATGAAAGTAGTGTAATTTTGGGTATACACTTTATTCTGTTTGTTTATCTCAGACGTATTTAAAGCTGGCTGAAAATCTTCTTTATTATTTTCTATCTGAAAACTAAATAAAGACTCGACTTTGTTGTACCATCGAAGAAGCTATTTGTTTGTTGTAGTTTATCGTATGAGGTTGGGATAGCCTCTAGCATCAGACTTTATCAGGCTCACAAAGGTCTGTGTTGTGGCTAACGACTGTTATCACTCGATAACAACCGGCACCGACGGCTTAACGTGCCTTCTAACGCACGAAGTGATGGAAAGTAGCTACTGAATAAGAATATTATAAATTACTGTTTCAAAGTGACATTACTGTGTATAATCAATGGCCCATGCTGATGATCACAAAAAAGTGCCACGCATAATGACAGATTTTATTTGTTTAAACTATTCTGGTAAGACGGTGGTTCTAATTAACTTAATGGATAACTTTTATGTCCGTATGTCACCAGTACATAATGCGCATTCCTTTCCACGCAGCCAGCAGTCCACGAACAAAAGTGCTATTTCTACGCTAATACTCTGTACGTCCATCATTATTATTACAGCATTGCTTAGCGGCGAGGACTGAATAACCTAATAATTTCGATTTACCTATACCTGAAGCATAAAATCTTTGCAATATATACGTTAATCTTCAATTGAAAATAATTGCAAATGCTCCAACAAATACTTAGTCAGGTCATAAGTATTGTCACACAGTAAAAACTTTTCTTTTAGAATGCTGGCCACAAAAAAGTTTATTGAATTCGAATTTCGAATTGTTCATGAAAATAAAAATGTATACTTTTTAGAATTTTACTCATTTTTAAATATGGAGTGGACGCTTAAAGAAGACCGTGTTGCAGTTATTGCGTTGCATCGTTGCGGTTACGCGCCAATTCAAATTTTTGACATACTGTAAATTTGAATATAACCAAGAGATTCGTTTATCGTACCATCAAACGATACAATGAAGACTCTAGTGTAGATGACAGGTCAAGAAGTGGTCGCCCTCGGTCTGTTAGGACTCCAGCAGTGATAAAAGCTGTGAAGGCGCGAATTCAAAGAAATCCCAAACGTAAGCAGAAACTGTTGGCCCTTCAGATGGGATTAAGCAGAACCACGGTGAAAAGGGTGTTAAATGAAGACTTAGGGCTTCGGGCATATCGAAGAAAAACAGGACATCATTTGAATGCTCGTCTAATGGACCTGAGACTGAAGAGATGCCGCGCTTTGTTGAAGCGGTACGCGGGAAAAAAATATCGGGAAATTCTTTTTTCGGATGAAAAAATTTTTACCGTAGAAGAGACCTACAACAAACAAAATGATAAGGTGTACGCACACAGTAGTGAAGAAGCGAGCAACCGTATTCCGCGTGTCCAACGAGGTCATTTTCCATCCTCGCTCATGGTATGGTTGGGAGTGTCTTATTGGGGCTTAACAGAGGTACATTTTTGTGAGAAAGGTGTAAAAACGAATGCAGTTGTGTATCAAAATACAGTCCTGACGAACCTTGTGGAACCTGTTTCTCATACCATGTTTAATAACAGGCACTGGGTATTCCAACAAGATTCGGCGCCAGCTCATAGAGCGAAGAGCACACAAGACTGGCTGGCGGCGCGTGAAATCGACTTCATCCGGCACGAAGACTGGCCCTCCTCCAGTCCAGATTTGAATCCGCTAGATTACAAGATATGGCAACACTTGGAGGAAAAGGCGTGCTCAAAGCCTCATCCCAATTTGGAGTCACTCAAGACATCCTTGATTAAGGCAGCCGCCGATATTGACATGGACCTCGTTCGTGCTGCGATAGACGACTGGCCGCGCAGATTGAAGGCCTGTATTCAAAATCACGGAGGTCATTTTGAATAAACTTTAGTGTCATAAGAATCTATGTTTTGTTAAGTTCATTTTGGTATATAAATGGTTACATAATGAATAAACTTGTTTCAATTATTTTATATAAAACATGTGACAGAATTTATGACCTGACTAGGTATATCACACTAAAATGTCCTAACATTATGTCATGGTATTTTTCTTTTATCGCATCTGAAGACGTGTTACTACTGATATCTCAATTTAGATATAAATATCTATTTTGATACGATTCCCAATAAATAAGATACCAATAAAGAACGACAGGTCTTGTAAGACGTAAACATAAATATTTTCGACGGAAAATCGCAGAGGAAATTGAACTGAAATTTGTTTTATTTTTGTGTACTTAGAACTCAAATAATACCTATTACATTACAATTAGCCCATATTAGTATTGTTATTACTCATCAGTTTTTATTATCGGTGGATTGATCTGTTATTGGTTGTATTTGTGTCGGTGTATAGATTATGTAATCAATAATTTACTACTGGAATAACTCGTTACTACCGATTTTTTTGGCAATTTTATCGTTCAATGTTTACCTGTTAGTAATACGATTAAACAGTTTAATTATCGTGCAATTAAAAGTTGTCACGCGCGCAATATTATAGAATTATAGGTACCGGTTTTATACGGTATTTTACTTTAATGTTATATAGAAACACATGATTTAATTTTATGATTTCATGTTCTTCAAATAACGCCAAAATTCAGAAGATATTAATTCTATTGTTCCAAAAATGACAACGGTACGTCTAGCTAGAATTACAGAGGCCCAAAAATACCTAAAGCAGCCAGCGTTGACCTACAGACAGCCCCTCAGTTAGCTCCGCAAACTTTACTTAGGACTAAATTAATTTCTTTATTTTATTAAGCGGTCCTAGGACGCTGTTCTGCGATTTTTCTTGATTGCGGGCCTGAGTTTGGGAGAAAAGGTCCCATGTTTGGCGAGACTTTACTTGTTTCTTGTTTATTTCGCGAAGATCTCACGCCTATAAAGTCTGGAGGAAAGTTTTACGATAATGCGGAGATTTGTAGGCTCAATCTACTCGAGTATAATTGGGATATCTTTACGAAAATGTAATGAAATACCGTACTCGTATTTTTGTAAAGTTTCTGATTTGATTCATAAAAATGTATATGTACCTAAATTTGTTTCAGGCATTGGTGGTGAAGGACCATGTTCCTTGAATTTCTTGATTTCTAGGTACAGTAATCTTAAATAGGAAAAGAAGCTTTATAATGTACAAGTATGGTAAGCATTATGGTCTTAAAAAGCACTAACATTTATTACTCATACTTATTATCTACCCATAAATAAAATGCAAAAGGCGCATAAGATTTTGAATAAATTCGACTACCCAACATTTAAAAAAAATGATTTCGTTCCACGATAAGACCACCCATATTTAACCCCATTTTGGGGTACTCTCGCAAACGACGCATCTCAAATCAAGTAACGGGACGAAATTAAACGAAGAGTGGGAAAAAGAGTGGAAACGTATTACCGACGTTATCTACGGAATGCGTCTCCATTTATCACTCGCCGAGGTATTGCGTATTATTCGTAGACAATATCAAAACTGACGCGGAGCAAGGCACGAGCGGTAGCGAGGATGAGAGCGTGGTATTTTTCGTATGACTTGTTTTACAAAACCAACACAACAAAAGTACATCCTAAAAGCACACTCCAAGAGCCTCCCTCAAAAAAACCGAATTAGTATCACACAAGATAATATTCAGGAAAATTTCACTAGTCTACACAATACGTGCAAATGCGCCTTATAACATGAAAGTTTCAGGAATGCCTGAAAAGTGCCTTAAATATAAAAATATCGTGGGTCATGGGAACATGGGAAATATTAACGAAAAAGAGATGAGAAATGTCATTACACTTTTCATAAATTTTTGACAGGACGACGTCTGTCGGACTATAACTATAATAGGTCGAATAACTTCAATTCCGCTGTATTGTTGTGCCTCAGACCACACAGTCTCGAGAGTTTTGGTGGTAGAATGCGTTAGTAAAGGTACCTACCTATACGTAATATTGAGTGTTGCGGGGAGAGTATGGCCTACGAACTTACTTGGGAACTGGCCTCTCGGGTGTGCAGTCAGCGTTATCCTCTCTCGTTTCGATGGGAAGATGGAAGGTCCATAGGGCGCCGGGGTGGCGGTTTCTTCTTATCCCGTATCACCTTCCTCCGGGACAGAGGCGTGACCAGGCGAATGTTCTCACTGTCAGTGGGTATCACGAAATACACAGCACACAGCACTGATTCCTGGAGCTCGTCTCCGAGGATCGAGGGATGGTGTCCACGAAAATGGAGCGACCGGCGGCGCTTGCGATGGCGGCGGGAACGAAGTACGTACCGCACATGCGTGTGTTCGCGCGCACGATTGGAGCTACACTAGCGCTCGCTCAGGCGGGCCAACCCAAAGTCGTCGACCATAGACTCCCGCACCAATACGAAAAGAGCAAATCTCTATGTGTAGTCACGTTCAGAAACACGCAAAATAATTCGTTCGGAAATTCACACAAAATAAAAGAAAAACTTGTTTCAGTACGAAACATGCCGCTCACCTTAAAAGACTATAAGTTCTTTTAACACGAAAACTCAATGAACAGAAAAATATTCAATCTTAAATCAAACTAGAATTAAAAAATGTTGTCAATTATGACGTGACAACCCTAAGCAACCAAAGATAGGTAGATACTTACAACTAAATTACGGATTGGTGAACAATTATTACTCTAAAGGCAGTTTACAAATTTTAACGATCGCTCGTTTGTACAGACTCTTGCCCGTTTGCAAGGTCACAACTCTCACTCTATTATCGGAGCCCGGATGGAGTGTATAAACACGAGCTAGTTTCCATTGAAGTGGTGGAAGATTATCGTCGCATACCACGACAATGTCGCCTACACAGATAGGAGAACCGCGATCCTTATACCACTTTCCCTGCTGTTGAATCTCATGTAAATATTCACGACTCCATCGTTTCCAAAAGTGTTGAACACATTGCTGAACCCATCGCCACCGCGATAGCCTACCTGGAGTTTCCTCCATCAGGGAAACGTCGGGAATGGCCGTCAAAGGCCCTCCTATTAGGAAATGAGCGGCGGACAGGGGTAAAGGGTCCATACTGTCCGCACTCAAAGGGTCAACGCACAGGGGTCTAGAGTTCAACACCGCTTCGATCTGACACAGCAAAGTATGCATCTCATCATAGGTCTGCACTTGAGTGCCTACCACGCGACGAAAACAATGCTTGAAGCTCTTGACTCCTGCCTCAAACAAACCCCCGAAATGGGGGGTGTAGGGTGGTTGAAAATGCCAGGTGATGCCCTGTTTCAAGGTTTGAGAATTCAAAGCACATTGAACAGAGTCATTTTTCAAAAACTCATACAAATCTTTCAAATAATTGTGACAACCCTGGAAGTTTGTCCCGCAATCGGAGTAAATGTCGCTGCACAATCCTCTGCGCGATGTAAACCGGCGCAGGGCTGCCAAGAAAGCTTCAGTAGACAGCTCCGACACGAGCTCTAAGTGTATAGCCTTCACGCTCATACACACAAACACGGCAACATAACATTTAATAATTTTTGCGTTTCGCACTTTATTAGCCCGCACGTAGAACGGGCCCGCGTAGTCAACAGCTGTTTTCATGAAGGGGCGCTCGGGCCGCAGGCGGACCGCCGGCAGTGGCGCCATCGCAGGCTGCAGCCGTACGGGACGTGCACGAAAGCACCGCACACAACGAAATATTTGTTTACGTATGATATCCCGACCCGATAAAATCCAATATTTTTGTTGAAGAAAATATTGAACGGTTTGAGTGCCCGCATGAAGATGCGTGATGTGGGCATCGTCAATTATTAAGCTCGTTAGAGGATGTTTTTTGGGTAAGATTAATTGATGTTTGGACTCGTATGACAAAAGAGATTTATGTAAACGCCCCGAAACACGCAAAAAACTCGACTCGTCAATGAACGGATTGAGACGTCTTAATTGGTTTGAGGGCGGTTTTCCCTGCGAAACGTTTTTAAAATCTTCGTGAAACACTTGGTGTTGCACTAAATAAATCAAACGATCAAGCGTGAATTTATACTCGTGGACTGTAATGTGACTTGGATAGGAACTAGTTTCCTTCTTAACTCGCGATTTTAGAATATTGTAAAACCGAAATACATGGGAAGTAACTCTCACTAGTTTACTCAATGTGGAAAAACGGTTTATCACCTCGACCTCTTCGACCAGCGTAGCCGGTGCGGACGCGACAGGTGGGTTACGTTTCTCCTCGCCCATGCTAGGGATGGTTTTGAATACGGGCCAAGCCGTGGGATCCTCTTGAAGCCATGCTGGGCCATGAAACCACAAATCATTCTGTAAGAATGCCGAAGGTAAAAGTCCCCTGGAGGGGGCATCCGCAGGATTGGTGGGCGAAGGAACGTGTCGCCAATGACAACTGGGAACTCGGGACAGAATCTCGCTAGTACGATTCGAAACGAACGTTTTCCACTCGTACGGTGGGGATCGGAGCCACGCCAACACAATAGACGAGTCCGACCACGCGTACACCTCCTCACTACTGATGCGGTCACTATAGGCCTGTAAGACCTTCTCTAATAGTCTGGATAACATCACGGCTGCCATCAGCTCAAGACGCGGGATGGACAGACACGGCGATATCGGTGCGACGCGAGTTATCGACAGAATAAGAAACGTCCGAACTAGACCGTTGTTATCTGTAAGACGGACGTAAACGCATGCCGCCATAGCCTTCTCACTGGCATCAGAGAAGCCATGCAGCTGTATCTCACACTCGGGTAACATCACAAAGCGAGGTATCGACACTTGGGATAAGAGTGGCAACTCTTGAATGAACGCCGTCCACGCATTAACAATATCGATTGGTGGACGTTCGTCCCACGAAACCCCCGAAATCCACAACAATTGCATGAGATGCTTTGCGTACAACGTGACCGGGGCGAGCCAGCCCATCGGGTCATATGCTTTAGCTATTTGGGAGAGAATGGTTCGTTTGGTAATGGTGTCAGTCGTACACGTCACATTAAATGTAAACTGATCAGTCCGCGGGTTCCATTCAAGTCCCAGTATTTTGGTTTGATGATCATGTTCCATGGGAGCGAAAGGCACCTCTTCCCGCCGCTCACCATGAACCTCTGGCGCCTGAACCGCAGCGAGTATCGCCGGCGAGTTACTGTGCCACTTACGTAGTTCAAACCCGGCTGAATTGCAAATACCTATCAACTCCCGCTGCAACACAAGAGCCTGCGCTTCGTCGCTTGCGCCGGAGACTACGTCATCGACGAACACTTGATCTGTCAACACCTTAGCCGCTAGGGGAAAATTGGCAGCTTCGTCGCAAGCCAACTGCTTGACGGTCCGAAGAGCTAAGTAAGGGGACGAGCTTACACCGAAAGTAACCGTCCTCAGCCGGTAATCACGAATAGGTTCAGCGGGCGAAGTGCGCCAAAGAATGCGCTGCAAGTCCCTATCCGACTCTTGCACTAATATATTCCTATACATTTGTTTAATGTCGGCCGTAAGCGCGACGCAATGTACACGAAACTTAAGAAGCACGTCCACTATATCCTGATGTAATTTGGGGCCTGTCAAGAGAATCTGATTCAACGAGACTCCATTGGAACTAGCACAACTAGCATCAAACACGACTCTGCAGCGACTTGTTTCTGATGAAGCCTTGATCACTGCATGATGGGCAATGTAGAACGAACTACCAAGCTCTGGAGGGTCGAACACCGGCTCCATATGATTCGAATATAAATAATCTTGCACGCAGGCGTGATACTCGGTTTTGAGGCTCGGGTTCCGTTGTAAACGTTGCTCTAGTTTATGGAACCGAGCGAGGGCAATGTCGCGGGATTCACCAAGGGGCGGGGCATCAGGCTTACGAGGTAAGGCTACTGTGTATCGCCCAGTGTCGTCACGAGAGTGTGAGCTTTCAAATATGGATTCGCATAGACGTTCCTCGGGAGTGAGTGCCTTCACCTCAGGCACGGACTCCAGTTCCCAAAATCGTTTCAAGTCGCCGTCATCGAACAATGAGCTAAAACAAGCTTGAACTGAGGGTGGAGTCGGAGAATTGAACGCTAGCTTTCCCAACAACAAATAACCGAAGACGCTGTTCATAGCGATCGGCGAACCGGGCGCACCCGTGATCACGTTTCCTAAAATTATGTGAGACAGCACATCTGCACCTAGCAACATCTCCACCGGCTGTGGAGTGTGAAACAACGGATCAGCTAAAGTCAAATGTTGAATATGTGACCACCCTTTATGAGGCAGTGGTACACTCGGCATTTTAGGAATAAGTTTAGGTAATACTAAAGCTTCAATAGGTATTGACGGTTGAGATTCATTTCGCGGAGTTATACAACACGATATCTTACCCTTTGGCCGTACCGGTTTGCTATCACCTATCCCGTAAACAGGTACATTTGCGTAGTGACGCTTCAAACCTAGCCGCTGTGCGCATGATTCCGTCATGAACGAAGCTTGACTTCCCGTGTCAATAAGGCAGCGGACAGTCGACCGTTTCTCACTACCTACACATACATCGACGAGTGCGGTCGAAAGCAGCACTGTATTCGTCGTACCAAAAGGAGCATTGGACGACGCGCAATCTATTTGTGTCGTTTGACTCGCGGACATAACGTGCTGAGTACTTGAACTCGGAACGTTTTCTTCCCGCTCCTCCACGATCGGTAAGGAAACACTCTTATCGCTAACACGGCTATTATCACCTTCCGTAGGAAAATGAATTAACGTATGATGACGTTTCTCACACGAACGACAAGCGAAACTAGACTTGCATTGGGCCACGTTATGTCCTCTGTTTAAACAATTGAAACAAACATCTTTATTTTTGATGGAAGCATACCTATCATTCGGTGACCAACTCAAAAACTTATTACATTTCGTCAACAAATGTTGAGCATCACAACACACGCAATTCTTGTTCTTAAGGCTATTGTCCGACGGTCGAGAACCGCTTGCACCCTGAGTCGAGGTCGGGCTCGCTGCGCTCGCCGCTACCGTCCGACGGAACGCTGGAGCGAGGCCGCCGCCCGACTCCGCTTTTCTCTGACTACCTAAAGTTGGAATCGTTTTACCTACCGCGCCGCTAGACTCAACCATTTCACTGGCGATTAGTTCTCTTTCCAGAAACTCGATTAGTAAATCAACGTTAGGTACTTCGGATGGTTTATGTAATGTTAACTCGAATCGCATACGAATGGACGTAGGTATTTTACGTAGTAAAATATTCAACAACAAAAAACTCCACTGCTCGGTAGGGAAACGCATAACTTCCAACGCTTTGATATTCTCATGGTATACGTTCAACAAATTACGCATACTTTGGTTCGATTTTTCGACACATGATTGAACATCGAGAATCCGATCAATGTGTTTGGCAGCTATGACTCGTTTGTTCTCGTATCTCGAAATTAAAATGTCCAACGCGACAATGTAATTTTCGTCCGTGATAGGTATCGACTTGATTAAGTTATAGGGCTCGTTCTTCAAGGTAAGAAGGAGATACCTAAACTTCTCAGTATCTGTGTAGGCGTCATTATTATGAACCATTGAGCGAAATAAGTCATAAAATGGTGGCCACTCGGTCAATTCACCCCCGAATGATGGCAACGGAAGATTCGGTAACCTACTCGAACAACTCCCGTGAGTTGATTGCGTAGTCTCGTTCAAGGTCACTCTACTCATGCGCCTACACTCCTGTTCGGTTTTCTTAAAAACTTCGACACGACTAACAATTGCATAGTAAATATCATTGAATTGGTTTCGAATGCGTAATTGTTCCTCTCTATCAAATGATTCTAATTTCATAAGCGACTTCTCAATTTTAGTTTGCAACTTAAGGAATTTTCTCTGTATAGATTGAATATCTTTCGCTCGCGCTCTAAATTGCTGTTCATTGAGCTCGTAAAACTCTAACGTACGTTTGACTTCGTCAAGTATAATTTCTCTTTCGAAAATATCTTGTTCCGCCATTTTGCCGGACACGATATGTCGCACACAAAATTGGGCAAAATCAAGATGAAAAACACGGAAATATTGTCGGGACGCGTAACGTCGCTGCGACAAACACTATAATTTACTCGGATGGAATGCAACAATGGAAATTTAACTACTAACAACAGAAATATGATAACGTGACTACAGCAAAGAAATCCGCAATCCGGCTCGAACGGATCAAAAATGTTGCGGGGAGAGTATGGCCTACGAACTTACTTGGGAACTGGCCTCTCGGGTGTGCAGTCAGCGTTATCCTCTCTCGTTTCGATGGGAAGATGGAAGGTCCATAGGGCGCCGGGGTGGCGGTTTCTTCTTATCCCGTATCACCTTCCTCCGGGACAGAGGCGTGACCAGGCGAATGTTCTCACTGTCAGTGGGTATCACGAAATACACAGCACACAGCACTGATTCCTGGAGCTCGTCTCCGAGGATCGAGGGATGGTGTCCACGAAAATGGAGCGACCGGCGGCGCTTGCGATGGCGGCGGGAACGAAGTACGTACCGCACATGCGTGTGTTCGCGCGCACGATTGGAGCTACACTAGCGCTCGCTCAGGCGGGCCAACCCAAAGTCGTCGACCATAGACTCCCGCACCAATACGAAAAGAGCAAATCTCTATGTGTAGTCACGTTCAGAAACACGCAAAATAATTCGTTCGGAAATTCACACAAAATAAAAGAAAAACTTGTTTCAGTACGAAACATTGAGTGTAATAAATCAGCTGTGGAGTGAGTCTGA
The DNA here is from genome assembly GCA_905147375.1 of Hylaea fasciaria. NCBI lineage: Eukaryota > Metazoa > Arthropoda > Insecta > Lepidoptera > Geometridae > Hylaea > Hylaea fasciaria. The sequence goes on from LR990197.1 coordinate 11,601,845, forward strand.
CGCGTCCTCACTCCTAATGTGTATTTTGCTTTGTTTTACAAGCATTTGGGATAGGTATAGATGAAAGTACTTACAAGCACTTACTTATCTACTTTTAGTGCCACGTGTTACGCTAGCTTTTTTATTTATATATAGGTTAAATGCCTTAGCCCATGGAAGTCAGGCTACATCTAGACTCGGTGGAGTAGACATAGATATGTAAATTGGAGTTTAATAAACCTCTTATTTTGGGCACGGCTAAACGTGGACCCCCATAATTATTGTAAAACGTATAAAAAATACTATTCTGGCTAAATGCTTATCCGCGTTAATACCAGGCTCTGCTTTGTAAAAGACTTATCATTCATCATTATCTTATCTTATCTATTTACTAATTGGCACTTTGCTGAAGTGGCAATGGGCAGGCCACATCGCTCGGACAACTGATAACCGATGGGGAAGAAAGGTTCTAGATTGCCGACCATGGACTGGAAGACGCAGTGTAGGTAGAGCTCCCACTAGATGGGCCGACGACATCAAAAGAGTCGCAGGCAACCGGTGAATGCAAGTGGCAAATTGTCGTTCAGTGTGGCGGTCTAAAGGGGAGGCCTATGTTCAGCGGTGGGCATCTTCAGGCTGATGATCATGATGATGATGATGACTTTGCGGAGGAATACCATTAATTATTCTCAAAGCATTACCGTTCTTCGGCAGTTGGATAAAAATCTGAAATAAATGCTGGAACATTAAATGTTGTTCCAGGTTTCTGGGAAATTCAATCATGGTTATTAATTACAAGCTTAAAACATAATGACGTTGTATAAAATTCGTGGAAATGAACAATCACAATGTTAGTGTAATCATTTCGGATTATACATTTGAGTGTTTTTAGGAAGGAAATTGAGCTCGCAGATAAGAGTATTTTTAGTTAATTACTCTCGATTGTTTCCACGTTTATACTTTTCCGGCATCGTAAATGTGTTAGACTTAAATGTTGATGAGAGTGGTAACGATGAAAAAAGTTCTGAGGAAAACTTTTTTTTACAATGTCGACTCAACAAACTTTTTTACAACCTAGTCGAGATCACCGCGCATTAATTCCATCTATTGTCTGTGAAAATTGCATACCCTTTTGTGAAAAACTTTACTTTACTCCCGTGTCACGTTTAATAGAAATTAACTGTTAAATCCTTTCACACAAGTTACAAAATGGAATGTATTTGCTACTTAGTTTTTACACGGAAGCAGTCAGCGCTGAAACGGTGTTCGAAAAGGGAAACCGTGTGCTTTGTTCATTCATAAGAGGAGTCTCATGAATGCTTTTATGAAATAATGATGTTAAATGCATGTTTCATATTATTATAGACGTACAAAACATTTGGATTCTGATTTAGAGGTGAAATAAGATGACTAATGAGAAAAGGGAAAACAATAAAATTGTAACCAACCTATAGTTGATTATCTGCCGGTTTCTGAAACGTCAGTCAACTTTGACTACAGATTAATTATATTGCCATCCTTGTCATTTGTTTAGTTTCAGATAGAGACAACGATAGTTTTAATCTACTGTCAAAGCCAACAGGCGTTCCAGAAACTGGAGGTAAATCAACTATAGGTTGATTAAATCAACTAAAGTTTTGTTACAATTTTTGAACTATTGGAATCAGATGGCTAGAGCTACGTCCCGCCTTTACTTGCTAACCAACCGCGTAGATGTCAAACTTCGGGTAAGTAGACTCTATAAATAAGACATAGACTTGATTGTATGCCTCTAATTTTGAGGGTGACGAAACAATAGCCGCCATATTGTATGACAATCCGGCTGCGCGTGAATACGTCATAATACAAACTACCTCGTTTATGTAAAATGTCTAGTTGCTTTGTAATACGACAGATTCTACAATTTGACAGTTACATATACCAGCGTCACAAAACAGAGAGCATATCGATTTGATCCCAGACACCGGCAGTTATTTTGTTTATAGTGTAGGTACCTAAAGAATAACATACCTTAATGAATACCCTAGAAGAAGTGGCACTCTCGATTAAAGAGAGATAGGATGATCGGAATTTTGTATGACTTTTGAGCGTGTTGTCTCTTTCTTTCTTTATGAGGTAGAAGTAAGTTTTTCTCGCAACAGTAACGTTAATGGCTCCAAAAGAATGTTTTAATGTCGGTTTAACATTTTGCGGGTTCGTAATGGGCTACGTAACGCACGTGAAGTTTTAATAGGTGTAGTCACCGAGCAGTTTAACCTTAATTTCATGCTTTAACCAACACACGGTGTAAATTATTTTGTAGCTGGCTATATTGTAGTTGGGTCTTCTTTGTTGAACTATGACTATGTTTTGGGAGTATAAATATAAAAAAACAGGTTTTTATGAAGCTAAATTAATTGCTAAGTTGTGAGACTACAAATATTCGAATTTCGTATGTATATAATGCGTGCACAGTACGATACATTTTGTGCAAAAGATTACACATTCAGTACTATGTGGCACGTGACATGTACACATTTATAACACGGCGGATAGACTTCAAATAATTACTAAATCTACCCCATAGTTGCGTATTGAGTATTACCATACAGCCATTGTGATTTTTACAGGATAAAAAGTAGCCTCTATGTTACTGTCGAGTGTGCAGCTTATTTCACTTTAATCTGTTGCTCCGATGGTTACACGACAGAAAGACAAACCAGCAAACACGTTTCCGCATAATTATGTTATATTAATAAGTATACAATAGGCTCAGATTTTACATCAATGAGTATTTTAAAATAGCTCACACTCCGCAAACTGTATAGGTACAACTTCAAACGAAAAAAAAAATACAATTGAAAACGTTGGGTAACTAAAGGTCCAAAAAACCGGACAAGTGCGAGTCGGACACGCGCACGAAGGATTCAGCACCATTACCTATTTAAACGGCACACAAATCACGTTTGGTGTATGGAAGCCCCATTAAATATGAATTTTATTCTGTTCTTTAGAATGTTTTGTTATAGCGGCAACAGAAATACATCATCTGTGAAAGTTTAAAGTGTCTAATTATCACGGTGCATGAGATATAGCCTGGTGACAGCCAGACGGATAGACAGACGGACAGTGGCGTCTTAGAAATAGGGCCCCGTGTTACCCTATGGGTACGGAACCCTAAATATCAACCCTTTAGAAGTGAGATTCGCCAGCAAAAATATTGTATTCATATTGGCTTTCTCTAAACAACGAGTAGTTTTTGCTAAAAAAATTCAGCGGCCGTCTGTTTTGGTAAATCCTAGAGACATAAAATATAAAAATTTATTACTTTAACGTCACAGTAAATAACTGTGTTAATGTTTTAGATTTCAAATAAAAATGCCAAATTCAAATATATCACGCTGAATGTTGCCAACTATAATATTGCTTTGCCATTGTATACTGTTTCTCAATATAAATTATGGCAACATTTAATTGTTACCTTGGGAAGAAGATTTGTTAAAACTACACCTCTGCGGTACACACTTTGCCTTAGGTTAGCTGCATAGCCAGAATCCGTGATTTTGACTTAATTTGGAGTTTTTTTTAATTTCAAAATTACACATATCGGTCGGTCATATATAAATCCATTAAAATTCCTCTTGTATATTTTTTTCAAAATGAAATACGCGTCACTAATTCAAGATCACATTGTTACCTACATGATCGTCGTTCCACCTCGTAGGGCCTCTACGAGTCGTAGAGGCCACACGCTACGTCTTCCGGTCCGTGGTCGCCACTCGAGAAACTTTCCTTCTGAACAATTATCGGGTCTAAGAGCCACTGCCACTTCAATTTTCTAATTCTTGTTGGTAACTTTAGTTACTTTCTTCTGCGGATTTCTTATTAAGAATCTAGCAGTAAAAAAAAAACAAGCACAGCTCTTTCTAAAGATCGCTCACACATGTTTTATTACGTTTCATACGGCATTCCCCAAAGATCTAATTTGACATAAGTAATTTTCCCGAAGACTTTTATAAAGTTCTGAACTCCTCATCTGTATTATTATGTTCGATATTCTTTCAACCTCAAACAAAATAATTCCGTACTCATGAATCGTGATCCCACATACGCTGCAGCCCTTTGATGTAACCCCAGCTCCTTTATGTCAGAGATTCTTTTAACTTTGTAACGAGAAATATCTACGCTTTCATAGGAAAAGCAACTGTATTGTAAATGTAATAGAGTGTACGGCCTGACTATATCGAAGTTGTTTGCAAATCTGTCCCTCTTGTTAATGCAATAAGTTTTAACGAGGATGGATGCAGGGTATATTTGGTTCGCTGAACGCTTTTTAGTCTTATTTCAAGAGGCTAAAACTGAAATACTGAGAGATTATTTTGCAAGTGTTTTAACTAGCGCCGCGTGCACACTGGCTCAGTGAACTGTCCGAGTTTGGTGGAGTGAAAATTGATAGCGAAATTCTATGACACGGGTTTGTCGAGTTAGCGACCGTGTGAATTCAGTTTTTTTGGGCAAAGGGGCATAATCATTTTATTATGAAAGAGATATTCTAACTTAAAATAATGTACCCTAATCTACCTAATGACAGTGAGGCATATTATATGCATCGTATATTCATCGTCATCACATATCCGCAGAGTAACCACGGGTCTCCTTTACTTTTCTTTAGCATTAGGCCATATTTAACCACATGATGGTCTGGATTGATGAATCAATTTCGCCTGAAATAATTCCGAAGAAATGTGAGTTTCGTTGGCTCGCACTTTATCAAGACTTATGCAATGTCACGATTATGTAACGTGGACACTCACGTTATAACTGGTCCATATGTTTAAAGTAGCTGGCAAGTTATAGGGAGAAAAATGTTTTCGTATTTTGCAGAAACACAAGAAACGCAATGAAGACATCTGTCTGAAAGAGGATGTAATTGACAAAGTTCAATGAATAAACAGGCTAAAGATGGACCAAGAACCAATGAGTTGAACGATTTCAGGAATGAAGACTGCAATGAGGCAAACGTAGTGTATTCCGCTGGCAGTTAACTAAGGTTTAAATTGAAATATAATGTATATAATAAATATAATAATATAATAAATATAATATATCGTTAATATAAAAAGCATAGCTTCAGCAATGAAAGTTCATTAGTAATCACAATGACACTCGCTCGTAACCTTCAAACTTGACTTTCTCAGTCTCTTACAGCAGTGTCGAAACAAGACAGCAATTCATTTTAATTAATACTTAAGGCCAAGTTTAATTGAAGCTGTTTTTGTCTTCATGAAATGTGAAATGAACAGAAATAATACTTGTACTTTAATAAATGAAAGTTTAACTTCACGAGCAGAATTGCCACTTTGTCATGACTAGAGACAACCGTTGTTTATCAAAACATTAAACATTCTGAGAAAATATATTGTTTATTAACAGTATAAACAAAAGGTTAAATGTAACAATTACACTGACAACCTAAAATGTGCCCTATTCCAACAAAGCGGTAATTAGGCAAAGTTTCCAAAGTGCTGGTAGCATTGATGTATAACTATTGAACTTTAGGCAAAACAATGGCTAGTATTTTGATCACTTGTTACACTAAGTGATTATTAGGTACTAATATGCCATTCATAATCCAGTATTTCTCCCTCAAATGCAGAAACAAAACCAAACAAATTACCACCAAAACCAAATTCCATTTCCGGAAACATCATTAAGAACAAACAAACTTTTCACTTAGCACTGTTAATGAAAACCAGAAATTACTGAGGAATATCTCGAGTAATATTTACGTCAATCATTGTTTCCCCGTTTCTAATTTTACTTCGTCACAAGACGTCGCAGCGTCTTTGATCAATAACCTGTGAAGGAGGCCTGAAAAATCTCAAAAAGTGGTCCGGGGAGACACGTCCGGGTTTTCTAGATGGCCACGAGTGGTGCTCCAGTACTGACGTCAAACTTGCGGCCTTTTAAGTGTCTGGCGGAGTCAATGCGTCAGCGTTCAGTAGAACGCTGAATACTTCACTTCAGCTTCAATGCTTCAGGGACTTCAGGGCTCTTGATTCGCGCTAACTGTTTCGAAACGTGCCGCCGCGACCTCGTCGGAACGAGTGGGTTCCCGTTTTTCGATTCGTACAGCCTATATTGTTAGACAGAATGAAATATGGCAGATTGACCGGGCTTGGGACTCGATGGGTTAGGATTTTTTATTCGATTCTTCTCGGGTTATGGATGAGATTTATCGTATACGATGGTGTGTATCTCATTCTGATATAGTGGATGACAAGGCAATCTGATTTGTCATTGGTAAAATAGGTAATAGTCTTGAAAGCAGATGTACTCGTATATTAGTGATAGTGTCAGAGAAGACAACATAATAATATTTAGTGTATACGATGATGTGAAGTGTTGTACACTTGTACAGTGGTGTAAGTTGGTGATGAGCTAACTGCGAGGCGTAGGTTTAAGAGCTTGATTCCTTAGAGCAAAATTAAATATTTGTGTAACCACGAGTATTATTTGCCCCAGTTCACCTGAACTGGGGCAAATAATACATGTAAATAATGACCATAACCCTAGTAGTTTCTGATTCCCTAGACCCATTTATAGTTCTACCTAGAGGTATAAATTGTCACTTATACAAACCTCTAACAATTTTAATAATCATCTATCTATCTTCAGTAAAATACCTAGCATTAAGTCCGCCTTGTGCATTTATATTTATGTGCTAAAGTATGAATAAATAAGTACAATCACATAGCTTACGAGTACATTGATGAACGATTAACCTATTTTTACTAATAAAGTTTTATTTTATTACAGGTACGCTATAATAGCTAAGCAAAGAAGATTACGTAAGTTACAGCGGATAGGTCTCGCGGAGAAAATTTTATGTCTGCAAATTTTATGATCCACCGTAAGTGCTTTCCGATTTCAAGTGAGGCAGGGTTACCATGCACCAGGACTAAGATAAATGTACAAAAACACTAGAAAATAAAAAAAAACATTTTTAACGATATACATTTTTTCTCATAATTTTAATGCTTGTTTACTCAGTGAAATCTGGTACAGCTAACTATTTTTACGATGTTTATTATGAAAATTTCTTTTATTTGTATATCTACGCCTTTTATTTGAACTTAGAAGGCTAAATATTCAAGAAAAATTCAGTACAGTCAACAACAAGGATTTTTGATCTTTTTCCCGTTTTCTATTATTTTTTTCTGTTATGGTTTTTGGTATTCATTGACGACAAATAGATGCCATAAAAAAGCATCTTAAAGACAACCCTGTCAACCAAAATCCTATTTTCTATTAAAAAAAACTGTTAAGAGTGCCGTAAAAATGCGTCTTAAGGTTTTTTACTCTTATAAGTCTGTTTTTATTACTTTTCTTGTCATCAATTTGCATACAGGTTCAGTGAAGTATGAGCCTTAATCAAAAAGTATTTTATGGAGTGCGCACTTTGGAATTTATGAAGTGAGTCAGCAAAATTACCAAAGTTGTATACATTTTAATATCTCCCTATTTAAAATGAAGCTTAGTGAAATATCTTAGAGGGAAGATTAACCTATCTCTACCCTACAGAAAATTGACACTTCACGAAGCTTGAGGATACTGGGCGAGGTAAGGACGTGAATACAACGCTACTTTTAGGACAAAAAATAATAACTGTAGAATAACTATTTGGTATTATTCGGTATTTCCATATCTATTAATATTTTGCATTAACATAATGTTTTAGAAAGTTATAGCTTGTGCGCTTTTCAAGCCAACGACACCTGGGTTCAATACTCGACTCCGCACTAACGACTATAACTAGCTACGTGCAATTTTACACCGCCCCGCGGTCGCTGTTGATATCAGTAGATAGCAGTCGTTAAGCCACAGCAGAGGCCTGACAAACTCTGACACTGTAGGCTGGCACAACTGCCACAAACAAACAGCTGTTCCGCGGTTTTGTATCGTAGATGGCCGCCATGTTTTCCTTAATCATACAAACGAGTATCATACATACGGCAGTAAAACATCTCGTGTTTCTTCACCCGTAATCGCTCAGATCCTGGGCAATGTTTGTATTCTGGCCTGGAGCCAATTTATTATCCTTTTAACGGGCTCGGCTATTTAGCTTGGACCTGTTCCCACTTCCCCTAGCGCACTCTCGCTAGGCCGCTTTGTATCCGTTTCAAAGGCTCTTTTACTTCTGTTTAGTGTAGCATCGTTATAGCTTTTACTGCAAACCAAATAATAGAAAATAGTTAGTAAAATTTGTCTATCATCATCCTCATCATCAACCCCTATCCTCCAACTGCTGAGCACGGGCCTCCCCGCACTTGTGAGGAGTATTAGGCCATAATCCAAAGGCTTCTATCTATGTACACTTCTACGTCTACATCTACATCTACGCTACTATTATAAAGAGGAAAGATTTGTATTTTTGTGTGTATGTTTGTAATGAATAAACTCAAAAAGTACTGTGCCGATTTCAAAAACTATTTCACCATTGGAAAGTTACATTCACCTTGAGTAACATAAGTTACTGTTTATCCCGTAAAAATTAAAACGGTTCCACACGGGATAGTAGTTAACGCGGGTGAAACCGCGAGGCGCTTCTGGTAGTAAATATAATCATGAGAAGTGCGTATATAGTATATTCGCGAAAGTTTAAGAACTTCAAGTGCGTATAGTTCACCAAAACTTTGTATTATAAATTCTTTGGTTCACTGCCCAAGTGTTTATTAATTTGAGACATCTAATTATTCCTACAATCTCAGAGTATGCCCAGTAATTTCGGTGAACACTGCCTCTCAACCAAAAACATAGTTCGGAGTACTATCTACTATGAATAATTCAGCCTGTAACTGTCCCACTGCTGGGCAAAGAACTCCCCTCACTATCGTGAGGAGGGTATCTACTTACTATGATACAAGGTATATTATTATATTTTCTAGGACAAAGTACTTTTGGCACGCTACTGCTTAACTTAATAATAAATAACAGGCTTTCAGAACAAAAATCTCATCGAACATTATCATCATAATGTAATAAAATAAAATTTATCGTCATAGTTTATTATTATTACACACCTCTATTTTCTTATTCTCACATTTCTGAACTACAAATAACAATCCTATTTTATCAGGTGTTCAAAACTATTTTAAACGGGGCAATGTATATCATAACTTGTAATAAGTTACATAGTTTACATAATATCATTATTGTCCATATGCGTCTAAATTACAGACAATTTAAGCACCATCTGCGTTCTGCAATAGACCTACGTTGATGGCTATACAGATCAGCACGGGAGCGACCAGCTCGATGCCATCGAGAAAACAAAAAAAAAGAAAAAAAATACGTATAACATGATTCCTAACCAATCCGCCCACAGCCTAACCCTCGAGTGCCTTGACGTCAGCGGACAGCAGGGGGAGTCTCGTCAGACCCTTGAAAATTTCACGTCAGTACGTTTCGAACGCCCTCGAGTGACGAGAGGCCCATTTTAGATATTGGGCCGTGACACGACGCTCTAATTTTACGAGAATCTACGAGAATTTCGAATATTTCTTTTGATATCTGCGCATATATTTTTTTTTTTATGGAGTAAGCCAGTTTTGGGTAGAGGGGAAAGCGTTTATGGAAGTCTGGCTAGTTTAAATTAAACATGATACCTATTACACGTATATATTTTTTTCATACAGTTATTAGTTCTAAGTCAAAGAGGTGCTATGCCATATTTTAAAATGGTAGGGAGTGAACTTTTAATAACTAAATAATTCGTTTTTAACCCTAGCACTTGCTTTAACAACACCAAATTTGTAATTGGTTACCAGATTAGATTAGGTTTACCAGGTAAGGTGGTTATTACTTCGATGTTTTTAATTCCCAAGGTACAAGAAATCCTAATTACTGATCAGGATTTTATTACACGTATTTTTATACTCGTATTGTAACACATTATGTGTTATCAAATATTATATTACGTAGGTATACAATGTGATTATTCTTTAATAAAAAGCTACTTAAGTTTACTTACACAGGTTTACAGTTATTAGGTACCATAATTGACGATATCAATTTAACTCGTAAGCATTTTAGGAGGTTCTCTAGATAATGAGGCACTTTGTGAACGAACTCCACATTATTTTATTCGACCATCCATAAAACCAAACGACTACTGACCGAAAAAAATAGATAGAAATTTCCTATTCCAAAGAACACATACTGAAACAAATTGAAACTCACTGACCGTTCTGTATCAATGTTATACACTGACCAGTCACTATGATTGTGTTATCTCCGGACTCGGTACGCTTGACGTAGTGGAAAGATTAAAGGATCCACAGACAGAGCAACTTCAGTTGACGAAACTATCAACTCTGTTGAACTATCAAATTTTGGTAAAGGTTGCCTGTTGCACCCAATAAATGGCCCAGTTTACGGTTGGAGAAACTGAAAACTGTTTTAATCACCGTAATTCGCAACTAGCGTTGCTACGTCTGAGCAGTTTCTCAACATTATATCCTATTGTACATAGTAAAATAACGACTTGCGAGTCGCCGCAACTGAGAACTCAAAGTCGCCATGTGTGCTGAGAGCCAATGTGTGATGATGAGCACAGCGATCTAGGAGGTACATCTTCTCATACTGGACTTTAAATTTGAGAAACTTCCAGTTGTTATTATTTAGTGATAAGCTGTGCCTCGCGGTTTCACTGACATTGACTCGTATCATGTAGGTACCATGAATAGCTAATGGTAACGCAATTTGCAGCTAGTTCTAAAATAAAAGTATTAAAATTTACTTCTCGTAACACCAGCCAGCTGCCCACGGTAAATAATGCAAATTATGGTGTTCGCTCAAGACCCCATCTAGGTAGGTATATGAACGCTCACGGATAACTTTGACCCAAGTATGGACATGCTACTCAATAATGTTACCAATGGTAATAAATCACTTAACTACTATAAAGTTCTCAAAAGTGTTTCACTATGACAGAATAAAGCAGTAAACGAAACCACTTCTTTTTTAAACAATAGGAACTTCCTAATTTCTCTAAAACAGAATCCTAATCAACCTCAAAATTAGATTCAATTCCTTAAAGACGCCAAAATTTCTCAATAACACTAAATCTGGTAAGATAAATTCCTAAAATATTTGTGTGTTCAGTAGAAATTCCGTTCGAAGGGAGTCCATCAATTACCTTAATGATGATAGAGGAGCGCCATGAAATTATGCATACAAAATAAAGGAGCCGAGGAGAAACCATTTCTAATTTCCCTGTAGACTTACCTTGCATCTAAACGGAGTGGTAACGAAATTTGCACATATTTTGTAAACAATAAGTAGACCATGTACGCTAGCTCCAAGAATCGAGGAAGCTGCCGAATTTAAATTAAAAACCAGCCAAGTGCGAGTCCGAATCGCGCACGAAGAGTTCCGTACCATTATCTATAACAACACTCAATTCATCACGTTGTTCTATGGGAGCCCCTTTAAATATTTATTTTATTCCGTATTTAAGTATTTGCTATTATAGCGGCAACAGAAATAATATCATCTGTGAGAATTTCAACGGTCTAACTATCACGGTTCATGAGATACAGCCTGGTGACAGACGGACAGACAAACGGACGAACGGACGGACAGCGGAGTCTTAGTAATGGAGTCCCGTTTTACTCTTTGGGCACTTTGGACACAAAAAAGTATGAGGACGATATTTTCAAAATATGGGTCGTATCTGTGCCGTTGCCGGGTAGAGTTCGTTCCTATACAGTTTTGACTTCACATGACCATGACCGCTCCACTGGTTACAAGACTTCGAAATTTACCTTATATAATAATTTGTTACATATTTCTAGTAAAGAGTAATAGTGTACTAATTGTTCCTAGACCATTGAAATAAATCCGCTAGCTCCTGTAAATTGAGCCGTAGTACAAAGTAAAGGTTTCGCTATAGAGGCCGGCTCATTAATCATATTATCCTTATCCCGGGGAAGGTACTAGATGTTATAATTATCAACTTTAGGTATAATATTAATAGCGGTTATATTATAAAATCTACCCTCCACGTGCTAAGTACTTCACGTATTAACGAGCTTATGAAGAAGGATTAAGTTGTATTGAGATTGTATTGAGGTGGTTATACTGTTGGTACAGGCAGATGGCCGCGAGCGCTTGAACTGCTAGTTTTTTGTTTTTATCTTTTTGAAAAAAAAAATAACGTAATTAAAAAATGTAAGTTCCCAATTGCTTCCTATATAAAAAGCTCCAATCATTGGTATAACTTTCACGTGGTTTTATGATGGAATCTCTTAGTAGGTGACGAGTTAAGATGCGATTTTAGTTTTTTTTTTTTTAACGTACACCACACTAGGATTGCTCCTGTAACGTGAGTACCATGCATAATTCCACATACACATAACAACCAGACAAGTAACAAATATCTGTGGATCACACAAATATTTATAACAGGCAGGAATAGAACCCGCGACATCAAGCGCAGCAGTCGCAATTGCTCATCCACTACGCCAAACGTGTTGTCTATAATTATACTTATATAATATCTATCAACAGCTTTTAATTTTCTCCAAGGTCCATTCAATCACGATCTATACTATAATTCATCAAAATTGGCTCAGTGATTTAGATGTGAAAACGTATACACCTAACAAGTACACAGACATCTCTCGGCATTTATAATATTAGTATTTATGTAGGTTAAACATATTTGCTGCGCCACACAATACAACGACAGCTTATAAATTGCCTCATAAACCGTAGAATTTGCAGCAATCTGGAAAAACAAAGGGCAATTCGATCTCATAACATTCCTGCTACGGGAAATGACCGCATATTTTAATACAGGTTGCAAACACTTGACTTTCATTTACAGTACGCAAGCTAATGCAGTTTTCGAATATTACAATTATTTCTCTTTTTTTATATTTCTTCTCGCTATTTTCATATTATGCTTTTCTTCCCAAAAAAATCTTGCTTTCTTTACTCTACTCATCTTCTTTATAATAATTGACAGCCTTCCAAGCAAAGAGTTAATTGCTAACTGCAGCGAGCAGTGTGTTTCTTGTAAAACACACACATAATGTATGTGTAATTATCTATTGCTTTTTGGTGAAGGAAAACAATAGGCACAACTAAGCAATCACCGCCGGACATAATGTATATGTGTAAATATCGATTGCTTTTTGGTGAAGGAAAACAACTAAGCAATCAGTGCCGGAAAATCACTGCATCATTTGATTCAACCGGAGCTACATTTCCGTTTGCTCAAGCTTATTCACTGCACTGAGTTAGTTTGCACATACAGATTTTACAGGTTGGTCTCCGGAACAGTAGGATAAGCCCGTGGTCCTATTTGTCCCCATGTTTTGCGGGACACATTGTTTTGATGTTTTTAATATGAAAGCTCTCGTGTCGTGGCACGTGATTTAGGTTAAGACTACATTTATAGTAGTTTGGCATTTAATCTTGACTTTGGTATAATAATAATAGAAAGTGGTTTTGTCGGCGAATTATAATTCATTATCTGCCACTAGTAAATTGTATTACTAACAACCAATTTACATTACGTAAAACGTATTACGAGTAAAAGGTATACTGCTGATGAAATAAATAGGATGTTACGATTTTGCACCGTTTCCTAGCTGTAGTCTCCTATTAAACACCATCAGCCTCTTACAACGTCACGCAGTACGCTGCGTCACGATTCTTACTTCAGAAATGTACAGTACTGTTATGGTCTCTTTCACTCGCTGATGTCAGCGTACATTTCTATAGTACATCGTGACGCAGTATACGGCGTGACGCAAAGCAAGTGACGCAAAGCATGTGGCGTGACGCAAGCGGCCGATGGTGTTTATAGGGAACCACAGTCAGCCTATTTGAAACCAGTTGGTATTGACTTCGGCCATATTGCGCGAAGGCCCGCTGATAACCTGAAGAAGCTCATAGTGACAGGGAAGGTGGAAGGCAAGAGGTCAAGAGGTAGAAGACCAAAAAGATGGTCCGATCAGGTGTCTGAACAGCTGGACACCAAGTTGAGCGATGCCATCCAGTGTGCCGAAGACCGCCAGAGGTGGCACCAGATACTCAGGGAAAAGATCGATCGGGACCATCACGATGGTCAGCAGTGAACTCACGGCTAGAGGAGGACGTATTGAAGTGTTTTGCTCCGTGTAATCCTGTGTTCATATCCTACCTACATCTTTTTATTTTCATGAAATCTCATCTAAATTTCACCTGCCGCGGTGCCCGCAACGTTTTTAATATCGCTGGCTTATTGTCCACATCCATCGGGGGACATATTTGGCTCAGCGTTATTTGTTCCGACAAATTAGCACGACGGTATAATATGAGACAGTGATTGAACTTTGGAAAAATCCCCTATATATTTTTTTATGTGGAGTTGCAATTGTTTTTTCTATTGAATACAAAATAGTAGAGCCAACCTACTCAATCTTGGTACTCTCCCAATAGCCACTATGTAGTACCAATCTAGAGGTTTCCTGTTCTATTACGACACGCAACCAAGTAAAAGAATAATATGTATAGCGTGATTATGAATCGCGATGCGCCTTACCTTGTATCAAAAAATCACACAAAGCTTACAAGTATACCTACTGAAAGAAATGAATGTCAGATGAAATTAATGCGTAGCCGCTCCTGTGATAAATCCTCGTTCTTGATCATTTATGGTGTGTATCCGACTTTTGACGGCCAAAAGCCTGACTTGCAATAAATAGGTAATTGTTTTTTTTTCCAAGTTGATTTACTATTTGTTTTTTTGGACAAGCTTTTAGTTGCTGTTTCCTCATTATGGTGTTGAATGGAGTTCATTCCAAATATTTTTAATTTGAAGGATTTGATTGTTATCAAATCCAGACCACGATGTTTATTAACAACCTTCAGTGAAAATGTAGATGACGTAAAATATTCTTGTATAAACTTTTGTTTACCGTTTCAACATCAAACGACAAACAATGAAGTTAATGAAGTTAGAAAGTTAGGACTTTTAGAATTACAATTTATATACGATTCAACCAAACTCAAAAGCATGTCAGGTAACAACCCTAACAAAATCAAAGAACTTCCATCCACACACTCGTTCAGATTTCAGAACAGCCTAGCTTATTCGATAAAACTAAAATTACTAATGTCGATATCAAGTAAGTAGAGATGACAATGCAATTACCGTATTTATCATGCCAACATAACATAGTATCACTTCCCTTTCAAATCAAGATAGCGCGATTCGTGTCGCACGAGCTCCACAAAAAAGGGAAACAGTAGAGAAGATGGCGAATAACAATGTTACCCATAGAGAGAGGGCGGATCCGGATAATGTTATGATATTATACCATTGGCAGCTTGCCAATAAGAGTCAGGCGCGATTTCGAAGGCTCCTCCGCGCTCGAGCCAGATCTGAATTTCGATAGCCTGTAAAAGCGAGAAAGCGTCGCACTTATTAAATTAGTTGAAAGGATATCTCCTTTAGAAATCGTTTGTATTCTAAATGTTCCGCCTAAGTTTGTGGTAAACACAATTTGTAAAACTTCGAGGCTTTCGAGCTACAATAGGTTTTGGGCGCTTACTGAAATTTATTTTTTCTCATGTACCTAAGACTTTTATAGGTTTTATTTTTCTTAAAGTTCTATATATTTAGGAGTATTATACGCACTGTGTAGTCGTCGTTTGGCACAACAGTTTCTGGACTGAAATTTCTTTTCAGCCACATTTTCATAGAATGAAATCAATAGACCAACCCTTAAACCCAAATTAACTGAAATTCTCTGACCTAAAAGCGTAATATCATAGTAAAATCCAATGAAACTTTCAGTTGCTTGCCAAATGTTTGAATACCACCGCTCGCTGCTGAGTGAATTCTTTGATATTCGCTCCACCGGGTCTGAACGCTCTGTTTAAAGTCCAGGGCTTTAACCGGGAATTTTATTGAATAAAACTAGCAGTGTTCAGTTACGAAATAGTTTCTGTAAACCTCACGATCTTCATTATGAAACAGTTCTAACGTTTTTCTTGCTTACCATGGATGAGTAATACATTTTCAACGTTTGATGATTTCGTATTGACCATCCACGGTTTTACAACAAAAGATAGCCAGAATTGAACAGATGAGTCTAAATATTTTCTCCACAAATCGACATCTAACCCTCGCTTTTTCTGACTCAATTACAAATTCACAAGTAAATTAATTAGAAATGCAAGGATTAAATAAGAAAAGGCGAGTAATAGACGTCGATTTTGTCGAACGAAATTTTGGAAACATCTGTTTAACTCTGATTTAAACTTTTGTGGTAAGACAGTTTTTGTCTAAACACATAATTACAAATTCAAACTGATGTTGATAGTCTAAGTAGTTACGTACTACTGGCTGGTTTATTTTTATTTATATCAATAACTATTATTACCACTTTAAATCCTTGCCATTTAAAAAGTAAACCAACCATCTAACTCAATTTGATCAAAAGCACCGATCACACCGGCAATATCAAACGTTCCACTTTAAAAAGGACCGTGCAGAATAAAAATGCAATATTTCTACGTGTGGCGCATTGAAACATTCCACATGCAATTGAAAAAGCGGGCCTAGCGCTGAACCTCGCGGCACGCTTACTTTGAACACCGTGAAATTAAGTGAAACCCCAAAGTGAACAGCGATGTGGCTCGTGCCCAAAGATACCTACTGCCATTGAGGCAATATTCGAACTAGGGACTGGGAGCCATATTATGGGATGTAGATGGTTTTTAATTAAAAAAGGTGAATGACGAATTTATAATGTTGTTGTTTGTTTTTTAATTAAAAAAGGTGAATGAGGAAATTTTTGAAAGAAGTGTCTCAGTCAGTTTTTTTATATAAGTTAGACTTACGCTTGCTTTTGAATAGTGTTATATAAGGTTTTAGCGTGCTAGTCGATATAAATATTGAGACATTCGTCTGTAAGACTACTTTCTTTTGTTGTGAAACATCTATAGCCGCACGTAAAACCGATTTCTGGCGTGGCGACGCATGTCGTGGCGACGCGTCGCCACGCTATACGATGGTATATATATACAGTCTATATGCAGTAGTGTGTACGGTGTGGCGACGCGTCGCCATGCGCAATCGACTGTGCGATTCTCTCCTAACAAAATAATACAAAATAATGTCGATGTTTCACATCTGCCAGGTGTCCCGTGACGGCTCACTTTTTTTTAATCTAAAGTATGTAGAGGAATAACAATTGTAGGGAATTGGCAGCATTGAAGATCTACTTGGCTTGCCATACTGGGTTGCACAAGAAGTCTCTTACCGTCATACCACAAAAGTTTAGACCAGAGTTAAACAAATGTTTCTAAAATTTCCTGCCACAAAATCGACGTCTATCCCTCACCTTTTCTTACTCAATCCTGGCATTCTTAATTATTATTGTACTAGGTACTTGTGAATTTTTTATTGAGTTAGAAAAAACGACGGTTTCACTACGGTTTGTGAAGAAAATATTTAAACACACCTGTTCAACTCTGGTTTTAATCTTTTGTGGTAAGAACGTTAGTGTTATATTCTACCCTAGTTTTTCTGATTTAATAACGCCACATTTTCCCATCGGTATACTCAAAATGTTATGTATTTTTGTGGTGCGAAACGATCAAAATTGGTACTGGATTGGTTCATGACGTAAAAGGCTTGTGGCGCGAAAGAACCAACTTCTAAAGATACTTGGTCTTTTCTTACCACGGTGTCAACCTGCTGCGGCGCGAAAACTTTATCTACACCACATAAAATATAAATACGATAAAATGTTTGAACCCTCTAAACGCTTACCTAAATATTTGACTCAAATGGGAGTCACACCAAAAACACCCCTAAGTGCCAAATCGGTTTGACGTGTTTGTCAAACGGTGTACCATTCCAGAGCTCAACACGGCTGGTACAAAAGTACATTATTCAGATATCCCCACGTGTTGGTTGAACACAATCTGGTACCTCTTGGTACACAATAACCAACTCTATCCCCCAAAGATAAAGTCTACCGTCCTACAGCCGTTTCGACTATTCTTTTTATTTCCTAGTTCTAAAAATGAAGTTGGGACAGTTTTTTCCTCGAATTCAGTTTATCAGTTATCTCCATTGAGTTGAGATCTTTTATCATGAAGGTTTCTGATTGAAAACGGCCCGGAGATTTGTGAAAACGTTTTATCATGCCGCAGATACATTTGGATATTATAGGATGTGATTGTGTAGGTTTCTGTAAGCTTCTTTATAATACCCTCTCTTTATAATAATAGTTTATGTTGAATCATAATAATAATATATTTGCTTGAAAGATATAGGGAAAAGTATAATATCTGTGTAATAGGTATTCTAGAGTAATAGTTTAATTACATGACACTCATCATCATCATCATCATCATCATCATGATCGCAACTCACATCTGCGCTGAGATGGGTCTCAAAACAGTATAATCATTCTTGGACCCCATATTATCATAATTAACCTGTAACAAACTTAAATACCATGCTGAATATGGTATGGTAATGTTAAACTTTTAATTTTGTTTATACTCACAGAATTCCCCACACATTTGTTATGTTCGAAACTTGGTCTTTATAATTTAGGTAAAATGATGGTCAATATATTATTATTACTTATCAAATACGCTATTACTATTTGAATCATCATAGAAATAATTGCAATAACTTCGTTTCCTTCCTAGATTATAGTTGGCTACCCGATAATCACCTGAACGAATAGCCTTACAGCGTCCAGCGCAAACTTCGTCACAGATTGGTCATACCGCCTGCAGATTAGTCAGGAGTGCTTTAGCAAAATGTTAACGAACCAAAGCTATGATGCCTCACTTCCGTCAGGATTAGACTTCAAAGTCCGTAAGTCATCAGTGGTCAAAGTGACTGCGCGAGTGTGCGATGCGAATGGGTTATCCATGGTTTATTTAACCGGGGAAGTTATTTGCAACGTGACTTCTCACGACTTGCGGTATCAGTTTGCAGAGGGTCTGTCACGTTTGTTTATTCAGTGTTATGAAGGAAAATGACAAGGAAAATGGGATTTTACACGGTGTGTATACGCAATGAGTTAAGTAACATTTTTATGTTTAAAGTTGGGATTATTAAAGGTTACTTCCTTTTTATATACAATAGGAAATATAATTATTTTATTATTGACACCTCATGGTGTCATGCTGATATGGAGAAAGAGACAGGAGTTTGATATCATCACGTTTATGAAGCTAGAAGAAACTAACAGAAGAAACATTTAATGTAGGACCAACGAGAATTTCGTACCATACAACATTTTTCTTGAAAGAACAAATACAATTAGTTAGTACAGTATTAGCTAGTCGCTAATCGCAGTTTTCATAATTGTGACTATAAATTTTTGTCAAAGAAAGAAAAATAAAAGAAAAAGAAAGCAAAAATAGCCCACACTATAATTATTAACAGTATCTCAACTTCAACTCTTCAAGGCGCCTATGCAAGCTTAACGGTAATTAGTTTCGTACAATTTTAGACTTTATTGCCCGCTTGTCATCCCCTGGCATGGTAATGGCTTCCTGTGTTAATTTATATACAGCGAGAAGTAAATTATGGTTATTACTCGTCAGGTGCGCGGGGAGATGTTTAGTAGAGACAGATAGGGCACGGAATATGATGTAAGACAGTATGAGCTGATTATTGTGTTAGGTACCCTTGAAGTTTTATTTTTTTTATAGAGCTTATTATGTACACCTACAATGTTTTATCGAAACAAAAAACCTTTAAAAAAAGATTTATTAATGACTGATGACACTTAAATAAATGTTATGTCATCCAGAAAATTGCTTCACTAATCTTGCGTACGCTGTACATTGTGTTAATGTAGCTTCAATTCGATCAAACTATCTCATTGAACATAATATTATTACTATCCCAATGTTTTCCTGAGTTACCATTACAAATTAATTACTTTGTATGGAGTTATTCTACTGCTCAATTATTTTAGTGTAGTCAGGATGTAACGGCGCCCTTTGTTGTTTTAGATGTTATATTTTCACGAAAAGTCCATGCAAATTAAATGCGAAATGAGAGTAACTTAAATAATATGGACTTGCCGGGAGTCCACATAATGTAGGTTACATTTTGTTCTCCTGTGAATTTTAATGGGAGTTTTTGCTAAAGAACCAGGCGCAGAAGCAGGTACTTTTGTTATTAGAGTCTGTGATGACACAAATTTACAATAGAAGTTTTTAAACTTTCGAGAACAGAAAACATATAAGAAATATAAACAAATAAAATTCATGCAAATACCCGATCACGGTTATCTCTGTAGGTATGTGAGAGCAATCTTCTATGGTATGAATTAAGTATTCTGTGACCAGAGTTTTGTTTTAAGTATATAATGTACCTACTAGCAGACACGCCCATGCGTTCCTATAGCTAAGGTTTTTGTTATTGCGACTAAATTGAGATGTAAGCTACCCTATCTTTCAAGTTAGATCAAACTGCACACGGTGTGCAAATGGAAGCAAGCGCGGACAAACAACGTGGCGCATAAGATATGCATGAGAAAATGGATCATACGAAAAGTGTGCTCTTTTTCCTATGGATTATTTTTATTTTATCAATGCTTCATAGAGTTTCAAAATTAACAAAGTTTGATTCGTGAAATTTCAAGTTTCTTCAAGTGAGGCATTTCACCGATGTTCAAATCGGCGAATCTTCAGAAATTACTTAATCGGTAAAGGCAGTTTGCTAAGTTAAATTACTTGTGATCCGCCTGTAATCTACCTGTGTAAGCCTGTACTATACGAGTACCTACATACAATGCCATCAATACGAACCAACTTCGATATTAATATTTGTCCGGAACTGATTCGTCAACTTTGTTACTTTAGATCGTCAATCATGAAACCTAAATATATCTATTGAACAATATCACCAAGTTATTACTTATAGATACCTAAAATGTTAAGTATATAAATACTGTATTCTGACAACAAAACAAAGGCGAAAATTTAAAAGGATTCATCTGCGTAGTCTTTTAATGGCATCCTTTCTAGTGGACAAAACTGGAGACTCGGTACTCAAAAATACTCAAACCCACGGACGAGAGAGACAACACGCTCTAAGTCATACAAAATCCTGAACATGCTATCTCGCTTAGTTGGGAGTGCCCCTTCTTCTAGCATATAGGTATTCTGCGCATACATAAACACATATTGTGTAAACATAATAATAATAATTCAGCCTCTAACTTTCCCACTGCTGGGCAAAGGCCTCCCCTCACTTTCATGAGAAGGATTAG
This sequence comes from Hylaea fasciaria, assembly GCA_905147375.1. Taxonomy (NCBI): domain Eukaryota; kingdom Metazoa; phylum Arthropoda; class Insecta; order Lepidoptera; family Geometridae; genus Hylaea; species Hylaea fasciaria. Next base: position 11,623,120 of record LR990197.1, read on the forward strand.
GCCATAATCCACCACGGGGGCCAAATCCGGACACGGCTTTGTGAACGGTGTAAAAATAAATGTTGCAATAAACTATTGAGTATTCTACTAGTGGTCATAGTAATTGATAGCAACTTGGGGCAACGCGGACCAAGCGTCATAGAAATCAATGCACACACTAATGTCTTCAGGCATTGGTGCAACACCGAGACTCGAGTTCAGTTGTAAAGCACATACGTCACCGCTCGGCCACCATCTCTCACGCACTTACAAACCCAGTCCTGATGAAAATATAACTCAGCCTGAGAATGGATGCTAACCATCGCGGCTCATAAATTTTAATACAACTAGAAGTGAGTATAATCCTCCGACGTTGTTTGAAGCCGCGCGGAAAGAATAAGGGCGCTGATTTTCCCTAAGTTAATTTATGGACCGCTAGATGGTTGGGTTATCTAGATAGATTATAAAATTGAGTTCAGGTGTAGTTTGGTTCGGAATTAAAAATACTGCTTGTAACTACAGGCATCAAGCGGAAAGCCTATCACCAAACCTCTGTATCGAGGTGTTCCGGCAGCGATCCTCGAGAGATAGTCCCAGCTGATGTTTTACCACCAGCTCCTATCACATCATCCTTTTACACCAGTTGCGATAATGGTCAAATGATAGTCTTTACTTACATGGTATGAAGTGATGACATGCTACACGTCATATTGAAATTCTTAAACTACCGCGAACTGAATACATATCGTTAACTAGAAATTAAACGGGTCTAATTCGCGGACTAGGTGTTTCTCGTTACCACGGTCGATGTAACTCGTCCGAAACCTCGAGATATGTCAAAATTGTTATATTTTGATGTTAGTTTGTGCGCGAATTAGAACCGTTTAAATTATATTTAACGTGATATGTAAACGTAAACGATGACGGGGCAACACCTAGTCTGCAATGCCGTCGATTGCTCCAAGGCGAGCTAATGCTGCTTGAGCTGCAAGTCGCATTTAAGCAGATTAGTTCAGAATCCTTGCCTGAAGGCAACATGCTGACACTAATCCTATTGGGCAACCTCTGAGGCAAGGAGCAGGTGAGGTGAGATGTATTTTGCTTACGTGGTTGGCCAAGCTTAAGGATATTCTGGCTAAGGTGCAATTTGTTCGATAGCGTTCAATTATGACACAGGGAGCTTCTGTTTTCAATGCAACTCTATGAAACTCTAACTTCAGCGTGTGAAAGAGACCACACCAGTACACTTCTATAGTTATAAGCATGGACACGGACAGCCTAATCACTGAAATAACGTTTAAAAAGTTATGGTTATTAGGTGTAGTAGCTACCTACCAAAGATGCCTAAATAGTATCTATGTAGCAAACTAACACTGTAATTAATTATTATTGGCTTGGTATGTTTTATTTATATGTTGAATTTGTTTTTTTTTTCATACTTTGTAGACTGATTATTATCAGTCAAAGAATAATGATTATTAATACAAATATATTTTGTTCCGTCCGCATTGTAGTAAGCAGCAAATCCACAACTCTTACGTGTTACAAAAAAAATATCAAAATTATCAGTAATCCATGGAGCTGTAAAGTATCTGTAAAATGAATATTATCTCCTATTCCGAGGCTTAACTTTAATCCAGTTCTCAACTAATTTCTTTCAGTCAGCCAAATCAAGCCTTTGATCAACCTAGAACTTAATCGTATTTCATAAACTTCGCTGAGTGATCAATAAATTTAAATCTATCCCATTTCGAACTCGATATAGATTTCACGTCTCAGTGCATTTTGTTTACACTTACATTTTAGAGTTCAACGAAAGAGATTCAGGGCTCTCGATTCAGTTTGACGGCACGTTTGGCGTAGTGGAGCAATCAGACTGCTGCGCTTGGTGTCGCGGGTTTGATTCCGCCCTGAACAAATATTTGTGTGGTCCATTAATGTTGGTTTCTAGTCTGGGCGTGATTTGTATGTTGTGAAATTATATGTCTGTGAGCGGTACCCACGATACTGGAGCAATCCTAGTGTGGGGATATGTTAAAAAAGAAAAAACAAACCAAACCAAAGTTTTAACTACTGCAATTGAACTGAACTGAAATGAACAACCGTCAAAGTTGCCAATTGTAATAGTTACGGTATACAAAACCTCTTATTCACTATACAATATAATATCATATCGCTTATTAGTTTATTTTGTTAATTATATTGTGTATATTAGTTCTATTTTGTAACACTTCTCTCCTCGTCTGTACCACTGCTGGTAAACTGCGGATATTTCACGTAGTAAGGAACAAAGCGTTGTATTATCTATAATATTGTCTAAACAAGTTCGGTAACGGTAGGGTTGCCATTTGCGACTTTTCTCTATAGCTTTTTATGCAGATTTATGCCACGGGCGAGAATTTAGTTCACCTGGTAACCGTCAGGCTTGCTCATTACTTTAGCAATGCCACCCAGCAGGCACTTTGGATACAGCACGGATATGTTTAATTGTTTTTCGTTTGATTGTGTATAATTGTATATTTGTAACAATTTTCCATGAATTCCTGATATTGTATTATACAGTTATTAAATCTATTAAACGTCAAATTATAGTTCATTGAATGTTCAGTTTACATCAGGTCTAATTGTCGTCTTAATATATTTTTTTTTATTTGAATAATACGAGCTGTGGATACCACAATCCGACTGAACAAATATTTTGGGAACTGCTATAACCATAGAAAAAATAAAATGCAATACGTCACCAATGTTCCTAAATATTTTTAACAAAAAAGTGCTGACAACCCTAATCTCACAGAGAATGTAGTAGGCAAAGTTCCCGGCTCAAATGATTAGCTATTAGTGAACCGCTGAAGGCAACGCACGTGTTGCCGTTACCTGAAAGGGTATGTCGTGTAGTGTTATGGCAACCTTACAGGGATTAATGTACTTGATGGTATTTCCTAAATGCTAGTACAGAATTAATAATAGCAATTATAAATCTGATAGCGTTTTAGAAATATTATGTGTAAGGCTCTGGAATTACTAAATATTTACATGCCTTGTTGTAATGTTTATGGGTCTGAGATGGGAGGGTATGTAGTTAGAGAACGCGAGTGTTAAACGTCGATTTGTAGAAGAAATTATAGACTCATCTATTCAAATCATATCTTGTTTTTTTTTGGTAAGATCCGTTTTAATTCTAAAACAAAACTAAACTATGTGTACAATGTAGGTGAATAAAAAGGTGTTTTAAAATTTCCCTTCTAAGCTTCCAGTAAATTTCCGCACTGTACACAGCCTGGTTGCATAGTTAGTTAGTATTTGCTGCAAAGTTTCCCGTTGAGCTCGTTGTGCAGTTAATTTTCTTTGTGAATTTTGTATCTAACTTGCGCGTTAATCTGGTAGAAAGATTCAAGTTTGAAACTTTAATGGATGTTTGTTTTGAACAACAACACTTCTATGAGAGTCGTTTTGGTGCTTCTTTTCATGGTTTTGTATGTAAATGTATGGTTTTTCGTTTATATTATGTTCATACAGTCATGTCACGCCTTTTTCCCGTTGGATTAGGCGGAGACTAAATATTTTCTCGACAAGCTTCGACCCTGAGACATCTCTTTCACTTCTTCCACTTTCACGAATCCCTTCATAAATGCTTTGCTCGCCGGTTATAATTACTTTCTCGACTCCCTAGTCCTTCATCTTCTGTATTCATACAAGATTTTTTTTAAAGGTACAGAAAAATATAATCTGTGCTCATTTCAAATTAAAACGTATTTCAAAGCCATTAAACAAACATTCATCAGAAAACTAGGCACGTCGCAGTCAGAAAAAAACTTCCAAAAACGGAAAACTTCTCAAAGGCAGAAAGTACTGGAGCGGAATTATTCTTCCCTTAAACTTTTTTAGTTTTACCCGCTTTTACCAAGTTTTGTTGGATCTTGGATATAGGGTTGCCAGGTGCCCTGTTTTAAATGTATCGCAGAACTTGCGAACAATAGAAAACAAAATATTAGCATACAAGGTTACCAGTAGGGCTTTTATTACCAGAATTTTGTATAACCGCCTATTGGTGTCAGTTCTGAGTTCATCAAATTAAATTATAAGTAAATTTGATAACTCTTCGAGTATGTATTTGCTGTCCTATTCGTTAATAACCTACGAGTTTCACTACTCTGTAGTCTGCATCTCTTTCATTCATCTGCTAGAAATAATAAGTGGCACACAAAATCAAATAGGATGGGCCGATAGAGATGAACCAACACTCGTTCTTTATCAGTCTTTAGTCCTACGTACTCTTATTGCCGTTTCATATCCACACCTATCTATATCCTAAATCAATAGTGCAGTGTACCTATATCTCAAACACAAGTGCCCTCCGAATTCTCCTCTCTGTCCAAGAAGATTGCACAGTTAACCAACCGCTGAAGCTAGTAACGTTATGTACAGAGATGATCTCTTTTATTTACTTCTGGCAACCTTATTTGTTTCAAGGTAAAACGTTACATCCCGAAATCCTGTTGGTAACTCCAACTGTCGATCGGAGATTGATGGTCTTAACATTACAGAAAGTGGTTGAAAGTTAATTTAACGTCTCGCAACTTCTGTTTTTCGTATTTCTTTTTCTAATTTATGTTTTGGCAGAAATAATACCGCGGTCGGGTGGCTATAGCAGAGTTCAAAAGTTTAGCCGTGCCGAGGGGGCTGCGTATTTGTTAGTTTTAATACATTTTTGGTTATTATACAATAATATACAAGTTTAATGTCTATTGAAAAAAATCCTAGTCAGTTGACCAATGCCAGCAGTTAGACAATTGTTTGAACTTAAGATTTATTAAAATGAAATTAAATTTAAACTACAAAATTATAAATAGCAACAATAGAGAACCTCCAGCGTTCTTGTTTGAAGTCGGTTAAAAATGTTACCTAACATTAGTAAAAAAGTAAAGGAGCAATACGCATTGAAACATTCTGTAAAGCTTTACTTAGTAGGTACAGTATTCCAGTGCATCATTAGATGATGCGAAGAAAGTACGTGCAATAGTTTACTGAACGGCTTCTGAATCCAACGCTATTCTAAACCGAAGGAAAACACGGACAGAAATTGCAACAGTGCACCTGCAAACGTATCGTGAAACCCTGCTGATTGCAAGACACTTTGGGTGATACATTTTTTACAGTACAATACAAAAATATATTTTTTATGAACACTAAAACAAATGTGTAATAAGTATGTTACACGTACTTATTTTAAGGATAAGACAAAAATAATAATTTTATCTAAACAGTTTTCAGTCCAATATTAGTCCGAATATCACGTTTCACAAACCAATGTTTACAAATTGGACACCTAATCTTCCTTAAGCAATGATTGCCGCAAAAAGCTTCAGGAAGGCTTTAATCTAAATAACAATGCTAATAATAATAGTTATCGAACCTTCCATAATATCACTGGCCAAAAGGAATATCACTAACTTATAATAGTAGCGTTCTGAAGGACACTAAGCACATCCATTCGTGTAGTATATTTAACGTATGTATGTAGTGTAACATCGAAGGTACTAATCTAATAATAATACCTTCGATGTCAAGTGCGACGTTAGCGCTGCGTTTCACTCACGAGTCTACTGGTTGACGAGAAACTTATTTCCCACTGCAGCGGTTACGTCCGTGATAACATTCTGTGTTTCCAAATAACCATGTTACTCCAGCTTTCGTTAGAGAGTCAGGTGCCGAAATAATCAAGTTACCCGGTCACCGGGCGCCGGCAGACAACGCCATGGCTACGGCGACACTGTGATACGGATGGCTAATTGTCGTCTACGGAAACTTCTACTGGTGGCACTTGATTGGTTCAAAAATATCCTCTGGAAAACAAAAGGTATCTAGTCTGCATAAGCAGTAGTGTACAAACTTTACTATGTTCCGATTTGAAGGGCACTGGTTGTCGAGAAATGTTTTAATGCGAATTTTAACCATATTTTGTTTTTTACCCCAGTATATGAGTTTTTACTAGCTCGATATAGTACGCGTCAACTAGGTCTTTGTATGATGATTTTTCGTTCATAATCGCTCCGGTAGAGGCGCTGTACAGGATCTTTAAACAAAGCGCACGCTAAAGCGTACTATGTCGAGCGCGTTAACTTGCCGCAAAAACTCATACTCAGGGCACTGGTGTACAAACTGGGAATCGAAGTAAGAAAATTTGAATATGGGAACTGGGATTGAAGCCATAGATTTATGTGTACTACGTACTGTAGGAAAATTGCTGGGTTAATATTATAAATGTAACGAACTCTACAAACTTCTTCTCTCGAACGACACAGAGCGACAAGCGCAATGCAGCGCCGCGTAAAATTTTGCAATGCAAGAACACTAAAAATAATTTATCACAGAGAAATAAAGAACAATCATACAAATATATCTTAACTAGCTGTGCCCGCGACTTCGTCCCCGTGGAAAAGTGATAAAATTCACCTTTTAAACCTTCCCTGGACTTCCACCAAATCGGGCCAGCCATTCTCGAGTTTTAGCGAGACACACGAACAGCATTTGATTTTTATATATATAGATTATTAACTAAGACCCCTGTACACTGTACAGTGTACATAGTATATGAAGCCAAAGACAACGAGGACCAAGGAGTCGCAAACCTGCAGACTGCACAATTTTGTAGCACACTCAATTATTGTCCTGTGCGGGAATCGATCGCGCAACCTCATTGTTACTTGCTCCACACTCTTCATATATACTGTGAAATAGTCCCTTGATAGTAATTAATAAGATAATATCTGTGATAGTGGAACCCATAGCTAAATAAAACTAATTTGTTAGTGAATACTGCAAAGTGAGTAAAATTGAGGTAATTTGGCCATTACATTATAATATAGCCTAAGATAGTTTAGAAAATTGCCAATTATGTAAGAAGCGTTATAAATCGTAAAATATAATTATGCCGTCGTAAAATTAATTGCACGTTATGATCTCAGTTTTAGGTTAATTATGTTACAAAATAACAATTTGTGAGAAATTGTATGAAAGATCTTTGAAAATTCTAGAAGCAATCTAATTATTAAGGTACCTAATTATGGTTGCTAAGTATAGTTACCAATTAAATTAGGCACTTCGGTTATAAATATTATAAAGAAATGATATTTAGACGCCACAAATATTCACATTTATGGTCGAGTATATCGCAATCGGGATCTAATTGTGATAAATAACAGTCAATTAACAATGGCGTATTATGATTTGTAAGCAACCGAATTCAATTTCAAACTTTAAAACAGAGAAGTGAATACATTTTCGAAATTGCTTTAGTTTTCGTTTGTTTTCCGATTGCACAACCAACATCCGTAACTTTAGTAAAAGCTCATCAAAATTATTCAATTCCAAAACTTTCTAAACTTGTGTACGCGTACATACAATTTCAGCAACTTTTGATACAGATTTCTAGCAGCTAGAGAATGTTGTTGAACGTGTTGTTGTTAAAATTTTAGGTACACATTTCCCCGCAGGTTCATCCAAACTCAGTTCAGCTGATTCGACGAAGAGTGGTAACAAACACGCTCCAGAATAATTATTTCGAAACCATGACATGTTCCATCTTCTCTTCCGTTTAATAATCAATCCAATCCAAATTTTGCTATCTGGGATTGATATTGCAATCCATTTTTAGGGTCAAACGTGCCAATAACCGATCCGTGGATTGGTTTATAAAGTCACACAGATTGGAAATCGATCGAACGATAGGCAGCAATCCAACATCGATTTCAATCTTGGATAGGAGATATAATATTAATTTCGGCTGTTAGTCTTACCTCTAGTTTTAATTCAAATCAAACCACTCCGGAACTGGAGCGTCCAGAACGGACACAACCACATTTCCAATGTAAATGTGACACCGGCTATGAACCACTTCTCGCGGAGACGTGTTTAAAATCCGCATTTTAGCTCTATTTGGTTGTGCTCCAACTCTATGTTTTTCCTATATGTCTCTAGAATAGACGTTTACGTTCACTCCCTTTATATCAAAAGGTTGGTTTTCATTTTGGGCTATTTTTGCAGGTATTTCTAACGAGGTTTTGAATCTGCGTTGTCATTGAGTGCTTTCGTGGGGAAACTGCTTTTCACTGGATATTTTTTGGCTGCTTTCGGATCGTTTGTTAGGATTATGTTTTCTTCGGTAAGCGCTTGTTTTAAACGCGTTAGATAAGTATTTTTTTAATAATAATTCTACGTTGTTTTTGTTCTTCGTGCTTTTTGTGAGTCAGAAAGTCGATTTTGTGGTATCCGTGACGTAGGATGGTGATGAGGTACATATGGAAGTTGCGGATTTGGAGAGAGGTAATAGAGGTAATACTTATGTAAAGTAACGTACATTGACGTACGTTGACGGCTCGCTTGGCGTAGTGGCTGAGCTATCGGACTGCTGCGCTAGGGGTTGCAGGTTCGATTCCCGCCTGGGACAAATATTTGTGCGATCCACAAATATTAGTTTCTGGTCTAGGTGTGATGTGTATGTGAAATTATGTCTGTAAGCGGTACCCACGATACAGGAGCAATCCTAGTGTGGGACGTTTAAAAAAAAAAGTGTAGGCATTGGTCTGAGTCTGGATGTTGGTGACACCAATCCTCATAGCACTACTTTCTTTGGACACAGGGAATTTTAGTTAGTTACTGCGCTAGTTATAAATCGGGGCATACCTTTGTATCACATGTTCGTTTGTCGTATGAGGTTGTGCTAGCATCTAATGTCAGAGTTTATCAGGCCGCCCAAGGGCTTCTGACGTGTCTTAACGACTGCTATCAATAATCGTGCCCTCCGAAGCATGGAGCGATAAAACACTGCACACAAGTTACGAAAAGTCATTGGTGCAGGGCCGAGGATCGAACCCGACATCGTTGGATTCTAAAGCGCACCAGTTACCGCTTTCCATCTCTCTAGAGCACCATCAGCATCACACCATTCCTCTGTATTACATAATAAAAGTAGGTACAATATAAATTAGGAAAATTCCCCGAAAAAAGTTTACAACTTTGCGGGCATAAACTGATAGCCTACCTTGATCATATTATTCAAAAGCAAAACTTGTTGTTTGATTAGGATAAGCGTACTTAGACTCATAATAATAACTTCTCTGAAGCAGCAGCAAAGTTACAGACTAAATAATAATAAATTATCATCAAGTAGGTATTCTCAACGGTTCCGAAAACCAGTGGAAATATAACATTTATATTTCTTTTGGTGCTTCAGAAGCGGTGTAGCCTAGTGGGCGAACGTCCGCCTTTCAAAGCAGAGGTGGCGAGTTCAAATCCCAGTGCAGGCACGTATCAATGTGTTTATTGTGAAATAAACGTACGTAATTATCACTCGCTTTTCGGTGAAGAAAACATCGTGAGGGAACCAACATGCCCGAGAGCAATTTCGGTGGCATGTTATCCACCATTCCGGACCGGGCCCCCGTGATAGATTATGGCCTAATCCTCCTCACAAAAGTGAGGGGAGGCCTTTGCCAAGCATTGGGACAGTTACAGGCTGAAATATTACTATTATTATATATTTCATGTTTTATATATTTCTACAATATACTTTATGCAGTTCTAACCTAATTTTTTAACTTCGTATCTAACGTAGCGATTTTGAGTGTGGTTCGATACTGATCAAAACTCAGTAAGTACTTATTGAACTACGTATCTCGACTGCACCTTCATTTCTACGCCGCCCGTCGTAGAATCCATGTAAGCCGATCAAATCACAAACCGAATGCAAAGGAACCCGACGACTGGTACAGCAACTTTCATAGCACTGCAGCGCTCCAGTGAAATAATTACGTAGCTTTGTTAAACAACCGTGCTGCTCGTATTTCTCGTTGTGAAATGAAGTTTAGTACAAAGCACCTGTGCTTTGTACTAAACTATGGAAATTCTGCAAAATCTACTGTTAGTTACTTTCATAATCTAGTACCTTGTATGTGCTAAATATTCGGAAGGAGCAAGCCATTTTTCCTATTGCAAAACAGTTCAATAATCTACTTACGTCCAAATTTCAAATATGTAGCAAAATGTCTGAGCCTTCGTATATGCGTTTATCACGATGTGTGACGTCATTTGGCTTGCACTGGACCTTTGGAAGCCAATGTCTGTAGCGGTTGAACATCCCTGTAACTTTGTACTCGGTCTAGGTGACCGATTTGATAAGGTTCGATTCCCGCATATTACAAAGATTTATGTGACCTACAAGACATTTCTCTGAGGGAGATTTGGCGGGAATCCGATAGGACTTTTTGTAACGTTTTCTTAAAGTTGTGTTTATGCAAGTGTTCGTGTGTGATATTAGTGGAATGTTAGTCATTGAGTGCTCGATAACGAGCACGAGTGTGGCCAAATGATACAAACCCAAAAAGCGTGACGTCACTTCGCATTTTTTCCACTTGTAGGAAGTTTCAGTAAAACAGTTAATGTGAAATTAAGAAATACCTACTTAAATATTAAATTACTTAACACAGGCTTAATGCACAAACCATGCGAATCCATAACTATAAACAAAACAAAACATCTCTTCATCTGGGCGCTTAGCAGAAATACCTATAGGCTACTAATAGAAACTACGAGACCATGATCGTTCCTAGATATCTTAGATACAAAGACTTCAGTCACTGTCAGGATCTATTACATGCACTGTCGATATCCCGTCAAAACTCTAGATTTACCAGTCACCTCTACCAAGTAATACAATGCTTACACTCGATTCTCATCCCAATAGGAGTAGCAAAACAAATGGACTAGAAAATAGTGAAAGAGCCGCGTTCAACGTTCCCAAGATGCCCAGTGGACGCCGATCAGAATTTCAGATCAGCTGAATAGGAGCGCTCGCAAGGGAATTTAGCTTCTACGTACGGGGTTCGCATAATTTGTTTTACCTTAGCAAATATCTGGAAAAAGTTGTGTTTGCATTAGGAAATAATCTACACTTATCAGTTTGAAAGTTGATTGGAAGCTTCCTAGTTGTTCCTAGTTGCCTTCTCATGTCATATAACAAAGATGGTAATCTTCAATCTTATCTCAAATATTGTTCACATTATTGAATTGGCTTGAACTCGTAACTCTCTGCGTAGAAGACAGGCGCTATCCCACTATAGGCTCTAGAGTAAATAATTTTAAAAAATATTTTCAAAAACTGTAGAGTTTACAGCGCGCACATGGTACTACTCACTATCCTAGCATGCAACCCGTTTGCTATCGTTCACTAAACGAACAAGCCATTCTCGCTACAGATGCTACTGTAAAAGTGGCCCCTTTTTTACGACCTTCACTGCAACGTACAATACCCGGACCGTTTCTGTCTAGGACCGAATAACCGGAATTATAATGTACCTTATAAAGCTCAATTTAGAATGCGTTTGATGATCACGTCTGATGGTGACGATGCTAATGTTGATGGTAAAAATAAATTAAGTGCTACCTAGAAAATGAGATTACAGTGTAACCTCGGTCTGTACTGATCTTGTCAACTGAAACATTATTATTTAGGCGTCATAATACCTAATGAATAGTGTTTAAATACAGTTTCTTTCAAACTGGAACACCAAAATGTTTGAAAATTGCTGGTCAGTGGTTTAATACTATGTTGACTGCGTACTGTATGTATACTGACTATGTTTGAACAGTTGTTATAGATATTACCTTAAAATTAATGTTCTAGGAAAACTCTCTCATAACGATTACACTACAAATAGACAACATAAACCGACCTATAATCGACTGTATGGAAGTAGCAGAACCGCTTTTCTATACCGCTTTCTTACAGAGAGTATAGTCGTATTCGGTCCTTGTCTGACACTAGCTCCGTTGAAGATATTTTCCAAAGTGTCAGCGGAACAGAACATTGTCTAGAGAATTGGATATTTCTGCTGTTCTGTAAATGCTTTTATGTAATTACCCATCTAGTGCATTCTTTAGCGAAGTAAAAGTTTACAGGGCAACGTGATAATAGCCATCGCATAGCCTTGTGAAAACCAATTTCATACAAAAAGCTAGAAACAATCTTGTATTGTTTCTAATCTTCTTTGATCTGCTGTAAGAACTCGTATTTATGGATCAACTTCTTTGTGCCAATGAGTATGGTTGAAGATTGGAGGCCCAGTTCTAACTCAAATTGGCTTCAAAATGTTCGTTTTTGTCACCTATAGTGCTTTTAGAAGAATTTGAAGTGCATTTGTGCGGCCTATTATTTAAGACCGCAACTTATTTTGCCTGTGGAGTCTGTCCGTGCGACACTCGAGTCAGTTAGAGTGCAGATGCAGGGGTTATGTAAAAACTATAGTGTGTAGGCTCTACGAATGCTACACCAAATGCAACTTTGTGTCTGTGAAGGTAAAACAGTTACATTACAAGAATGAACAGTTTTGGGTTACGAGCAAAGTCGTAAAACTAATTCCAACGCTTAAGTACATAGTTTGCGATATGAGTTCCATCTGGTGCTCAAGTGCAGTTCTGTCGAGAACTTTGTCAAACCAGCTACCTAGTGCAGCAAGTTTGTCATATACAGACCGCTCGTACTGAGCAATAATATTCCGCAGAGTTTATTTGACTGTTCATAAAGCTTCTTTTCCTGCGCTCTATGCGCACAGAACACACGAGTCGTTTTCCACCATCAAGATTGTGTTTGAGCATTTCCTATTTTCATTCGGTCCAAATTCACAGCAAAATACCATTCCGTGTACACAACTAATCACGAAAACAAGCGGAATAATTTACAGGCACGTATGTTTAGTGATCGTAATTTTCGCTAGGGATGTTACTGATATTCATTGTGCGTAACCGAAACTATCGGATCTGAAATGGAGCAATTATCCGTATTATATCGTATCGAACGCCGAAATCTAAGCAACATGTTTTATGGTCAGATGTTTATCTATATAGGTATGTACATTGCCCCATAACACTTTGTTAAACATTTTCTCAATGTAAATAGGTATCCCTACCTAATGAAGAGAGTTTGTTTTTTTAACTTTTAAACTTTAAAAACTTTAGTCAGGTAGGTGCGTGTTTTAATTTCAAAAGCGTCCGCAACTATTGGAAAAGTACGGATAATACTCGTAATATTCCGAATAGGTATAAAATTACCTACATACACCCCTAGCAACCCTAATGCTAACATTAAAATTTGTTTACAATGCGAGCCAATTTGAACTGTAAACACGTTTGGAACTACAAAACCGAATAAATACGGAAAGCTTTGTAGCCGACAGCGTAATGCGGTTAATGCGTAATGGCTAATGTGAGACATAGAGGTGGAGAGAAATTCAGACATGAACTAGAAAATCTAATCATCACTCATTTTCACAAACACTCATTTATAAATATTTAAGGTGCTGTCTTGGTGTTTGCTGAGGTAAATACCAAGGGTCGCGAGACTCGAGAGTAAGCTTGGCCCGAGTGCGTAATTTTAGTTCGAATTAGAAATGAACCACTAGTTTATAATTAAATGATAGGTGTGGTTAAGAATGATCATTAAAGTTTTTGCTTACCATAATGCATATAATTACTCGCCAGAAACCCTTGAGCAGCCTGATAACCTTTGACACTATAGAGGCTATCACAACCTAATATGACCAACAAACAATGTTTAAAACACCTATCTGGGCGTCTGGTGAAGGGCACACACTTGACCAAAATTCTGGCCTTTATTTTGGTCAACGATTGAGCTTTGCCATACAACGTGGCAAAGCAGCCAGCATTTTGGGAACATTACCCCGTGGTAGCGGGTGATTACCTACATAGATTAGGTTTACTATTATTTTGTTATTGTGTGAATATCTTTCGAGTTGGCAATCAACTCGACCGCAATAAACTCGCCCATGCGGTCGAGTTGCCACCTTTCGTTTTAGTAGTATCCAACTCGACCGCACGTGCAAAGTACAGTCAGTCGAAAAAGTGATATCAATCAAATGATTATAATATTTTGTTGGTTTGTCGAACAATGTGATAATGTAACAAAATTATATTTGTACGTCTAAAAACGTGTCCATTTCTATTTTATCCATGTACATAGCTAACATTATGGAATTAACGCCAGTCGTCCTACGTGGACGAATGCGATGTGACGCGTGTCGCGCTCCCCTCGCCACTGTGCGGCGCGCTACGTGTCTGACTACGTTATTGCTTTACATATATTTCAGGGGCAGAGACGGAAACAAAGGGCAGGTCTTTTAGTTTTATACATGTAATTTGTTTCTGTTTTATTTTCGACTTTGTAAGTGAATTGTTTCATAACGGCGAAGTAAAAATATGTAGGTAGTTTTAATTCCGTTGGTATGTATTTAAGTTTTTAGTAGTACGATCTCTTAGTACTTCTATAGGTTACGGTTTCTGTCATTTTTCTTAGCTCGCATTGCTCAGATAAACTTCCGGCAAATTAAAGCTACACATATAATATTATTAGGTAGGTAGATATTATCATATACTCGAATATTAAATTTGATACAACCTATATCTTTATAAAAACAAATTGAAATCTAAAAACTAAACGTAAATAAAAACTAATCTAATAGGCCGCTACCAGTGGGCAACGTTCCCAAAATGCTGGCCGCATTGCCACGTTGTATGGCAATGCTCAATCTTTGACCATTATTAGGTAGGTAACTATTATACATCATCATTTTGAATATGAATTTCCGCCAAGTAACGCCTGATTCTATAAAATACATATCTTGAACTATCTTTCTATATTTAATTCTGCATAATACTGATATTCTTTCAACAACACATTGGTTCGTGCGCGTATTTTGATTTGAAATCGTAACCCCTGCATGGCAGGCGGCCGTCCACTATCACTATTGAACAAGATTGTAGTGCTGTTTTTGGTTTTATAAATATTGCCGGTCATTAGCCAATCGGTTCATTAAAAGTGGTAGAGCTGACCGAATGGCTGCGGTCTCGGTCGCATTGCGTTGGCTGAGCGAGACGAGCGAGCTTTTTTGTTTTAAATAACGTAGTGGAAACTGGTGTTGGAGTTTCAGCAGTACCTACCAACTGGTTGCGGAGTTTTTGGGGCACTTTGCACTAGTTTCTACCTAATGGTTAGTTTGATGTGGTATTGCCGAAGGCGTGGGCACGTTATATTTCTATATTTTTATTATAAAAAGAACTTTTTGCATTTCTATATTTATCTAAGTATTTCTAAGTTTACGAAAATATTAAATGTACAGATTTGGCGGCGTAGTTACGGTTTTATTACATGTATATATGTACTCGTATAATATGACGTTTTGTATTATTTTATTGAATAATTAATGGTATATTAACCATTATTATGAGAATTATATTACATACCATTTATTATGAAAATTCGTAAATGTATGAGCATCATTCACTTTTCTGACATAATATGTGGGTTGCTCTACTTTTTTCCATAACGGCCTTGAACTTTTAACATTTTAAACATTCATTATTTTGTTTACGAATTTTCGGTTACGGAAAAACGAAACCAGTGTTGGATGATGTACTATAGTCCGCTTTAATAAAATGTTTTTTTTTTATAACATTTACCAGCTTGTTTGTTTTCGATCGAGTTCATAATAATATATTTTTAATGAAAGGAAAAATTATCTTTTATATGAATAACCGAAATTCTAGAATGATTTAAGGTATCCTTGAAACAAAGGGAGATGGCCGTGAAACGTAGTACGCACATACATACAGAGATATAATTATATTTTGTTATAAGAAAGATTGAAAAAAGTTTGATAGAGTAAAGTAGAAGAAGGAATCGGGTAGATTGTAGATATAGATAACCTAGCAGTGGAATGTGCACTACCGATACGAAAAAAATCGGCCAGGTGCGAGTCAGACTCGCCCATGAAGGGTTCCGTAATACCAAGTAACATAATATAAAAGTTCTTGTAGTTCGTTGTAACTTTGATCGGTGTTTTAATAATAGTGTACGCGCGGAACTCTAAAACAGAAACGACAATCGGATGGTAAAAGTTACGGATGTAAATATCCATAGCAGGCTTAGTTAAAAATCCCTAGATAAATACATTGTCCGCCTCCGCATGTTCTGGCTTCGCCCGTCATAAAGTTCAAGGTTTTAGGCTGTTTTGTAAAACCTACGCATTGCCGGACTTATTTCATAACTTTTCGCCGGCGTTTTGTTTGCTTGTAAAACATTAACCTTTTTGTCTTTTTTGGCTTCATTTAATAATGTGCTTTTTTGTGAAGCTACAAAGGGGGTAATTGCGTGAAACATGATAATTTGAACCTATATTATTTTTAAATCTTTGCTGCCGAACAATTTGTTTTTAAATATTAGTTATGTATTTTTGACTCTGTAGTCTTACTTAGACTACAGACGGGATTACAGAACGGACATGTTTCATGTAAACTAGTCAACATAAGGTTCCGAATCCGATGAAAAGCGAACTCTACTATAATAATAAACAGTGATTTTCTTCTTCTTCGGTTGTTTTCCTATACTGAGAAAATATTAGTATAATTATTAAGTCACAACAATAATTGTTTGCTCAAATAGTAAAAATTATGTCTACAGTTCTGAATATTCGTAGTTACCATAAATAAGTCACCCCGGAGATATCATTTCAAGTTTCACGCAATTTCAGTGTGATCCTTTCATGTGTAGAAGATAAAATTTCATATGCAAAATAAAATTAGAGTTGAGGCAAACGTGAACGCGAAGTGTACCGTGTCGTGGTTAATAAGCGTGCAAAAAGATGGGGCATCGGAGTGGCAGCACGCTACTACGGAATAACGAACTTTTGTGTTCATTTCCGACGGCTGTATTTTGAGCTTTCGTTAGAATGGAATAAAATAGAAATTGCTTTGTTTTAGCTACTGTTATTAATAAACAACATATATAATGATGAAATAGTTGACGTGGCAGACGTCCCGTAATACGAAAATACGAGAAAAGAAATAATATGTACGTATTAATTATCAATAGTTATTCGGTGAAGGAAAGCATGGTGAGGAAACCTACATGCCCGAGTGTTATTTCGGAGGCATGTTATACGCCAATCCCGACCGGCCCATGTGAGATATTGTAGCTATTCCTCCTCACGAAAGTTAAGGAAGCCCCATGCTTAGCAGTAGACGGATAGAGGTTGAAAATGATTGTGAATAAATCTACATTAAAGTGAGTTTAGTACCACAAGTAGCACCCTCCGCTCTTTCTGTACAACAAAATAAAAGGCGGATTTTTCGTCACTTTGCGTCTGATGTGTTTAAAGTAATGTCCTTTGATGAGTGCAGGAAGAGAGTGGGGAAATAAACTCTGGAAAATGCGCGAAAATGACGCCAGGGAATGGAAAAGGCAACGGCTGATTGTAATGAAATCATTTGGATTTACATAATATCACTTTCAATTTATTATGGTGTGATTATTATAGAAAGTCTAGAGTGTAACTTAAAGTAAGATTAAAATTATAAATTCTTCAATTAACAAGAAGGAAATCTGACAGTGGGTTGCTTTGGGATATTCCGGAAGCAGTGGCCTTTGGTTTGAGGGTTGGTTACAATAAATTAGGCTTAGCATGTTCATCACCTTCGACAGCATCGGTATAGCTAAGATATCGCTAGCTTAAAACTTATAGAAACCGTTTATATTTAACTCGACTTCGAGATAATGTCTACAGTCTACATAATTATTGTTCAACGAACACTGTTTTTTTCTTCTAGAATTCCATTGCCAGCTCAATAACCCTTACATTTACAAAAATCTTCGATTTAACACCTCATCGCTTTCAAAGGCTTTCATTTACGGATCGCAATATTTCACGTGTCTTGCCGTAAATCTGTTTATATCTCATAACACGGCAACGTGCTCTGACAAATTCATGAATTTCCACATAAATAAATATGGGATTAGGCGACGTAGGTTCGATGAAAATTCGACGGCTTATGCATACAAATTCGTTTGTTAAACTTCAAAATTGCTTTTGAGTCACAAGCTGCTAATTTTTACTGCAGGAAACTCAGTATGGACCTTTGCACTTCCATCAAATCGACTAACTGTACGAGTATAAAGCCAGTTTTAGTTGTGTATTGTATTGTATGTGTTGTTAAGGTTGTTATAAATTACATTAGACGACTTATTTTAGATTGATAAAATATTATAATGGAATGCCATACAGTAAAAATGACACAAAAATGAAAAAATCACGTTGTTTAATAATGTATAATGCAATTATTAGAAGAAACACATAAAATAACCCCTTTTTAGGCATCTATTAAGATCTGCTATTATAAAATGTGTCCTTTAGTTCACCAATCCGGACTAGGCCCCGTGGTGGATTATGGCCTAACCCACCTCACGAAAGTGAGGGGAGGCCTTTGCCCAGCTGTGGGACAATTACAGGCTGGATTATTATTTACTACCAATATTACCTATTATTAATTTAATATAATTATCATTTTTGATAAACCACTCAAAAACATACCCAAAAAAATCATGTTAGCATGTCACGTTGTCACGTCAACTTATTAGTTATTTTGGACTAAGTATTTGTAATGTACCAACTATCCATACTGAATTTGTGATGTATTGCGACCTTAATCCTTTCTGCGGCTAACAAAGTTTTTAATAAACAGCAGGCCAAAGGCCGTGTAATCTACCTTCATAAATGGAAAAACTTGAAGCACCTGCTTTATTTAGGGTTTGATGATGAGGTTTGTTAGGAACGAACATTAATGTAGGATAATCTTCAGAGGTCCTGGTTTTATAAGTACAAAATGATATATTAATAGCAAAGACAAAAGGAACATCAAATGTCTGAAAGCTATCTAACTCTCAAAGGATTCATCTAAAAGTACGCATACAGAAATATAGGTACAAGAGAGCTGTAAAATCATTCGACTCAATTGATTCAATGCACTTCATTCTCTGTTCATTGTGAGCCGCAATTCTAAGGAAATATTCGCATTCTGATTCTTACCTTTAGAATCACGGGAAATAAAGAACCTATCCTATATTTTCTATTCAGCTGTACCAAACTCTGTATTCACAATCTTTGGTCAACCGGTTGCGTGTCACACAAATTCTTTAGTAGATTCAAAATCTGTATGGAACTAAAATTTAAACAAAATATGTACTTTGGAAAATAAGCTTGTGCTTCCTCCAATAGCGGTGCGTTCATTTAGCGGACGTTTTATAGCGTTGTCTATTCAAACAAGATGGCGTGGTTTCCTAAAAACGTCGAAACGGCCGTCGAAGATTTGAAATCGTTTCAGTGACGTGCGACGCTATAAAGCCACTGTTAAAATACATTACCACAATTGGAAGAACCCTGAAAACTCAGTAGGTATTGATTTTTTTTTGAAAAATACTATGTCCATCCTGTTAGAGCACAAAATAAACAAAGAGATAGATTGATGTTCTATGGCAACTTTGATCTAAAAGTCAGCTCTGGGCTGACACAGGTAATGTCACCCATGTAGGTACAGTGTGCCTAGTGCGAGTTTTGTCAATTTATTTACGCGCTCGGTCCGTTTGGCGTAAACTTGAAATTGTATGGAATAATAGCAGCGCCATCTAGTGACTGATTCACTGACGCTAGATGGCGCTGCTCTTATTCCATACAATTTCAAGTTTACGCCAAACGGACCGAGCGCGTAAATAAATTCTCAAAACTCGCACTAGGCACACAGGTCTGACCAAGTTACGTAAACATACCTCAACAGCTACCAACTCCGGTCGTGTCACCATCGCCTCGTCCACTTTACGTAATAACCACACCACGGAAAATGAAAATAGAGTCCGTCCAAGCGTTTAGCCAATTACCACCTTAATTTACACTTATGGAAACCCAAAACAAAAGGCATAAGGTCCAGTTTGGATCGTCTGAAGTGCAAGAAAACAGTGGCGAAGTGTTTTGGTAAAGTAGATGTGCCGTATCTGAAATTCAGATGGAGTTTTTCAACGGAAGCGTGGAATAATAATGAAGTCAGTATCCAAGAGTAGTAGGAATTGGACTTTATGTTTCGAGCAGACGTCTTCTGACCTATATTTATTTCTAAGGAATATTATGTTGTCTTTTTTTTTTGCGACCAGCGACGTCAATGGTAGTAATTTTTTTATATATATATTTATAAGACTGTTTTCCACATAACCCTGGTGGTTATTTAACAGCGCTTATATTCGGTTTTAGCCGGGCCGTGTATGAAACAAAAGATTTCATACATTTATTATTTGGTGTGACGTGCGATGATTTAATTTGGGTTTGTAACAATTTTCCCCATTCGTGGTTTTCCCCGAATAACAGTAATAAATACCTATATAATTGTGCCTTCGCATTTTTCCCCGAAAGCAAAACTCAATAGGTATAAAAAGAGTGGTACAAGCACAAGAAGATACAGAATTGGAGTTAAAAACAACAATTTATTTATATTTAACTTATCTGACGAAAAAATTAAGACGACTGTCATCTAGTCTTAATATTTTTCTAAGTTTAGTGATAAAATATTAGCAATATTATGTTAAGAGAATTCATAAATAGGTATTTAAATATTGCTGCCATAAGTATTTTGAAGCCTATAGTCGGAAGAATTTATCAAGAAATCTGCCAAAAACACGCAAATAACAAATCTCTAAAAATCTAAGTGACTCATGTAGGTGCTCATTAGTGTGTGAGTGAGTAGTCAAAATTACACAGTTTTAGTACATTTACTGCCAGTTTCTGGAACGTTTGTCGGCTTTGACAGTAGCTTAAAACTATCGTTGTCTCTATCTGCCACTAAACAAACGACAAGGATGGCAATATAATTAATCTGTAGTCAAAGTTGGCTGACGTTACAGAAACCGGCAGTTGGTATACTGCCACTGTTTCATCTAGTTCGCGATCAGTTTGGGTGGACGCCAATGCACCTATTACGAGTATGTTTTCAACTCATTTTACATAATGTGATTTTGGATAGATGACAAAATTATTAGTAGGTACTTAGTTATAATTGGACGTAGTTATGCAAACAAGATCCAACCCACACCATGTTAGTTTCGAGAAAAATCGATTTTTGTTTAAAACGTGTAAACAAAATAAACTGATCATATATTTGATGAAGTTAGTTTGTTATTTTGTACATAATACTGCGCTTTATTCATTTAAGTATAATATCTCAAAATATTATAAGTGAAATATAGTTTATTTAGCAAAAACATCGCTGGATCTTTGTTGAAAAAAACGCCCTTTTGTGGAAATTTGTGGATTGGATCTTTGTGTATTCAAATGAATACCCTTATTTTCTACTATTGCTTATTTGTTTGTATATTTTTTACGTTTTCCCGGCTAAGCGGCTGAACCGTTTTCGATGAAATTTGGTATAGACATTGTTTGGACTCTGGACAAGGATATAGGATATTTTTTATCGCGATAAAAATGTAGCTTAAAAATATTGGTGGAAAAGAAAAATGCATATCGAGGGATGAGTGATAAACCCAGATAAGTGTGTAAATATCAGCTCAGAGATAAGCTTCATGGCAAAAAACTGGTTCCCATACAAAATATTAGCACATTTATATTAATTTAGTAAGATTACATATTAAGTCACCTAAGGGATGATAACTGGTCAACAATAGGATGCAATGTTATTTGTTGTATTTTGAGCTGTTCAAATATGAGTATCATAATCCTCATAAGCAACTCAGCCCCTCCTTTTACTACATCCATCCCAGTTTTAGCCGATCAGCTGGAGTAGACCTGGTAAGACCTGGGGTTTGCCTTACATTTTCTCACCGATCCATCGTTGTATCGGTTTTTTATGGCTACGCTTAGCGACACGTGGCCATCGTTCAGTCAGGGACTTACTCCACCTGCCATAATCACAACTTGCAAAGTGTCTAATTAATTATACTCGATCTGACTTGGTCCACCTTGGTTCTTCTTCAGATCTCCGTATTTCGAACTTTGTGTCTTATCCTGACGCGTAACATATAGTCCTGACATGGTGCGCTCCATAGCCGGTTGTGTGACTCGCATCTTATGTACAGCTTCTTTATTGAACGTTCATGTTTTAGCACCATACGTTATCGTGGGCAAGACACATTTGATTGTATATTCGGGTCTTCAGGCACTACGGAATTTTTCAGTCCCTAAGCACGTCGTCAAGTTTGCCAGCCCATCCTAGGATGCGTCTGGTGATCTTCTTGTGTCTATGCTGTCTGCCAAAAGATAAACGCTGTCCAAGATATAATATTGAGCGACCACCTCTAGTGTCTCAACTCCAGCTATAATAGTTGGTGAGTGATGTACTGAAGACATATTTTGTCTTCACTTTCGTCTTGACAAGTTCATCTTAAGTCCAAACCCGAGAGAAGCGTACCTAGTGCAGATCATACAACATAGCTTGAGATCTGGCGCGTTTCACGATAACACTCAGGTCATCTGCGAAACGGAGATAGAAAATAAGTGGGCACCATAACCTAAGACACCTTTATCTTCCTAAACGAGTAATTTGAGTACGTCCTGCAAGAGTGCCGTAAATAGCTTGGATGATAATAATATGGTGCGTCCCTTTATATCGCACGCCTTGTTTGATCGAAATGTTATCCGTGACTACCGTCAAGTTACTCTATGACTACCGTGAGTGCATGCATCCGTTCCTCATCGACGCTGATCCATACAGGTTTAGAAAGACAACCACATCTACCATAGGTACATTTACATGGCAGATATGAACTGAATAGAGCACATCCTAGTGCTCGACGCTAGCAAAAGCTTTTTCGTAATCAACAAAAGAAAAGCACAAGGTTTGGTCAAATTTGTCACAATTCTCCATCAACTGCTTCGTGGTGTGAATGGAATATTATCCTTTAAACTGTGCCGATTGTAGAATAACCGCTCCGAAAACCTGCTTCCTTGATAGGCTGACATTCAAGTTAGCGAGTTTATTCTGTTACCCAGAAACTTGGCAAAGAGTTCGTATATTTGAGGGAGGAGGCTTATCAGTCTGTAATATCTCAATTTTTAGCTGTTTCCTTTTTCCTTTTTGCATTATGTTGTTTAATCTCTGGGAAAATGTGCAGACAAAATAGTCGAACACGTCGTTTTATGGGTTTTAAAGAATCAACCGCGGAATTTCGTTTAATGTCAAGTCAATATAACGTGTATTACTGTGATATTATTTCAGCATAAAACACTATACCTACCGGTCCAATCTATATTTAATTTTATTCTAAATTTCATCGAAATCGGTCTAGCCGTTTATTCGTAAAAGGAAACCAAACAGACACAGATAAACAGTTACTTTCGCATTTATACGTAATAAGTTATTTTAGCATGGATTCAATTGACAATAGATTACACCACTAAGAAGCTGGCACTTATTAGAGTTTTATAACTCTCCCCTCGATATTTCTATTAAAAAAAACACACATGGTCTTTAAAAACATAAGTTTTACACAGAACCATGTGGTATGGATCTACATAATTTTAAAGTTGACGGAAATATTATTTTGCAAACAAGATCCAAACCGCATGGTAACTTGGAATGCAACATAAAAAACGAATTGTATAGGACCATGTCTCATGGATCGTTTTAAGTTTAATACATTTTCTAAGATTAGCAGTTTGTTACAGGTACCATGCAGCACGGATCTTTTTGTTTTAATCCAAAGTGCCATTTTACTGAGATGGTAACTTTGTCGATGTAATGGTTTGTTAGGTCAAAGTCATCAGATCATTTTGATATTTACAGGGTTGATAGAAGGTGCATTTTCAAACGCTTCGGCATACTTAGTTCAATTTTGACATGTTTGTGGGTTGGATCTTGTTTGCATAACTACGTCCAATTTTTTATGAATGTTTTATTTCTAACCCTAATTTAAACATAAAAGTATGAGTGGAGAGAACTTACTTAACGTAAACAAAAAATGATCGGTATCCTTCCATCCAAGCCATCCAAGAAACGTACGCGAATGGTTACCTTAATCGATACGTTAACGATACGAACCGTTAAAATTTTCGTGCTTACCTTATTGTAGAGGTACTGATCAAGGTATGTCAAAATTATTTATTTTGATATTTGTGCGCGAACGGGTCTCTCGTTTAAATTCTAATTAACCAACTGATCAAATCTAAACTTTTCTTTACGTAGACGTAACGAATACGTTCTCGATAGAGAGTTCGCGCTCGCCCTACTGCTTGTTACGTGTTCAATGTTCATCTCTAAACCGCTGATTGATGATTTTAGTAAAAAGATAGGTACTATGGATAGACCATGGAATTGATATGGGAAAGCCTTTCCCATTTGTCGCCGGTGGGGATGAAGGTGGCCGCGACACCTGCGCTGTCATGTTATACTAATATTAATTTTAAAAACTTTTCCCGTGACTGTATAAATTGAAAATTTTGTTAATGGGTTCAGTTGACCGATTCAAATATTGATTAGGTCAACTGATCCCGCGGACACAGTTTGGAGTGGGCTCAGTTGACGTAAGAGCCGGAAAAGAACAGTACAGTCCACCTACACAAACTACGCTCCGTTTATACCGTTAGCGTTTAGAAAAGCGGTATCTGCTTTTATGGCTTCTACGTCGTAGGTCTAAAAAGAACATCTAAATTCAATTTCAATGTAAGGTGAGAAGTGAAATTAAGCAATAAAGAATTACGCCTATCCCGGGTCAAGATGATACATCCTTTACCCATTTCACTTTTTATCGAGATGTAAAACCTACAGAGAAATGCAGTATCTCAACTCAAATACTACCGAAATAATATACTAAGATAATGTTAAAAATGTGAAAGTATGCGTGTTTGTTATTTTTTAGCTCGGTAATTATTGGTATCGGTATAAATTGAGGCCAGATTGTTCAGTATTTATAATTAATTTTATTTTATGTTATTCTGTTTGAAATGTGACAATTCAATCTATAAAACTTAAATGCTGTGAGTCTTGTAACTTGAAATAAAAAAAAAAAGATGATGAATGATGATGTATAAAACAAACAAAATGCACACGACTTACAAAATACAAACTGTACCGTAATTTTTGCACTGACTGAACTATGTGCGTTGAATCACGCAAAATTTTAAATATTCTTCAAATTAATAGAGATGCTTAACTCTACTCTAAGTTTATCGATAAACTAACATCATCGATACCAGTTGATTGATGGGCGAGCCGTCAGTGGCAGTAGACAAAAGAGTGATGTATCGTGTCGTATGTGAGGTATCGATATTAAATTAAAGTTGCCTACCTGCCATTAATATCTGTCGATACCAATTTTGGTAGAGGAAGTTAATATTATGTGAAACTTTGTTACAGGAAGCTGGACTTTATTACCTATAGTTAGCTTCTATTAGATTATTTTTTGCGGAAAACCAAAATTGACTCTGGTAAGTACACAAACCGTGCAAAGCCAAAATAAAAAAAAGCTCCAATAATTGGATTTCCTAACAAAAACGTCTGTAGTTAAATTGCTTGCACGTTGGTACTTATTTATTAATGAGAGATGCCCGTACCGTGATTCCTTATTGTCTCTTTTATTTTTAATATTGAATACCTACCTCATTATAATTATAAGCGGTGATTAGCTTAGTGGGCGAGCGTCCGCCTTCCAAATGAAGGGTGGTGAGTTCAAATCCCAATGCGGGCACTCACTAATGTGTGTACCTACCAAACCTACACCGAAAACATCGTGAGGATACCAACATGCCCGAGAATTATTTCGGAGGCATGTTAACCACCAATCCGGACTAGGCCCCCGTGGTGGATTGTGGCCCAATCCTCTTCACGACAGTGTGGGAGGCCTTTGCCCAGAAGTGGCATAGTTACAGGCTGAATTATACTTAGTCAGGTCATAAGTATTGTCACACAGTAAAAACTTTTCTTTTAGAATGCTGGCCACAAAAAAGTTTATTGAATTCGAATTTCGAATTGTTCATGAAAATAAAAATGTATACTTTTTAGAATTTTACTCATTTTTAAATATGGAGTGGACGCTTAAAGAAGACCGTGTTGCAGTTATTGCGTTGCATCGTTGCGGTTACTCGCCAATTAAAATTTTTGACATACTGAAAAATTTGAATATAACCAAGAGATTCGTTTATCGTACCATCAAACGATACAATGAAGACTCTAGTGTAGATGACAGGTCAAGAAGTGGTCGCCCTCGGTCTGTTAGGACTCCAGCAGTGATAAAAGCTGTGAAGGCGCGAATTCAAAGAAATTCCAAACGTAAGCAGAAACTGTTGGCCCTTCAGATGGGATTAAGCAGAACCACGGTGAAAAGGGTGTTAAATGAAGACTTAGGGCTTCGGGCATATCGAAGAAAAACAGGACATCATTTGAATGCTCGTCTAATGGACCTGAGACTGAAGAGATGCCGCGCTTTGTTGAAGCGGTACGCGGGAAAAAAATATCGGGAAATTCTTTTTTCGGATGAAAAAATTTTTACCGTAGAAGAGAGCTACAACAAACAAAATGATAAGGTGTACGCACACAGTAGTGAAGAAGCGAGCAACCGTATTCCGCGTGTCCAACGAGGTCATTTTCCATCCTCGCTCATGGTATGGTTGGGAGTGTCTTATTGGGGCTTAACAGAGGTACATTTTTGTGAGAAAGGTGTAAAAACGAATGCAGTTGTGTATCAAAATACAGTCCTGACGAACCTTGTGGAACCTGTTTCTCATACCATGTTTAATAACAGGCACTGGGTATTCCAACAAGATTCGGCGCCAGCTCATAGAGCGAAGAGCACGCAAGACTGGCTGGCGGCGCGTGAAATCGACTTCATCCGGCACGAAGACTGACCCTCCTCCAGTCCAGATTTGAATCCGCTAGATTACAAGATATGGCAACACTTGGAGGAAAAGGCGTGCTCAAAGCCTCATCCCAATTTGGAGTCACTCCTTGATTAAGGCAGCCGCCGATATTGACATGGACCTCGTTCGTGCTGCGATAGACGACTGGCCGCGCAGATTGAAGGCCTGTATTCAAAATCACGGAGGTCATTTTGAATAAACTTTAGTGTCATAAGAATCTATGTTTTGTTAAGTTCATTTTGGTATATAAATGGTTACATAATGAATAAACTTGTTTCAATTATTTTATATAAAACATGTGACAGAATTTATGACCTGACTAGGTAATTTTATTATTATACTTTATTTATTTGCATGGAAAGTTTACCTTCAGAATTAATTTAAGCAGACGCTAGCGGCCTTTGACGCTAAAAAATATAAACAAAAAAATGACGGCAGGTAAAATGCCATCATTTTTGTTGACACAGAAAACGCTTGAAACATCTAATAACGTCAATGCTAAAATGGTCCCTTAAAATAGGTACCCTTTGAGATAAAATGCGGATCTTATTTACAAAAAAAAAAAGTGTACCGAAGTGGGAATCGGTCCAGGCGAAATGAGTGTTCCGTACCGTGGCAAACTAATTGCATTTAAGTCGCTCTTAGAAAAAAACTGATGTAACAGGAGCTTTGTGATTGCATTTTAAATCGCTTCTAGCAAAGAACCAATAAAACTATTTATTTAGAATACTTGACATTAAACGGTAAGAAAGAAGAGTATAATTCAGGTTTAAAGACACCGTACACAGCAAAGTAATTTCGTAGCAACTAACGCAGTTTCCATGCTGTAATTTTTCAACACAATGGTGACTACAATTTTTATAAACAGACCCATTTTTCATCAATAAACAGACCTTATAAATTATTACTATCAAGCAAAATTAAAATAATGAGCTGCACTTGTAAGTATAAATTTGGACGACACGTTTCAGATATTTTGCTTCTTACCCGTTTCGCATTATTATAGGTGATTTTAGTTTTCTAGTAATTTTAAATTTTAGACGTTACGATCGTCAACGAAATAGAAAGAGAACCCTAAAATATCTCAGGCACGCTCTATGAGAGTGTAAAAGACAGAAACATGAAAATTATCCCCAGAGGCTTCAACTTGAATTTTGTTCTGGTGAAAAAATAATTTACTGAGATCACATTTTTAGGGATCGCGGTTTTACGGGGACCACCGATGTTGTTATAAAAAAGTTTAGTGATAAAACCTGGGGGAATGGTAGAAAACAAAGTCTTAGTATAGTAAATGGTAGAAAATTCATGCGTACAGTTGAAGAGCAGAACACTGTCCTAACGTCTGTATTTGAGCCAATGATATGACAAAGCATTCGATTTTAGACAATAATATCTAAGTGCTGTGCTAAATTAACTTGGGGGATGATATGTATCTTTTGTTTTTGTAACCTCAATAAAAGTGTCTCTGAGCGCGTACCAAAGCGCGTACCATGCGGGGACATAGCGAATTTACAGAGGATCCGTTTGTGCTATTTGACTACGAGACCCTAAAAAAGATGTGAGTGTGTCTAAAAATGTGATTCAATCAGCTCTATATCAATAGCTCTCAGTGTAGTGGTTACGTCTGTAGTCCATTACCTGCAAATTCGATGTAAAGTTCGACTCCCGGCGCGAGACAAAATATTATAGTCTTGTGTAAAGGAAAAAAAGACAAATACATAATCTTTGCTCTTGCTAGAGTATTGCTTTGCGAAAGCTAAGATAGTGGTTAAACGCGAACCTATTTAAATAATAAACAAATATATAGCAGACTCTTTTTGTTTCCTTTTACATAATAATTATTTAGATAAAAAATGTTGGGATAGAAGCTTTTGTTTATAAATAGCCACGAAACCTTTTAGCTTGACTGATAGCCGATCCAATCCTTCCTCACCTCAACTGAGATGTTAGGTACTCGAAGGAATTCCCCGGGCGCCTTCAAACACCCCTTAAAATGGGGAAAAGCTGTTTTCTCTCGAAAAAAGTGCCATAATATAGCGAGGAGGGACTCGTTCTGCGGTTTTTAACACGTTTTTGTACATTACACTACTTTGTATACCATGGAGGCTAGGTTGTATAAGAGCGGCGGTGTTTGAATGGTAATCTGTGCGCCTTGTGATGCAATGGCGCCGGGGTTGAAACCTTGGTCCTGCGCCAAAGACGGTTCTGAGGTCAAATGCTATGCAACAACAATGTTGGTCAAGGGGAAAAGGATTGTCCGAGGAACGGTTTAATAACTATCAGTATTACTCTAAAGGATCACATTTTGTGTAATTCTGTCACTACAATGTTTCAACCAATCTTTTCAGGGCACAATGGCTGAAACTTCTAAAACTATAAAAACAAGAATTGCCATTTTATATAAACTTTATATGTGAGAAACACAAACAGGATCGAGAAATATAAAAAGAGTGGGCTACGGAAATTATATAACGTTGAAGTTCATTGTCATATTTGTACGTACATTCTCAATAGAAAAACATGACACTTTCTTTTGTATAATTATTACGGCACCTAAGTACCTAAAAAAATCCCAATCCAACATTATAGGCTAACATAGCAGTTTTATTAGGCAACGATGCTGTCGAAGGTGAAAAACATGCTAGCATAAAATGGAGCTGGACCTGGATAGTTTTGAAAAACTTACTAAGTACATAGTACCTAGATTATTTTAAACCCATAATTTCAAATCTGTTTCATCCTCCTCACACAGGATCATTCAAGTATGATTTTTTTATAAATTTCAATCTGTGACAACGTGGTCTAAAAAACATAATAGATATCTAGTAGCAAGTGTAGCCAAGAGTTTTGGCGGGAATCCGATAGTGAGACGTTGTTGGTTTTGTATTATTTTCTCAAACTTGTGTTTCTTCGAGTGTTAATGTGTAATATTGGCGGAATATTAATCATTAAGTGTTCGTTAACGTGCACGAGTGTAGGCGAATGATATAAACTCAAAAAACGTGTCATTTCGCATTTTTTCCAAAACTCCCAGGAAGTTTCAGTAAAGCATCCACTACTTTACTGAATCGTGACTTTGACGATGTAAATAATTGACTTGACTACTTGACCACGATTGTTATATTGCTGCGACTTTCTTAATGTGTAATTAAGAAATACTTAAATAAATAAAAATACTTGACACTGGCTATTATGCACATTGCACAAACCGTGTGAAGCCATAACTAAAAGAAAAAAAAAAAGTTTAGCCAACATGTGTACTGTGTAGAGTGTGTAGGCGTCTTCTTGAAGAACGTAACATAATAACTGAGCATTTTGATATTGCCACTTTCGACATCAAACCTTATTTTCCTCGTAAGGAATATTGCCACAGAAAATTGACACGCAGTAAGATAACTAGTTTGGTACCTTGATATCTTGCATTAAACATTTGAGCATAGTTAGCTTACATCAAACATTGGGAACTGCAATAATTACACAAACTCATAGTAATGTTAAAATAATTATAAAAATTCATGAGAACTTTCTCTTAAAAAAAATCCAAAACAAACTTAGGTACCTATTTAAATAACATGATCAAACAAAGAGTTTTTATCAATTTTAAAACCACTTGATTTAATATCATTTCGTATCAAACCAAATCTTTGAGTTCTTCACGACAGTCGACCAGCAAATTCCATTCGATTTTCACTAACATAAAATTGATACCTACTATGATACAATCCCTGTAATATAATAATTGACTGTAGAACACGTCGGTATTACAGAGTACAATTTGTAACCGATAGGTGAGTTAATGAAAGGTTTTCTAAAGACACTTAGCTCGGTGAGATCATGGTGAAACGCTTAACTACAAAAACCGGGTGATAAAATAGATAAAGTAAAAAGTGTAAATCAGTCTACGGCATTACTTCCACTGTGTCCCAAGATGCCACTGCGGGGGAAAGATTATAACGTAACTGCGCGCCCCGATGTATTGCGAAATTCGCCTCAGCCGATGGTATTTTTTAAAATGATCCTGGAATTCCGTTTATCGGCTAAAGGGTAAGATTGCCCTTTTCTGCCGAAAAAGTTTTGGTAATATCTATTTCTATTACAAAACTGTTACTTAGTATGTGTGTTTAGGGTGTTTTTGTTGGCAAAAAATTATATTTGAAAGCAGCTTATTAGCTGTGTTCCATAGCTTTATCCGCGTATACGACGGTGAATATTATTTTATCTATGTGTTTTTCAGGACCTATACATCAAAAATATTTGTAAAGATTTTTTTGTTACGCGTGTAAAGATTTTTTTGTTACAGACGTTATGTCAATATGTTCGACCCCCAAGCTGGGTAAAAACGGGGTTGCGGGTTCTATTTTCACGTGAGAATAGGTGTCTTGAAGTTCCTAATAATAATTATCAAGATATAGGAACTACCTTGTAAGGGGCAGGTATGCGACCGTGACACACTTCTGTTAACCTTTATTCAACAAAAAAAGAGCCCAGTCTAATGTAATAAAATTGCGACACAACTGAAATGGACTACTAATTCAGTACATTTACAGCCCCGCCTCAGAATGGTTCGCAAATGTAATGAATAAAATTTCGGTTACTGCGAACGCGGTTTAAATATAAAATTTTGAAGCGTATCGGGCGAAATGCAATTACAATAGGTGTTGCTTTTTTACAGCTGAAGGTTGTAAAAACTAATGGTTGGGGTTGAAACCTTCTGTTTTTTTCATAGATATTTTGTTAAAGCTTTTCTTTTACTGAATGTTTGGTGGATATTTTAGACCAATTTTATATTTTGACCCAGGTGTTGTTCTTTGATTGAGTTGTTTTCCATCTCATAATACGAGTATAATGATACAATAATAAGATGCAAAAAGCTGTAATAACAATAAAAACTGTAAGTTGACAATGGAGCTCCTCAGTGACAAAACTAGATTGGTGCTTGAGCTCATTCTGCTAACCAATCTACTGTTTGTTTCCAGTGCCAAAAACGTATTTAAAAAGCTTGCCTGGAACAGTATAATAATGTAATTATTTTTCCACGAAATCTCTTTGCAGTGTTTCCAGAAATATGACGTTGTGCCCATCCCGGTGTATAACATGTGTAAAACAGAGCTAAAACTTATTTTCTGAAAAACACGCGTTTTTAACACGTACAATATTAAAAAGCAGATTTTCCGGTACGCCACGTTCCAATCACGTTATCGGTAGAGGAACTTATACTCAAGTATACTTATCTAACTACCCCAAGACTCAACTAAATGCTATCACCAATAAAATCCTTCTAAACCCTTATAACGCACTCGAAGCAAACATATAAAACTGAAGACAATCCGCCCGGGAAAGCTCGGCCTAAACCAATAGCTCTAAAATCAGCCACTTACAGAGCTAGTGATGGGAAAAACACTTCTGGCGGGAATTCTTTTTAACCAGAGCAGCGGTGATAGCCTAGTGGGCCAACGTCTGCCTTCCAATCAGAGGGTGGTGAGTTCAAAAATAGTGCAGGTACGAACAATTATGTTTTTTTTTAAAGATTTACACGTAATTATCACTCGCTTAGGACAGCATCGTGATAAAATCCACATGTCCGAGAATTATTCAGAGGCGTGTATCCACTAATTCGGCCCGTTTTGCGGCCTAGTCCCTAGTTGAACAATCTACTATTCTGTTCTAATGACTACGTCACAAGGGCTGTCAATTTTTATTTTTTTAACGTGCCCCTCTCTCTTCGGATCCTGTAAACCAACACCCAAAGAATCGCGACCCGGTCACCCTAATCCGGACATAAAGTTAGAGCAGAAAAAAAATCGTAATCGAACTTCCGGGCAGGTCGTAACTCCGGACTGTCACTTACAAGGGGTTTATACGAATAGTTGTAGGAGCGATTCGCTATGGGATTTCCGATCGACTCGTTTTGATGAATATGCTCTTTTGCAGTTTTTCATGCCTGCTGTAGATTTCTTGTACATTATTATTATAGACAGGGAGCGAAAAAGTATGCAAGCTAATTTCAAATCAAGTAGCTTTGGGTTGTGTCTTTTCTGTTTTTATGTATCCTAGTATCTATCTTTATAATAATATGTGTCTTTTTATTCAATGAAAGAAAACAAATTAAATTACATAAAAAACTATAGCTAAATCTAATCTACCTTAAAATCTAACAAAAGTGGGTGTCCATGTGGCATGGTACCAAGAACACTGGCTGCATTACCTCGCTGAATAGCAATGGCTATTCTCTGTGCGAAATAAAAGCCAGCCCTCTTGTCACCTGCGGCGTCGACCAGCCGAGGAAACTGATTTTTAAAAAATCTTTGTATGACATAAAGAATTAAATGTTTCTTTGTTTGTTTATCGTAATTATGAGGTTGTGCCAGAGCTTATTAGGCCGTCCAAGGTCCTATTACGAATCTAATTTAATCAGCTTTGGCTTTCTTACTTTGTCTTTTGTTTTAATTTATTGTATGATTTATCTAGTGAATGATATAAAATCAATCTCTTAACAGTGTTTCGACTGAAGTTCTTCAGAGCAATGGTACGGTTTTAGACTAAAATTTCGGCCTTTGTGCGAGATACTAACACGAGGCACACGCATAACTAAAACCAATTTGAAAAAATAATAGTATTAAATCTAAAAATAATTATATCTGTTAAAACTCCTGTTTAAATTCTTAAACTTGGAAGTTTAATAACTCAAACGCAAACCCACAATCCACTTAAATTATGTTAACTCTACACATTCCAACCCTCATGAATAGAATCGCTAGATCCTACATTAGAGCGTTATTCTACTGAGTTTCATTTAGTGTGCCATTCAACGGGAATCGCGGAGCTCTCATCACGTTAGCTAGATTATGTGACCTTGTACTATAGTCTTAATTTGAATCTGTTTGATTTTATAGGGTTCCATACCCAAATAGTAAAACGAGACCTAAGGCTCCGTCTGTCCGTTTGTCACCAGGCTGTATCTCATGAACCGTGACATTTAAACAGTTGATATTTTCACTGATGATATATTTTTGTTGGCGCCACAAGAACCGATATTAAATAAACAGAAAAAATAAATATTTAAGGAGGCTCCCATACAACAAACGTGATTTTTTTGCCGTTTTTATAGATAATGTTAAGTAGTCCTTCGTGCGCGAGTCCGACTCGCCCTTGGCGGATTTTTTCTACTTTTAATTTGCCCACTAATGATAATATCTCACTTTTTACTAACTAACGGTGGTCTTATGGTGGTAAGAATGGGGTTTGAGCACGAATTGGTCATAACGGATAAGGGTCCGATTGTTGCAGTCCTTGATATTTGCTTCGTCCAAGTCAGTTATAACTGCAGACTTAATCTGCTCCACCATTCCAGTAACTTTCACTACAATTTAAGTACTCAATGACTATGTTATAGGGGTGGAGCAATTTTACAGTATGCAGACGATAGTTAGGGCCCTTCAAAACTTTTTGAAACGAAACTTCATCTTACCGTCGCTAATTCGATAACAAACTTAACTCCCCTAAGTTAAAATAAAGTGAAATTAAGTGATGTTCACGAACTGTGTGAGCTGGAGAGCGAATTCTCCGACTTACTAATAACATTTTAATAATAAACTTGCGTTCCACTTGAACCATGGAGATAGTGGGGGGTTGAGTTAGGGGCTTTAGGCGAGGGGTGGTGGTGTCCGCTCTCGGCATCAAACACGGGAGTGGACACCTGGAGGTGGGGGTCGTGGTGCGCGGCGCCGACCCGAGGAGGGGGGGGCCCGGGCGCTCGGCGCAGGCTCGAGGAGGTGGGGTCCGAGCACAGTCGTGCGGACTCGAGGAGGGGGTGTCCTTGCAGTGCACAGAGTGGTGCACTGCGAGGACATGGAGTTGCGTCTCCGCGGCGGTCTCCCACGCTCGACATTGCCGAATAAGGGTCGTCAATGTCCTGCGTGTCGGGCCGTGCGGAGCGGGCGCGGTCGGGAGTCGAGGAGGGAGTGTGTTTTGATCTTCCCTCTCCCTCTTTGACTCCCCGAGGTTTCCTGGCGGTGGACTTCAGGGGCGAGTCCATTGCCAACGAAGGAACCTGGAGGTGGCGCGCACATTGTCCCGTGCGCACCTCAGTGGGGCCGGGGGTGGAGAAGTCAAACTCTCCACCCCCTAGCCGGGACGGGGTCCGTGAGGACCAGCACCGTCGGGGCCGCGGAAGTAATTCGTAAGATTCCCCGCAGCCCCGACACCTATGGTGCAGAGAGGGACAATCGTGAGGTTTTTTAGTCAGTGTAAGCCCGACATAACCACCTCGCTGCCCCTTCGGCTTGGTGGTATCCGGTATGTGATTTTTACTCACGTAAAAAAAAAAAAAAAAAAAAAAAAAAGGGGCTTTAGGCGATTTCCATATTCCCTTTCGGTCGGCACTAGCTCCGTCAAAAGAGAGAAAAAAACTCCCATATCAAGGAATTATCTGTGAAAAGTTGTACAGCATTTTCTATTTACATCAACATATTTCACACGGGTCTATTAGTCTGAAAACTGCGTCTAGTCATATATTATCCTCAACGAAGCCACTAGGTACGTATAAAATAGAAAATAAAATGAACTCTTTTCGCTTGAAACTTGAGCCGGAGTTAAAAAAGCGAAGATTTATTAGGGATTTTCGTGGCTACAAATCAACCGTGGCTGCCCGAATTTGTGTAAATTATACCAAATGTATGCAGTTTTTCTGGCCACTCAGTGTATTCTGCACTAAAATTTGCTCAAACATTACGCAGGATTTGCATTTAAAATTGCTCGGATGTGCAATCGCGTGGAAGGCTTATTACGGGCAATCTGTTAAATTTAAATAGCTAGCAATGATATGTTTTAATTATAAGCTTTTGATACATTATTGGTTTTACAATAATATCGCGTTGTGTTAACACGTTTGAATAATTTACCTGTAAGCACGTAACTGAAAGCATGTGGTTAATAGTATGTAGTACATAATCATTATAACTATTATCGAACTAATTGTGTCGTATGTATGTATGTGTGGTAGGTACCGTGTTGTTTGACATAAATGGTTATTAAGTAGGGTTTCTTAATTATTCTTCTGGTTAGCTAGAGTTTTTATATTATATGTAGGGCTTGTGTTACATAAATAGTGGATAGCTTTGCACATGGTTAGATTTGACGACTCGTTTGGCGTAGTGGCCGAGCAATCGGACTGCTGCGCTTGGGGTCGCGGGTTCAATATTTGCTTCTGGTCTGGGTGTGATATGTATGTAAAATTATATGTCTGTAACGGTGTACCCACGATACAGGAGCATTCCTAGTGTGTGGCTACGTTTTTTAACAAAAAAATAAGATGTTTTAGTTGAAAAGAAAGCAATTTGCGGGTTGCTGATGGATTAACACCGAATGCGGGTGGAGTGGTGCGGCTCCGATTAGAGGCGGGTCGACTATCTGCCGGAGTGAGGATTACGTCACTGCCTCTTTCGATTGTGAAGTGTATGGTAGCTAAGTGTGGTATATGTGCGAGTTATCGACTA
The DNA here is from genome assembly GCA_905147375.1 of Hylaea fasciaria. Classification (NCBI taxonomy): domain Eukaryota; kingdom Metazoa; phylum Arthropoda; class Insecta; order Lepidoptera; family Geometridae; genus Hylaea; species Hylaea fasciaria. The sequence goes on from LR990197.1 coordinate 11,659,346, forward strand.
AATAACTAAAATAGGTCTAAAAGTGTTCATTATAACCCACATTTTTTGCCTGTCGTCTGTGTATGTCTCAGATCCGTACCTCAATCGATTTTCCATTATTTTAATTAATGCCGCTGACTAGAAGTTAATAGACTCCAAACATAAGTCTTGAAGTATCTCTGGTCTGATGTTGAATACCTATGTGACATACTCATAGAAATATTAGAAATGAAACATTAAAATACAATCAGCAAATCTAAAATTGCCTGCATTAATAGACTCCAAGCAAGCCTGGAAGTGTCCTTCCTATTTAATATGCGACAAACTTGTAAATACTTATAAAAAGAACTAAATAGATATTAAACTGCATAAAAATTATATTATATACAATGTAACGCGTTAATTGAGTATTTACCTGCGTTCTTAAAACCAGTCTTAAAGTCTACAAAAAGACTTTAACCAGTGTTCAAGCCATTAAAGTGTTTTCTTTCCGTTATCAAAGCGTTCGGGTAAAAAAGACATTTTGTTTCACTATAATGAAACGCTTTTTTCTTTTAGAACTTTTTCAATTAGATCCTGAGTGTTTCTTATTGTGTGTTGCCAGCTCTTTGTTGTTTCAACTTAAATAAATAGATTTAACTAAGCAAGTTTTTTGACGGGGAAATTCAGTTCATTTTTTATGTAAATTAATCATGTTAACAAACGAGAGTTATAACTGAATAAGTTGGATTTTAGTCAACTGCTTAACGATGTAATTTAAGATTTAATCAACATTTTAACAGTGATTAAACTTTTGTTTATTTGAAAATTCCTCTTGTCGCCACCGGTGGCGATTAGCCGGGAAAACAATTGGTTTAACAAGTTTTTGGCGATGTAGATTTAGATAGATATACAATTTAAAAACCCTCCATAGTCACTTCGTAACAAACATCATCTGAAGCAATATTATAATAGTATGAGAGTTCATAATACAAAGCATAATAACGTCTATGTCATAATATAATATTATGGCTGAAGATGGTATAAGTTAGACTTTAATCAACGGCTTAAGAAACTAAACAGTACGCTCTAGTCTAAGTTTACCTGCAGTTCATTATTCACACACGTACAGTCAGCGGCAACAATTATTGAACATAATATTAATATTCTAAGTTTCTATTTAACTTATATTAACATTTTGCACGCATCAGTTATACCTCAGGTAAATTTAATAATTACGTAACTCTTGTTACTAGCTGTACTAACCATTTAACTCTACGCACGCGCAAAATGTAGCGTTATTATGTAGAACAAAGATTGGTTTCATAGTTATAGAAGTAAAATAAGTACCTATCTAAATGGAATTCTCCAAGTTTTGTTTCCGACTGTACTAGCTCAGACTTATGAGAATGTTGCGATTCGAGAGAATTATCTCATAGTTTCAGCACTTTCAGCTGAGTTTTGCTTTTCATAAGGCTATTATTCTGATAAGCGATGCTTCCTTGCTGTTCTTCGACTTCTTACGGGTTGTTGAGGTAAGGCAAAGAGATGCGTAGTCTATTATCTTCTACCTCCATGCTCAGATCAGTTTGTTAGATGATCAGATCAGTTTATAATGTTACTTTTGTCATTGAAACTTGTCGAGCACGCACAGTTTAGAGGTCAAAGTTACTTGCAAGGTCTATTTACTTTATATGGTGGTATTTTTACGGTGTTTCAGAAGCCGTCTTGCCGCAAAAGTTTAGATCAGAGTTAAACAGATGTTTCTATAATTTCGTTCCACAAAATCGACGTCTACCGCTCGCGTTTTCTTACTCAATCCTGGCATTCCTAATTATTTTACTCGTGAATTTGTTATTGAGTTAGAAAAAGCGAGGGTTAAACGTCGATTTGCGATAAAAAATATTTAGACACATCTGTTCAAATCTTTTGTACTTAGTAAGACGGAAGCTCATGGTGGTATTTGATTCTATATATTGATATTAGACTACAAGGTTTATACGAAGCCTATTAACAGTGAATTAGTAACTATAATCAATACGTCGGTTTCTTATAATCTGGATGTAATGTATCATGTCGAATTTGGTTTCAAATTCATCAAAAACCGAACAAAACCCATTTCCGATTTCTAGGAACAGGGCTTATTTAAATGGTTTCAAATGTCGGCGAAACGAAATGAATAATACAAATATTCAATTTTATTGGGAACGCCAAGATTTAGTAAGAAAACCGCGAGTGATACATGTCGATTTTGCGGTACGACATTTTAGAAACTTCTGTTTAACCCTGGTCTAATCTTCTGTGGTAAGACGGAAAGAGTTTATCTTTACAAAAATACAAAATACAACTGAGCTGTCAAAACGCATGCAAAATCGTCAATTTCATTACTTTCCCATAGGTAGGTAATTTCGAAATATGCTTCATCGAACCTCAATAACCTTCATCAATGACGATTAAACGAGTAGTAATTCGAATGTTATTTCATCTGAATAGCATTTGATTGTATTGAAGATACATAGTTGCTCCGATGTTTGATATAGGTTGATTGAAACCCGGTCTTGTCGATAAATCAAAGGACTTCATCCCTTAGGTGGAGGGGTGGAAATGCTGCGTCCGACAGAGGTGGGCTTGAGGCGTGATCAAGTGTTGACAGCGCTAAAGTGGCACACTTTTTATATTTTTAAGTTCTACTGGTATTATTTTACGACTCATTTTTGAGGCGAGAGAATTGTGGGCCTTTAAATGGGTATTTAGACTAAGCCTCGTACCGTTAGTTGTCACCTCCAAATTTCTTTTGCTCGATCTTTGTTGAGGGACCTCGAAACTCACCCAAAAAGTTCCTCATATTTGATATCGTCAGTTAAACTTTCCTCTGTACTCCATTTTAACACAAATGGTTGTAGAGAAGCGGCTTCGAGGACTCCTCAAGGTACGAGTACGTTGCGAGGTACCTACCTTGAGCTGACAGATGGTTTGTTACCTTCATACATACTTACACATCCTCATCACCTTATCACTCCTCAGAGTTTCACTATTTCCACTCTCAATCAATCAAACAACCTTACTACCTACATCCTTAGATACTCAGACGTCATAACATTGTTACCACATAACCTTAAAAACCTGGGTTGCTTGAGTTTATTCGTCTTTGTAATTTTTGCACACACCAGTTCGGTTAACCCGCACTCGAGTCCCAAGACACAGGCCTCGTGCCTAGTTTGGAACTCAATGACAAATTTGTTCTAACATTATGTTTGTTCTTCTTAGGAAACACTTTTGTAATTATGTAACTTTCTTCTTTGGCAATAAATTCATTTATCATTTATCATTATCATTTATCATTACCTTCGTACGAGGATTATTGTCAAGGAACAACCGAGTGGAGGAAACTTTGCCAACTAACGATACCAAAACAGGCAAGTGACGTTGAGTGGAGCTAAAGAAATTTGGAGGTAACGACTAACGATACGGGAGTCAGCCTCTGTTCCCAATCCCCCCACTGCGGGCAATAATCCCCTCAAGGGAAGAGTGTCTTTACATTCTGAGAAGAGTGTCGGGAAGAGTGTCTTTCACTTTCACTGGCAGCTCGAGTGGGGTATGACACGTATCGTTTACATTCTCGTCCTACTCAATTTCAATGCCGCCTAGACCGCCTGAAACTTTAACAGATAATGTATACCGCAATTTTAATAATGAGGAAAAATGTATGCCGTCATTGTATAGATTTGTAGAAAATTATATTATGTATGTGCTCGTATTTTTAACTTTGTTCGATGTATAAAGCCTGATCTAAAAAAAACAATGACTGACTTATAAAGTTAGGGGAGACCCGGAGAGGGGTTGATGATGTTAATAAAGTCGTTGCCTACTTCATTACAAAATCAAATCTTATTTTACCGATTTCAAACTAACAAAAAAACTGTATTCAACTTAATGCGTATTGTTTTTTTCAGTGACTTTTGTAGTTGATAGTTTTATTTTCTGTACCGTACATTATTGCGTTGTAAATGCAATTCACAGATAACTTAGAAATTCCACTACGGCTTGCGACGGAAATAGTGTAATGGGGAAGGAGGTAGTAATGGCTTAAATGGCGCCTCTCAGAATGGTGAAATGGCGGATGGCGCAAACAGTCTCTAGCAGCGTGGTTTATTTTCTAAGTAATTATATTTGTAATAATAATTTGTTTCTTAAAAAGTTGTTATATAAGTTGATAATTACATAATAATTATAAGTTTTCACTAAAATTATAAGTGCCCACTAGTGAAAAGCATATTACCCAAACTCCACTTCCATTGCAATATTACCCATTTCCACTTACCCGAAGATCACGCGCGGGGCATCCCCATAATAATAAAATGATACGATTTTTTTTGCATGCCCTTGCAATAAAGCGTCAAAGTGCCCCATTCCGGATCCGATTGCTTATGTGGAACTATCGGATGGAACTGCACACTTTGTCAACAGAAAAAAATATGGATTTAGGTTTTGTCGCATTTGAAAATCGATATACGGCGTTTAGAACTCCCAAATTATAAATATGGGCAAACTTTAATCTAGTTAAAGAGCAAGCTAGTAACATACAAAAAAATGAAGTTTTTCTAAGGTAAAGAAAATTCTCTTTCATGTGCTGATTCAAGTTAGAATCTCGCAAAAGGAAAAGCAACTCTATTAGCTCTACCAGCGCTTCGAATACGCCCGCTAGAGAAAATAGCACCAACGTACGTACAAAGTCTGAGTTTGCTACAAAGCACTGATTCTAGAACAGTTCAGTTCAAGAAGCTTCTCAAATGCGACAGGACTTACCCTTATACTGGAAGCTAAGAAATAATTGTGAAGAAGCAGCGAACCTTGAAAACTGAGCCGAGTTATTACACAGAAATCCGATGGTTTTTCCCCTTAGCGGGGTTTTTTGGTAAAGAGATGCCTGAATTCCACGTTTGGTATAATAATTCGGATGATTAAATTACAGAATCCACTTACATCTTAGCCCAGGCTACCAGACATTATAATACTATGTGTTTCCATCTTGTAATCACATTTATATCAATTTGCATTGGAGCTTCACAGACGTGTAAAATTTCACCAACCAAGTGAACCAACGGAACTGAATCAAAATTTTCTTGCAATAGTTAATTTAATGTTTTTTTTTTGTCAACATATTGTTTAATTCCTTGAACCGCACCATGAGTTAACATCAGGTATATAGGTATATCAGGTATATACAGTCTATAAAAAATAAAAACTGTCCCAACGCAAGGCCCTACCACCACAAACTATATTAAGCATTAAAATTCTCTTGGTTCCCCCTTTAACTAGAGCATAATAAAACTAGGCAAAGGTAACCTATAGAGCGAAAGTTTTTCAGCAGATTCTAATCTCTAACACCCCGAAAGGGTTTATTTGCAGACCCGTTCGCAGGCCATACAGAAATATTATCAGATTTTTACGTAGGTCCAAAATCATCACAACGTATCCTAAAACCCCCGGGGAACTTAGAACCTAATCTTTTAAGTTACAGCCTATTTGAACCTAATGGTATACGTAATAGAGTGGAATTCCGTTTCATATTATTTGAAGGGTTACCTACCAAATTACTATTAAATGCTTAACGCTACGGTTTAACTCGTATTTTCAAGTTGTTAGAGTTGTATTTTGGTTGGCAAATAAAAAGGAAATTGTAGTTTTCTACGTTTGGAATTCTCAGTGTTGTTGAGCTAAGATAGGATAGGATCTTTAGTAGAATGAGACCAAAAGAAATGTACTTTCTCGAAAAGACTCGCGAAAGATAAAGTCGAGCTATCTTTTCTGTGAGACTTATTTGGGATTTCCGAAAAGTTGATTTTAACAGCAGCTAACACAGGTTCTATTATATTATGTACCTAAAATTCGTAGTATACCTATAACATATTTGGGTTTTGCATTTTGGACCCTTATTATAGATTTTCACTTTCAATTAAAAGCGTAAATGCTTCATTGAATTGAATCAGGAAGTATGGATGTTAGTTCTAAAAACACCCAGACTCAGACCAAGCCCAGTGATTCATACAAATTTTTGCCCTGTACGAGAATCGAGTCCTGAACTTCACGCTTCGCAGTCATCACTTACTATACCACAAAAGCTGTTTATTACTCACCGGCTTTAACTACTATTTATCTGGCAAATACAGATGCGGTCGAAGATGCTAAACATCGCCCACAAACGTAATTCAACAACTTCAAAACGCTAGCTGCATTGTTAGGGTCCAAAATGTTTATGGCATAGAATAATTGACTTTAGCCACAGTATTCTATGCTAAATTAAACTACCCACCAGCGTTTCTGTCGGCCATTTCAGCTGTTCAAAGTACTAACTCGTTTAAATCTCCGTCCACCTGTCTGACAACAGTTTTCAAGTTATTCCCGAACTCGTTTCGGAGATGATCATCGCCAAATTCGCCAAGTTTGCAAAATAGGGCAGTGGACTTGAGACATCGACATTGTCAGTGTTTTGCAGAAATTAAATGAAATGATTTATTTGCATGGTACAATAATATAATAATAATTCAGCCTGTAACTGTCCCACTGCTGGGCAAAGGCCTCCCCTCACTATCGTGAGGAGGGTTAGGCCATAATCCACCACGGGGGCCTAGTCCGGATTGGTGGATAACATGCCTCCGAAATAATTCTCGGGCATGTTGGTTTCCTCACGATGTTTTCCTTCACCGAAAAGCGAGTGATAATTACGTACATATGTTTTTTTTTCTTTTTTTTTAACAAGAAATACATTGGTACGTGCCCGCACTGGGATTTGAACTCGCCACCTCCGTTTTCGAAGGCGCACGTTCGCCCACTAGGCTACCACCGCTTGGTACCATGGTACAATATTGATGACAATATGTTCACGAAGTCCTGCATGTTCCACCAGAAACTGGCAAGCAAAAATTAAAAATATTGCAAACCAGATCAACGACACCGTTTTTAATTCGGATTCTCACCGATCCTCGGCCACGCACTTACAGATTTCCATCGCTCCGCGCTTCGGTGGGCACGTGGATTAAGTTGGTATCAGTCTTTAAGCCACGTCAGATAATAACATTATGATTTATATTATTATTATAACACTAGAAGCCAGAGTTAATTCACCCAACGTTTTTACTTATTTTAATTTATCACGCACGCTTTGCGTTTACTCTATTAAAATATTACAAGGTTACAATATCACATTGCATTCTTGTAAAAATTGGCTTTGCCCAACACCGAAAATGAAAGCATTCTAGATTACTAGTTTCAAACATTATTAAGGCCATAACGTGAATTGGCAAGGAGACGATTCTGAACTGCAAAGTTGCTGGTTTGATTCCTGGCAAATGTTTTGGTTAGTCATATCAATGGAGACTGAAGATCCTCAATTACTCACAGTCACAGTTCGGGACTACGCCCGTACGTGGACGTCTGCAGGCTGATGATGATGATGATGACAGTTCAGGAATTACCAAATTAACGGATTTTGTTGCACATAATTTAATTGTTTGCACTTGGAACGGTAGCGAAATATCGGGAATTCGAAACGAACATAACACAAACCATTCCAATTATAGGGGGATTTGCACCCGCGGCTGAAGTTTTGGGGCACCTCTGAAAATACGAACCCCAATGCAGGGGGTAGCTAATAAAGCGTATAATAAAAACTTTATGAATTCGCGTCAAGCTCACCGTCTAGCAAGTTACGGTATAAATCTTCATACGCTTTTGGCTCGCTCCCCCGTTGCGTTGCAGCTAAATGTTTATGAAAATGTTTCTGCTGGTTGCGATAATGCAGCCTTGCTTGTTCAGTGGGCTATTCCGCTCTAAATGCCGGAAAAGCTGCGCGAATCTGATGGCGTGCGAAAATTGGAGGCGGAATTTTTCGCGAGAAATAATAATTTGATACTATTTGCAAACGTTCTATTGTTGCCGATTCTCTGATTTTTATCGTTTAAGTTCTATAAACTTTTGTCGTTGTAACTACTATTATGTTTTTGGTATTTTTTTATATACTTCCAATTTATCTGCATTTTGACTAGTAGCTGCACCCCGGTTGAACGAACACACATTTTCACGTTCATAGTGTATGAGCTTTGCAGTTTAGTTTTATCGAAATTAATATTATTCTTTAGAGTAAATTAGTAGTCGGTCACATCAAAATTTAAGTAAAAATATCTTCTCTTGATTTAGTGCAATTGGTAACATCACCATGTTGCTCGATCAGCGTCAAATCGACAACGCTTGGAGTGTTGCAGGTATCCTAGGCCATTACCATTAACCATCAGACGGGCAATCAGCCTAATTACCACTCTCATCTACACTAATATTATAAAGAGGAAAACTTTGTTTGCTTGGTTGTAATGAGTAGGCTCCGAAACTACTGAACCGATTTGAAAAATTCTTTCACTGTTGGGAAGCTATGCTATCCCCGGGTGACATAGGCTACCTTTTACCCCGTAAAAATTATAGGTTCCCGCGGGATAGTAGTTAACGCGGGTGAAACCGCGAGGTGCTTCTAGTATTATATAAAAAAAACCACTCCTAGGGGCCTCATTATCTGTATTTACTGCTTTAATAATCCCGGCACTAGCCAATTTCCTTCCTCTAGAGACGTCCTGTTTGCTAATTTCAGCTTGCTGGAAATAGAGTAGCAAACATTGTTTGTTTGTCTAGTAATTAAACCCACTGTGATTATGTATTCTGATCCCAGTAATATATACAGTAATGTTATGATTTATTGGGCACCTACCGCTACTTACTTGCCTGCCGAATAAGTCTGTAAAAGTTTTAAAATTATTCAACTGCAGTTGTTATTGTGTAGTTATTTAGTTGCACTTACGTTGTAATAGTTGGTTTTGAGCTTGTTGTAAGTTGTAAAGTAAGCTTTAAGTTAAGAATGGACAATGTTACAGAGCTATGTAGAAAAGTGCTAGATCTCGTAATGAAAGCTCTAGGTGGGACTGCAACTAATATATGCAGGAACGTACCCTCAAGACAATAATCTGCTCATCTTTTCCAACACTGCTAACGTCAGGATGTAGCATCATCCAATATTTTCATCTCTCGAGTGATGACCTCTCTAGAACCGGAATCCAGATATTTATATACTTTTTACTGATTTCAAAAAAAGGAGGAGGTTCTGTATTCGATTTTTTCTAAGCTTGATAATGGTTCGCGTCGATATTATGTATATACTAATAAATGTCTTAAAACTTTGCTTTCTACATATTCTAAAAACAATAAGGTCTAAAGGTAAGTATGCTACAAATCAATACCCTACATATTTTTCTATCCAGCATACGACAATCCCGCCAAAAAGACGTTGTCGTAGTGAATCAACAACCGGAAGTCGACCGGAGTCTCTGCGGCGTGACTTACGACCCGCATCCGGCGGCCATATTTACTTACTTACACTCGTGTCCGGGACGTAACCGTTCGATTAACGATTGTGCGATTATTTGCTGGGATATCTGTATTGTGAGCAAAAGGGTAGTTGGTATGTTTGATATTTCTCTTTTCTTCCTCGTTGTTGGTTCTCTTGTCATGTTTCAACCCAGTGAAACATTAATAAGGGTAGGCTTGGTTGAAATATCGTCACAGGATTAGCTTGAATGCGGTAATGCAGTCACGCTTACTTGGTACGTGGGGAGGCTTTTGTCTTGACATATTTTTTGTCTCTAGGATCTTGAGCTAAATATCGTTCAGTTTTGGTGTTTTTTTTTCAAATCTAGACTTTATAGCATTTCATATTTGTGCATTTCACTTTACAAGTATGAAAATATAATATATCCTACTAGACCTTCAGATACATCTATTGTGTAAATGTCTCGCAATCCCTCGTGTTTACATGAAAATATTGATGAATACTATACTTTATTAACAATTTAATGTACGAGTATTATGTGATTTTGGGTTAACTGGATGGTATTCAAATAATACGCTGCGGAAGCTATAAATTAAAGAACAGTGTCTATATTTTTAAAACTGCAACCTAGCTATCCCATTTGCAAAATAAAGTACGCAAACACACCCACTTTTATACACACCTACCTATAATAATAATTGTGTGACAATGCAATAGATATTGATGAAAAAAAAACATATAACATAAAAGAAAACCACCTCCTTTTTGGAAGTCTTCTCCCTTTTGGTTAAAAACATTGTGAAAACTAAATTTATAACAGTAGAGGCTCTAAAATATTGACGATTCACGTTCTTAATAACTTTTTGATAATAATATATTAAGGAACGGCATTTTCCCCACAAAGTTTAACGGAATTTCCCCTCGTTTTTATTATAATAACGTTTTATGGTAATATGTGTAGTTTATCGGCGGTATGTGAGATAAAAATCGGATTTTTTCGCTCCAGCATTTCTATTAGGTCGTCGTATATTAATAAGGGAACGGAGTTATGATATTATATCTGTGGTTGGTTCGGTGGGTTCCATTATCTGGTGGTAACCTCTTCTTTATACGGTCGAGGTGCTAAAGTCTGGGAGTTATTGTGATCTGAGAAAAACTGCTTTATTTTGAACCCCTCATCAAAGTCGTCGCACAACTTGGAACTTAAGGACAAGTGTCGCTAAAAGCCAAATCACAGACGAAATAGCTTTAAATTAAATTTTCGGAAAAATTGACGATCGTAATTACCTAGCACTTTATTTTTTTTATTCAGAATGCTCTTATTTTTACTGTGTCATACGGCTGGGCATAATATTGCATTTTTTTTTGAAGACAATTTGCAATAATAATTGCCTTGATTAATAGGGTTCACATCTTTCTGTAAAACAATGTCGGTAATGTACTTTTTTATTACGGTAAAAGTGCCTCTATTATTTTTATAGGGTTAGAAAACAAACACCGCAAAAGAAAAATAAATTTATCAAGAACAACAAAACTTAACATTATTTACTTACACAAAGCCGCATCTCATAATTCACACACATAATCTATGTAAATGCATAACATTTCGCCAAAAAACCTTGGCTATATTCTAGGGAAGGCCGTAAATCAGACTTATGTAAACGGTTTTTGGGAGGAAAAGGGGGGAATACTTTCGAACAACTCAAATAATGTGCGCATGATAATAAAAAATATTGTTTTTGTTGTATAATTCGGCGTCAGTTATGAATTTACGCAACGTTTTGACCGTCATCAAATAACAGGAAATAAAGCCATGTAAAATATTCAAGTTTTTAGGTTTTCAAAATATTTTATAACATTCAAAAATGTTACAATTATTATTTTACTTATTGGTGGACAGAACTAGGAATGTTTATAAAACATGGTGATTGGCATATTTGACGGTTTGTGTCGTTTCAATAATTTCCATGTAAAACATTGTGTAAAGTCTAAATGTATGCTGTGCCCTTTTTCACTATTTGACTTAACATTTGCCTAAAACTTCTAAACATCTCATTTACATGCAAATGTAACAAAAACAAGGGTCAAAGTCCCTACATTTGAGATACATTGTTTTACCAAAAAAACATCCCATTCAATAGACGATAGTGTACAAAAAGTTGATACTTTCATAGTTATCACCATAAACGCTAACTGGCAGACTACCAGACACCATAACGAAAAAAGGCCACTTCAAAACTCCAAACGACTTTCAACCTTATTTCGAAAGCTATAAAAGCGTTAGCAATAAAGCTCATAAAGTTTGCGCAGCGATTTTATCATACGCGCTCGAATTGGTTGTCACTGGCCAAAGTTGTAAATTTTTCCGCCACTCGTGTTTTGAGTTGTTGCGTGATTTTTTGTGTCAGTAAAGGAAGTTGTTATTAGTTTAGTTGTCTCCCACAATATACACATCTTTGTTTTTATAGCAGAGCAGTACTTTTATGGGGTCAATTTCCCCTCTTTTCTTATATAACCATGTCGTCAAAATAGAGAAAAAAATATTAGAACACGTAGTTAGGTACAAAAATATATTGAAACACACCAAAGTATACCGATGTTTTTATTTTTGCCCTAAGTTAACAAGCACTTCCATCACAGGTCGTGAAGGATCGTTCTCGACCTGAAAGTGCGCCTTCCTTAGATCCAACTTTCTAAACTTTCTTGAGTTAATTTAACTTGTCTCTAAGGATTCCCATGATTTAGAAGGCGACCAAACCACACCCAGTTCTGAAATTAATTTGACTCCTTAAGATGGATTACTGCTGTGGGAATAATATACGTGAGCGTTACTTCTATGTTGGATGTTCGCATGAAAAAATTAGTTTGGTCTAGTCATCGATTTTTGTGCTGATTTAAAACTTTGATGTTACCGACATTGTTTATTTACAAGATACTCGTATAACTATGCAAATAAGGCTTTATTATTGTAATGTTTTTAATACCTTGCATTTTATTGAATTAATACTTTGGTGATGTGTACTTCCAAGTTAATTTATTTTGGACAAAATAAAGATTTAGCGCCCGGTAGAAAATTTATTATTTGCTCAAACATAGTGTGAATTAGCTGCAAGCTGTATGAAAATTGTGGTTTCTGGAATTAGGATATTGAACTATCGTAGCTGGTGTTCGAAATTGTTAATTATGGTAATGGATTAGGATTTGTGGTAGATTTGCGTGTAATTTATCAACGTTATAATTAAAATACATTATAATATCCTCTGCTGATTTAACCACAATATTAGTATGAATAAAATAAATGAAAATTAGCCTGTTTTTGTTCATACATAGTACCTATGGAAATGAAATAAATGATGTATTGTTGCATAATTCATGGTTTCTATTGAAGGTTGTAATTGTAACAATTCTCATGGTTTGTTTGATAAATTTCAGCCGTTTTAAAAGCATCAATTACCAATTAAAGCAGTTTCCAACAGTTTCAGCAGTTTTCAGGTTCACATCATTACCAAATATTTCTACCATACATTAACGAGCCAACACATTCAACTCCTTTCCTCGCATTAAAAGGGGTCGTTACGTCACGGTTAATGAAACACCCCCATTGTAACTGAAAACACGAGGTAATGCAATGAAAACATCTTACATCAATTAAGTTAATGACCTTCTTAATTAGACGTTTAGATTGTGCAGAAATGCTTGAGGAAGTTAATCTAAGTCGCAAATTAAGTTTCAGATGAGTTAGCATACAAAGGTTTTCTTGTCAGTACGTAGGTACTTAGTTGAAATGTTGGCATGAAACTGGAATTGTCAATTACTACAGCTTTGCCTTCTTGGAAACCACAATCGCATTGTGAACAAACATGATGGAGTATTTAAGTTCTCTTATTTAACCTCAAAATGGCGCTCCATGGTTTATATTTTCTTGAATAGGTAGGTAGGTACCTATAACAGTTTTATATAAACCTTGATAAGAGTTATATCACCTTGGTACATGCTTCAATCGTTCAGATAAACTCACAACGTGACAACGAATAGTGCTCTAAATATTTTGATGGTAGTGAGAATTTGGTGCAGCAAAAAATGTATTCTATAAAATTGTGAAATAGTAGTTGTTTAACGAATTTCCTCTATTTTGTTTCAGGTAATTCATCATTGAGGCAATTCAAGGTGTATTGACAAGTAATAATGAAACAGATTAGAGTATAAAACCTTGAGAATAAGATTGAACTTCGAATGATTTAGAATAATACTTTGCTGTAATAGAATAAGATAAACTAAAACGAAGAAAGTTAGTAGGTACCTATTCAATTAATTTAAAACCAAATTTACTAACAAGAACAAGAACAAGCACAATGCTTGAATATTCAATCCTTTCATCGTTGTATAAAATAGAAGAAGTTTTCCAGGCGGTCAATTCGGCTAATTTAAGAACGCTTCAATCGAATCTCAATGGAGTGGCTTCGGAATAGTTTGTGACATTTCATTATGACATCGATTGCAAACGTTCTTATTTGGCTATCAATAAAATAAAAATATATATAGCAGACGTCCAATATGTCACAAACTATTCCGAAGCCACTACATTGATATTCGATTGAAGCGTTTGAATAGAATTTGAATTGAGCCACACCAGTCGAAGAATCAAGGTTAATAACAACAAGAATATAGCGACTACGGCTCTTGTGTTCAATTCTTGGTATAAAACAGCTGAAATAGGACAAGAAAGGGCTTTGGTAGGGTAGGGGCGTGTGGTACGCTTTAATTACGCACTTAACGAGGGACTGATAATGTAGACTAGTGACGTGTGCGTGATTTTAAGGCAAAGCTTGAAAAGTCAATTAACGAGCAGTGTATGTAGGTATATAAATAATATCTATGGGAAGTCAATCACATCTTTCAATCAGAAAAACTGGCTGGACTAATTTGACTAGAAGCATTATGTTAGCTCATGATGAGTTCAAGTTTTTGGTACATATAGATTCTGGGTAGGTAATATTGTGTGTCTTTTACCTATTCTTGCCATGCCATAATGTGGAAACTTTGTTTTGCCGGGTCTCCTGCGCATGTTTTTACGAAACATTACACAAAAACAGCGCAACAAAACAAAAAAACGTCAAAACAAAGTGGCGTGGCTTTACACATTTGTCTATGCGAACCGTAGAAGATTTCGTTTGTCTATGAGCAAACAATGTTTTATGTTTCCCGCGGTGCATGGTGAAGAGGGGGCTAGGTTTGTTTTATTTTCAACCAGCCGCAAATTGCAGGAGACAGCTTGTGTATGAAATCAAATGTATAATATGTACTTATTGTGTAAAGTTTTGTGTTTAATGTTCCGAAAAAAAACGTCACGTAGTAGTAAAATAACTGTAAATAATTGAAATTACTAAGATTGCAGTAGCTTCCATAAAAAATTGCCATTATAATTTTAAGGAGTATAAGTCTATTTTTAACGTTTCGCGTAACATGATAAAGTAGGTATTTTAATATTATTACTGAATATCCGTAATAATACAACAAGTCGATCCTATTTTCCCTTCACTACCCTGTAAAGTAGTTCTCGTAGTCCTGAATATAGTATAGAGTATAGTAAGGAAGGGTCAACTTTTCTTTTCAAAGCTCTGGTTGGAGGTTCCACGTGCCTTGTTAATGTTATGTCGTTAAGTTAATGTGTGCGTAGTAACACTTATGTTTTCAATGTTACTTGCGTTTTATATTTACACAATAATACACTTCTACAAACTTTCAATACCAGTTACTCACGAGAAAACATGTTATGCTTGAAACATAGCGAAGCAATCTGTATATTGTCAAAAAATATTAAGATTGTTTAAAAAAGTAACATAATATAAAAAGCGCATTTTAAACCTACATAAAAAATCGCACGGTCATCTAGCAGCGATTATGTAAAAGCAAATGAAAGGCGAATTGCGTTAACAATGGGGTTGCCTGTTTCTACATGAAATAATTACCTAAAGCGTTTCAGTAGTAAAAAACTGCTCAGAATTTAACTTGTAATTCAACAAATCTTCCACAATTCTTAGGAAATCTGTTAGAGGGAAAATATCGTGATATTAGAGTTGTTTTTCTTTCCACGCTGATCTGTTTCAGGCACGGCTTCCTGAGTGATTATATCCAGTTTGTTGTTCTACACTTCTTCAAAGATCTAATGTGGCATATTATTCTTGTATTTTACGTATTCACGTTATATATACCTACACTTAAAAGCAGTACCTGCCTAAAACTTAGCTGAACTCTTTTTCATGAATTAAAGTTTACCGTTCAACATTTTAGTTATACGAGTGAAGATATAAATCATGGCTTACAAACTCAAGCAACTGAAACGATCCATTAAACCAAGATAAAAAGCACCGTGCGCCGACTATTTACGTTTTATTGACGGTAATATTTGTATCAGTTTTATTTATTAAAAAAAAGCGGACGCGAGCCGAACGGCAGACGCGTGTTCTATATTTAATCAAAACGCGTGTTCACAAAACAACATCTCACAATATTTAGAATCGGCCGCGGCCGCGCACGCGTCTATCGCACGAAAGGCAAGACAGTTTTACTCGGTCTGTGGATTTTAGAACGTTATATTACAAATAATTAAACCTCTGAACCCGGAAAGTAAATGGCGTGCATTTCGTATAAGAAATAAGTGGGTGTCATCGAAAATGATGGACAACACGTGATTGTGGAAGTTCAAGTGATGTGAAAAGCGAGGTTAGCGCAAGGGTAAATGGCGTAGAAACAAGATGCACAGTTGGTCCGTAGTGAAAAGCAGTGAAGTGATGTGACGGTGAACATGTTTTCCAACTTCAAGTTAAACCTGAAGAGAGGGAAAGAGGAGCCCGTACACTGCTACGGCAGTGTCAAAACTAAACCACCGAAAACGCCGACGCTGTCTCGGGCGAAGCGACATCAAAGGCGTAAGTTTGTGAAACATAAGCGATATTCGCGAATATAAACACAGCTTAATGAGGTGCCGTTCGGTCTGTTTGTTCGTTTCGTGCAAACACCGAAATTAGATGTTCTTGCTAATGGGATGCGTCGAGAAATCCGGGATGAGACGGTGAGGTTGTATACACACTACAGAGACTGGTGCAAATTGAGATGCGCGGGCTCTGTCTCAATCCGCAGTGTGTGTAGAGCGCTAACTTCATAGTAGCGTACTGATTCGACTAAAGCATATACTCTAGTGACGTATTTACGTAGGATCTTGCTGATAGGCACTCTTGAGCTCTATACCTTTAAGTTGTGCGTTTTGCGGTTACGATTCTCTCAATGTTACGCTTCGCTTTACGAATCTATAACTACAGTATCTTTGAAAACAAACGTCAGATTACGAGAAAACTTACCGGACACTGATGGTACGTTTACGAAAACTTTGTCGTGCTATTGATTTGGTCATGTGACGACGACATTTGGACGATGAATTTGATCAAACTGTTGTTTTTTGTAGATTTTCTATACAACACTACTTGTCCATACAACACTACCATAGCGTCCACAATTCCACACAGACAACCATACGATCTGACGTAGATTTTATGAATGGCACTATTATTTTATAAAAGCAAATAATGTATGTTTTTTTTAATATATATCAGTAATCAAAATGCTTCGGCAAAATTGTGATCTTTATAATAGACACTATAGGCATACTTTGAACATTAGATTCAAGCTTCCTACTTTAACCTGTCCTGGAGGAAAATACAATAATATGATAGACAGACATCCCGTATTTAATGATAATAAGTAAGTACTGACCCAAAAGTTGTACTACTGGTTTTGTTCGGTCTATAGTGCCTATATCTGTCTAGCTTGTGCTAGCACGCGATTATTTTGATTAGTTGATGTAAATTGCAGTCTTGGCGCGGGCATTTGTTAATTCATTCTATGAGCGTAATGTATGTTAAAGATAAACTTAAGACTTGTAATTTGTTTTGCTATGTCGTCATACATGTTACATATTGGATGTATCAAGTTGATATTTTCGGTATCATGGTGTAAACAGAAGATAGTAAACTACCTTATATGCATTTTTTGTGGATGTTTAGATACTTACAGAAAGTTAATGTAGGGATTATATTAATAATTGTATTAACAGGAAAATCCTTAAATCAATAAGTACCCAATAATGTCCGTAAAAATAAAAGGATCGCTTGATTATAATTGTTCAATGATCCTACCGCTTTCGCCAATATAACGTCATAAACAAAAACCAAATTAACAACAATGATGTTACTCAAGTAAGACTATTTCCTAATAGCAAAGTCAAACGAGATTATCTTTCACGAGAAGAAAACCTTCCCTAGATAACATTATTATCTCGACTTTCCATTCCAGTACGATTTCTAGCTTTCATCCCATTAGATCTAGAGAAGCATAATCAGGGTGGGGTGCATTAGTCAGATATCAAATTAGGGTAGCGGCTAAGGAATGCCTGGCGTATAGTATAGGTACGTACCTTTATTACTAGCTATTACCGAGATGATTTTTTTTCTTAGTTGTAAGAATATCTGTTTAGCAGTTTTGAAACTGTTTAGTGCGTTCTGAAGTTGATTAATTTACATCTACCATTTGAAAAGTTTATTGAATAATTGGAAACAAAATTGCTGCGTGTTACTTTTATGATCTCTATTTAACGTGTAACGTTACGTAATTTTATTTTTACGAGGCTTGCCTTGTTTGGTCTCAGGTGCCTTCACTCTGATAGACCATGTTTCCCAATATCGTATGATGGAAACAGACAATTTTCATCAGACACACCTGCCGTTCTGTCATATTTTTACGCGTGAATCAATTTATCAAACTCAATTCGGGATAATTGGGTCCTGACAATATGGAGTGGGGTGTCTTTACCCTTTTCGCTCGTACCTACAGAGATTGGGAATATGGTTTTCGTCGCATAAATGGAATAGGGTTGAAAATATAACAATAAGTTTGACTTACTTCCCGATAAGCTAGACGTAGCGGCCTTAAGGCATCTTAACTTACTCTGGCTCTAGAAACTAGTTTTACCTAATTCAGCCAACAATAGAACAGTGGAACGTACTATACTTAGTGCAAAGTTATGTACAAATTGAAACGAAACGTGGCAACTAAATGTGGGAACGGATAAATACGACCACGAAGACTTAACCGGTGGCCCCCGGAATGCTTTGCCATTGGCCCAAACTAAACCATCCGTAGATTTGCGCCTAACTGAGACAGATGTGGTAAATTAATTCCGTTCAGCTAGTTGGGCGTAAAAGATAAACATAGGATATATACTGACAGTACACAAGACGATGCGAGTATGACAATTGTAGAGCTGGACTTTGTGTAAAAATGAAACGAGATGTTTCTCGATGAGATGAAGTCTTGCATTTTTGAGGCGATGATAGCTCAGTTGGGTAGCTATTGAAATCCACGCCGTAGGGTGTAGTTCGAAAACTAGCTAACTGCAAAACTGAGGATCAACTTCCGATGAAAGAAAACATCGTTCAAAACCTTGGATAGGGCACTACAGTGCCCGTCGTGCTAGCTCACTCTCATGTATAAAATGCCACATGTTTACCACTTCCCACCATGTGGTCGCAGGTGGTAAACATTTTCAGACCGTCAATTAAGACCTGGGCGAATAAGGAGCATAGCGAATAATGATTCGCTATGACCAACACGTAATGCGGCTCGTAAATGGTCATAGCAAATAAAGGCTCAGTCGAGATAGTGGTAAAATGCTACCGTATATAATAATAATAATAATAATTCAGCCTGTAACTGTCCCACTGCTGGGTAAAGACCTCCTCTCACTATCGTGAGGAGGGTTAGGCCATAATCCACCACGGGGGCCTAGTCCGGATTGGAGGATAACATGCCTCCGAAATAATTCTCGGGCATGTTGGTTTCCTCACGATGTTTTCCTTCACCGAAAAGCGAGTGATAATTACGTACATATGTTTTAACAAGAAACACATTGGTACGTGCCCACACTGGGATTTGAACTACCGTATATAAAAATATAAAATTGAGTACATCAAATTACGTAGCGAGCAGACGCAGCAAGATATAGACATAGGAAAAGCTGATGATATTATTGAATCGCTCTTACCCCAGAACTAAAGAAAACAGATCTCTGTTCCTTATTCCGTGAGATTTCTTTGAACTAGTTCTCGGTAGTCCGATATAAATAGCGACGACCGTAAACAAAAGGTTTATTGGACAGTAACGTCATGCTATGTGGTACATATTAGGGCATCTTTTAACGAACATTTCATACGTTCTTTTGTATACAGCCCTTATACAGTAATCTTGAGCGTTGAAGGTCTGATATTTCAGCTCATCCAACAATCAAAAATAGGAATTTTGGTTCCAAGAGAATGTCTAACAGAATTGATATACTTGAAACTATAAGAAGCTCTAGCCTAACTAGCTAAAAACGGGTCTAATTCGCGCACAAACAAATATTAAAATATATAATTTTGACATACAGACCTCGACGTTTCGGCAGAGTTACATCGATCCCCCGGGACCATCGATCCGGATCCATCGATAACATCGAGTTAATATGTTTCCTGTTCGCGAAAGTTTAAGAAGCTCTAGCCTTAGTTTTGTGTCAAAGTCTATCATGATCATTTGCAGCATCTATCTAGTTTAGAGCGGTGTTTCTATACGACTTGTACTTTGTATACAGCTCGATTTATCTGGCGACTATTTCATTGAGTTCTCGTTTCACTAAATCTCACATCCCAATGTCCACGGCATATCCGTGACCGTCTACCGTCACCCTCCCATTGAGTGTTCCTCGATATATTTAGACGTATTGCGTAAAGTAGTCTGACCCTAATTATGAGCGCATTGGACTGGGGCCACGATTCAGCGGAAGTCCACGGTTATAACTGTTTTTTTTTTATGAAAACGTGAGTTTAGAGATTTGTTGTGGGCGTCCGAGACGGAGGGAGGAGTGAGTGAATTATTATTGTCAGGCAATATTTTTGGGTATTAATCATTCTGTATCTTGCCTGATATTGAAAGTCTACGGGCTAACCATGGACCTACGAAAAAGATGAAGACCGAAGTCATAGAAAGTAAAGCTCCATACGATATTATGCCAGTCTGATTAGAAAATTACGTCGTGTTTTGCCGATCAATATTTTGTCAAAATACTAACCTTACCATCACATTAGATATTACACGTCTTAATTTCATCGGCTAATTTTTTATGCATTTACGTGAAATATACAATACTTACGTACACTTTTTTATGTAGGTAGGTACTAGGTACTTGGATATTTAAATACTTACCCTTTGCAATAATAATTGCATATGGTATGCAACAATAAAATTCTGCAAGCCGAGGCTTTCGGTACGTACACTATTATCATAGATTTCGTTATTTTATCATCCATTTGGAATATAAAATGTAGTGTGGAATGAAAATTAAATTTTAAAAATGTAGATGTAAATATCATGTTTTACTTTTTGTTCTGTTTCCTCTCGCAGCTTTTCATAGAGGATGAAATTGTTTTAATCTACAAAAACTTTAAAATAACTCGGTATATTATTGCAGGGTATAATTTTTATATGCATATTACATGAACTGTTTTATTCTTTTCATATTGCAGGTATATTTTTTTTATACCTATATGATATACGAGTATATTATTAAAAGTAAAAAACCTACTCCGTGAAAATCTGAAACAATTATTTTATTTGCAAATACTTGCTTTTAAGGTTTTTTTATGTTTGTTTTAGTCAATGATTTTCATTGTATCTTTTTACATCTCGGTCACATCACACGTGACCTATGAAATTGACGGTTAGTAAAATTACTATACGTAGTTTGGATTTTGGACCCTTTTCAGTCGCATTGGGAAACAAATGCCTTAAATTTTTTTACCTTTAAACTGTCTATATATTTCCGATCTTAATTTTGATCCTGTAATGCCACGGATTTTGAGCAAATCGTGTAAATCAACTCCATAATATTACCACAAGTAAAATTCCCAAAAAATATTGTCGCACCATGACCGTCCAAAGTCGCCACAACCGTTATCTCATTTGCCTAAACAAATGTATAAAGATGTTAGTATTATGAAAAGGCAACGACCCGGTAAATTACCGTGAAGAAGGGTACGAATACGCAATGGTAAGTAATTGGTACTATGGTAATGTGGACACTGGGCCGTCGCTTGCCTCTCCATTACGCCTGCTTGGTTTTTATAATGGCTGAGATGAGTTATTGCGGAAGGAGATGTTAATGTAATCCTTGGTAATAAAGAGGAGATTTTTACATAATACGATATCATACTGTACCTACTATTTGGGCGTCGGGGTTCACCCGCCTTCGTTATTATCCCACAGGAACCGTTAATTTGTTACGGGATATACAGTTTTCTATTTTCTATTTCAGAAACGTATCTATATACATACCAAAAAATATCAAATATCATTCCGCGTGGAGGCGGGAAGAGAGGATAAGTACACAAACTTTCGCATAAGATTAGTAAGATATTACGTGGATATTACCAACTGATAATAATGCGTCAGTAGGCGTAATTTTAAGGCATCTGTAGGTATGTTCTTCATTGTGTTTTCAGAGCATAATATTTAAAAACCTAGTGATTGTTCGCTAAATCACCGCCTTTCTGAGCATTTGTTGTCCCATGGTGTCGATGGGTCCCATAAAATCGTTAACGACTGAAGGCCCGGCCTTAATGGCAATACATTTGTAGCCGTCGTCGACGGGAGAATGTATCGTGGTGTAACAAATTGCGTGAATGTGTTCGATTCATGGTGATTTTTATAGGCCTATGGCTGGTTGCGTTAGAGTTAACGGCGCATATAATTTGCTCTATTATTGCTCTGTAATTTATAGTTGTTTCCACTGGAACTGAGATTAAAAGTTGTAATTAGCACGAAATTCTGAAGTAACGAGTGTTTAGCCGATAAATCGCATGTGTTTCTTTTTTTCATAACAACGAGTCCTAAAGTAAAATTCTCTACACATAGATTTCCTTAGGATTTCTTGCTACGGAATCTGGTAGGTACTCCAACGATCATGGTTGCATAGACATCGAAATTTCGCACACCTGCAACACCTTTACGCTTCGCTTAATATACGGTAGATCACGAGGTCTCAGTTCAGGGCGATCCTCAAGTAATAAACAAATAAATAAATGATTAAATGAAAATATTATCATGAAATAAAAATCATTTACGATCCTTAATTAAACTAACCAAACATTGTGTGGTAGAGATTGGTTTAAGCGATAAGACCGCCCATTGTACCTATTTTGTAAGTTTGACCTTCCCGTGTTCTTTACATTTTGGTGTCAATAAAGAGTTATCTATCTAACTAACCTAAAAATAAAGTCAATCTCCCCACTCCAACAAAGCGCTAGCAACGTTGTCCGAATCGTGGTAACTAAATGACCTCTACCAAAATGCTGGGAACTAAATGATCACTTTCGTTAGTTCCCTGCCGATGTTCTTTTGTTTCAAGGCCTCCGTCCGATTGCACCCAACAGTATATCTTGCATTATTCCTCGGGAACGTAGGGCTGCCACAGTTTCAATTTCCGAGCACGTGCCCGCGATCGCGCGTTACTGCCGGGTCAAAGGACAGGCTCTGGTGCCGGAATTTCGGACGCTCTTTTACGGGTTGACGCGTACGCTGAAAGCCGACGTCGTATGTCGCCTGCGTAATAGGCTGAGAGCTGGATTCCGCCGGGGCTTTGATTCTTGGAACAGCTGATTGCCTGTTTTGATTGTGGGATTAGTGGGATTTTTGTCAACTGGACAGAAGTCCCACTTATCCCGCTGATAATTAATAAATACGAAAGTGGTCTGGATATTTTCTAGTCGAGCCAGAATCGCTGTACGGATTATAATGATATTTGGTATAGATAATATTTCAGGTTCACGAACAGAACGTAGTATACTATACTTTTATCCTTTTTCTATTTTTATTGTAGTGATGAAAAATACAAAAGAATAAGAGCATTACTGCAGCAGTTCTAAAAAAATAAATGCATAACTACGTGTTTACGTTATTTATTTGTCACGTAACAATTAAGTTACGGAAATATTTCCGTATTAGTTATTGGGTTGACATTGTTTAATAAGAATTCCTGCCGAAAACCCACGGTACTGTTTCATGTAGCCCACGAGGGTGGGAGTTAGTGCCCCATAAAGGTAACGATTTTGCAACGGTTACAATCACTTCTTTTTCAGAGGTCAAGGGCGGAATCCTTCAAAAACATATTATACTTTCCAACCGCACAGGCGCCGACAGAATCTAATTTCGTATTAAAATTCTCGATGGCATACGGCGGCCTCTTTTTACCTGCCAGTAATAAGGCGACGAAACGGGAATGGCAGAAAAATAAAATACAATTTGGACCAATCAGGGCGCGGCTGTCGATCGCTCTCCAAAAATAAAAGCGTCAAGCGTGATTGAGAGTATTTCATACGACGTGATCTGTGTATTGTATTACTATGGTGTTCAGCGCTGATGCTCTTGGGAGTTGCATGATGTGTACGCGAGATATTGGCAGCTTTCTTTTTTTTATTTCGAAACAGGCTTTTGGATTCCTTTGTTGGTCTTTGGATGACTAGTGAAAGTACTCGTGGCAATGTCATAGGTATTAAACATAAACTCTAGCGTCTTCAGAATTGGAATGCAGTAATTGGGCGATGTGGTAGCTAAGCGACAAAGCCCCTTAAATATAAAAAAATAAAAAAAAAGATTCAGTATTTTTCTTCGCCATTGGGCGTTATTAGTCTCCAATGTAAGGTTTGTAAAAGACACTAGTGAAATATCATATTTATTTGACAATTTGACAATGGTTGAATGAAAACCGCGTGAGGCGAAAAAGACAAAAAAGTCACATGCAATTTCTACATGACAGACAACATGTTTTCGCTCTTTCGAATTGTCAAAGAATATTGCGATTCGTTGAAATCCGGTCGAATAATTTCGCTTTTGCTACTGAACACCAAAATGTATTGCATTTTTTCCAGCTGATTCATTCGGACTCGAGCTGCGATACCCTAAATGGATTATTCATTTGATTATTGGCGCCGTCGTAAAAGAATTGAATTTTGGGTTAAACGAAACGAAATTTCTGAAACATCCTTTTCTGTTGCAAATAAGTTTAGCTTGGCAATTGGCGCTCGCTCGAGTTAACTCAGATTCAGTATTTCAAATATATTTAAGTCGTGTTTCCGATTTGACTGCTGCAGTTTGACTGGAGTTGGATAGACGGGTTGAATTGGAAATTGATACTGAATGAAGGAATCTCAGTGTAATAAAACAGCGGGGAGTTGGCTTGGTTCTAATTTTCAGCAGAATATATTATGAATAACACTGTGTTCAAGTAGGTAAATTTGTGGGGACGTTGAGAATATCTAATAATTATGATAGAAAATTAAACTTTTTACTGGTACGCGTCAGCTCTTACTTTAAATTCTTTGATCAGCCTACACAATAATATGTTTTCGTAGTATGTTACATTATTATTATATTATTTTGTCTTTTTTAATTATGTGTGCCGTCTGCCCCCCCAATGAGGACGAATGGAATATCGTTCACGGGTGTTTCCATTAATCATTTTAGTTGTGTGAAAGCTGGGAATAAGCCTTACACAGGGATCTCACTAAATTTAATGCTCGCGTTTTAAAATCATTTCGTTGCGTTATTTTTCTTCTTTTTTACATTATAAAATAAAGTATAAGGATAAACTAATATGTGAATATTTGTACGCTTCTGTAGATACCAACAATTTACCCTAAGGGTATTAATAGGTATTCTGTGCCTAAAGGTACACACACTTCACAAGCAGCATGGGCGCTTCAGGCTTGTCAATTGACATTTTGTAACTGTGAATTGTCAGCTGTCAACTCCGGGCCGAGTTTGGACAATTAAACGATGCACGCGACTGTACCGCACTCGAATTTAATCGGAATTGAAATTGAGGGAAGCTTTGTAATGGTTTTAGAACGAAATCATTGAAGTTTGTATGTCTGTTTATTTGGGTAACTATTGTTTACTGTATACTTTGGTTTTTATCAACTTAGTATAAACTTTACCCATAACTATATTTTATCAACTTATCAATTTAGTATAAAACATAATCTTCTATCCGGAAATTTTAAATGTGTTAATTGATCGGTCGGTGAACCAAGCAGTAGTCCTCGTATAAGTTGATTGTCGCGCCATTGGCTGTAGCTCAAAAGTCAACATGAAAGGGAGAAATGAATAATTTATATTCAAGAATAAAAATAAAAGTTGAACTGTTTTTTATATTCAAGAATCAAAATTCAATTTTAAATGATTTATGTATTGTGACTTCGATCGATTTCGCACTAGTTTATAATCTAATCGATAAAACCACTTCCCTCCCATTAAGCTCCTTGTTTGTGGTTCCTTAATCCGTAGTTAAATATAATGGTCGAATGTTCAGTTTAGTTGGTTTAGTGGCCAACGAAATCAAAGTCCTAAACAAACCCCAGGCAGCTCCAATCAAATTTATCCGGAACCCAACAGTTCTACACACGTGTACGTAGTTCACACAGAAATCACTTATTTACCCGCAATTAAATCGTATCTCTATCTGTGAATAAGCTTCCGTTTTAATTACAAAACACAAAGTTTGACCTTCCAGGGTCTCGAGTTCAGACCCTTATCACTGGAATAGTCTAGGCCGTACTTCAGTAGCCGCAGATAGAAATTGTACCGTCGACTGCGGAACTTCAATTTATTGGGAGTGAAACGTTGACGCGTCTTTCAAGACTAAAGGAAATAGCTGAGGCTTACATTTTCTCATATTGCTTCGTCTTGATGAACTTTGGCTGAAAATATTGTCTTATTTAGGTAAGATTATTAGAACTCTATGGAATTGGGTTATATCACCTGGTTTAGCTGATAGTTTATGGTTGAAGGTGGTAAATATGCTAACTATGAGAATTTGGCTTTCTTGCTTTCTGTTTCTGCCTCCCCACCAGCAGGATTGGATCTGCATGATGGTACAAAAACATATTATCATAGGTTCCGAAGTTCTATTCTTTCTGGTGTTCTGATATGCCATATCGTGCAGTGGCGTCATTGGCTAGAGCAAAGAATGCGTGCCTTTTTCTGTCTCTTTCTTTCCCCCTTTTTTCTAACAATGTCTCTCTTTCTCTCTTTCTCTGGCAAAGCCCGTACGTACACCTCAGAATAAAAACTATGAGTCATACACTCAATTTTAGTAAAGTTAGAAGCAGCGGCACCTGGCTAATTACTATGTCAAAGCCAATCCAGTCCTGCTCCGCGATAATCAGGCACGGAATAAAATATATTCATCAAGATACTGAAGCGCCAAAAGCGGACTGTACCTCCACCACCGATAAATGTACCGGGTATACTTATGTACCAGAGTGAAAAGTGAGAGCTCCCCAATTCATTGCTAAGCTGGTCCTAGCCGGGGTAGATTAGGATTAGGGTTGGCCGGGGATGACGAAAGTATTGTTACCTTTTGTATATAGTTGCGTCGGCCACTATCTGTATGTCTTACGGTTTAGCGCTTATTTTTACAAATACAATTTTCTTGTATATTTTTGTCCGTTGTGGCACATTTTCATATGGATTTTTATAGTTCGTCAAGTGAAAAAAATGTTCATTGGCTTTTTAACTGTCACTATTATAATTTATTATTTAGCTACCTAACTGCCTAGTGTGCACTGGAAGTTATTCAAATCACTGAAATAATTAATAAAACACCACTTCAGGAAATCTTTTGCAAATCCAGCATTGACAGTATAATGATGCACTTTTAGTAACTACAGACGGATAAAGATTTATCCGACAGATTACAAAACAAAGAAGCTCAAAGGCGAAAGAGAATAGAAAGTATTATATTTCAGTATTTCAGTTATCTCTATTTTTCTAATAACGAGTCAGTATTTTTCCTGTTTAACTATCATTCTTGTTGTAAGAATCTACCGGTCATGTTACATGGTTAATGGTCAACTGAGACTGCTAGAGGCTCTTCTGTAACGAGGTTACTTCGATCTGATCGTCCTTGTTTCAACTATTTCCTTATTGCTCTGGTTTTCTGCGTTATTTTCGTCTTATAAGACCGTAGAGTAAGTTATAGAGCGATTAACTTGTTTGTAGAGTTTTATTTTTATGTTACCGAGTCAATAAACTACCAAATCGTTCACGTGACGCTAAACGTAATTATATTGCTAAAACTACTAATTATTATTTGTTATAAGAATTATCAGACTTGTTCCGTTCGGATGAAGACGCAACCTTAGTTAATAAAAAAATGGTAATCAACTATTGGTATCTCAGGGTTTGTAAGCTGAAGTGGCAATGGGCACGCCAAATCGCTCATAGAATTTGATAACCGATGGGGAAGACAGGTTCTAGAGTGGCGACCACGGACTGGAAGACGCAGTGTAGGTAGGCCTCCCGCTAGATGGACCCACGACATCAAAAGAGTCGCAGGCAACCGGTGGATGCCAGTGGCAAATTGTTGTTCAGGGAGGCGGTCTAAGGAGAGACCTATGTTCAGCAGTGGACGTCTTGAGGCTGATGATGATGATGATGTAGATGATGAATCAACTATTGTTTATACAAACGTAATTCATACTCGTACTAACTAAGTATCAAGGCACACGATATTGTTCAGAAATTACTCTCGGGTAGTGTGGAGAATTAATTACAGGTGGGTATTTAGATTTAGTGTGCGTGCGTGCGTGACTCTACCTTACTTGGCTTCCGCGTGAAAAGGGTTCCTGATTTACAGGTTTCAGGGTCTGGCATTGAAACGCGGGTGATAAAGTACTTAGATTGGAGTAAATAATTTGTGCTGCTATACTGAGTTGTTGTGAATTGCGTACCTACATTTATGATTTCCTCGCGTTCGAGGGAATTCTGTAATTTGTCAGCTGTATTTAATTGGTTCATCAAAGGAACACTTTGACGTTGATTAAAAAAAAATGTTAGTCAAAACTAATTCCTCAAGTACAGTAAACGAGGAGTTAGCTAAACGCAAGATAGGAAGCATTGTTAAGATCGCGGAAAGTCGGTGGATGGAAAGGGCTCAGAATTGTTCTTCCTGGAAATGTATAGGGGAGGCCTATGTCGACCAATGGAATTCAGGTGGTGATAGTGATGATGAAGATAGGAAGCTTTAGCGAGACTTTAACGAACATTCCGTTCGAAAAAGTGTCTTGTTGAAGTTTACATACACAACGAGTAGGATAGGCAGGGAATATGAGTACGAGTGGAAAGCCACATGCCACGATCCTGGCACACCTATTGCGCTTCTTCAACTTTCATGAGTCCATACATGCTCGCCGTTTATGGGTACTTTTGATTTAACCTTTCTTTGGAACATCCTTGGTCAACCTAGACGGACGTAACACGATCACGTGTTACGTCCGTCCAGGTTGACTTCTACCGGCTGGCCAGTCATACTAGATCCATAAATCTGTTTCGTCAATCTTCCGAAGTTTAGTCCTACAAAAGAAAACAATTCTTAAGTCCGTCTATTAAAGCTGTATTTATAATTTAATCCTACATTCAACTAAAACACAATTGCAGAGTACAGTGATTTCAATTTTAAGCAATTGATGCAAAAAAACCTGTGCTTGCGAATTTTACGTGACTACGTCTCCATTCGCCAATCTTGCCAAAATAGACACAAAATATAATGCTCCATTAAAACACTGATTCATTATAAACGTTATAAAGCCGCGTTTCGTTGCTTTGTTACAAACTTCGCAAGCCCATTAACTGGCAGTTGATTTAAGTTACAGCCCCTCGTCACAAAACGCAACGCACGCACAGTAAATCTAAATACCGTACAATTAATTCCACGGTATTAGCTTTCCAACAATATTGCTAATGACACCGGTGACGGCACGTACGGCTTGTACACAGGGCTTGCAGTAGGACAAGTCGTAGACTGTGTGATTACTATCGCAAGTCTCTGATAATTGCGCTGCGCTACCCCAGTTTCGTGGGAGGATTAGGCCATAATCCGCCACGGCGCCCGGGCCGGATTTTTGGATCAAATACCTCCAATGCTCGGGCGTGTGGGTTACCTCACAATGTTATCCTTTATCGAAAAGCGAGGGGTAATCTGGTACATAATATGTTTTTACAAGAAACACGTTGGTACGTGCCCGCATTGGAATTTGAAGTGTCAACCCTTGAAAAGTGGACGTTCTCCTACTAAACTGCAACCATTTACTACACC
Source organism: Hylaea fasciaria (assembly GCA_905147375.1). NCBI lineage: Eukaryota > Metazoa > Arthropoda > Insecta > Lepidoptera > Geometridae > Hylaea > Hylaea fasciaria. Next base: position 11,688,910 of record LR990197.1, read on the forward strand.
CAGAACTTTGAATTGCTAAGTTCGTCATTTCGCATACTACAAGCTAGCAAAGCAAGCAGAGTACGGCTAGCACGTAGAGTTAGTACGTATTTAGTCATCATAATACGTTATTATTTCTACTACTACGTAAGAAAGAGAATATAAGCAATTGCAAACTAACAGATGAAGTTATTTCAGAATTTTTTTTCCTAGTGGTATAGAACTTAACGATGGTTTTATTTCACATCACTACAAGCACATTAAGTAAATTTGATTAATGCACTTTTCTGTGATTATTTGCGCTGTGGCGTGACCCGTGGCAGTGACGTTCCGGCTAATCTCATTAACATAGTGCCCCGCACTGTTGCACCACAGTGTAAACAGTATTGTCAGTAAGGAATGTTGAAGTACTCTTCAAATTGAAGCGTAACTCTATTCCCAAACTACCGTGCTCTTCAACTTGCTATGCATCAGCTCTAGCCTGTAATTTCACGTTTAGGTGACTATTGGTGACTCTTTTAATAAATACGTGACACACGACTGTTGATTTTTACGTTCATGAGTCACAAGACAGATGGTACCTCACGGTGATTCACGTTTTATGTAGCGGAAAAATCATTTAAAATATAAATTATTGTATTTATTTTTGTAATAGGCCTCTTGGCGTGTGCGTCCGTTTTTAATACAATACAATTTCAATGAACATACAAGAAAAACAATGTTTAATAAAAACTGTTTTGAAATACAAACATTGCGCATTATCGTGAAATCTCACTGGATTGACGTATAACACGACTTACCGCAGACCGTATCTATGAATCCAAACCGTGCAACCATGGAAAACCCTATGAACAATACCTACTGCAATATCTATCTACCCTATAGTAAAAGAAACGTTGCCTGCTGCCCGAGTTTGACAAAGTCCATTAATAAAATTGAATACTCCGCTAAACTGCTAATGAGTCACGTGACGGCTCACGCAAGCCTCCATGACTCACTGGTGCAGTTAATTTTATAGTTTAAGTGGCGATATTATGACAAAAAATATCTTATAATTACTCTTATAATCTCTATCCGTTGACTTCCCGTAGTCAGGTAAAAACAAAACGCGTGTTGCGTCATTTCCATGAGAGAGCCACCTTAAGATGATACGCAGTCGTTAAGCCACATCCAAAGTCTGTAGACAGCCTAACAAACTCTGACACTAGAAGCAAACCCATCAAATAAACTAAAGAAGCCCTCAGTTGTGACGAGTTAGGACGTAAATATCATCCGAATAAACGGTAAAGTGCTGAGAATTAATAAAATAAAACATGAAAACTCAACTGGAATGTTCAGTTAAAAGCTGCCCATTCAGGGTATTCGCTGCAGTGGCCAGCGAAGAGTTCACAATGCCTTTTATTTTCTGTGCGGGTAAGAAACGTATTACAATTTTTAACTATTCTTGGAGAGGTTCTTTTTGAAACGTTTTCTTTAAAATAAATTGTTTTGAAAGTTTTTTTTATAAATAAAGCTCGCAAAAGATTGGTTTTATGACATGTGATTAATGTAGTCGCGTAACGTTTAATATAATTTGATGGATACACCAAGGTTTATCGAAATTATATTTTTACAAGGTAGCATTAGGTGTAAATTAGAGTCGTTTACGTCATAATCGTTAAAGTTTAAGAACTTTCATCACATTTTTAAATTTCCTCAGAGATTGATTAAAAAACCATCGACATACACGGTCACCTTGATTCAGCGAATAAATCCAAATCGAACCCATTGATTCGCTCACCCAGTAAAGAATTACGTAAATATCATGCCGTGAGTCAAGTGGGGAGTGCACTGAATCATTTCAGCAGCGGGACTACGGGCTACGTGTGCTATCTTTAATTCAACAGCTCAGCGAGAAAATCCACTTTTAGGGGCTGGTGTAAGGCAGGAGAGGGAGCGAGATCCCACGTTTGTCTAATGGAGGTTACATGATGGTAATTTTACAGATTCTCTTTTCATTTAAAAATTAAGTTTCAGGAACCAGTGGCTTATCCAATGTAACAATACATTTTAATGCGCAATAATTATGTCTATGAATTTGATGTACGTAAAGTTTAGTTTAGTCTGATATATTAGGTATAATATCTGGTTTTTATTTACTTAAAGGCAGATAAATAGATAGTCTTTATTGAAAACCACGCAACAAAAGAAACCCCAAAAGCAAATAGCAAGTAATAAACAAAAGAAAAACTTAAGACTAGAACACATTCACAATCTTCGGACGTCAAATAAGATTAAGTACTTTCTGTCTCTGTTTTGTAACAATACACGCTCTCGCCTGTGACTCAGCCTTTGTTGATGGATATATTTTTGTCTTCACTCCTGGTATTTCAATATTTCTCACACGAAACGAATTGGGATAAGTAGAGCGTGGACTAGAATCACAATTTTTCCCAGCTTTTTTCCCACCATTGCTTTCATTTAGGGCAATTTTCGAAAAAGCCTTCTTAATAATTCACGTTTGAAGAATGTTTTGAATGTAACAGCTTCATTGTTACCTTTTTCCCACTGAGAAATGGATTGGGAAAGTCTTTAGTTTCTTTCAACCGTTAAAATATAAAGTCTGCCTCAAAATCTTCTCGATTGATTTATTTGAGTAATGCGGCTCATTGTCTGTGACATCATTTTGTCAGATTCAGGGATAACAGCTTACAACATAGCTTTCAAAAAACGATTGGTTCCACTTGAAGCTGTTTAATTGTCTTCAAATAAAAAGCCGCTAACAACTAAAAGTTGATCGGGACATCTCTACGATGTACGTACAATAAGTTAGGTAGGTACTACTAAAATTGCCATCCCTCAAATAAATAAGGTTTCAGATAAGGTCGAAATATATAAAAGTTGTTAAACTTTTGCTAATTTAATTGATATTTAAAGATACGAGTAAAATTGTGACATTCTTCGAAGCGGGCATAATAGACTGGCGACTTTGTCAATGTTGTCTTAGATATAATTGTAAACTTTATTTTTGTGTGGATAAAGTTATTATGTAGGTATTCTATATCTGTGTTAGAATTGTGACTAAAAGAAAGAAAGAAAGAAAATAAGAAAAATACACATTTATTTGCTCCTACACACAACATTACAACTAAGGATTATACAAATAAATAAGAATACAAAGACATAATAGAAATAAGACCTACAACAAATGACGTGAGATGAACCAAGAATGACGTGTCGCTACGCGGTCTATTTTTCAGCGGAATTATTCAACCACTACCACCAAAACCTGCGAAATAAAATATATCACCATAAACGCTTTCTCAGCACTTAAACACTCCACTAACATCAAGTTAACTGCGAAATAACGTCTGAAAGAGTTTTAAAACTCGATCCGTTCTGTAAGAGATCACTTAAGGCGGAATAGCGGAGTGACTTGAAAGGGCCTTTTGAATTAAAGATATGGCTCACGTCGGGTGAATAGTTGCTTTACTTGAATGTGATTTTAATTGAATACGAGATATTGCTACTACCACTTGCTTAATGGTGTTGCCGTTCGTAGCGTAAGACGTTTTTGTTTACTAACCACGGGGAAACTGCAACAGGGAAACAGTGACGACCAAGGTGGTGATGACGGTCTTTTTTAGCTTTTGAGTGCGATGGTCAGATGGGTCAAGTTATCGGACAACGTTGTCTTTACCGGAAATAGCCGCATTTATTACATCGGGCAACACTTTTGCAAATTGATTTGTCCAGGGTAATCGCTAGCAGATTATGGGTATACTGCTGGTTTTCAAACCTCTCAAAGAAAATAAAAGAAATTTTATTTTTTTTCTGTATCGATGCATGATCGATGGTTCATTTAATTATTTTGAAAGATGACAACGCATGCTGGTTGTCCCAGTCGCCTGTCTCCTCCGCAGCCCCACGCTATGACGGCTGGCTGTACAAATTACCGTCACACATCAAAATAATGTCAAACTATTCCCAAAACACCACTCATCAGTACAGCACGATTCACGTTCAATTTGATACATCCATAATAGCCTCAAATCTGTCGGCAGTCGGGCTTAAATATTCAAATCGTTCTGTGTAGTGACCACTCAGTTGCTGAAACATAGGACAAACCTAAACAAATACATGATTTTTTTTGGATTTTTTTATAAAATACTTTCTTGGTACCTACCTCAAGCTAAGCAAATCAGTCCTGACACCCTCATTATTCTATAGTTAAGTTAGTCACTGAAAAGTTTCGTTGTCAACCTTACGTATCTATTATCAAACCGTAATATATTAACATCGGAACTTGACTGTTTGGCAGGCACTCAAACATCTCAATTGAACAATGGAATGTAGGTTAAAATAACTTACGAGATCTGAACTAAAACAACTCTTAATATTGATACAGCAAGCTATATAAAAAGCCGGGTTATGGCATACCCGAAAGTAATTCAGTAAGACCGCTAGCTCATTGCCAGCACACAACAAAAATGTGTCCGAGTTATTGTCAAACGCATATCTGACAACTTTACTAGACTTTGACGGCTGTGTAGAGAGAATGACCAACGCGTGGTGTCACTAACACGGCGCACTGCACACATTTACATGTGAAACGATATTCAAACACTAGTAATCAAGTTGATATGCAATGCAAGGCGTTATTAGTACCATGGTTCATGTTAATGTCACGTACTAAGTGACTAACACTAACTGACTAAGGTCTTGGAACACGTTAAAAAGGGCCTATCCTATACTCGATATGAACTGACGGTACGGCCGCGGCCGCCCCGAAAAAGTCTTAGCAGTGTGACAGCTTATACCAGGTGAATATTCCACGTAAAACTAACGGCTTTTCTGTAAACTGCAAAATCAACTGTTAACAAAAATCGAAATTCAAATAAACAAATTTTAGAAGTAACTGATTGGTCTCTGTTTCAATCTTTGAATCGTGAGACTTTGCAAATTTGGGGGTTATGCAATGCGAAAATTGCAACTGCAAACTGTTTCCTTATTTTATACAAAGAGTTGCTTGTATTTTTTGATGCGGGAAACATTTCATTCTCATTCCAATAGAATCATTAATTTAATTTTACACATATTGGATAATACTGCGCATCGTCCATTAAATAACAGCATTTAGTTTCACTACCCAAATTCGTTAATGAATCGACAAATAGTGGTAAAATCAAATACTGGTAATTGAATATTTGCATTATTCATTTCGATTCGCCGACATTTGTAACCATATAAGCGCCGTTCCTGAAAACCGGAAATGGGTATTGATCAGTTGTTGATGAATTTGAAATAAAATTTGACATGATATACATTACATCCAGATTATAAGAAACCGACGTTTATACCGTTGCGTCCATAGATGTAGTATATATTATAGACTTAGCAATAGCGTAAACCCGAAAGGGACAAAACTTTACTACAATGTATAAATCGGATAAATTTAATACACGTTATTTAGGTGTAGCTCCAATCATTCGTGCGACATTCTAAAATGTCAAGATCGCTGGTTACCCCTATAAGTCGGATAAATTTAATACACGTTATTTATGTGGTGCTTCAATAATTCGTGAGCCATTCTAAAATGTCAAGATTGGTTTGCATCTGCAGTGCAGTAATAAATGAGTGCATACGCCGACAAAGACAAAACATCATCGTACTATCCTACTTACTCCTTTGTCTATTTGTATATACTTGTCTCTTTACTTCCCCGGATCTTGAGTTAGATGTCAAATCTATTGGATGACAGATCTGTGCGTCGGTATAAACCTTATAGTCTAATTATCGATATAGAATCAAATACCACCATGAAGTTTCGGATAATATTTAGTATCCTACTTTATAATACACGTTGCATCAAATTAAAATTCATCACGTACAACAGTATATCCGGTAACTAAGTTACAGCGGTAGTTAAGAAGCTCATATCTATTCCGCGGTACAACTATTGATTTACTATCTAAGTTGGGCTGGTGTTCAATTTTGAACGGCGTTTAAACAACCGTTAATCTGGCTATATATAATATGTATACATTATTATGTGATGTTGCTGAGCAATAAAAAACCGGCCAAGTACGAATCGGACTCACACACGAGGGGTTCACTACGATTATCTATAAAACCAGCAAACAAAAACACGTTTGTTGTTTTGTATGGGAGCCCCATTATAAGTATTTATTTATTTCTGTTTTTTTTTTGTATTTTTTTCTAAAAGCGGCCATAGAAATACATCTGTGAAAATTTCAACTGTCAAACTATCACGGTTCATGAGATTCAGCCTGGTGACAGACGGACGGACGGAAGGACAGCGGAGCCTTAGTAATAGGGTTCCGGTTTTATCCTTTGGGTACGGAATCTTCAACGGTAAATGAGTTTAATGATAAATGCGTGGTTCTCTCAATAGTACGCCCCACAGCACGCCTGCCTGTAAAAATAGCAGTGCCACCAAAAACTTTGCATTGCAATGTGGTCATTGCATTTGCATTGCACTAAAGGTGGCATTCTATCTTTGGGACAGTAACTTCTTGATCTTAGCGTAACGTAAATCGATCTTAGGAATCCGGCACTTTGTATTCGTATCATTTTCCAAATTAATTTTATTTTTATTGTTCTATCTTTTTCTTTTCAAAGTTATGTACCTAATTTCCCTGAAAACAGTCTTCGTTTCTTGTTAAAAATAGTCAACTTCTACTAGCCTAAAAATAAAACAGTTCCAATTTAACTGCGGTTTAACTATGGTTTAAATGCTCGTTAATTCGGCACTAAGTGTAATGCCAGTGCCTAACCTAACCCACGTTCCAGTTATTATCTCTACGATGATAACATTGGTAGCAAATTTCGATACTCCCCTCTAGGGTGTGATATCTACTTTAATGACATTGTAATAAAGTTCACGACGGTTCCTGCTTTAGTCACTAGTTATGGTTATATCATTAGTTGGTATAGCTTTGTTGTGTGTGCACGTTTTAGGCTAAGTTTTATAGGATCTCATACCCCTCTGATTATCTGTTTGTTTTAGGTTAACAAATAACATTCTTCTATGAAAATACTAAAGGTCTTACCACAACATATTGTCTGTCGTTCACAACAAACTAAAGTTGTCTGTCGGGTCAGCTTGTAATCAAAAATCATTAAAGGCCACGGCATTTTATTCTAGGTTCAGGTATGACGCCGTCGCAGTTATTAAACTGATAACTGCGTTTTTAAAAATTCTACAAAATATTAATGTCATAATATAAACTCGAGCACGGCAACACCGGCGCGAATGAAACGCCTCCGCGAGCTAACTCGATCCCAACGCCATCTAGTTTCATTTGGAGCAACGTCTTCCGAACAGCCTGCCGTGTTTTAAATCAAATATCAATCGGTCTTACCACAGAAGATTTAAACCAGAGTTGAACAGATGTGTCTAAATATTTCCTTCGCTTTTTCTAACTCAATATCAAATTCACAAGGTAAATAATTAGGAACGTTACACGAGCTAGCACGAGTGATATACGTCGATTTTTTGGAACGAAAGTTTAGAAACTTATATTTTACTCTGGTCTAATCGTTTGTGGTAAGACTGTAATAGGCAGAAACGAATTAAACCTGATTCACTTTCGCTATGGAACTCTGTCGACAAATCATTATCTTGGCATTCCGGTGACGGTATTTGAGAGCCAGTCTCAATCTAGGCTGAGCAGTGAGTATGCTTATAATAATTATAGCATAACACCTTCGATGCTTCAAAAAAGTTAAGTGGTCGCATAGCCCATGATAATAAATAAAACCTTAAACGAAATCACTTATCTCAAACACAATTTTAATAAAGAAACTGCGTTTAATATAAATTTTATGAGCACAAAAATATTACTTAAGGTTGCAAAATATGGTTTAATCTCCGCTCAGAGGCTCAGACACTTTCATTGAAGTTATAACAGTATTACGTAAATTTATTGCCTCAGCGTCTAATATTCATGTAGATAGGTAATTAAAGTGCGTTAGTACACACTCTTTTCGACACAAAGAGCTTATAATAAGTTTCAAGTATGCATCGGCTCGTGCAAGAAGTTTGCTAGTGACTGGTGGAAAAGCTGGGTGAAGTCTAGCAGGCATTAGCATCTACAAGATCCCGATTCTGATAATAACAATAGTTTATCAATTGTTAAATGGGGAAGAAAGGTTCTAGAGTGGCGCCCACGGACTGGAAGACGCAGTGTAGGTAGGCCTCCCACTAGATGGGCCGACGACATCAAAAGAGTCGCAGGCAACCGGTGGATGCAAGTCGCAAATTGTCGTTCGGTGTGGCGGCCTAAGGGGGAGGCTTATGTTCAGCAGTGGACGTCTTCAGGCTGATGATGATCAATTGTTAATTGTTTCTTCTAGATTATTGTTAGTAACTTTTGAGATATAATGATAGTCAAAAGGTTCCGTCTTCGCATCGCACGTCGCAGAACGAGTTTCGAAACAAGCTAACTGAAAAAACTGAGCTGGTCTTCAGAACTTAGAACCTGGTGGTAAGAACTAGTGTGCGTCTACCGACCTCAGAAAAACCATCACCAAATCGGGGTGTTCTGGCCGCTGTCTTTGAGTAATGAGTAGGTTTACTACCTTCAACCCATCCTGTGGCGATAGTCTAATATGCTATCCTACAAAATTTATTCAAAATGTATTTATACGCGAAGCTTAGCGTATGCTCGAGCTAGCTATCATGATGTGTAACGTTATGTCTTGCGTCAAAACTCATTGAAGGTTGGTAATCACAGTTTTTCTCAGTCTTGTGCCAACCGAAGACGTTCAACCCTGCCAATACTCATCCATTCTCGAATATATCCGAACCACTAACCTCAATAAACAAAATTCCTGCTTTCTAATAAATAGCGATTTCAATGCAAATGCGAGCAAACGACCGGATTCGTACGACGGTTTTGCTTTCGATCCGATGCGACCGCAACAGCGTTTTGGATCAGTAACGACGCGTTCTCAGCTAACAGTGTCGTTTGAACGCCGTCCAAAGTTGCCGGTGGACTTAATGACGTGTTATATAGACTAGGCACACTACAGAGCAGCCCAGCAGTGGGTGATTGACCTGGCTCTTGTAATCCATTATTGATAAATCAACATCAATTATTAGTTATATGGGCCTCAAGAAGGCACTCATGAAAATTAGTTCACCGGATGCTGAATACACAATTTCGAGAGGACCTAGTAAAATACACGAGGGAGTTAGGGGTCTTTGCCCAGCAATGAGAGCAGTAGGTTAAATAAGTCCAAGCTTTTCTGAAATTTTAATCTTATCATAGCGTATTTGCTACCTTCGACCAGATCAACACATCATCCAAGGAAACGTGATAGTGGCCTAACAACAAGCTACATTATTATAAGGTTTTCTGTGAGATACAAGTATATCTCCAATCAAAGAAGGGATGCCTAACAAACGAAGTATTATCTAATTCTATTACTTATCATGTGGCATTATCCAATCTCATCATGCGTACTAACATAACAGCAAAACACAAAGAGAAAGTAACCTAAAATGTTACATTAAATATGGAAATATAGATACAAGCAGAGAGTGCGTTCAAGATGTTTAGACGATCGATAGAATCGTATTCGATGCAAAGGTACAATCGAGTATAGAAACATCTAGTAGAAACATCGAGATGTTTTTCCATAGTACCGAGACGGTTCCAACTCGACTGCGGCTTTCACTCGAGTCAGTCTAAACTCTAAAGCCTAAAAATCGCAGTCAGTGGCAATGACAGTTATTATTTCCTTTCAGACAGCCAACTTGGCTCCCTGCGGGAAAATCGTAGAACCATTCGAAATAATTAAAAAATCGAAACAATCGACTGAGACATCTCAGTCCCGCCCATCGCTAATAGATACCTACGCATTGTGACGTTCATACCGCGAATAACCGAGGGAATACCCGTCCTCTGATGAGGGTACAGAAGGTGTTGTTTTTGCTAATAATTCACGGGCACACGGACAAGCAATTTAATTTAGTTAACTCTAGAAATTAGAGTCGTAAGTTTTGCTAATGTATGCCGTAATGGAGAGCAATGTGTTAAATGCGCGTGTATTTTTGATGTTGGTTTTCGTGGGAGTTTTGCTGAGTTAAATTTAGATGTTGAATTTGTTTGGTTAATTTTACTGGCAACTTTAGTGGCTACATTGTTGGCTTTATTTAGTTTCACCTGTGGTTTGAAGCTAGTTTACATAGGGTTGACAACTATTCATTTATTTCGCACTAAATCTATACCTAAGTACCTACAAATTTAATTTTGTAAGAAATTTTCTAAAACCTACTCCAGAACTCAACTAAAAAATGGGTTCATGAACTGTAGTTCCGGAACTTTTATATGCGCAAAAATTTGCAGAACTTGCAAGTCTTCTATGAGTTTAAGAAAACACTTTCGTATATGAAGAAGTTTCATACAACTAAGTAAAAAGACTGGATATTTTTCTAGACGCGGTTCCTTTAACTAATATAGTAAAAACTTTGTTTATTCAGATTTTAAATAATAGAGACTAAATATAGGTTTGTATCTTATAAGTACGTAAAGGGTACCAGACAGAAGCTTTTGTTTACACTGAAGTTGTTCTATACTCCTGAATAATATTATAGCTACTTACTGCAAACATTTTTCCAGGATATTAAGATAAAACTGGTAGAAGGTATGAATGACGTAATTCGCATGATATTATATGCGCCGCGTTTTTTAATTTATTTTACAGGAGAACTTAGGAAGCAAGTAAGTTTTCACACTTTAAGTTATACCACTGTTCACGTTGCAACACTTGGTCGCGATATCCCTAAATGACCTCCGTAAGTGCTACTTCATATTTACGATCAATTTCGATACTTTTATGATGAAACTAAAGTATTTTATGACATTGTTAGTGACCCATGCAAAGTGGTTCGATTCTATAATAGAAATAAAGTAATAAATGAGTTTTTTTTACTTGGTTTTGTTGCTTTTTGTACCTACTATTTGCTTTGAGAAATCAAAAAGCTCTACATTTTAGAAGCATTTAATAACATCAATGAGTTGCTAGCTAGAAGAAACGAACAGCAAAAGCTTGACAAAAATCATCTATAACTGTTCCACTGCTCGGCAAAGGCCTCCCCTCACTTTCCTGGAGAGGATTAGGCTAAAATCCACCACATGGCCTATTTTGGATTGGGCTTGGCGAATTGGAATCTAGAAGAAAATGTATAGAAACAGGGTAGTTCAAGTGTGGTGTCAATAAAATACTTCATCGAATTGCGCAAAGGTAGATTAGGTAATGCCTATTTGAATCAATCGCAGGTGTTTCTTCGAAATGTCGAATTATTTTGTTCTGCTTTCGACCCACATTTTCAACGTCAACAGATCTTACAATAATATCGTTGGAAGCAAATACTGCTCTGTAGTTCGTGATTCATGAATTTGTTTACGTAGAATTGATACAAAATAACTGACTCTGGATAAATCATGCTCTCAAAAGTAAAATAGATTCATAGTGATGTTCAGAAGGTAGCCATGGCTCTTACGTCAACTGAGCCCGCGCCAAACTCTGTCCGCGGGATCAGTTGGCATAATGAATATTTGTATCGGTCAACCGAACCTGTTACCAGATTTTCAACATAGTCGTAGGTATGTCAATTTGATGGAAGGAATACTGCGTCACAGTATGAAATTATATAAAATATCAGAATGCATAATTTATTCATATAGCAACACTAAATTTAATGAAAATAAATAAACTAACATAAAATCGAATAACAAACAAGAAATAAAACTGAAATGAATTACATTCTTACTAGACTAAAATTGAACTAATATAACGTAAATAAAAATTACATTACAATTATTGCATTGAAACTACATGAAAATTTAATTCAAATTAAATAAAAATTCTGAGACCCTAATCATTTTCCATTGTTTTAATAAATTCATGCCGCAGACCAGTAGCAAAAGATGTTCTAGCAAGAGCCCTCCATAAGGAGTTACCATATTTACCATCTCCAATCTTAAATGGATCTCAAACCAAACTCAATACGTGACGGTGCAAAAGTTTTTCGGTATCGCTTTCATATAAAATTCGTATTAGCGTGTGAATTGACTCAAAATAAGTCCCAATTTAAAAATATAATTCGCCTTGTCCACAGGTCGATCAGAGCCCGGCATCGTACCATCAATAGTGGGGTTCGCCAAAGACTCGGTCGCCCTGGACTCCGACCGGCTGGCTCCGGGAGACAGGATCTGCAGCGTCAACGGCATCTCCACGGCGAGGCTGACCAACGATGAGGTGCTTAGACTTCTGGACAACGTGGAGGAAAGGGCGTCGCTGGAAGTGGAGTACTATATGCCTAATTATGGTAAGTTCTGGAAAGTTTTATTGGGAAATTCCAGCTAACTGCTGTGCTGAACGAACTTCACTTTTGGGACAAGGATTGAGTCATAACTTACGTCCGTTCTAGATTCTAGGATCACGTATGAAGAATATTTCACATGTTTGGAAAATATAGTTAGATAGATAGGTAAACTTTTTAATTAAACACCACAGAACAAAGAAAACTTAAAGCTAGAACAGAGCAATAAATTAACAATTAGTGTCACAACGGCCGGTCTCATCGCCCAAAGTGATCTCTTAAAGACAATCATGCACGGAGAGAAATATCAAGCTTATTGCACGGTGGCTGTCAATATAAAATAACACAACAACAATAATTATTTTAACTAAAATTAATGTTCTATTTTTAATGGCTGCATTAAATATTAAACATGTTATAATACTTACGTTTGTTATATTATCTTCAGCGTCCCAAAACTCCCTGTACATCACGACGAAGCTAGCCGAGGTTCCAGTGGAGAAGATTGGTGGCTCCCTCGGCATCACCATCCGAGGTGGTCTACCGGAGAACTCAGCTCCCAGCGCTGACCTGGTGCTGAACAGGTATCTTAGAGGCCAGGTGCTGGCTGTCTTCTTCTGCAAATAAGCGTTAAGGGTCACTTTTTTATAGTAACAAACACGCGTAGGTGGTAGGTAAATGGCCACCGTCACCATGGGAAATGGTTCAAGGGAAAATCTCGAAAGGAAGATTATTCTTCATCTCGTACAAGAAAGAAATCATCGCTGATAAACCCGATATTTATTGTCTTGCAATCATTATTTCCATTCTGGAACATTTATGTTGTTAGAAAGGAGAGAGTAGAAGGTCTTTATTGTTTATATTGTTCTTGTTATGTACAGTATCCTAGATTCGAATCATCGAGTTACCAATAGCTAAATGTTACTAAACGTTTTACCACAAGAGATTAAAACAATATCGACGTAGTAACACTCTAGTTGTCTAACTCAATTCTGTTATTTCTAATAATTTAACGTGTGAATTTGTTATTGAGTTAGACAAGGCGTGTGTTACACGTCGATTTTTGTAACAAATTTTTCACACTAAATGGTTTCATTCATTCTAAAAGTAGGTCGTTGGACGCACAGCCGCTGGTCGTTACCCACGTTAGGCCAGGAGGCTCCGCCTACAACACGTCTCGGATCAAACCTGGTGACCGGTTGCTGAAAGTTGATCATGTAAGTATTTTTTTAGATTGTATAATACCCAAAATGTTTTTCCTTACGGCATGGGGAAGGCGGAAGGGATTCTGTGTGACTAGAATCCACTAAAAATGAAAAGACATCCAACCTCCCAACTTCTGCCGTTATATTTCCCAAAAACTAATCATTGCCGTAAAACGTAGTAACGCACTACCAGTATTTAGGGAATGTAGCCAACTGGTAGCACTTTAAAAAAGACGGTATTAAAATTACCTCTATCATCTGCCCCACAGATTTCCCTCACCAACAAAACACTCTCCGAGGTCCACCAGATACTGCAGAACTGTCCCCAAGTCACCAGCCTGACCATAGAGTACGACGTCTCCATCATGGAGTCAGTCAAGCTGGCGACTGGGCCCCTCCTCATCGAGATCGAGAGACCTTGCAACGAAGACTTGGGGCTGTTCCTGTCCAACCAGCGGGTGCCTGACGACGTATACAGCTCCGGATCTGACACCTATCAGAGGGTCGGCACGTGCAACGCCATTTATATTGACAGCATATTGCCAGCCAGTATCAGTGATAGGTGAGTTACATAACGTTTTGTGTCACTGCATAAAATATATGTATGCGTAGGTACCGATTAAATCGGTAAGCATTATCACAGACATAAAATATAATAAGAGGAAGTAGACCGAACATTACACAGTGCGAATACAGTCGTTAAGTCGGTCGCCATATTGATGGAACGCTGGCGATATTTTGACAGCTCAATCGGTTTGTTAAAATATAAGGTTGGATTCAGCACGAATTTTAGACGTGTTAAAATTGTATAAATAGCCTGTATTGGATTTATGGAACCGATTTTCTTATAAAGATATTGTTGAGAAACCGAACATAAAATATAATTAACGTAGACAACGCTTTTCCTAAGAGAAAAATAACGTAGGTTAGGCACCGATAGTAACGCAATAAAGACATTAACCACTATACCTACCTGCTAACAATTTTATCCTAATTCCTTTCCAAGAATCCCGAGAGGTTTTATTCAATTTTCTCATTGCCAGAAGCCGTTGTTCAGTAGTTAGGCTTCTTTATACAATGCAATTACCGTTGTTTAATTTAGCTATTGTGTTGTTAGCTTTAGAAAGAACGCCCCTGGGCGTAGTTATTGTAGGTTTTTTAGTTCTTAGTTTCTAGTTTCTTTTTAAATGTAATTTGATAAAAAAAGTGGTAAGTTTTACAAAAATATTCTTACGTCATGTAAAAACGTAAACATCTTTACGAATAACATTTGTTATGCCCCCGTGGGGCTCATTGGTGTGGTTTTATAAAAACACTAACAAATAGCCAAATAGGTAGAGACGTATTTTTAAATTTATGTATTTTAAAAATACACTTATTTTTATTTTACTACGTGATCGTGTGACCGCGCCATCGGTTCAGTATGCTTAAATTGCTTAACTTAGTGCTAAAAAATAAATAGACAGACAAAACTTAAGTACAGTTAAGTAGATGTTTAGTGCGCGGCTTATGAATCCTTGGTTAACTGTGATCGTCCAAGCTTTCCATTTTTAAACGTCTGCAATGAACACACTATTTACCTATGACTAGATACTTTAATTTAAGTAAAGAAGAAAATTATTTTCTACGCGTGCAGAATCTAAAAAAGAAGTACGCGCTCCTAATAAAAGAAATAGCATTTCTTACTGAGATTCAATTGAAAATGTACAAAGCCACCCCTGACTTTGTTCAAAGATATAACTTTGCACTCTCACCATTATTCTTTTGAAACGACAAAAGGTATTTACTGAAGAAAAGGCAAACTTGAATCAAAACTCTTGATAACTTTAACATTTTGTTAAAAGACAAAATAGTCATGAAGCAATTAAAAACTTCTCTAAATCGGCAACAAACGAGAGAAAGGTAGAACAATCTATGGTACAATAATAAACTATACCAGGTAGGTACTCCGCACAATTTGATGACGTAGCTGTCTGAGGCCTATGTCACCCGGGAAAAGTGTAGCCTCCCAACAAAGAAAGAAGTAATTTTTCAAATTGGTTCAGTAGTTTCAGAGCCTATTCAATGAAAACAATCAAATATTTCCTCTTTATAATACGAGTATTTGTATGAATGTATGCGATATCATACGTCATTTACTACCCTAGATGCGGGGCTCTCCATCCGGGAGACCAGCTGCTCGCCTTCGACGACCACGTGATCGACGGGAACAACTACACCGCCGAGGAGGTGATGTGCTACCTGGAGAACTGCGAGGGTGGCTTCACGAGGCTCCACGTGGCGCCGAGGCACGTGCTGGCGCATGGCGGCAGATACACCAGAGGTGAGGCGACCTGACAGCTTACCAAGACGTCTTTTTGCGATTCAATTGAGGGCCTAAACAGAATCGTTTTACATTAAATAATAGCAATACATGGCTTTCGATATCATTTAGGTAGTCAACCCCTTTAGATTCTAAATTGAGCGTCAAGATGTCACAACAGGACGTCATGGTACGAATAAGTAGTAAAATGATTTTGTTTAGGTATTCAATTGAATCGCAATAAGACGTCATGGTAGCTGATCGCAGGTAATGGGTAGGCGGCATTAGTCGTGCATTGATGCGATGCTATTACCACGGAACCATGGGAGCACAAGCTAAGGGAAGAAAAGCTATAATTATATACTCATCAGTGTGAGGAATAAGGCTGATGATGATAATTATGATGGTGATGATGAGGGATCCTGTTTATAACAGAGTAGGTACTTAGACGGTCAAAATTGATTGTCAAACATCAACGTGCATGGTTGATGTGGTAACGTAGAATGACTGATTTCGAGGTAATTAATCTATGTTGAGGCCCTAATATCTCAAGATGCACGCAATAGGTACCTTGCAAAGTAATCGGAATTGTATGTGAAACGCCTAAAAATACATTTTCATCCTTTTAACCGCTGAAATAAAGAGCGCAACCAGTTGCTAGTAAAAATAGAAACCTATATTAAAAGTAATCCCACGAACAACCTAATTCCGTGAAGGTTGAATCTTATTTACACCAGAAACCAAGAAGCAGCATCCTCATTAGGCACCCTTAATTACCCGAATTACAACATCTCCGAATTCAAGTTGGGCAAATGGAGGAATTAAATTACAGCTTAGTAAGCGTAGATGAAATAATTAGGTGCTTAGTTAATTCATAGTCTGGAGGAACTTGCTTAGAACAGGCTAAGTTAGAATGGAAAATGTAAGGCGTAGATTTTAGACGGATGTTAAGGCAATGTACAACTGTAATATGTACAATTTAATGAGTTATACAGATTTATCTTTGGAGGTTGTTAAAATAAAGTGTGAGTGGCGAATAGACACCATTTTGATTTCGTAACAAGTTAGCAACGCACAATAGATAGAAGACAAACAAATTTTAATGTAACATGAATAAAATATGATTCTGAAAATGTTTATAATTATTTAAGTAGATCATGAAAATAGTTTTACAAGTCAAAGCGAATAATGGAAAGAAAAAACTGGAAATGTATTTTACCAAACAATACACTAACCCCCAGTTTCTGAAACGTCAGTCAGCGTTGACAACAGATTAATTCTATTGCCATCCTTGTCATTTGTTTATAGTCAGATAGAGGCAACGATAGTTTTAATCTACTGTCAAAGCCAACAAACGTTCTAGAAACCGGGGGTAAGTAGCTTAAATATTTTAGTTTAAGTTTGAACTAGAAATTTCTACTTTTTACATGATTTTAATCTCACACAGTAGCTCATTATAATAACAACTTAATATCTAATTAGAACAATGCCTTTGCCCAATTAATATCACTGTATAGTTAATCATGAAATATTGTACGAGTATTATATCGTATGTATAATGAGTACTTACTTAAAATCGCATAAATAAATATCGCTTTGTGATATACAAGTTCATTCACAGTGAAATATAAAAAATCCTATGCAAATCCTTCATGACGATGTAAAATGTACCTACGAGTACCTCGCTTATAAACAAGGTTCTAACTTAGCGAACACAAGCATACGGACAACAAACTTTGCTCGTATGACTCGAAGGCTTAACTTGTGATATGCAGACGTAGGTAATGTTATTTAATTTATATGCCTTACTCTGGCTAGACCTACAAAAAAGTTTGAGAACATATTGTGCCCTGTTCAAACTTTTGCTGTGAAGTTGTGATTTTTAAGACGTGATAAGATTGAGTCACACTTTAAAAAAATATTTTTTTATTCAGTTATATTTTTATATTCGTGACTCTAGTAGCTATACGCATGCATGGTATCATTTCAGAGTAAGTGCATTATTTTTTTAGTAAACCAATAAACATTTATTTTCCAATTAAGTGATTCGTCGCATGGGACGAAACATGAACTAGTTTCTATTGTTAACTGTTTTTACTGTTTAAAATTCATACAACTTTAATGTTACCTACGGATTTTATACAAACAAATTTCATATAAAAATATTCTGTGACAATATACTCGTATTTTACTAGCTCAATATTATTGGATAATGTCAAAAAATAGAGTTAGACTTTTATCAACCACAAAGCAGAAAAAGTTAAACTTTAACTTCGTACTACACATTTTCAACTCTATGCCAAAGCTCGTAAAGCATACGCTTGAATAACCTGCTCAATGCTCATCCATTCAATCTAGAAAACAATGATGTACTCCCAACTTGTATCTTCAAAGCGTACTAACGTCTCAACTTAGCTCGTATAACTCAAAAGGCTCAAGTTGCTATGTAACGTGCTCTAATATATAGCTCATTAAACGGAGCCGCGCGTCTTGCCGTTCACGAAACTCCAACCACAGTGTGGTTAATGTGGTTAACGGTTTTTAAACTCCACTTTTATGGCGGTAAGTTTTTTGGAGCTTTGCACAGTGTAGGACGTTGCCAACTGGTAGTGGAACCACTTGGAAAGGTTGGTGGCGCGTACAGTGTGCAACTGCTTTGTTATGAATGTAAAAAAAAACCTATAGAACCTCCTCAGGAAAGGGAGGGGAAGCCTTTGCCCAACAGTGGGACAGAACAGACTGAATTATTTATAGTACAACAATACAACTATTTTTTCAACGTCAAGCCTCTGATGTGGCTTAACAACTGCTATCTATCGATAACAATCGAGACAGACCAATTTGGCTAACTTAGGCGGTCTGATAAACTGACGCTAGAGGCTAGGAAAACCTCATAAGACAAATAATTTAGTTATGTCAAGCCAAGTATTGTTCCATAAGCAGAAAGTATTGTCAGTACAATAACTAAACGAATCATAATACATAGCGGCTAAATATAATTTGCCTTGGTTTATCTAAATATAATTTAAATAAACCTTCATAATCATCGTCTATGGCATAATGTCATCGTAGTCAACACGAGTGAGACCACGGGACGCAACGAGTATATGTCATAAAAAAGCTAACAAGGCAATACGACAAAGATACGAAAATCCTCCTATACATAGTCGGCTAATTAATGTTCATAATTTTATGTAAAGGGTAGCCCGTAGCCGCGACCGTGCAAGTTTTAATAAGAATCCGCAGAAGTTGCCTGAAACTCGCTGCCTCGGTGTAGTGCAAGAAAATTATTAAAAAAATGTGAACCTGGCATCTTAGGCATGTAAAAAAGGAGGAGGCTTATCTATTTATTCATATATATTAATGAACATTATGTTAGAAAACTTACCAAAATAATTAATTGAAACCAACGAAACAGAATTAAAGTTTATCCAACAAGTTTGTACCTTGAATTTTTTTTTCTAGATTCACTGGACTATTTATTAAATTATGATGGATATACACAGGAAAAGTCTTAAGACAGAGTTAACAGTAAACAGTGTTTTAAAGTTATTGCCCTGCTGCGTTATTATTTTTTTCATTAAGTTAGTATTAGTTGCCGAGAGTAATTAAATTTATGTGTGAGGTATAGACAGCTGGAAGTTCTTATAATATTAATTAGGCAAAGTATTAAGAACTTCAAATTGTAGGCGGTTACAATTACTACGCCAATCACCCCCGGTTTCTAGAACGTTTGTTGGCGTTGACAGTAGATTAAAACTATCGTTGCCTCTATCTGACACTAAACAAATGACAAGGATGGCAATAGAATTAATCTGTTGTCAAAGTTGACTGACGTTTCAGAAACTGGGGGTTAAAGTCTTACTAATAACATTCAGACGATAATAAAATCGTTGAAACTAATTTATTTCTCCAGTAATAAGTAAGTGCCTACTTGCTCAGAATGAGTTTTCTTATTTGTGGTCTAATAACAAATAACCAACAACCTGTTTTGTTCCAGAAAATTCAATATCGGGAACATCGACCCTCAACCCTAAGAAGCACAGACAACGGAATTACAGGCAAAGCTCGATGCCCAAACTAGGCTTACAAGATGACTACGGTAAGACATTGCTAACATACTAAAGACCAGTAAATACGCGAGCGATTTTGAGCTTAAATGCGTAATTGTTAAGTTACAGGATTGTGTTTTGGTGTGACAACAGTTATCGCGTTTTGTTTAAGAAGGTTTGTTTGATCGGCGCTATCTCGATGTTAGAAACCTTTATTTCTGATTACATAAAGGCTTACTTATTTACACTTTTGGCCAGTATAGGGTTGAACGGAATTATTCGGCAGGAGTAGACCAATCGCTAGACCGTAATCGTCACGTATATTAGCGCCTGGTTATAATTTACACGGAGACCTAGGACATTAAATTAAAATCTGGTAGAAAAAAAGCTAAACATTGTCTTCTTTATTCATAAGTCCATCAAGCTAACTTACAACTTAGTAGGTACACGGTTAGCTCAATGACTGAAAGTGAAGTTAGTACAAAGTTCAGGCTCCCGTCCCGAAGTATCGGAAACTCGAAAAAAATACATGGAAAATATTCAATTTTCGATGTACTTACCCAAGAACTTAGTTGTCATCTTAATAAAAGCTTCTTTATTATTCCAAGTTCTTCCACTTGGCTCGCACTGTATTAACGAAGTAGGTCGACACTGTCCAGAAGTGATCAATGCTTGTACTTTTCTAATAATACCACAGTACAGAATCAGCAGTACCCAAACTCAGACGGAGTGCAAAGAATTATGTTGTTACTTCTCACCTCGTGTCGATGTATTACTTACTGTATAATGATTTTGTAAATAAACATGATAAGAGCAGTCGTTTTAGTTGAAAGATATTTTATATTGCAAATTTTTGACACTTTCAGAAACTTTTTTATCCAATCAAGGCTAAATCAATAAAAGCCTCACCATTCTTATATCGTATTATTTTAACCGGCTATGATTGCGAGTAGATGCCATTGTCAATAAATCAAGCAAAGGTGTGTGGTGGTACGGCAGGGTCAGATAGGTTAAGTATGTTTATTTTTTCCATCTCCGTGTTCCTTCATTGTATACAGAAATATAATTAATGTATACAAATTATTTGTGTCATTATAAATTGTACAAAGATCAACTACTGCCTCATACCATGCCATAGTTTATTTTACTGTACTTCGATAAGAACGTGATGGAAAACACACTACCCTCCGCCGGACACTCGTGATCTATTTTCTTTGACGAGAAGTGCCTGGCGTTAGGCCTAATTTCTTTAATTAAAGTCGAGATAGTGATGGAGTGGTACGGAAAAAGGAGGGATTTGTTCCGTGACTTTTAATTAAGTTAACAATTTCGACTAAAACTTTTGTACGGTTCAAAGATAATAAATTGGTACCTATATTATGTTGTTTCGTTTGTAAACCTATTTATAAGGTATTCTTGTGCTATTTATGAAGTCGTTTCTTCATTTTATTTATTGTTGGATCGACGTAGCAATGCTAATGCTATATTATAAATGCGAAAGTTTGTGTGTTTGTGTGATTGTTAGTTCTTCACTCTTCACGCTCAAACGGCTGGACCGACTTGCATGAAATTTGGTATATAGATAGCTTATATATCAACTTTACACATATGCTATGTCATGATATCAAAGATTTCCATCAGTATGATAAATGAGCGAACGCTCATTGCTCAAACGGTTAAATAGACTCATCTGTTCAATTCTGGTCTAAATTTTTTGTTATAAGACGGTAAGATCCTCACACTCTGACACTGTCAGACCCTCAGACACTCAGACAATCATACTCAGACACTCAGACACTCAGGTCCGTATTAATAAATCAAACTTAGCTCTGAGCGCTATCTTCAGTGTGCACTTGCTCTTTTGTTCTATTTAATAAATACATCTTAAGCTGTAGATTAGGAACAGAAACTTACATGATCTCTGGCAAATTAATAAATGACACTCAGCGGTTAAGTGCTATCCGATTATGACACAATTGACACATACAAGACAGTATCTAGTAGCCAGTGCTACATCTCAATACCCATTTATTAAATAGCAACAATCTCAAGATGCAGATTACATTTTGAGTGTGGATTAGCTGGTAGCGCACTTGGTAGCGCTATTGATTGTTTATTTATTAATACAGACCTCACTCTCTGACACTCAGACAATCACTCAGACACTCAGACACACAATCTCAGACACTCAGACACACACTCAGACACACAATCTCAGACATTCAGACACACACTCAGACACTCAGACACACACTCAGACACTCACTCTCAGGCACTCACTCTCAGACACTCACTATCAGACACTCAGACACTCATTCTCAGACACTCGGACACTCACTCTCAGACTCTCAGACATTCACTCAGACACTCAGACACTCATTCTCAGACACTCGGACACTCACTCTCAGACACTCAGACACTCACTCAGACACTCAGACATTCACACTCAGACACTCAGACACTCGCTCTCAGACACTCAGACACTCACTCTCAGACACTCAGACACTCATTCTCAGACACTCGGACACTCACTCTCAGACACTCATTCTCAGACACTCGGACACTTACTCTCAGACACTCAGACACTCAGACACTCACTCAGACACTCACTCAATCTCAGACACACACTCAGACACTCACTCTCAGACACTCATTCTCAGACACTCGGACACTCACTCTCAGACACTCAGACACTCACTCAGACACTCAGACACTCATTCTCAGACACTCGGACACTCACTCTCAAACACTCAGACACTCACTCAGACATTCACACTCAGGCACTCAGACACTCACTCTCAGACACTCAGACACTCATTCTCAAACACTCGGAAACTCACTCTCAGACACTCATTCTCAGACACTCGGACACTCACTCTCAGACAATCGTACATTCGGACACTCACTCAGATACTAAGACACTAAGACCCTTACTATATTACAAATACTAAGACCCTTACTAGACACACAGACACACACTCAGCTCTCAGACACTCGCACTCAGACACTCACTTAGACACTCGCACTCAAACACTCGAACACAAAGACAACAATCAGACACTCAGACAATCATACTCAGACACTCAGACACTCACTCTCATACACTCACTCAGACACTCAGACACTCACTCAGACACTCAGACACTCACACTCAGACACTCACTCTCAGACACTCACTCTCAGACACTCAGACACTCATTCTCAGACACTCTCAGTCACTCAGACACTCATACTCAGACACTCACACACTAAATCAGACACTCAGACACTCAGACACTAAATCAGACACTCAGACACTCACTCTTAGACACTCAGACACTAATTCTCAGACACTCACTCTCAGACACTCGGACACTCATTCTCAGACACTCGGACACTCAGACACTCACTCTCTGAAACTCACTCGTAGACACTCATACACTCACTCACTCTCAGACACTCGGACACTCATTCTCAGACACCCGGACACTCACTCTCAGACACTCAGACACTCACTCCCTCACACTCAGACAATCAGACACTCACTCTCAGACACTCAGACACTCACTCTGACACTCAGACACTCACTCTCAGACACTCGGATAGTCACTTTCAGACACTTGGATGCTCACTCTCAGACACTCACTCTCAGACACTCAGACACTCACTCTCAGACACTCTGACACTCATTCTCAGACACTCGGATACTCACTCTCAGACACTCATTCTCAGACACTCAGACACTCACTCTCAGACACTCAGACACTCACTAATTCTCAGACACGACACTCGGACACTCAGACCCTAACTCATTCTCAGACACTCAGACACTCACTCTCAGACACTCAGACACTTTCTCTCAGACACTCGGACACTCACTCTCAGACACTCAGACACTCACTCACTCTCAGACACTCACTCTCAGACACTCAAACACGACACTCAGACACTCTCTCACACCCTCAGACAATCACTCTCATACACTCAGACACTCAGACTCAGACACTCAAACTCTGACACTCAGAGTCAGACCCTCAGACATTCACTCACTCTCAGACACTCAGACACTCAGATACTCACTCTCAGACCCTCACTTACAAATGAAACGTGAGTAAATGTAGTGACGAATGTCATCACTGAATGTCGTGACTGGATAACGTGATTGAATGTTGTGACTAAATGTCGTGTCTGAATGTTGTGACTTAATATCGTGACTGAATGTCGTAATTGAATGTCTTGACTAAATATGGTGACTAAATATCGTGACTGAATGTCGTGACTGATTTTCGTGCCTTAATGTCGGGACTGAATGTCGAGACTGAATGTTAAGACTGAATGTCGTGACTGAATGTGGAGAATGAATGTCGTTACTAAATTTCATGCCTGAATGTCGTCTCTGAATGTCGTGACTGAATATCGTGACTGAATGTCGTGACTAAATACCGTGACTGAATGTCATGAATGAATGTCGTGCCTTAGTGTTGTGACTGAATGTCGTGACTAAAAACCGTGACTGAATGTCGTGCCTAAATGTCGTCACTGAATGTCATGACTCAATGTCGTTACTAAATACCGCGACTGAGTGTCGTGACTAAATATCTAACTGAATATCGTGACTGAATGTTGTGACTAAATACCGTGACTGAATGTCGTGACTGAATGTCGTCACTGAATGTTCAGACTGAATGTCGTGACTAAATGTCGAGACTGAATATCGTGACTTAATATCATGACTGAATATCGTGCCTTAATGTCGTAACTGAATGTCGTGACTGAATGTCATCACTGAATGTCGTGATTGGATAACGTGATAGAATGTTGTGACTAAATGTCGTGTCTGAATGTTGTGACTTAATATCGTGGCTGAATGTCGTAATTGAATGTCGTGACTAAATATGGTGACTAAATATCGTGACTGAATGTCGTGACTGAATTTCGTGCCTTAATGTCGGGACTGAATGTCGAGACTGAATGTTAAGACTGAATGTCGTGACTGAATGTGGAGAATGAATGTGGTGACTAAATTTCGTGCCTGAATGTCGGCACTGAATGTCGTTACGGAATGTCGGGGCTGAATATCGTGACTGAATAACGTATCTGAATGTCGTGCCTTAATGTCGTGACTGAATGTCGTGACTAAAAACCGTGACTAAATGTCGTCACTGAATGTCATGACTCAATGTCGTTACTAAATACTGCGACTGAGTGTCGTGACTAAATGTCTAACTGAATATCGTGACTGAATGTAGTGACTAAATACCGTGACTGAATGTCGTGACTGAATGTCGTCACTGAATGTTAAGACTGAATGTCGTGACTGAATGTCGAGACTGAATGTCGTGACTTAATATCATGACTGAATATCGTGCCTTAATGTCGTGACTGAAAGTCGTGCCTTAATGTCGTGACTGAATGTCGTCACTGAATGTCATCACTAAATGTCGTAACTAAATACCTTGACGGAATATCGTGACTAAATGTCGTGACTGAATATCGTGACTGAATGTCGTGACTAAATACCGTGACTGAATGTCATGACATAATACCGTGACTGAATGTCGTGCCTGAATGTCGTGACTAAATATCGTGACTGAATGTCATCACTGAATGCCGTGACTGAATGTCATGACTAAATATCGAGACTATATCGTGACTAAATGTCGTAACTGAATTTCGTGACTGAATGTCGTGGCTGAATGTAATGAATGAATGTCGTGACTGAACAACGTGATTAAATGTCATGACTGAATATCGTGACTGAATGTCGTGACTGAATGTCGTGACTGAATCGCGAGACTGAATGTCGTGACTAAATATCGTGACTAAATATCGTGACTGAATGTTGTGCCTTAATGTCGTGGACTGAATGTCGTGACTGAATGTGGAGACAGAATGTCGTGACTAAATTTCGCTTTAAATGTCGTCCTGAATGTCGTGACTGAATGTCGTGGCTGAATGTAATGAATGAATGTCGTGACTGAACAACGTGATTAAATGTCATGACTGAATATCGTGACTGAATGTCGTGGCTGAATGTCGTGACTGAATCGCGAGACTGAATGTCGTGACTAAATATCGTGACTAAATATCGTGACTGAATGTTGTGCCTTAATGTCGTGGACTGAATGTCGTGATTAAATGTCGGGACTTAATGTCGTGACTAAATGTAGGTAGTGACTGAATATCGGGAACCAAAAGATATATCCAAAAAATGCTGCCCAATATCACTATCCTACGCGGACGAAATCGCAGGCACAACTGCAGCAGCTAGTACCAGCATAATATGCTTGCATATTATTGTTTTGATAGCTGAGATTTTTTGCTGAAATATAGGTCAATGGGCTAATAGTAAGGTCTGTTAACTCAACAATATAACAAACAAAGTGACACCCTCAACATCTCTTCATCTCCCATCTCCCATCTCCCATCTTCCATCTTCCATCTTCCATCTTTCATCTTCCATCTCCCATCTCCCATCTCCCATCTCTTACCTCACGTCTTCCAATCTCCTCACCTCTCCATCTCCCCATCCCCCCATCTCCCTTTCTCCCCATCTTACACTTACACAGGCCCACTCGCCCACGCTCCCTCTAATCTTTATCCCCATAATTTCATTACGTTCCGTTCAGCTGTTTGGTCGTGGTGGTTCATAGAACGTACAGGGTACATCTTGACGATAGCAAGAGCGCTTATCAATACTCATTCAAATTTGTGACGTTAACGATACGAATAATTTCTCGATAGGGATTCGTGCTCGCTCTGCAGAGTGTAACCATGATGGAAGTTATCAATCAAATCCATTGAACATCAATGTGATAAAAGACCATAATATTAATAGATAGACTGTTCAAAATATAAATTATATCTATCGACTTAAAGTTAGTAGAACAAACAACTAAACAAACTAAAGCAGTGCATCCCCACACCCTAACCTGACCCCTCGAACCGCAGATTTCAAAACAGTGTTACAATTAGCTCTATCCAAATAATTATTTGCGGCCCTTTCCTACCCTACGAGTTTTAGAGAGTTCTAAGGTGTACAGTGAGATAGGGGTCGTCATCAGTAATTAGGAGACACAAGTTTGCCAAGTCCGATTTGGGTTAGGAGCTTGGGAACTAGTGGCATGCCTAATTACGTGAGCGTACACCTATTCAAACAAGGTTTTTGGGTCCACGATTACATGGTTAATTTGTCTTTGTTTGGGACTGCCTTAACTCGTAACTCATTTCCAGACAACAGGGATTTGGATTTTGTGGTATGAAGAATTGAAGACCCTTTACAATATGGCATACAAATATATTGCGATTTACAAAGAATGTGATTCTGGAAACTTATAAGACAGCAGTTTGTTACTTTAGGTTACATTTTTCTTCTGAATATTAAATGTAATATTTTGTCGTTTTGAACTAAATTTCAATCTGTTCTGGATTGGTTTTATTGGCTTTCAAGTTTTGTCTTTTGATTCAGTCTTATCGGCATGTGATTCAGATTGTTAAAAGCTTCTCCATTCTGATCGGATCGGAGTCACAACAGATTAATTCTTTTCATAATTAGATCTATTTATGCTATGCAAAATCTGAAGTATTATTATGTAAATCTAAAATGCTTATTTACTAGCACCGTTCAACCATAAGCTTACTTAAACCAATGTGATCTACGTAACGAATGTAGGCACAACTAATGAATTTGCCTGAGGAATATGTACATCCTTTTTGAAAAATAATGTTTGCTTAGGATCCGACGGCCTTCGAACTTGTATAAAGCTAGTTTTGGCTCACGTGTTAGCGTAAAACATTATGCTAATCGACTGTCTTGATTGTAAACAAGTAAATGAACATGAGTGGGAAAATACGTAGGTACAAACACATTCTGCATTGCGCTATATTCAATAGCAAGCTGAAGTTTGGCTATCGGGCTCTATAAATGTCTGCCTAGTTAGACGCACCTAGCTACTAGCTAGCTAAGCCAAAACGCAATGCATCTTTCGGGGAGTTCCATCCTGGTTCCATCATCAGTTATCAAGATTCGCGTACCTACTGCCTTTTACCACTAAGATGTCAAATTTAATCTATAAATGACTAACTCTTTTAGACTGTTTATCACAATTTAGTCAGCCAATACGATGTTTGACGCTACTCTATTACCTATTCAACAGATAGTCAACAGAACTACATGAGTATGGGAGTGTGCCGGACGGAAGCATTGAACTTGCAGCTAGAGGTTCCTCCCGGGCAGAGCAGTGGCTTATTAGTCCATGAGGATAACGCTCTACTTGTCATATCACATGTTGCAACGCAATCCCCGGCTTATAGGTGAGAGGATAGTTAACTTAATAAGCAGGAAGTCAGCAATGATGATAATTACAAACGTATGCCATTAAAAGAAGTAGAAACTGAGTGAACGATACATTATTGGTGAACAGGCCGCAACTTCTGTAGAATTTGCAATAACGATCGGCCGCCTGAAACCTTAAAGAGTGCTGAGTTAGTTTCTTTGATAAATGTTCAATGATACATTCAGCTTGAGCATCATACATTTGACCAGTCAACAACGAACTGTTCCCTGTTACAGGTCCGGATGCCTTCAAATTAGAGATCGAGTGATGTCCATCAATGGCCACGAGAACCTGACTGTGGATGTGGCTAATGAGATACTCCAGAGGAGGAATGACTCTCATAACCCTAAATACCTTACTTTGAACGTGGAGTTCAGTATGCCAAACACTATTGAAGCTTCGAGCGGCGTGTTCAGTGTGAAATTAGCAAAGACCACTGCTGGACTTGGCGTAACAATCACAGGTAGTAGTTTTTATGAATTTTTTATGTTATAGTAGAAATAGAGTTAAATTTTTTGTTAAGAAAACTTAAGCTAAACGTAGAAATATGAAAAGGAAATAAAAAGACATAGCTTTTTCTAAATCGAATTACACTTTTATAGACTTAAGATTGAGCCTTTTTAGAAAAGTATAAAAAAGGGGAAAAGCTTTGTACAGCCTGCGAATGTGTATTATTTCTATTTTAACTAAATCGAATAGATTAAAACTGAATTAATATTATATCCCTACTAACACTAGATACTTCGGCAGGGTGCAAGCAGAAGCTGCTTAGCAGCGAAGAGCCAATGGTGATATCTGATATCAAACCTGGGTCAGTAGCTCATCGCAGCGGCGCCTTGGCTCCAGGAGATCAGCTCTTAGCTATCAATGGGCAGCCATTGCATAATTTATCTTTGGTAAGTCGACAAAATATGAAAACTTTGTTAATATTGAAGACTAGCTGTTGCCTGCGACTTCGTCCGCTCGGACTATAATTATATCGCGATAAAAGTACCCCATATCCGACTCCAAGGGCCAATCTATCTCTATGCCAAATATCAGCGAGATTTGCTCAGTTGTTTAGCCGTGAAAAGATAATAAAGAGTTACCGAGCCGAGTCATTCGAGTCACTCAAATCCCTCAAATCACTCGAGTCATTCCAGTCACTAAAGTGACTCGGGTGACTCTAGTGATCCGAGAGTCTCGACTGATTCGAGTGATTAGAGTGACCCGACTGAATTGGTTCGACTGACTCAACTGACTTGAGAGACTGACTCGAATAAACAAACTCGACTGATTCGAATGACTCGAGGTGACCAAGTTCAGTCAGTCAGTCAGTTTATGCTTATAATATAGATTGATACCGAACATCTATATTGGTTGGAACATCTATTATATTATTTGAACCAATCTTAGGATATTTTCTGTAAAATGTATTACTCTATCATCAAATATTTCATTTTTACTTACAATTGACTTGAATTCTAGGATACAGCATTCAACATACTCCAAAACTCACCAGATGACATCATCACGCTGAAAGTTCGGAAGCGAGATCTCACTGAAGACTGGTCCAGCATTCACCGCCAGAACGCCAAGCTCACGTTACAGAGCTTCAGTAATATTGAAATTAAGGCTGTGGTCCACAGCGGTGAAGATTCTGGACATCACACTGAGAGTCCAAACAATAGTGCTAAGGAAAGTGAGAGGAGTAATGAGAGTAATGATAACGAAAATACTGCAGTATTTACTATAGAGCTCATCAAACAAGAAAGTGGTCCGCTGGGATTAACGATTGCTGGTAGTGAAGATATCACTCAGCCCATACTACTAAGTGGGCTTGTAGAAGGTAATCCTAACTTCTTTACAGCTATGGATAAATAATTCAAACATGCCTTCATGTTAATGGTAGATATATAAAATATACAGTTTTGGCAGTACATAATATAATCACATTGTTGAAAATTTTATTCCAGGTGGGGTGGCAGAGAAATGTGGCAAACTTCAAATAGGTGATGAGCTTCTTTGTATAAACGGTGAAAGTGTTTTAAACAAACCACTTTCAGAAGCTATAAAATTACTGCAGCAAAGTGGTCAAAGAGTGCAGTTGCAGCTTTGTCGAAAAGTCACAGGTAAAAAATAGGAACAGAGTTTCATGGATTCCAACTAATAAATATACAAATCATGAAAATATGCGGTGACTCATTGATACAATCTTGATTCAGGATCCATAGAGAGTGGAGAGTGCAGCGCAAGAGATTCTAGTCATTCCACATCAAGTCCTGGACTTTCCAATGACAGTGCGGTTGAGTCTTGGGATCAAAATACCCCAGTTAGGACTAGTGCTAATTGTGGTAAGGAATAACTTTTCAAGTATTTGATAAATTACAATGATAATAAATATATCACAAATATTGAAATTATATGAATAATTTAACTTTATAGGTACGTCAGAAGTTATAGAATACGCAGTCCCAGATAAAACAAGAATAATGGATAAACCCTCAGTTTATTCACCAACGGACGAAGACAAACTGATGGCTTCCAACTTCAATTCCTCCGCGCCATACAGCATCAACGATTTACCACTGCCAAACTACTCACTAAACAATTCCTTAAAAACTTTCCATTACGAAAACACCTGCATCATTCCTGACAGTACGCTGAAGAACAAACAAAATATAACTAGAGAAGACGACGTCCAGCAAATTGAAATTCTGACATCAAACATGAAGGATTGTCAATTACATAATATGGAAAAGTCCTCCTGTAAATGTGATTATGTCCCGATGGGAGGCCCTTACGGTATGGTGTCTCCAAAGACTAGAAGACCGAATTGGGATAGTGACTATTTGAATAATGGTATTTATACCGTGACTACACCTCAAAAGTCACCGTTGAAACCGGGTATGCCTGGAACTAGCTTCCAGTTTGCTACGAGTCCCATCTATGAGAATGAAGCCCCAGGTAATAACCTCTTCTCTCAAATTGATTTCTGAACCACAAACATTTTCATCATATTGTTTTCATTAATTGTATTTTTTTGTACAACAGGTCTCTATAGCACCGAAACTGTCTCTCCTGCCCGGGGCTCCATTCATCATGTTATCCTCTATAAGGATGCTATTTACGATGACTATGGATTCTCTGTATCCGACGGACTGTATGAAAGAGGAGTTTACATCAATAGGATCAGGAAAGGTGGTCCAGCCGATATCGTGGGCTTGCTGAGGCCGTATGATAGGATTCTGCAGGTTTGTTGACATATCTTCCTAAATATCACAAACGTTAGCACTATTTAAGTTTAGTATGAGAACCAAATAATGAAAAGTAGCTGCTGCACCTCCTGCTACATATTTGTAACTTATGGTTATCTTACAATATGTGTGTGTTATTTTCCCATTTACGTCACTTTTACGAGGTCTTGTACTAACATTAAGTTTGAACTCATATTTTATCTGATTACTTTATGTATCTTCACTGTCATCATCATGACAACTTTACGCCTGTTTGTAGACAATCATAAGTATAAATTCATTACTCTTTGTGACTTGTAGGTGAATGGCACCAGAACCTACGATTACGACTGTTGCCTGACAGTGCCGCTGATTGCCGCCGCCGGCGACCGCCTCGAGATAGTAGTTCAGAGGCTGGTTACGTCTAGGGTGAGTTTGTTATTTATCTTTGTGGTTGGGTAACACAGTGCCCGCCTGGTCTAGTACCACCCTCAACTAACTCACCCGGTGTTAGTGGTGATGTGCTTGAAGATGCTTAAACATGCTCACTGCTCAGTTTAGAAGGGGGTGGCTGTCTGTGCCGCTGTCGGAACACCATGATAGGGGTTAGATGGCAGATTTAATACTAGGTGCGATTACACACTAATTATTAATATGTAGAGGTTTGATGCCTACCAGGGAATTATATAAACTTCATAACTTTTCTGAAGTGTTGCAAACAAAATTCAACATTCAGATGTTTTGTAAAAGGATATTCCAATCTTAGCAAGAAAAGCAAAGTAGCGTATACAAAACTTTTCCTTGAGAAATCGCGCAGAAACATTATGCATGTCAAGTTGAGACCGTACCCAATAAAGGGCTTCTTTCATGTACGACTAACTTTGACAATTTTATTTCCCTTTTCGCCCTCTCCGCTTTGTAGATCGATTCCTCTTTGACACGCGAAATTATGTTAGCAGCGTTTCTTTCGACTTCACGTCTTAAGAAAACGTTAAGCAACCGTGAAAAACTCGGAATAACAATGATATGTTGTTTGAGAAGCGGAATTATTTAGGCAATGTTGTGTTTGGTGGAATTATTTTGTTCTTCGAAATTTTCTCTTAGAGTTCGATGTTTTGGAAATCAGATTATGAGAAGGCGTCTTTTCTAATTTGGCTATGAGGATGATACTCTTAATATCATTATGGATACCTTTTGTTATGAGCTGACTGCAAAGCATTCGATCATTTTACTATGCGAATCTTTGCAGGTAATTCAGTATGAAACATATCTATTGACCAGGTTTCTGTTTCAGGACCTGAAGAACCGATTGGACGACAACTCGAGCGCAAGCGACAGTAGTATAGTGACAAAGACCATATAGTGTATGACACGACTTTAGTGAAATCACACGAAAGACATTGTAGTGCTAGATTAATGTAGAAAAAAGTGAGTGGTGTAAAAAATGGGTGAAAAAGTGTAAACGATGAAGGCTCTACAAATTTTGAGAAAATAAATTAATTATAATGATACAAAAGTACTGTTATGTGTGTGTATGTCAGACCTCAGATTCTAAGTTGGCTGCTTCGATATACCTAATCAATAAACAGAAGGTAGTTTGTGAAATGAGCTCACGAACTAGAGAAATACAGTTATTTAGTACATAATTACGCTGAACAGTATCAGTATTCAGCTAATATTATAACTACAAGACAATTTATCTAGTATCTTAGCCTTCATTGTTAATTATACATGGTATGGTGCATAAATATAATTAGTACATGATAGATAATTATAGGTAAATGTAGATAAATAATTACGGTTAATAATAATAATGTTGATAAGTCGCGTTGTTGTAGGCGTAAATTGCAAAATGTTAAATCAAGATAAAAAATAAATAATTAGAAAAAAAAATGTTTTATGTGAATATAACTTGTGTGTGTTATTTGTTTGAATTCCAAATTTAAAAGAGTTAGGAATACCACGGAGTTAAGTAAATCTAACTAGGTACAGTATTACCCAACTGATATGGCTTACCGATGTACCTGCGCAGAAGATGAATTTTCAAAGCGCGGGAAATGCTATTGACCGCTATTGGTCGGCAGCCGCCGCCATCTTAGCGAGCTTAGAGTGAGATGGAACTAACAGCTGCAGTGTATTATGAACCTTATAATAGTGATCTTAGGTTGATTGTAAGTTTTAAGCATTCTTCCGTTAATCTTCGGACCATACTTTCTTTTCTGCGCGAACGAAGATTCACGACGCGCCTTATAAGTTGGGTACTAGTATACCTATGTCATGATACGCTGTGAGGTTAGAGTAACAAAAAAACCGGCCAAGTGCGAGTCGGACTCGCGTACGAAGGGTTCTGTACCACTATCTATAAAAAAAGCAAAAACCACGTTTGTCGTATCGGAGCCCCCTTAATTTATTTTATTCTGTTTTACTATTTATTCTAATACATTGCGGCAACAGAAATAAATTATCTGGGAACATTTCACCTGTCTAACTATCAAACTATCACGGTTCATGAGATACAGCCTAGTGACAGATGAACGGACGGACAGCGAAACCTTAGTAATAGGGTCCCGTTTTACCCTTTGAGAACGGAACCCTACAAACCACAGTTGAAGTGAATGCGTCGCCTCACACGTCTTGTGTAGTAAACTATGAGTGTTTTGTAAATAATATTATTAATAATTATTATTATGAAGTTGGCGTAGAATCATTCATACAAGAAATGCTTATCTAGTACCTAAATTAAATTAAGTTATAAGTGTTAGTTAATCCCAAAATGTGCCTCTAACTTATGTGCATAGAGTTAAACATAGTTGTAATTAAGTTTAATTTTAATGTTACTTTATATAATTTAAATACCAAATAATGTATCCAAAGAAAGCAACGCCCAAACTTGCCAAGAATACTTGAATTGTTAATTTAACAATATGTTACACAAAATTGTTATATCAGCAGAATCTTAATGAAAATGTACTCCAATGGCAAGAAGCCAAAACTCAAGTAGGCAACGTAAATATGCGCATAAAAATCTGTGTAAAAATAAAATCAGAGTTTAAAACTATTTTATTTTATGGTGCAAATTGACAAGAGCGATGGTAGTCCTGTGTGACGCTGTGTGGTGATCCGTGTATGTTCAAAACGGCTGACAACGCTCAAGCATAAGCCTTGAATCACTCAAAAAATAATCCGTCAACTCACTCACGACTTGAACGTAGATACGCTCAAGTCGAGAGTGAGTTGACGGATTGACAACCTTCGTAGGGTATTGGTGATACGCCGACTACGAAGTGTGAGGTTGCTGGCTTGAGTCTCGCAAAAGATGTAATAACATGAACTGCAGATATTTTGCTATGAATTATTTTTTGTATTTGTGGCAGCATGGTCATTGAAGCTCCTGTTTCCTTAGATACAGGGAACCTTAGGGGTCACGTATGCGCTATTTTTATAGTTTAGCACCACAGCTACGGAACCTTTGCTTCATTATCTTTGTACCATAATCATACCTGACTAAAATGTATAGTGATGTTTGTGATTGATTAAAGTTTTTACATCGATATTGTGGTCCCATTATTATAAAGCGAATATCTACGTAATTAGTTATAAAATCAAGAAATTGTACATAAACTGTGTAGGTAGTATAACTGTTGTTAAAATCAGACTGATAGATGAATAATAGCTATTTAGTAAACTGTAAAATCGCATTATTATAGGAAATTATAAATTTATGTTTTATGTAATCTATCCGTAATAATACTAAACGGAGATACGTAAAGAAAAAATTCAATTAATTGAATTAATTAATTCGTTTGAAATATCGACTCGTCACGTCACTAAATGTTTTTTTTTAATCGATTGTTGTTTGTGTGTTAGATAGGTCTAATGGTTTTTGAAAAATACATAAATATAAAAACTATTTCAGGAATCTAAAAGCTCTTAACGATAAAAAATGGTAGGTTTTTAATGTACATTAATGTAATAATGTGTTAATTTGTTTAGAAGACAAAGACTTTGTAAAATAAGAGTGTACTGTTAGTTGCACTAGATGTGACTAAACAAGTAAAAAATATGTCATGTCAAAAGATAACAATATCGTTCAATTTACAAGACAGCGCCATCTCTGTTCCGAAACGTGGTACTAAAGCAAAAAGTGCGTTTATTTGGATTATTTTTGCCTGCCATATTTCATGCTATGTAATGTAGATAAGCAAATGGTGTTTTTAGGTAAAAGTTCGTGTAAAATTATACCAAAGGATACTTACTTACGCTTAGATTCTCTAAAGATATCCAGGATGTTAGCAAAAAATTAATTTGGTGTCAGTAATTTTATAGAATTATTGTCTTTATTTATTTTTCTCTTTACTTTGAAATTAATACATTTTAAATGTTTTGGTTTCGTTGATAAACGATCTACTTACTTACTTACCTTTGACAAGTTAGATCCAATTTCTTGAACAATATCATTATAATTAACAACATTCACTGAAATATAATTATTGAGCAGATAGTTTGTAATTTTTTACATTTTATTTTTGTACCCTTAAATTGTAAGAATAATTTATATTATTGTCAATTAATGTATTAATTGAAAAAATAGAGGGAGCCTAGCTATCACACTCGACTTAATAAAACAATATGCGTGATTTAACTTATAAATTAGTTTTAATTGTACCCCAAACCACAGTCATACTATCCGAAACCCAAAACATAGCAGGTATATTGTTTTGAAAATAACTAACGCGACTTATTTTAAAACACATTTTTACACAACACAATTATTATGGAAACAATAAAAATTTTGAGTCCACTCTTCCTGTAATTTCGGCCTATGTAAGTAACAAGTTAATTAGCTCATTGTTGGAATAAACTGACCAAATGTTGAGCGGTGCGTTCTACAGTACACACACATTTCAAATATATATAAGCTATGTAGATACTAATTGGCTGGTGACTGAATCAGTGGAAGTCGAACGCGTGACCGCGCGCTATAAGGGTGCGGCCGCGCGCTATACCTAAGGGTTCGGTCTGACTCACGGCGGTAGAAGGTAGGGAAACGTGCTGTGAGTCATGGCAATACCATAAATAAGGTGCTAGTAATTCATTCACCTCAGTTGACAGCACGTTTGGCGTAGTTGCTAAGCAATCGGACTGATGCGCTTGGTGTCGCGCATTTGATCCCGCCCGCACCAAAAATTTGTGCGAACCACAAATATTTCCTTCTGGTGTGGGTGAGATGTGTATGTGAAATTATATGTGTGTAAGCGGTACCTACGATACAGAAGCAATTGTATTCTAGTGTGGGGCTACGTTTAAAAACAAAATAAGATTATGTGTGTACATCAAACTAGAGTAATTTCAATCTAAACTTCGTCATACTTATCTTACCTACATCGGGACTCCGTACTTAGAGTTACAGAAATTAATACAGTTATCGAAAAA
This sequence comes from Hylaea fasciaria, assembly GCA_905147375.1. Taxonomy (NCBI): domain Eukaryota; kingdom Metazoa; phylum Arthropoda; class Insecta; order Lepidoptera; family Geometridae; genus Hylaea; species Hylaea fasciaria. The sequence goes on from LR990197.1 coordinate 11,725,745, forward strand.
AGACTCCAATTTCTGGAGTCGTTTAAAAATAATGTACCGCTGTTACTGACACCGTTATAATGCCTCTGTGGGTTGCTCGTTAACAACACGCCACTCAAGGAAGCGAGATTTGAATTTTGATTGTACTTTATTATTATGTGTTTTGCACTGCTTGCTTACCCGTCCGTGATAGATGGATGGACTGGATGGGTCGCCAGCCTTTTACTGTTGGGGTTTGTGGAGTGAGGTAACGTCGGTCTCTAGTAACAATTTCTCAGGTAGATGGCGGTGGTTGAGCGGTAACTTGTGCGCTTTAGTATCCTATTACACTGGGTTTGATCCTCGGCGCCGAACCAATGATTTTTCGTAAGTTATGTGCGCATTTCTATAGCTCCGTTTCGTAGTCAGTCTCGGTTATTATCGTCTTATAACAGTCGTTAAGGCTTGGTTGCACTAAGGTGGTTATACTGGTGGTACCGGCAGATGGCCGCGAGCGCTTAAACTGCTAGTTTGGGTATATTTTTATTTATTGGTAAAAAGTGATAACTAAATCAGGAAATGTAAGTTCTTAATCGCTTTTGTAACAGGACAGCCTGTGCATATCTGTGGTAACGGGTAAGTTACGTCATTATTTTGTTAAATGTCACTGCCAGACCACCAGACTGTCGGTAAAATGTCAAGTTTGGCAGTCAAGGGGTCGTCTGGTTCCGCCATGGATTGAGGATGGTGAATACGTTATGTTTGAACATTACTGCGAAGCGGTGCAATACAACAGTGTAAGTGATATAAACGACTCATTTAACGGCTACTTTCTGGACTGGTCTTACACTTTCTTTATAAAAAGCCCCTTTTATTGGTATAACTTTCACGCGGTTTCATGATGGAATCCTCTATGTAAGTAGGTGAGAAGTTAAGATGCGATTTAGTGTCATCTTTGTGGTTATTTTTGCGAGCCAATTATTTGTAATCCCGTTTCTGTCTCTTCGTCCTCATTAAATGATCAATTTAAACAAAGAAAACTCTTTATTTTATATTTTAATCGGTCTCCTGAGCATACACAACTTTGAAATTGAGTGAAATCTCCCCTTAACCGGAACATAATACGTTCTGACATCCATAATTTGTACAAAATTGTTTTTATTTTTGTTTAACTAACTTACATTTTTTTTCTCATATACCGTTATTTAGTGTTGTAGACGCCTGTAAAGGGCATATATTATTATAATCAGAATTTCTATAATACCTGTCGTAGCCTTAAGTTCCAATAATTGTTTAATATGTGTACTGTTGGTGTTACTTGAATAAATAACTGTACTAGAATAATCATAAGAATTGGTCTGATTTGGTAGTAATTAAAAATATAATTTTGACAAACCTCGACGTTTTAAAAGGTCGAATTCTCAGACACGAGATTCTCGTGACAATCGACAACTGTAACAGCCGCGGTTGGTTACTTGATTGTATTTATTTGTGCGAGAATTAGACCTATTCTTGGCGAATAAAACAGATTATAGTCCACAAACGTTCAAGAACCATATACCTACCTACTTAAAATAAACCAGTAACCAGATAAAAGACGGAAAAATAAATTCAGCTCTAGCCATTTTATCTCTCACGTCGTCTCTATATTTTAGTGATGTTTTATCTTTCTGTTACTCCCAAGAAGAAAGTGGCTTGGATTTAAAAATTAAACTTACATATTTTTTACATTTCTCGCTCAGCATTCATCTTCATCTTAACTACACTAACTAACATCCTAACGAGTTTTTTATAGTTAAGATAATTTCATGAAAAAAAAATCGAAATAAATGATAACAGGGTGGGAAACCGTGAAAATTTTTGAATGGAGGAAAAATCGCCTGACTTAATTCCTAATTACAGCAGACTAATAAATGAGCCCACTAGTAAACACCGATATCACCAATAACATTTGCAAACTAACACCAAAAGTTGGTTACATGCAAATCCCTGTATAAATTGGCGAGACGCCGACGGATTCTGGCATTAATTTGTGGTAAATCGCGCGGAAAATGGAAATTTTGTGCAGCCCGTGGCATCCCCACCCTCGCAAGACCAAATATGCCGTCACATAAACACTAGCCACCCCACACTTTTATATTCAACCTTATGTCAAAAAGATAGGGTAGTTTTTTCTTCTACATTGGCGACTGCAAATGGAACAGCGAAGGGCGTAACATGATAGAAAATCGTTACTTTGAGAATAATATAATAATATTTTGATTAAAATAAAATTCTAAGATGAATTTATAGAAGTTGGGATCCCCTGTATCCAGAAAATTTTGAATTATATGAGAGCCAGAATTTCACAAACCCCAAGACTCAAAATAATAATTGGCTAACACAATTATTTATTATGTGCAAGCATTAATTTAATCTGCAACCTCAAGCCCAAACCTGCTTATCTATTCTACCTATAAATTTATGTGTATCAATTAGACAAAGCCGTGTTTACACCATTTATATCTCAAGAACAGCGGTAGGTACCGAACTTTACATTGATGGAATTGTCGTTGCTCCGACTATTTAAAAATGGGAAAAATTCACAAAACCAAGAAATAAGTTATTGAAATTCTGACATATTATGTACGGAACAGCTTGGACAGGACAGGTTAGTCTGTCAGTTCAGCTTGTAATCAAAAATCATTAACGGTCACGACATCTTAATTAATTAGTTTCAGGTATAGTGCCGTCGCAGTTAATAAATCGTTAACTGCGATTTCAAAAATTCTACAAAATATCAACGTGTTATTGTAAAGTCTAGTTCCCCTCCATGGCAACCCCGGCGCGAATGAAACGCCTCCGCGAGCTAACTCAATCCCAACGCCATCTAGTTTCATTTGGAGCAACGTCTTCCGAACAGTCTGCCGGCTTGAAACTAAATAATATCTATAAAATTATTAAATTACTTAAAATACAAGATAAATTTATAAAAAATAATAATAAACACTTATTATTATTATTAAAATAGGTATTTCTCATACATTTTGTATGGAACGACTTAAGAGGACAACGTGTGTTGGGTCTGCTAATAAATTTTATATATATACAAGATTTATAGGATTTATGTTTTTGTAGTTTATTTGCCAATATAGCCATTATTTAGTGGCATCGTCCATTATCGGAAATTACTATGGTATTAACGATTTCCGGACAAATATCTTCCATTACGGTCGATGGACATGCCATTGTTTATTCCAATTCCATTCAATTAACTAATTAATTACACAATGGGTAGGTGCTTTATGCATATGTAGTGTACAAGTTATATAATAATGACAAACTGAATTACATTGAAATGAAGAAACATGCAAACAAATGACTACTCAAGGAGACTGAATTCATACTGAATCTGATAATGGTACTGGTGATAGAATAAGTGAGATTGATGGAACACGTCTCCAAAGGTCCAGCTGAAGATACTCCAGGGTCAAGCATCAAGCAATAGGATGCAATTAAGTCTTACTACAGGCGGGGCTGCATTAAAAATTACGCCCAGTAATTTCGGCAAATCTTTTAAATTCGACTCAGTGGCATAAATGTATATCTCTCTGGCACTGCAACTTGCATGTGCGTACATGAGTGGCAATTGCCTGCTGGTCTGCTGGTCTCTTTAAAAAAGGCAAAGTTATTTTATCTTCCCTAGGCGGACTTCTGCAGAAAAATACATCCACTAGGTACTGTACATCTGTGTATTAACTAAGCCACTAAAACAAATGCAAAATAAATAGGTCACGTTCAACCATAATATGCACAAAGCATAGCTGCGGATGGAGGTGGTAATAAACTTAGGAACGATTATACAGGCAGGTATTGGTACACAGCTTACCACAGAACCCGTGGTTTTACGTGAAAGAAAAAGCTACGCGAAGCGATGCTATACAATGGGAACCCTTGCTGTCACAAAGATCTGTGGGGCAATTGTATTTTTGGAAAAGTTAATTTTAATCAGCTCTTTACAATAGCAGCTACCACCATGGTACTAAGTGAGAGAGCGAAAAACACAACGCGATGTGACGTGACATACCAGTGGGGAACGCGGTGGCCTTCGTGTCATAACTCTGGCGATAATGCTCACTGACCTCTACAATTATGTAGGTCAGTGATCTTTCCAATCAGCAGTAAACGGTAGGTGCTATAAATGTCAAATTTCAATGAGTTTCATAAGTTGCAAACTACAACTGTGTGTCTAGTGCGAGTTTTGTCAATTTATATACGCGCTCGGTCCGTTTGGCGTAAACTTGAAATTGTATGGAATAAGAGCAGCGCCATCTAGCGTCAGTGAATCAGTCACTAGATGGCGCTGCTATTATTCCATACAATTTCAAGTTTACGCCAAACGGACCGAGCGCGTAAATAAATTGACAAAACTCGCACTAGGCACACAGATACGTAAAAATGACAGATGATACGTAAAGTCGTAGACCATTCGTAGACCTGTGTCTACGGATTATCTCAACGCGCGATTGACGCGCTACAGTGTGAAAATGACAAAATACTCTTATATCTAATTATTATAACTGTGTGCCTAGTGTGAGTTTTGACAATTTATTTACGCGCTCGGTCCGTTTGGCGTAAACGTGAAATTGTATGGAATAATAGCAGCGCCATCTAGTGACTGATTCACTGACGCTAGATGGCGCTGCTCTTATTCCATACAATTAATTTCAAGTTTACGCCAAACGGACCGAGCGCATAAATAAATTGACAAAACTCGCACTAGGCACACTGTTCATTAATTATCATTTTCTAACTGTAACGCGTCGCGTCGCTACGAGTAGCATCGTAGCACTCGTAGCTCACCTAAAACAGTGGGTTAGATACGCAAGGTTCACAATATTAAGGAAAGGGAAGCGGATAAGTCAAGTGAGATTTACTCGAAGCTTAGCGCTAACGCAGTTAGATTGTTTACCGAGAGTATAAGTTTGCCAGATGTATGAGTGGAAGAGACTTCGTTTCTAAAGACTTATTTTTTAATACTTCATATACTAGCATTTGATCCGTTAATACCATTCTACTAAGGTTTTGAACGGTGTTTTCCTTTATTGGCAGCTTAAGCTCAGTTTTTGTGGTCAGTTGGTAATGAACTGACGGCAGCAACTGAGCAATCATCGCCTTGCATCTCTAATAATATCCTGACTTTTGTAATGTCATTGAGTGATGGGGCTAGGTTGTTATCTTGGCGGTGAGAGCTGCCTGAATTTCAGATAACGAAGCCTTGCTGCCTTGTGCATCGCAATCACAAACATTCCTAAATGAGTATTTGGTAACTTGACCACACACACGTAATCTCTGGCGATGATGTAGTCAAAGTATGTAAATATGCTATCAATAGAATCGGACATACTCGCAAAAGTTGTTACAGGATACTGATGTATTTTTATTATATGTAAGTACCTTGAGAATTAGAATTTAGGCGGTCGTTGGTCCCACAAACACTCAAAGAAAACATTTGAGGTTCCCACAAATATTTGCCTTGTGCGGAAATCAAATAAGCCACTTTTGATAGTTACCACATCAGAAACTACAGATTGTTTTATGATTTTACAATATCCTAATATACACAGTATATTTTTAGGGGTATGGGACGTTTCACCTCACGCCTTGTTAGCCCGACGGTCCAAATTTACTAAGTACTTATTTTGGTTACTTATATTGGTCAATTCGCCCCATAAATAAAAGTTTATAAACCTAGAGTGTTCTTTGGGGTACCAGGCGTGTGGCGAATTACCCCATTTGAAACTATTCCAGTACTTAGCACTTCTTTGTCTACAGTAAGCGCCTTAGTTTATATGTAAGTTAGTACAAATAATTAGACTCGTTAGGGTGTGGCCTGATAATGGAAACCCCGATAACTTAAACGTGGTAACCTTGTACAAACAATTGTGAACCGTATTAGGTAAACATAAGGCTAAAAGTATGAATTAAGTTGGCAGCCTCGGATTATTTGCTCGAATTACTATAATTAATCGAATAATTATGGGAATTAGATCAGATACAAGGTGAGTATATAAGAGCTGATAATGAAGGTGGTATTTATGGGTAATTAAAAGTAATAATTAGCTGCTTCAAATATAAACTTAAAATAAATTTCTTGGGCTTCTGATTAACGAAATCGTTGTAAATTTTTGATACCCTGACCAGCTCTCACGTAAGGGTAACCTGTACTTACATAGAACGGGGCTGGTTGTCAAACAGTGTAGCTACGTGGTTGGATGGATGGTAAGCACGATTGCTTACCATAATTGACCGTCATGGTTTTAAATGGACCGTTAACCTAATGTTGTGGTGAAAATGATATCCCATAACAAAAGAAACATTTTTAGTTTCCACCTCAGAAGTAGCGAAACACGTCTTAATGGCCACTTTGTTTTTTGTAGAATCAATGTAAAATATTATGTACCAACATAAAGATACTAGGTGTTGGCCAGGTCCGGGCGAACTACCTTATTATCACGACAAAATGTACCTTATGTCTTTCTCCAAAGTCCTATTTACCTCTATTGCAAGTTTCATTTAGATAAGTTCAGCATAACAAGCAAACAGAGCTACTTTCGTGTTTATAATAATAGATTAATACTCGTAGTTATGGATTTAGCTATAGTTTTGAAGCCGACTGTACAAAGAAAATTTGCCCGCAGCTACTCTTAGCACTCAGGTCATTAAAATAATCCCTTATACCATCAAAGAGATAACTCCAATAGTTTCTTAAGGCATTAACTATCTAGCATCCCCATCAAATATACCCTCACTGCCCCTGCCCGACTATCAAGATTACTGTTACTAAGGTGCGATTCCACTGGAATCCGTCACGAAATTCTCTTCTGTAGAAAATTAAACCGCGATCACTCTGGCAGGTGATTCAATTAAAACCCATTCGATTGAATTGAAGTACCTAATCCGGTTCATCTATTATTTCTGGGACGGATTCAGGCCGGTCCGGGTTGCGTTCGATGAATAAGTTACAGCGTATTGTTTTTATGATAAATGATTAGTGCATTAATTCGATTATGTGACGAATTGTAGCGGTTAATATTAATCGGTTGTTTCTCGCGATAGTGAATTGAATTGAATTGAATTCAGTAAAATATTTCCCACACGACTTTTTTTGCAGGGCTGTCTGTTTGTAGCAAAATGGTTTCATATACTTCATGATATGTTATATAACCTAGCTTCCAAAAAATCTATATTAGAGCGCTAAGAGCATAAGATTAAAACCAGTACTTATTTAAGGCAGAGCAAACTTGACGAAATCCATTAACTATACTTGAAATAATAATGAGATTAAAACTTGATATTATTGACCCCTGCGGCATTATCTACCAATACGTCAACATTCTTGAGAAAATTCGATAGATTTCACAAAAAATAACGATGTGCCTGCACGTAGATTGGTGGAAGGCACTTTTTCAATTTCAACTTTTTCAATCAAATCCAATCCTATTTAAACTTTGGCTATATATTTTATAACGAACGTCATAAGGTGAATGACCTATCGAAGAATTTGTTGATGATTGGTTTTTCAAAATAATTATTATTTCATTTTTTCCCCGTAAGCTGTAGATTGTCATAATTGCGTGGAACTGAACGGAGATCATTCTAAAATAGTTTTTTCTTATTGATAAATAATAATTAATTATTATGTATCGTTATGTATTCAAACTTATTTCAAAGCTACGAGTGAACCCCTTGACAACCCGATAACCCTTTAAATATTTAGACTCAATTATTTATGCATTAAACAATTTAGAGACTATCAGTTGATATAATTATTGCATCATATTTAAAACTTATTACATAAGATAATAATGTAGGTACTCCATTATATTATTCATTTATAATATATAGGTACCAGATAACTCTGCTGTCGTCAGAAATAAATGTATCATAACAAATAAATTGGATCCGCAACAATATTTATGCCAAACAACAATAAAACATGAAGACCAACTTTATGTTCACATTATGTGGAGCATAATATGTATCTCAACCCCCACCCCTATCCTTAATCCATCCCTGCAGCTAGTGAGGTGAAACCAGGGTTCGTGAGAAAATTAATCGCGCATCCAATCGTGAGCCGCGACGAATTAATTCTTAATCTGGCCCAAATGTGGCCCGAACGATCACCGGCCACTTAACGCCCTCCCGGGGCGTTTTAATTAAAATTGGCGAATCTGCCACTTATTTACCGGCGCCGGTAGCCATCGATGAGATCGAAGGAATTATGAGGTGGAGAACTGATTTCTATAACCGTAGTTGACTTTGACCAACCGATTACCAACTATTATGAACAGTATTGCTGTCTTTGTCCTTTGTTTATTGCCAGATAGAGACAACGGTATACTTATTTGTTGGTCGTAGTTTACCAGGGGTTCAGACTCAGGGTATGAGATAGGTAAAGTGCCTGTAAGTTCATACTCTTTATTTATTGCCTAATATTGTAAAGGTGAAAATGTGTCTGTTTGTTACGTTTTCACGGTTAAGCGGGATATTAATGAGCTATAATTATAATTTAGTTTAATTTTTTTTTGCTCCCCGACCGTTTTCAAATCATTATTTCACTCTAATGAACCATAATCCCACTACAGATTTCTAACACGCAGCAAAATTCTCCGTTTTAAGTTAATTCCGTCCATATTTTACCTTCGCCATCGATGTTACAAACTCGAAGGTCTTGCTAAACTGGTCTTCTGAGAGGTTGTCTACAGTAACACGGCGCGCCCCCAAAACAGATTGAGTATGAAAATGAAACACACCTACTTCCACTACCTTCATGTTATGTCATTGTTGGCAATTCCAACGACTTCATTAATATTTTAATGAGTGCGTATTTGATAATTAGATTTAACTTCGCCTCGTTAATCAACATCATCATCATCATCATCATCATCATGCCCCATACTGTCCACCGCAGAGCCCAAATCTCACGTTACTCTCGCAAATAAAGACACAACACCTTGGAGGATCGAGTGACATCATCGCAGAAGACCCAAGCTCTCGCTGGATCTCGCTCTCCCAAGGATCTCGTTGAACTGGTCGCCGTTACCTGCAGATTGTGGCGGGCCTCCAATTAACTGAACTTCCTCGTAAATTACCATTTTTTTGGGATACCGGTTGAGCGAAGCGGAAATTAAATATATCTCTCGCTAGATGTACCCGTGGCTCTGTCTATTTATCTTGTTTTCCCCTTGGGCTGTCTACGTTGGTTCTGTATACTGTAGAATAATAATTGTTTGACTGAGAACTACTACTAAAACTAGCAGTAGGTAGATGAAGATAATTTTGAGAAAAATATTCCAATATGCCATTTTTTGAGGGATCTAGCTAGTCTAAGGTCCGTATTAATAAATCAAACTTAGCTCTGAGAGCTATCTTCAGTGTACACTTGCTCTTTTGTTCTATTTAATAAATACATCTTAAGTTGTAGATTAGGAACAGAAACTTACATGATCTCTGGCAAATTAATAAATGACACTCAGCGGTTAAGTGCTATCCGATTATGACACAATTGACACATACAAGACAGTATCTAGTAGCCAGTGCTACATCTCAATATCCATTTATTAAATAGCAACGATCTCAAGATGCAGATTACATTTTGAGTGTGGATTAGCTGGTAGCGCACTTGGTAGCGCTATTGAGGTTCATTTATTAATACGGACCTAAGACTATATTATTATTTTGTCACTCTCCTAAATATAGCTCAGTTCCTTATCCTTATACTTGCGTATAGCGTTTACCATGAAAGAGTACAAACTCGCCCCGTAATTCAGTACAAAAACCGGGTTCAGTGGCGCGAACCGGCAACCCGGCGCCTTGGGAACCGGATATACCTGAATTTCTGATATACGAGTAATCCTCCAAGGGTCGTGGATGGACGGGAACCCGGCTTCTATTTTTTTTTGTTAATGCTTATGGTGAGGTAAAGGGAAAAAGGTATCGTGCAAAAACATTTTTGTTTCGCGAAAAGTGTTGCTTTCATCATGATTGGTTATTTTAATAGACTTCAGGGGGTTTTTCACTAGAATGTGTTTCAACAAGTTTTTTTCAAACTCACATTCTGTTATCGCTGTGTTTTAAATATTGATTACTTCAAAATATAATGAATAAATATTATGTAATATAATAAAAAAATTAAGCATTCAGCCTGTACTATCCCACTGCTGGGCAAAGATCTCCCCTCACTTTCGTGAGGTAAGTAGGTTTAGGTCACGATCCACCATGAGGGTCTAGTCCGGATTGGTAGATATCATGCCTCCGAAATAAATCTTGGGCAAATCGAGTGAAAATATAATCAAGACAAAATTTAACTATATAATCGAAATTTGTCTTTCTTTTACTATCAATTAATAGTGCCGTATTATGTCAACAGCCTCTGTGACGACGTGGGTGATAAGCCAAATCCAAAGCGTAAGGCTGGGGTTCGACTCCTGAGCTGAGCGTAGAAACTTACGTAGACGAAATCCTAGATCTATAAAAACAGATGTATGTAATCGTAGCGTGAAAAAAGAATTGCTACGTAATTAATCTATATAATCCACCACGGGGTTTTATTTTCATTACCACCCGCTGAAACCACGAACGAATTATAGGCTTGCCCTTCAATAAAAGCTAAGTGAGGAGATAAATTTCTATAAAATGACCCTAAGCGAGAGGCGCGCGATTTATTGGTGATTTAGCGCTAGCTAATGAATTAAGCGCCCTGCATTAGTAACGTTGGACGAATGTTTTTTTTCTCTCGCAATGACTTGGAAACATACGAAAGGTACGTAGGACAAAAACGCTGCGTTAAAATTAAGATGTCCTTGTGGATAGAAGCTCGATGTTGTTTCTTTCGATTGTCTTTTAATTTCGCAAGTCGGCACAACATCTACTTACGGTAAAATGTTCGTCTGTAACCCACTACATACTTAAATCTCCAAAAACAAGGTAAAAACCTATAAGTAATAGTGTTTAAGTAAACAAGGATTTTTTGTTGTTTTTTTAATTATAAAATATATTATGTAGATTACCGTAAAACATTAACAATGTTGAAGTGGAAAGCAAATAGAAAACCTAAAAATAAAAAAAATACTTAATGACCAACCACCATAACGGATTAAATCCCCGTATGTTTCCCAACAAGACTCATTTTCTCCCGACTCAACGATATACCGCGAGCAGTATAAAAGCCGTTTCTTTGTTTAATTTCGTTAAAAAGGAATTAAACCCTGCCCAGGGGTGCTTGCAGGTGTTTTAGATTGAAGTAATATAAATTAAATATTGACTAACCGGTTCATCATATTTCCAAGAAATAAGGGGTTGTGTTGTTTATTACGGAACTTTATTGTTGGTGTAAACTTCGGGGCTATGAGTACCAACAGTTGTTTGCAGCGTTTGTTATACCCGTGACTTTTTTACTGGGAAGAGGTAACATTGGTAATTTTCCGATCCCCTTGTTAACTTTGACCAACCGATAAGTATATCGTTGTCTCCATCTGGCATATTAACATCTATATATATAAAAGCCAAAACTGACTGACTGATTGACTGACTGACTGACTGACTGATCGATCAACGCACAGCCGAAACCACTGGGTCTAGAACCATGAAATTGTGCACAAATATTCCTTATGTGACGTAGGCGAGCAATAAGAAAGGATTTTTGAAAATTCCACCCCTAAAGGGGTGAAAAGGGGTTACAAAGTTTGTATGGAGCAACGTGTTTTCTTGGTCCGATCAACTTCAAACTTGGCATTTATATTCTTTAAAACATTTCATTAAACACGTGTTTCATCGTTTTCTAATATTCAACCCCTAAAGTGAGAAAAAGGGGTTACAAGATATTTTCATCAGATTTAGTACATATTAAAAATTTGGCTCAATTATGCCATAAGTGACATAGGAATGCACTGAAAGGTGATTTTTTAAATTCAACCCCTAAAGGGGTGAAAAGGGGTTGTATCGTTTATGTGTAACAACGTGTTTTCTTTGTCTGATCAGCTTCAAACTTGGCATTTACATTATATAAAAGATTTATTTAAATACATTCATAGTTTTTTAACATTAAGCCCCTTAAATGATAAAGAGGGGTTGCAAAATATTTTTCATCAGAAAATTTAGTTCAAAACTGAACAATGCAATGCAAAATATTTAGTTCAAAACTTAAATTTTGTACACATATTCCTTGAGACGTAGGTGTGCACTAAGACTTTATTTTAAACTAGCTGATACCCGCAACTTCGTTCGCATTTTTATATAAAATGTAAACTGTTTAGAAAATCAATTGATGTCGCGGGAAACAGTTATAGGTAAGAATATATCTGTCTCTTTCTCTCTCCCTTTTCCTCTATCTTTCTCCCTCTCTAGCTCTTTTTCTACCTTTCTCCCTCTTTCGCTCTTTCTATCTCTCTTCCTCTACCTCCATCTCTTTCCCTCTCCCTATATATCTATATCTTTCCCTATCTTTCTATCATTAATATCCTTCTCCACTCTCAATCTCTTGCATTCCCTCTCCCTGTCCATCTCATCAATTATATTTATTTCCCTCACCCTCTCCATCTATATCTCTTCCTTTCCCTCCTTCGCTCACTCCCTCTCCCTCTATTTCTATATATTTCGCACTCAATCTCTCTCACCTATTTCCCCCCACTCTCCCCTCCTTCTAGCCCCACTCTCACCGCTTTCACTCCCACTCTCTACTCTTTCTCCCCCCACTCTACCCTCTTTCTCCCCCACTCTACCCTCTTTCTCCCCCCACTCTCCCCTTTTCTTCCCCACTCTCCCCTCTTTCTCCCACCACTCTCCCCTCTTCCCCCCACTCTTCCCTCTTTCTCCCCCCACTCTCCCCTCTTTCTCACCCACTCTCCCCTCTCTTTCTCCCCACTCTACTCTCTTTCCCACCCCACTCTCCCTTCTTTCTCCCCCCACTCTCCCCTCTTCCCCCCACTCTTCCCTCTTTCTCCCCCCACTCTCCCCTCTACCCTCATACCCCACTCTCCCCTCTCTATCTCCCCACTCTACCCTTTTTCTCACCCCACTCTCCCCTCTTTCTCCCCCCACTCACCCCTCTTTATCCCCCCACTCTCCCCTCTTTCTCACCCCACTCTCCCCTCTTTCTCACCCCACTCTCCCCTCTTTCTCCCCCCACTCACCCCTCTTTATCCCCCCACTCTCCCCTCTCTTTCTCCCCACTCTACTCTCTTTCTCACCCCACTCTCCCCTCTTTCTCACCCCACTCTCCCCTCTTTCTCCCCCCCTCTAACCTTTTTCTCACCCCACTCTCCCCTCTTTCTCCCCCCCACTCTCCCTTCCTTTTCCCCCCACTCTGTCCGCTTTCTCCCCCCACTCTCCCCTCTTTCTCCCCCCACTCTAACCTTTTTTGCACCCCACTCTCCCCTCTTTTTCCCCCCACTCTCCCCTCTATTTCCCCCCACTCTTCCCCCCACTCTACCATCTACTCCCCCTTTCCCCCCACTATCCCCTTTCCCCCACTTTCCCCCCACTCTCCCCTTTCCCCCTTTCTCCCCCTCCTCCCATCGCACTCTCCCCCCTTAATTACTTTCCAATTTAAATTACGATCCGTTTAGCCGTTTATTGTGGTCCGTAGGGGGTGCATCTAAAGAATACCTCATAATTTCAACCCCCTTGCTTTTCCCCCTTTAGGGATGATTTTGCAAAAAAGCTGAAACCCGTATTTATTTATTTCTTACCAAAAGCCTAAATAAGAATTTTCAGATCCGTAACTTGAGGAATTATGGATTCCCCATACAAACTTTCAACCCCTATTTCATCCCCTTCGAGATTATTTTTTGAGACAAAAGATAGCCTATGTCCGTCTCATAGGTCCAATCTACCCCTATACCAAATTTCATCGAAATCGGTTCAGCCGTTTAGCCGTGAAAAGGTAACAAACAAACAGACAAACAGACAGATAAACAGAGTTACTTTCAGATTTATAATATTAGTATGGATTTAACCCCTAGGTGGGTGAAAAGGGGTTGCAAAGTTTGGATGGAACAACGTGTTTTATTGGTTTGATCAATTTCAAACTTAGTAGGTATCTATGTTCTTTAAAAGGTAGGAAGTGGTAGATTTTGGTAGAAAATGATAAATTAAAGGTAGAAAATGGTAGAATTTTGGTAGGAAATGGTAGATTTTTGGTAATAATGGTAGATTTTGGAAGGAATGGTAGCTTTTGGTAGATATTAGTGAATTTGAAATTAAAATGGTAGATTATGGTAAAATGGTAGATTACGGTTAAAATGGTAGATTTAATTTAGGAAATGGTAGTTTTTTGTAGGAAATGGTAGATTCTGGTAGGAAATGGTAGCTTTTGGTAGAAAATAGCACATTTAGAAAGAAAATAATAGATTTAGAAACAAAATTTTAGATTGTGGTAGAAAATTTTAGACTTTAGTAGAAAATGTTAGCTTTTGGTAGAACATGGTATTTTGGTAGAAAATGGTAGATTTTGGTAGGAAATGGTAGATTTTTGTATGAAATATTAGATTTTGGTATAAAATGCCAGGTTTTTGTATAAAATGGTAATTTTGATAGAAGATGGTGGATGTCGTACGAGAATGTTGGATATCGCATATCGGATGTCGATGTCGAACTCGAGGTCATGGTCTATTTTTAGTTATTTGGAATTATGGTAAAGTATATAGTCCGCGCGGACGAAGTCGCGGGCAACAGCTAGTATTAAATAGATATTAGAGACTTAATAGATATTACATTATAGTAGAGCTTATTTTTCGCCTTTTTGGTTATTATGTTTATTGCAGTTGGGTTTCCGTTTAATTTAATAATTTATTGAATATTTTTACTGTCTGAAATGATAACGCACTAAAGCAAAAAACCTAAATATTTAATTACTAACTTTTCTTCTCGGAAGCTTCTCTAAAAGAGATAGACAACGCTTTCTAAAGCGTAGGACCTTATCGCTAACAGTCATATAAAAAACAATCCAGTAAGAAGCCTTCCAATTCCCTCCCCAGTAATGAAGCCTCATCCAGTCCTCAAGTTCTCCATAAAGATAAAAAGGACTATGATCTGCAGGATGGATGACCCAGGTCACCGCAAATAAAACAAATGACGGGAATCAGGACCGAAATAAAATAAATTCGTCGCCTGCAATTATCCACTGACCCTATTGTCGGACAAAGGACATCTGGCTGTAGGTTACACCGAAGTAAACCATGACAGAACGTTCGCGATAGGTTCGCGTTTGATCATACTATCTTGATTGAAGGTAAGCGATGTTTAGCATGTGCCAAATCAAAAACATGCCAAATAGATATTTAAATCTTTGCATCCCCCCCTAAAATTGAACAAACAGCTAGAATTATTGCAATAATTACAACAGTCACTTAATTCACTGTTCTGTGAACAGTAGCTTTGTCACGTCAAATAATTTACGGACTACACACACAATGTGCCTAAAACAGTGATTTTTACCCGATTCTACAAAATAATATCCAGCAAAACGGTAGATTTTTTCTACGCTGTCTGTGGTAGAATTTCTCAGACTGATGAGAGTCTTGTCTACGATTGTACTTACATACATTTGATATCCGCATCAGAATTATTATTATCAGTTCGGTGTAACAACCGGCCCGGTTTACGTTAAATGAGATCTGTGTTTACGTAATGGAGGCCTTGCCCGCCGTAATTGATTCTGAATTAAACCGGGCAAAGTGATAAAATTCCTCGTTTCAACTGGCCAAAGTTAGCTGCCGGAAGAAATTGGATATAAATTCATTTTAATACTCTCTTGGAACGGTTATCGTCGGCTGTTAGAACTTGGTGTTTTAGGTGGGAGAGCAGGAGCGAGTTGTTTCACTACTTTGTTATGCGCCAGTTTGGCTCTTTGCTGATTGAAATTGACCGTATTGACTATCACATTTAAAATTATAGATAACTAGCTGATACCCGCAACTTCGTTCGCATTTTTATATAAAATGTAAACTGTTTAGAAAATCAATTGATGTCGCGGGAAACAGTTATAGGTAAGAATATATCTGTCTCTTTCTCTCTCCCTTTTCCTCTATCTTTCTCCCTCTCTAGCTCTTTTTCTATCTTTCTCCCTCTTTCGCTCTTTCTATCTCTCTTCCTCTACCTCCATCTCTTTCCCTCTCCCTATATATCTACGTATATCTTTCCCTATCTTTCTATCATTAATATCCTTCTCCACTCTCAATCTCTTGCATTCCCTCTCCCTGTCCATCTCATCCATTATATTTATTTCCCTCACCCTCTCCATCTATATCTCTTCCTTTCCCTCCTTCGCTCACTCCCTCTCCCTCTATTTCTATATATTTCGCACTCAATCTCTCTCACCTATTTCCCCCCACTCTCCCCTCCTTCTAGCCCCACTCTCCCCGCTTTCACTCCCACTCTCTACTCTTTCTCCCCCCACTCTACCCTCTTTCTCCCCCACTCTACCCTCTTTCTCCCCCCACTCTCCCCTTTTCTCCCCCACTCTCCCCTCTTTCTCCCCCCACTTTCTCATCTCTTTCTATTCACTCTACATTCTTTCTCACCCCACTCTCCCCTCTTTCTCACCCACTCTCCCCTCTCTTTCTCCCCACTCTACTCTCTTTCCCACCCCACTCTCCCTTCTTTCTCCCCCCACTCTCCCCTCTTCCCCCCCACTCTTCCCTCTTTCTCCCCCCACTCTCCCCTCTACCCTCATACCCCACTCTCCCCTCTCTATCTCCCCACTCTACCCTTTTTCTCACCCCACTCTCCCCTCTTTCTCCCCCCACTCTCCCCTCTTTCTCCCCCCACTCACCCCTCTTTATCCCCCCACTCTCCCCTCTTTCTCACCCCACTCTCCCCTCTTTCTCCCCCCACTCACCCCTCTTTATCCCCCCACTCTCCCCTCTCTTTCTCCCCACTCTACTCTCTTTCTCACCCCACTCTCCCCTCTTTCTCACCCCACTCTCCCCTCTTTCTCCCCCCCTCTAACCTTTTTCTCACCCCACTCTCCCCTCTTTCTCCCCCCCACTCTCCCTTCCTTTTCCCCCCACTCTGTCCGCTTTCTCCCCCCACTCTCCCCTCTTTCTCCCCCCACTCTCCCTTCCTTTTCTCCCACTCTGTCCGCTTTCTCCCCCCACTCTCCCCTCTTTCTCCCCCCACTCTTCCCCCCACTCTACCATCTACTCCCCCTTTCCCCCCACTATCCCCTTTCCCCCACTCTCCCCTTTCCCCCACTTTCCCCCTTTCTCCCCCTCCTCCCATCGCACTCTCCCCCCTTAATTACTTTCCAATTTAAATTACGATCCGTTTAGCCGTTTATTGTGGTCCGTAGGGGGTGCATCTAAAGAATACCTCATAATTTCAACCTCCTTGCTTTTCCCCCTTTAGGGATGATTTTGCAAAAAAGCTGAAACCCGTATTTATTTATTTCTTACCAAAAGCCTAAATAAGAATTTTCAGATCCGTAACTTGAGGAATTATGGATTCCCCATACAAACTTTCAACCCCTATTTCATCCCCTTCGAGATTATTTTTTGAGACAAAAGATAGCCTATGTCCGTCACATAGGTCCAATCTACCCCTATACCAAATTTCATCGAAATCGGTTCAGCCGTTTAGCCGTGAAAAGGTAACAAACAAACAGACAAACAGACAGATAAACAGAGTTACTTTCAGATTTATAATATTAGTATGGATGTTTTATACATTCGTTATTTTAGACTACAGGCGTTAATTAAAAAAGATGGTTAGATGCATCTCCTGTCATATTGTCATAAAAACTAGTTTCCTTTCGTCGTGCTGCAGACAACAATTAACTATCAAAGCAAAGAAAACAGAGATAAAAAGGGCAAGAGATATTAAAAGACGTGAAACTATTCCACTTGTCGCCGAAGTAAAAGCTTTGACAGCATAATAACTGTTTGCGGCGCACATTATTCACTCGGCATTATGCGCGTCCACGCGCGTGGTAATGAAGTGGTTGAGCGTGCGGCGTCACTGCAAGCGCGAGTGCTGCAAACGCTGCAATGGGAACACGCCACACGTAAGCTACTTGACTACAAGGACTATCTAGAGATGTTACTAGTAATCCATGCTAATATTTTAAATGCTAAAATGTGCGTGTTATTTTGTTACGTTTTCACGTTTACCGCTGAACGCGTTTCTAGCACGGTCGGCATCAAAAGTAGCTTAACATGTTTTAGTTTCCAATTCCATTGTAGATACGCAAAATGTACATTTTTAGGGTGTATATTAAATTTAAGATACGGAGATGTTCAACTACTTTAGAGGCCGTTCAATTGTAGATACGCAAAATGTATATTTTTAGGGTGTATATTAAATTTAAGATACGGAGATGTTAAGCTACTTTTGATGCCGACCGTACCTATTTATAGAGAAGGAACTTTTCATCGTGATTAACTGTAATCTGTACGGATGACGTCGCGGTCAAAAGCTAGTGATACAATACACTATAATAATATTTTATTGAACATCTTATTTATCGTGATATCTTACGATAATAAAACCGTATATTATTGAAGGATGTCTAAATTGTCTAAGCTTGGAGTTTATTTGTTTCAGATTTTTCAGTATCATACAGGAGCGTATTTCCTAAAAGTTAGTCTGAAAAATATCACTAACGTCTCGAATAGTGTTGCTAACCAATACTCCAAAGACACCCACAGTGATAATTGAAAATTGCATTGATACGCAATTTCCTCAAAAAAATCTAAAAAACTTCATAACTCATCACAAAGTCGGGCGCATAATGGCACCCTACTGATGCCTATTTTCTCTTATCAAGGAACCCTAATGACTCTTCATTAAATGGGTCTTAATTGTATTTCTCTTGTAAAAACTCTTGATTGCTTCCACGAGATAAAACGCTGAGAAAAATTGCCTGAAAAATGTATTTAATTGTCGAGATTCGGACGATGTAGCTTGTAGATATAGTGGTGTCCACTTGGAATTTAAATACTCTAGCTGACAATAAGATAATGTGATCCGGAACCAAAAGTGTGACCTGGTGATGAAAGACTATCTGAGAGTACACAAACTGCTACTGCTCGCAGCACAGCTAATTGCCAATCGAAGTGGAAATGCAGCCAGTGTTTTTGGCACCAAGCTTATGCACTACAACTTTTGATATGTTATAAAGCGGACACCAGACGACACCTGAAACCAAGGGCGGCCCTAAAGCAGCTGACAAATTGATATCAAAGCCGCTTCTACCTTATTCGAGATTCCACCAGCTGATAGTGCCATGTGACATACGCCCTATTCAAAGTGTTCAATATACACTACTAAAGGTTAAAGACAGCACTTAGAGAAAGGTATGCGACCTTCCAGTTGAGTAGTACCTATACCTCTCCTCTACAGTAATTCCGTTTTATTCCTAATCTTTGGTAATAAGACAAGCTAAGCTAGAATAGTTTATGAACTTCATTAGAACTGAGACACCTCGCTTTGTACAAGTTAATAATTTACAGCGAGAACTTTGAACTTGATATTGAATCGGGTGGAATAATTGATATTGTCTGCTCTAAGGTTAGAATAGGGCTTAGTTTATAATAAATTGGGTTCTTAATAGTAATGGATTTGGAAGAAATTCAGGTTCGAAATAAACAGTGGCAAAGAGAGAGTATGGCGCAGAAATTCAACAGTACGCAGAGAGACACAGCAAAATTATAATAAACTGAGGTGGCTTGATGAACGGGAAAATTCTGCCATGAAGTGGTAATGGCTGGCCTAAATAATAATAATGACGAATCACGGTCACATACATAATAATACCTATATCCTGACCCCTAACTAGAATTCCCTGTATCTATGAAACCAGAAACTAGGAAGGCCACAGCAAACGAAGCAAACAGTTATAGTACACACGAATATTCGAATGCGCGAGAATCGAACCCATAGCCTCGCCCTCCGCAATCGGCTCATTCCCATCTCACGCCACGGACGGCGCGCAATTTTTTGCCTTTTGAAACTGTATATAAAATAACAACATTATACAACGAGGGCCGAAATAACAGTACATTCGGATGACGGTGTTATAAAAAAACGATAAAAATGACCCGTAAAATTTTGCACGGCTTTGCTCTGCGTTTAGCGCATATCGCGTTGCTTTTCATATGCACACATGGGATAATAACCTTCACACTGGGATATGGGACGATAACCTTCAGATATGGGATAATAAGTTTTAAACTGGGATACAGTAAAGTTTGATCGGTACTGCTCGAGTATTTCCTTTTTTTGTGACATACACAACTTTATTTTTTTGTAGAATGTAACTGGTCACTAGGACTGCTGGTAAAACACTCCGAAAGACTTTTTAGCTTAAAGGTGGTGGACTTTATTGCAAAGAATTTGAATTTGTTTATCGTCATGACTGTTTCAATTGTTTTTGAACCTGATAGTATACCGGATATATCAATAAAAAAATACTTATCTCTTTTTAAAAACTAAAACCAAAACTAAATTTTGTCATTTCGTGCGTTTTGTTTTTGTTAGATTATTTTATTTATTTCACATCCGCCGTAGTGTAGCCTCCAACCACAGAACCAACTTAGCAATCATCGTTTCAAAGTTCTGTAATAGCAAGTAAAGTTTCCATATCAAAAGATCAAAGTTAACAAATGGTGGGCACACAGTCATGAGCGTCGCTAGAGAATACCAATATTGCACCGCTTGAGGGCACGATACTAATGAGAAACTTAATACATGGTCTCGTACCGACGGTCAATTGTTGATTCCTACCAAATCTATCAATATCGAAACTCCCCTGATGATAAAAAATGTGACGGCCATATTCTGTATCTCACACCCTTCTACACTTGCATAATCTCTCCGCTGCTGCAATTTCAGACACAATAGATTTTCAATAGACGGCAACTTTGGCGTAGTGCCTGAGCTGGATTCAGCTGCGCTAATGCGCTTGGTGTCGCGAGTTCGATTCCCGCCCGGATCAAATATTTGTGCGATCCACAAATGTTTGTTTCTGGTCTGGACGTGATGTGTATGTGAAATTATATGTATGTAACCGGTACCCACGATACAGGAGCAATCCTAGTGTAAGGGTACCTTTTTTGTAAAAAATAAAAAGATAAAAAAATGTCTCGGCAGGATCCTTGACAAAGCACGGGAGAGATTAATAAAGTCGTAAGATACATAAAATGCTTGGCTACAGTATCGGCCCCTAACGTATATACGAGTACACAATGCCCTATTATACTAGTCAATGGACATTTATCAGCTTTTACAAGCCAACGCTTTTCGGGGTGACCTCATAATCCAGTTGCGGTCAAACAAAAAGCCTTTTTCATTACGAGCGACCCCTCACAATCGGTGTCAGTCATAGTTAATCAAGGGTTAATCTTTGCTTGGACTCTTATACAGTCTTACCACAGATGAATCTAAATATTTTCTCTAGATTGATCAGGTTCTGAAAATTCTTTCACTGGCAGGTAGCTACATTATATTCAAGGGGTACAGGCTGTTATATTTCGGGAAATGCGAGACACAAGAAGAAGTTACAAAAGTGTAACCGTTGGACGCAACTATTTAGATAATAATTGCATCGAGCCTTTTGCCTGGAACCTTTTGCTAAAATATTTGTTATAGGTCGAATAAAGCCCCTAGCAATACCCGAACATGCTCATATCAATTATAAATCGCTTTACTTTCATCAACATTAAAGCAAAGACGTGTAATTTGCTAATTGGTGAAATTTATAATTACTGCTGATGCGAACTTTGAAGTTCGCTTCCATTTCTGATTCCAGTTACCTTGGCAACACCGTCATAAGCAATTTGTAGATATCAACGATGGGAGTCTAATTACTTTGCACGAGAAACAGTCTTGAATTTTAAGATGTTCAGAAACGCCGTTTCCATCAACAAACAAAATTGTAGTCAGAAGCTTAGTTGGACTAGTAAAACTAGAAACTGTTCTAATAGTGCAGAGTTAATTTATGATCAGATGGGACGAGCCCGGACGCACTGTCCCCAGGCTATTGTACCCATTAATGTAATTTCCTCTATCCGGGACTCCCCAGCATTAACGGTAGGGCAACTCGATAACACTGAAAATACAGTTATACTCGTATGTACACAATATGAGGCGATCGTTTGCAAAGTTTCACTGAGATATCTTAACTAGCAACCAAGTTGAGGAACGTTCGAAGTATTTACGAATTGGGACTATTTCATTTGAAGAATTTGAGGAAAGCTGAAGATTGGGTTTAATGATGTTCATTAGGAGAGGCCTACGTCGAGCAGTGGAAAAATATTAGGCTGATGATTAATGTGAAAAACTCTTTATCCGCGTCAAACTTGTATATCCCTAATGCCAGGTTTCTGAGCCCTTAGTTAGCTTTGACCAACACAAATAAGTCATTGGCTATCGTTGTCACTATCTGGCACTAAACTTTTGACAAGGTCGGCAGCCCATTTATCGGTTAGTCATAGTTAAGTTGGGGCTCAGAAACAAGGTATTGGCGCATTTAGAAAATGTTTATCAATTTTTATTTTATCAATTTTTAATTTTCTAACATTAAAGTCAAATTATTGACTTTAATGTTAGAACAATAAAACATATTGTTCTTGTGAATTTCGTCAACGGTCAAACCTGAGTGAAAAAGAGTTACGATGGCAAAAAAGTAGAGAATAGAAAAAACATGTTACAATTGGTTTTGTTTCTAGTTAAGCTTCCCCCATCGATGTTTTGTATGACTGAAATAATAGTTACGAAACACGAAATGAGTAAGTAAACACGAAACATTTCATTATTATAAAAAAAACTATTAAAAGTATCATAACCCTATTTGTCTTTCTCGACGTAACATTTACTGTGACAACTAGCATTGGAAACCAATACGTTCAGCTTGCAACTGATAAAGGGAGATTCCATGTGTGTAACTCCAACAATTATATTCTGTTAAATATAACTGAGTATATACCTTCCGAGCCTTTAATGGAACCTGATGGATCAGACAATAGGTGTAGAGTACCTACGTAATTAAAATATAAAGATTTCCGATAGCTTGAAATAAAATGGACGTTCCTTTTTAAACGACTTCAAAAAAAGGAGGTTCTCAATTATAATGTATTTTTTAAATGAGAACCTTCGAGTGGGTGAACCGATTTTGATAACATTTTTTTTATTTGAAAGTTTATCCTTCCCGTGTGGTCCCATTTCAATTTGGTCTAGTTCTGACAATTATTACGTATTTTTATTAAAGTTGTTTTTTGGTAAATTTTTCTTGTATGAGCCGACTACGGCACAAAGGAAAGCTTATTGGATGAGTGAAAACCACAGTTAGTTTGCCACTACACTACACTCAATATCTCAACCAGTAACGTGTATTACCGTTATGCATCAGCGAGTGTATCTAGTGTAGCCAGTGAACTAATACAAATAGATATTTATATTAAGTAATATAATATAATGTACGAGTATATCTATGTGCGTACGTCTATCTGAGTGCGTAGGTACAGTCATTGAGACATCCAAACTGCCGCCATCATTTACAGAAGTCCAACTCACCTCTAGTTCTGTACAAGGCGGCAATTACTGTTAATCTCCGAATGGTTTAACAGTGCTTAATGAAAGTCATTTGTTTTTACTATCGAGCAGGAGATTGGTAGACTAACTTTAAAGACCATTAGAGATAGTGATGCCTTGACACTTTAGTCATTATAATTATTCAGTGAGTGACAGGAATGTGAATTGAGAGGACAATGACTGAGTTCAGTACTATGTACATTTTAATAAGCATGTAAAAGAAAAAGTAAAGTAAATGAGAAAGAGAAATTTGAATCAGGCGTTACTTCCGACATTTCCTTCGAATACGAACGTCTTTTGTTTTTCTACATCATAAAAATTAACCAATGTAAAAGTGTACGATACAATGTAATAATATCTATGTAGTGCACGCACACACACCAATACACGTCTGAAATCTAGCCTTCACTAATAATTATTATTAAGGTAGGTAACTAAAACAATAAAAATACAATACAGTATGAGTGAATGAAAACTCACACGTACACACATTTATCTCCCATGCAATCAATATACCTGGGGACTACACAAAGGCTTCGACATTTAGTTCCGAGTCCAAGCCCGCTCTCTGGGGGCTCAATCTGGATCGCGGCTAATTGTACAAGGGTAGGGCCGGCTAGCGATCCGTGCTACGTGTCTGTTGCTGTGGGACTGGCTGCTAGCAAACCAGCAGGCCTATTCTTCGTACCAATCATGTTCCGATCCCGATTGCGATCCCAAAATCAGAAACTTTTCAATGAATATCAACTTTTTCAAACCAAATCTGATTCCAATCCCGCACTCAAATTGAAGCAACTTTATCATGAAAATTTTCAATTTCAAATGGCAAAGCTATTTAATTATTGACGCTGAACAAATTTAGATCTCAATTACCACAATGTTTCTACGATAATTATGTAGGTGCAAATTTGTTTGGCTCCAACAAACAATCGAACAATAGTTCAAGAAAACGAATTTCAAAATTGGTACCAAGATTGGGATTGAGCTTTGAATCGATGTGAAAATATGATTGGCGTGAGGAATACGCCTGCAGGGTGAGGACATAAGGATAACTAACGATTAAATAAGCTCATTCTCTCTAGATAAGAGCAATCTCACCTTAATAGCCATGCAATCACGAAAGTGCCATTAATCAATGACCTAGATGCAAGCAATTAAATGGCGCTGCTACTCCAAAATCATATTTCACAAAATATGTAATTGGTTGCTTCTTTATAAGTACTGTTGATAGTGGGATTAAATTTTAATATAATAATATGTGTATTTTAGTTGATTCATACAGATAGATATTACATATATTATAGTTAAAAATACCGAACGAATCCAACAAACACACATTATAAATTAAAAAAGTTACTAAACCTACCATAAAAACAGAAAACAAAATTAAATCTCATTTCACGTCACATTATTTATCTTTAAAGTCAAAAATGGATTCCCTTTACGTTTGTCGCCGGTAAATAAAGAAAGTGAGATGAAGGGTTGTTTGCGATGCGGTAACAAATAAGATTTCAAATAATTAAGCTGGGATTATGCCTTATACAAGTACGAGCACGTATAGTAATACCTAGCTTTTGCTCATGAATTCTTCCGCGCGGACTTGCTTATCGCGATAAAATGCAGAAGTTATTTCTTGTCCTTCTCCAGGATTCAAAATGTCGTCATAAGACTAGGTGAGCCGACAAACATTGTCCTGTAGTTGTATTTTTTCCGGGCAAAAAAAGTTAATGTGGTCGTGAAGTTTCGTCTATTTTTTTAGTGTTAGGCGTAAATTTTTTCTTTTTTTCTTTTATAAGAACTTTCTGCTGACAATATCAAATACAATATTTTTTTTTTTACCAAAATTAGCCCAGCGGTTCACGCGTGATGCGGTGACCAAATTGAGATGAATTTTTATATATAGATTGTTCGCATCGCAAAAGGAATCTAAGAAAGACCCAATTCAAAAAGATACTGCGTCGATTCTTATCATAATTAATGTATTAAGACTTAGGCAAAAAACTGGGACTATTTAAGGAAAAATAAAATACTATCGAAACAGCAACACCAAAGAACTTTAACCCCGAATCTTTATACCAAGTTCATAATCTGACCAGAGAAAGGCGACAGTGATTCTCAACAATTGCCCTGCGTCTGGAACTATCTTAATTGCCCATTGTTCCATAATTTGTTCGTGTCGCCACATCCCCTGGTAGCTGCCACTGGTCATTAGAAAATACCAAAAGTTAATACCTTTCACCTAGGCAAATTTAAACTTTGTCGCGAGGTGCTAAGAGTCGTTGCAGCTGAAAACTAAAGGTGGTGAAAGTAGTGAGGATTTAAGACAGAAATACGTGGTGGCAACAGACCGTGGTGACAAGTTTGTGCTCAAGTTAGAATGTTGTTAATTTTGATGGTTATGATTACGAGTCTCGAAGCTTTTGTGCGGGGTTCGGGAGAATTGACGGTGACGGCATTAAAGCAATCACACTTTAGTCGCAATCTAATGGCTGATAAAATGTAAATTACTGACCATGTGAGACCTAAGAATTAATGTAAGTATCAGTGTGACGAACGTAATGCACTTAATATACGAGTAGTATTTTGTCTCCTAAAAGAATAACACATAGAGGTCAAGTACTCGCTAGCGCCGTGTAGCCAGTTTTACTGAGACTTTTCAGGCCTAGTTCGGACTCAGACACGCTATTGCTCGAAATCAAAGCTAAAATGGTAAATATTTATTCAATTTCCCGGCTTTTGGACTAAATACGCATGCGACATTTTAATTGTGCTTGTGTTCTTTTTGGAGGAGATAAATAGAGGACAATCACTCACACATTGATATAAAAGTGGCTTCACTTTAGAGTGAAACTACGCATGGAACTATCCTTCTCTGCGTTATTATTCTAAGGTTTGTCTCATTACTCTGCAAGCATTTTATTGGCACTAGGTACTAGATAGTGATATTTTTGTGTAGTACCATTATTTTTCTTGTGTATGATCCATCGAATATCGAATACGACACGTTTGGCGCAGTGGCAGAGCACTCAGACTGCTGCGCTTGGTGTCGCGGGTTCGATTCCAGCCTGGAACAAACGTTTGTGTGATCCACAGATGTTTGTTTCTGGTCTGGGTGTTATGTGTAGGTATATGAAATTATATGTCTGTAAACGGCACACAAAATACAGGAAAAATTCTAATGTGGTACTACGTTTTTATAAAAAAAAATCAATATAATATGACCTGATTCAGTTTGTTTATTTGTCGTATGAGGTTGTGCTAGCCTCTAGCGTCAGAGCTTATCAGGCTGTCCAAGGGCCTCTGGTGTGGCTTAACGACTGCTAACAATCAATAACAACCGGGACCGACGGCTAGAGTACACAAATGAAATGGCTCCTTTTCGTAAAACGTCAAGCCGTACAGCGAATTCTACAATATTCTACATGTCTGTGACATGGATGTGTCTGTGACATGGTGTCTGTGACATGGATGTTTCTGTGACATGGTGTCTGTGACATGTTGCCTGTGACACGTCTGTGACATGGATATGGAAGACCGCGCACAGAGACGCATGGGTAACTAATCTTTAATATTTTCCCGAAACTAATAAAATTTCAGAATGCGGCCGCATGTAGGTACGCTTTCAAAGCCACGTAATGGCTATTTGATGGTCCTCCGCGGCTGTCGCCTGTTGATACAAGATTGATGCCTTCAAAAATTACGCCGAGGAATTTCGGGTAGTGGGCAGCGGGTAGTAATAATAGTTTATGGAATGTATACCGTTATGGCGTAGTAAAAGATGGCGGAAAAGAGCAAATCTTGTGATTGTGCATCTGAATAAAATCGCTTAAAAAGGCGGTCTCATAAAGGGTTTTTTTTTGTTCTGGCTTTGCTCACGCCGTTTACTCAGTGTCAATACGCGTCAAGCTCTTCATCAACAAAGTAAAAATTTAGAGTACCACAGTCACTCAGTGTCCAATTTTATTCAACGTCGCGTAAAGAGGTGGTTGCTTTACTGAAACTTGCCGGGTCTTTTGGAGGAAATCTACTGGCACGTTTTTTGAGGTTAAAATATTCTATTAGCTTACACTCAAACATTTCTTTATAATATCCACCACTATATCAACATCGTGAAGAAGCCTACATGCATGTTTAGATGTTTTTACCTGCATGCATGAGAAATATTACAGAGACACCATGTCCACAGTCACTATACTCTATGGATTTATACACTAATCCTTCTCATATAAGTGAGAGGAGACCTATTACTCATCACTCATCACTGATGAATAGGCGTTGATGATTATGATGATAATGACGATGATGATGATGATCATATCACACAAAAAAGCCTCCCATTGGGATTAAAATTTCTCCATCTGTATGGGCCAGCTGTTAATCTGTCGAAGCAATCATTTCAATATCCCATATTATCGTTCATTTCGAGTCCTGGCCCCGGGTTGATTGCGAGCGCACTCGGCAGCGATCCGATAAGTCGCGGCCGCGTAGTGATTGAACAATTAAATCGACGCCCGGAATTCATATTTTGTTTTATTTTCAGTAATTGGGTCAATGCGGTCGAATTAAATCTGTAGTGTTATTTTATTTAATGGATATAGTAATACCTGTATATACCTGTAGTAATGTTAGTAATATTAATAAGTTTGTGTCGCTGTTAGCCAAAGTACGAATGACTAATGCGTAGATAATTAGATATGCTTTATCACGAAAGCATGCATTGTACTGATCTTACTCACTTCTATTAATTTTCTTGCAGTCTTCCTTTCGTTCCCTTTCTTCATCTCTCTTCTCTTCATTCTTCTCATCATTTTTCGTCTCTTGTCTCTTTAAATTATCTATATTCGTGTAAATATTTATATGAACCACAGTCATTTGCGATGAGCCTAGGTGCTTCTCGTACTTGGACAAAACCCAGATGACGCAGTATTACGTTCTACCTGATAAATGTATATGCTTTAAAAACAAGCTCGTGCTTCATTAGTTCCCCTTCGACAAGCACCCCCAAGCTCACTAAGTAGTCTCCTGACGAAAGTGTCACACTTTCGAAAAGTTTCGTTGCCGTATAGTTTTCAAAAGACCAACTGCACCAGTCTTGTTAGCGAAATTCTTGCCGTGCACTTTTCTAAGTCGAGCTCTTTTCGTGTGCATTGTGCCCGTGTTGTTAAAAATGGTGCGGAACGCCCCGGCCATAACTTTGTTGGCAGTTGACGCTGAATGCAAAATGCCATTGCAGAGATCCGGCGGAGTTGAGATTTTCAACTTTGCAGCGTTTTATTGTTGCTAAATTTCATCAATGGATGTTCGTCCGGTGATTCTATGCGTTTTGAATCTTCAATGCTTTGATAATACTCTGTGGTAGGTACTTCGTACCGTGTTTCAGAAGTGTCGTATGTAGCATCTACTTTTACTTCTCTTTCTTCGTTGTCTCTTTTGCTGTTTGTGTGTATTTACGTGCATTTTATTTTACCCTTATTTTATTAGATTTTCTTACTTCCTTTATTATTGTGACCTTTTCTATTAAAAGTGGTCGTCAATTTAGAGCAAAAAATGCTGGGCAATTGAGACTTAGATCTTAATTCTTACATCCCTTTTTATAGCACCTACAAGCTGTTATCTCAATACTACAACTCCGAGTTTTTAATCACCTATCTTTATTAACTTTTGTCCGTTAAGTTCCGCTTAACACTGTTCCAAAAAACTTTCCTCTTTATTTCGCGATAAAGCCGTCAAGTGTCGTTAAGATGGAGTTACGTCCCCAAGTCGACAGTTACAGAGGCAAATCCAAATTAGAGGAAGTAATTTAAATGATTTATTGTGATAGCCCAGCGAAAGGCGAAAAGTTAAGTAGGAAATGACTTACTTTACACGGAGCTACTGTTCCAGTGGGCTTTCCCATGAATAGAATAGAGTTGGTAATAGAATTTAAGATAACCGATCATCAAAGTTAACCATCGTCTCTAGGAAGACCGGCCTCGTTATATCCAGGAATGGGGGGCTGTGCGGCTGTGTAACGCTAAAGGCACAAACTTAGATGTGTTACCGTTTATAGCTCAATTAGTAGTATTGATCAAATTCTAATTCTTGTTTGCTTCAGAGGGCACTACCATTATTTTCAGTTTAACAGTTGCAGTAGCCTTTGGACTTGACAGATTGTGACCTTGAGAAGATGAAAATGTTGCGATCAAATTCAAGTCGAGTTTGAAGTCGAGTTTCAATACGACTTTCGATTAGAGTTTTGAGTCGACTTTTGTCAAGGTTCGTCGATTTTTGACAAGTTTCGTCCAGTTTCGTCGAGCTAAGCTGAGGTGAGCTGAGCTGACACCTACTATTAACAAGCGAAAGATTATTGTCTCTGAGTGTGTTTTCCTCTCTTCACGCTCTTGAACGTCTTTTGTTAAAAATTGGAATAGGCAGAATAAATAACATAAAAATATACGAATAAAAATTGAGGCGCAGAAAATATTTCTATAAGCGTAGGATTATTTATTATTTCGGCCAGTTAATTTAACCAAACTGGCCGAATAAGTGGGGTAACTTCAGTGGAGCTCCGTATTTTCCAGTGCGTAAACCGTTGTTTCTTTATCTGGCGAACCTTAAAGACGAACTTTGCGCATAATTACAGTATCTCATTTAAATAATTTCCTTCTTTGAATCTGCGACCAAAAACAATACGGAGATAGGCTGTGCTAGCATTTTACGAGCTGGCCAAGGCTTTCAACCCGCTTTTGAACTGAGTCCGCTATTGTACTATAAGTGCTATACGCCGCTACATTTTGATAGTTTCCGTAGATATATAACTTTCAAAAGATTTGATCTATCTTATATCTTGAAATGAGCAATTCTTGTATATACAGGGTGGATCGGCAAGGTGTAGTAATATTGAAATGTGGGTATGTGTACCTGGTGATGAATCATTTGCCAGGGTACTAAAACCTGAAATCGATAATCGATTTTTTCACTCAAATTGACAAAATAACTAAATATTACAACCCTAACATGATACGGATGACGTCACGTTACGCCGGTCACACAACGCTTGCGCGATGCAGGATTTCTTAGAAACGGCCCTGGCGCCATCTAGTAATTTTTGGTGGAACTTTTACCACAACTTTACTTCTACACCTAGTCAGGCCTGTGTCACTCCGCGAAACATACCTACGGGCGGCGGCCATTGCGCAAGGGCCAATCTAAATGAACCGTAGTGTAGTGAATTAAGGCCCATATTCCTTCAAAAAGAAATTGGTAGGTATGTAAATGAACACGTGCTCGACTGGACCGCGAGCTAAATTAAATCATATTGTTTATCAGATAGAGTCAATATTTCTTTGAAAACCATTGCGAAGTAAAGCTTCTGTACTAGTTTACTAGTTTATTATTCTGTGACCTAGTTTTGTTTGAGTAATGCCGCCGGCTAGAGGTGTACAGTCTTACCCAACTTATATGGTGCGTCGTGAATCTTCGTTCGCGCAGAAAATAAAGTATGGTCCGAAGATTAACGAAAGAATGCTTAACACTTACAATCAACCTAAGATCACTATTATAAGGTTCATAATACACTGCAGCTGTTAGTTCCATCTCACTCATGCCACGCGGCGATCGCTAAGATGGCGGGGCGGCTGCCGACCAATAGCGGTCAATAGCATATCCCGCGCTTTGAAAATTCATCTTCTGCGCAGGTAGAACTGCGATGTGCAACAGCTGCAGTGTATTATGAACCTTATAATAGTGATATTAGGTTGATTGTAAGTGTTAAGCATTCTTTCGTTAATCTTCCGACCATACTTTATTTTCTGCGCGAACGAAGATTCACGACGCACCATATAAGTTGGGTAAGACTGTACATGTTAGCCTATGCCTCAAGTTCACTGACATTGCCCAGCTGATAACTAGGGTTGAACGATGGTTAGTTTTGCAGTAAACTTTGACGTGTAATAATTCATTACCGTAACTACTTACAGATTTATAGTACCTCCAGACTACTTCAAAATATGTATGTGTATGCGTAGTTTCAGTATTACTACACCTTGCTGTTACACCTTGTATATATAGTAATATAATTGGAATCTCGGAATCGGCTCCAACGATTTTCATGAAGTTTAGTATATAGGGGGTTTCAGGGGCGATAAATCGATCTAGCTAGGAATTATTTTAAGAAAATGTCATTTTATTCGTGTTTTATCAACTTAAACATAAACTTGGAAGAAAAATAACAAAAAGGAGGCGTTTGAGTAGTCCCTATTTAAACTGGAAAATATGACTCTTCCTGACATCTATGGGCGAATAATAATACTACCTACTTTTTTTCCAAAAAACAGAATTTATAGAAAAAAATAAAAAAATACCGAGCAAAGCTCGGTCATCCAGCTGGTAAGTGATAAAACAATAAACAAAGGACCTTCGTTTAGACATCGAAGTCACATCTTTCGCATTGCTCTAAGGTTTTACCTTCGCGGCTCTGATATAATATTATAGCAGAGTATCAGGTAACCACCAGCTTGAACGGCAGACATTGTGGCTAAACTGATTTTAAAATAAATTTAAAGTTTAGCGCGTCTAAAAGGTTTTCTGAACAGGTGTAACGCGAATTATTGTAATTAATTATTATTCTCACTGGAATAATAACGATTGGAAATAGCTGCCACTTACAAAAAATGACCAATATACTATACATAATATACCTACGACTATGTCTTGTAATCTTGGTAACTGATTAATATGAGTAAAAAAGATTCGTTGTGCAACCTTAAAACTATGCGCGGTTGCACTAATTTAAAATATGAAAGCTCTAAAATTGTAATCAAGAAAATTTAGTGCTGTCTCTATATTCAACGATAGCTATAAATATGGGCGTTCTTTTTCATCTAATTGGAACATAATATTATTTCATTTAACAACTTTAAACACACACACACACACACACTCACACATCACATACACACACACACACCCTCCCTCACACACACACACACACAATACCATTACATAATGTATATACGCAAGACCACACTACTGGTAGACACAAATAATTACTTTTCAGAAAGTTTTGTTCATAATCTAGTTATAATATTTGTTTTGTTTTATATTATTCTATAAGACGTAATTTTATATAAAGCATAAAATGGGAGAAGCCACTAGCTCCTGAAACACAGTTAAACACTAGTTCGGGAGCTTATGGATTAAAATGTAGCTGTATAAAATTACTTTGTCAATAAATAAATTTTGTATTTGTATTTTGTATTTGTAAAACTTTAACTCTACAATTATTAAGGCGCACATAAAAATAAACTCCCATCTGCAAATACCACTCGAAAATATAATTTAGTATCAAAAACCTTTTAACCAATTACATACAGCGTAATCTCAAATCATTAAACAAAGCTTATGAAACAAGTTATAACTCATAAAAGTATAGCACGAGCAACTCAAATTACGCTTCAAATTGTAAATTACCCCTTGCCAGTAATTACATTGTGATACATAGTAATTACAGGATTTATAGCGTGTAATGGTGGTGTCATCATCCAGAGGGGGTTTTTATTGCATCACGTCGCGAAGGACGTGTTATAAAGTACTCGTATAAAGAGATGTAAGGTATAAAGGCATTAATAACATTTTCCGAAATATCGAGTTTCTTACCAGTTCACTCCTTCTCGAATGATTTTATTCTGAATCCGGGGGTACTGTTAACTTTCACGAGTGCCCGCATAAGATTATTTTGGGGTTTCTTTTCAATCGTGGTGCAAGCAATTGAATACAAATTGTACCTACTTACTAATTACATTGCAGCTTTGATAGTAGGTAAGTGTAGAGTAAATCTAAGAGCTACTGATTTAGGCATGTCTGGACTGTTGTTGTTGTTTGTTTTAAGCCTGTAACTGCCCCACTGCTGGGCGAAGGCCTCCCCTCACTATCGTGAGAAGCTTTAGGCGATAATCCACCACGGGGGTCTAGTCCGGGTTAGTGGATAACATGCCTCCGAAATAATTCTCGGGCATGTCTGGACTGATTTAAGTTTATTTAATAAATCTTAATAAGATATAAACCTGAGAAGCAAAATATTTTAATACTACTAAGGGATGATCCCTATCGGGGTGTTCCGGTAGCGGTCCTTGAGAACGAGTCCTATTCTTGGCTGGGCATGCTTATCACCTTCAACCACATTGCCACTTAACACTATAAATCCCTTTCTTCTACCCTATAAGGGATAAAATAGCATAATACTCATAACTATGAATAGATTGCAAGCGTGGCAATACATTCTATAAACAAAATACGGTAGCATGCCCCGAAAACCGCCTCGAATCTTGAGCTCACATCTGAATCAAATACTAAAATATTTAATTACTATCTGCAATGTTGGTAACCCTCCAGCGACCCAATTTAAGTTTAGGGGTTGTTTTCGAGATTCCAAATCGTATCTGACAAACATCCGAAACTTATTAAGCCCTTAAACACTTCCCAACACACTTTCTCTGCCCGACATCTCCATCTGTACTATGGATGTAAAGGATATCTTCCACTGGATTTTTTAAGCTGTAGTTTTGCCAGAAACATGGCATCGCGGCAGACCTAGAAAGATATTGCGAGAGGAACTTGACACCGTACTTTAAAGACTGCTCAGATTTATCTCAGAATCCCACTGTCTGAATACCATGTTGGGAGGTTTTTGCCTAACAATGGGACAACACAGTCACCTCTTAATTCGTAGTTTGATAAAAGGAAAATAGTCTTCAAATCCGATGTGTGCGAGCGTGTTTTTTTTAAATACGTTTAGCAACATAATATCTCAACCTTACAAAGACACTATACCGTAAGTACACTAAGCCGTTGTCAAATGAACCCTAGTAGAGAGTTTTCTATTTTCCATGAAAACGGTAAGACCAAAAGAAACTAAAAGCACATTCAAGAGAGGCAGAGGAGACGCTGACCGCCTAACGGTCAGGACTTTGGACTAGTTAGACTTCTAGAGTCCTAAACACTTGTGTCAAAAACAGATTAAAGTAGCCTAGGAGGACTCTTGCAGTATAGACTACCACCTTCATTGCTCACTACACAATCCTGAAATAGCTATCGTGGCGTATCTAAGTCAGTGTACAACAAACTTAACTAACACCTCCGCGGGAAAGGCTAACTAATTCTTAACACGTACGGAGGCAACTTAATAGGTAATATTCGCCTTAATTCGGGTTCAGAGTTCCTCAAACAAAACGTTCAGTGTACGCAGCTACGTGACAATACAGTCGTCGATAAACGTTTGCTTTGTACCCTCGGGGCTATGTGCAAGATTTGTAGGCTTTCAGAAGTCGTAATGTGTTGACTTTTGGTGTTGACTGTACGGGAGGATTATTATAATTAGGCACTTATTTTTAGTACAGGATTATGAACAAGGAAGCATAATAAGCATTTTGAATTAATGATAATTAGGAGTTAGAACGGCATTAATGGGGAGGTTCAACGCTTTTTAAGCCGTAAGGTGCTTGAAGGCGCAGGTTTTTACAGGGTTTTATTTAACTTACTGCGTTAGTATGGGTTTATGTATTTTAAAGTTTAATCTTGCATATTATAAACTTAAGCCCATTGTCCGTTGTTCAGTTGAGTTGAAAGCATTATGTATGTAGAGTTTTGTTGGTGAACCCCAGCTAATCAGATGGTGGTTTTCTGTAAAAAAGTATTTTCGCTTTTTACCCTACGTAATAGAAACGCAATAAAAAACCTACACGGCAAAACCTTATCTGAATACAGAAAAGTGATCAAAATAGTAAAATCCATTTCCGAGATACAAATAAACATACTTACCAAAATTGGTTGCAGTTAAAAGTAAACAAAAAAATAAAAGAATCGCTCTTATAATCTTATAAAATACTAAAACTCACAGCACTCTAGAAACAGAAACTAAAATTCAAATAAACAAAGAATATCAAGTAATATTTCAGACGAATCTACCTACAAGACGTGTTCATCTGAGAGACATTCGATACATTCTTTATCCCGCACTCCGTTCACTCATCAGGTATTCATTGGATACGAGTGCGAAGCCAACATATGTACAGCCTATATACAGCCTATATATATATATATATCGTCAGTGGAAAGGCTACTTTGCTTAACCGCCAAAACGGTACTTTCGGGAAAATGGATTTAAAGTTTTTTTTTTTAGAAAAAAAATCATATCTCCCTTGTTTTTTAAGGAAATTAGAATATTTAAATGCAAAATATATTTATATTTTTTTCTTCATATTTACAATACATTCACATTATTGTAGCCCTTTTAGATCGCAAAATAGTAGTCGCTTAAGCAAAAGTATTCCGGTTTTAAGAAAAAAATCATCCAGGAAAAAAATGCTAACCTGCCGTTAATTCACAAACATAATTAATTTAAAATTGCTAATAAATGGCAATAAGCTTCTTACCAGACAGCAAAAATGCTTATGAAATTAAACATTTATGAGTCTTGTACAGAAAAAAATCTTATCGAATGTTTGATCGTTCCATGCCATAATGAAGAATAGCTTAGAAACGATAAGATTCATAAGTTTAATAAGACAACATGCTAACTTGTGCAAACTTATCGAAAATGCAATCAAACGTTACCTTACAGATATAGAATAACCAAACCTTTTATCGATCATACTACTTATCTGCTTACCTGCTGAATAAAAAATGTGCGTATTCGCCCTTATTAATAAAATTAGACAATTATTTATTATAATCATGACTCATCATCATCATCAGTTTGAAGACGTACACTGCTGAACATAGGCTTCCCTCTTAGGCCGCCATACCGAATGACAATTTTCCACTTGTACCCACCGGTTGCCTGCGACTCTTTTGATGTCGTCGGTACATCTAGTGGGAGCCCTATCTACGCTGCGTTTCCTAGTTCGTGGTCGCCACTCTAGAACCTCTTTCCCCGTCAGTTATCAGTTCTACGTGCGGTGTGGCCTGCCCATTACCACTTCAGCTTACAAACCCTGAGAGCTATGTCGTAAACTTTAGTTCTTTGCCGAATATCCTCGTTCCGGATTTTATCGTGCAGAGAAACTCCGAGCATAGCTCTTTCCATTGCCCACGCATATCCAAAAGGTCAGTAGTTATGGACTACGTCTCCGTTCCATATGCCATCATTGGTAATACACACTGGTTGAAGACCCTTGTCTTCAGGCACTGGGCAATTTTGGACGAGAAAATGTCACGTAACTTCCCGAACGCTGCCCAACCCAGTTGGATTCTTCAGGCGACGTCTTAGTTGAAGTTGGACCAACTTAACTGGAATATCTGCCCAAGGTATGTATACCTACTGGTCAACGACTTCGAGAGTATCGTTTCCAACGATTACCGGTGTGGATACAACATGGCCTTTGGACATGACTTTCATCTTCTCCATGTTCATTTTAAGACCCACCTGTTGGGAAACGCTACTGAGGTCGCTGAGCATAGTATTGAGATCCTCCAGGACTCTGCCATGATGAATATATCATCCGCAAAACGAAGGTGAGTGATGTAGTTACTTGCCATTGATGTTGATGCTGAATCCGTTCCAGTCCGAAAGCTTGAAAACGTCCTCCAATGCGTTCGGGAACAATTTCGGAGAAATAACATCTCCCTATCTCACGACTTTCTGTAATGGGATAGGTTTCGTGTTCTTGTCCTGTAGTCGGATTGACATGGTGGCGTTTCTATACAAGCACTTTAGCAGTTTGATATACTTACCTATAGTCGATATGGCATCGCTGAAGGAACTATAATACTGCCCAGGTCTCGATTGAATCGAAGGCTTTTTCATAGTCCACAAACACCAAACATAATGGCCGATTATTACTCCTGTCTTCTGCATAATCTGGCAAAGCGTGTGTATGTGGTCTATGGTGTCAAAGCATTTCCGGAAACCGGCTTGTTCGGGAGGCTGGAAGTCATCAAACCTGCGTTTGATGCAGATGACATCACCACCACACTCCTTTGCCATGCTTCTGGCGTGATAAGTATCCTCGAGTATGATCGTATTAAAAAACTTCTGGAGGACTTAAAGTACCTATTGGTTTTCCACCCGCTCTCAGCAGTCTGTTGTGATTTCATCATCACCCGGCGCCTTGTTGTTCTTAAGCTGTTTGAGAGCTATTCTAATCTCGTACAGACTGATGTCTGTGATGTCGTCAGTATAGTGTCCGGTTAGTTTAACTCTGGTATCATGAGCTGGACTGACAGTAAGTTTAAATGTCGAGGTGTACAACTGTCCGTAAAATCTCTCAAGCTCCCTCAAAACCACTGGCTTCAACTACTGCCGTCCTCGGTCTTCAGCTTTGTCATGTGGCTTTGCCCAATAAAGGAATTCCTTGCGAACACTTTCAAGCCCTGGTTTCGCTAGATTACGTGCTGTATTATAGGAACGCAGGTCTTGTCGCAAGGATTTAGAGATTCGTCTATTGAGCTTGCCGTATTCTGACATATCAGCTGAAGATTGATTAATTTAATGGTTCTGTCAGAGAGCTTTTGAGACTTATTCCGGCGTGGGCTCTTAAATTGCTTTGAACCCACTGCTTGGACAGTTTTCACCAGTCTCTTGTTTATCTCGTCCACAGAATCGCACTCGGTTAGGCTCTGGAAGCGATTATAATAAATATTTTAGCAATCAAATTACCTCATTTAAACATCTAACCTTGTAATATTTTGTATGGGAAGCCATAAGAATAGGAAGGCCTCGTCAAAACATAAAGTTAGTAGGCTGGTAGATACTCTGTCAGTCATGTTGTCACGACTAACGTAATGAAAAAGTAAAATTTATAATAAAGGCAAATCGCTAAAGCGCCACCAGTTCTCAAATCTTATGCGAACAGTTATGCATAAACGCCTGACAGTTTGTAACAACAGAAATGAAAAATAGCTAACGAGTAGTTAAACAATAAAAATCAATAAGCTGATATTGCTAATATAATAATTTCATCCGAATTTAATAAAAGAAAATATGCTTATTATGCTGAAATGAGATAAATGTTAAAAGGTACAAGTTCTTATGCGACGTCACTTTAAAAAACATCGTAAATACGTCGCTTGAGACATTGAAGACTGGAATATTCCTCAAATTTTCCGCTTTTTAAAAATGCTTAACTGCCAAAAATTTGCTCAGAATGCCTTGAAAGTTATACAGATCGACGCAGAAAAAAAAATGCAATCCAACAATATATATAACTCATTTTGGCCCATTTGGCGCTTAAGCACTTTCTCCTTTCCACTGACGATATATATATATATTTACAGCCTATATACAGGGTGACAAGTGAATGAGGGGTAGGTCGGTACAAGTATTTTAACGTGCAAGTTAACGATAAACTAGTTCGCGTTGTTGAAATTGTGCATGCTTGTGAAGTTCCGATGACAATATAATTTATGGTTACAGCGAGTTGATCTGATGATAGAGAAGGAAGGTAGTCGTCTCGTTAATAACTAACAGTAGTTTGATAATGTTTGGAGTCATCTTTATTAGATTTCAATACCGAAAACTTATGAATGCGTAAAAGGTGTCTAAAATTTTTTTTCTATAAACGTGTGCAGGATGGATCGCAGGCTAAAATAGTAATAATTGATACCAATAAACTAATAAACTTGACATAAAGAACACTGGCTTCAAACTTATTTTTGCCTCTATTTAGTAGCTAAAAACTGGTCTGATACGCGTAGGTACTGACTAATATCAAAATATAATAATTATAATTTTGGCATACCTCAACGTTTCAATCGCGTTACATCGACCGTGGTCACGAGGAGGGGTTTACATTTATATCTTTCGATTTCGTAATGTTCGAATGTGACCAAACATATTTGTACTAATTTTAACTTAACTACAATTATTGGTACCAAAAACAGGCCAACCTTCAAAAAACTTGACATTATTTTAACCACCCTGTATATTTTAGACAGAGTAGTTCACTTCAATAGCATGTTCTGTAAAATTCTGCCCAGAGATTTTATGCTTTAGGTACGTAGTGTTGAATGCAGAAATTTAGTTAATAAACCATGCCTTGTACAAGAACAAAAATGTAGAAAGGTATAGAGGTCACTGCCGAGGGGTACACAGAATTCAGTACTGAAGTGGAAAATGAAACGAGCAGTAAGAAAAGGTCTTAGTCTGGCTTACACTTGGACATATTTATTAACTCCCTAGACCTACCTTCGGCTGACTGTGCACAAAGAATCAGCTGTAGTATTGCCACTGCCCCGGGTCTAAGCCCACCTTGATTTACGTCGTCTGTCTCGTTACCCCCTAGGGCATACTGGTATATTGGTAGCTAACGGTAATCGGTGTCCAATATTTGTTTTGGACACGACATTGAAAAAAGGTTTATTTATTGCGGACTTTATTTTGAAATATTTTAGAAAGTCCACAAATATGCGCACCTGTTAGTTGAGCTCGGTGGACCAAGAGTCGAGTGAGTTTACTAAAATATCAAGTGTTCGTATATTGGATATCTGTTTTTTCTTTATATTTGCACGTACTGTCTGTGCCTCCGCTAAAACGCCAATAAATTTTGTACCTACATTTTATTGCAATGAATGTTTATTAAAAAAAATCCTATTCAAATCTCCGAGTATTATTTTTACCTAAATCTACATACCTTTTATCTTTGAAATAATTTATCCGTTCTAATTTGTCCACTTTATCCACAGAAAATATACCAACCGCGCACTTCCGTAATCCGTATCCGAGATTCGTCGCTGAATCGTAATCCTGTCTTGAAATCATAAACAAATACAATCGGTACATCATTTGCTAATAAACCTTTGAGGAAGAAACCCTTTTATAAACGGGAGAATAATTAAATCCGCCGACGAAATGCTTCGAAACGAAGCGAAGCCCCGGCGTCAAGGCGCTGTGATATGATTAAATGATTATTCCTTTGTTTAAGTATATAAATCCTGTTTATCGGAAGCGTTGCGCATGTAACGTTACCTTGTTGATTAATTTTGTTAACCAGGGCTGATGTGGTCCGGATACTCTGTAAAGTGTTAAACCGTACTAAGGACATTATAGCCATGGAGTTTTTTTTTTGAGCCAAGTGATGACGGGAAGTACCTACTCGGGATTGCAAACGTTCAGTAAGAATTGATTCGATTTAACAATCTTTCTAAATAACGTAGATCGATGTTTCAAACTTCGTTACGCAGCACCCATCGAGCCAAACTTTTAGCAAGCGATTATAGCAGAGAAGATGATTAATCGATAAAGATGATTCTATTTTGGTAACACACATTACTTATCTCCTCAATCATATATTAACATTTTCATTTATATCATTATTCAATTAATTTATATATTTTTGAATCAATTAAAAGTCATAAAGTAACGCACTCCGTTATTTGCGATTCCTGGCACGGTCGCTACAGTAAATAATTATTTCGCCATTACTCGATTCTCCTAGGGGTACTTCATATTTGTATTCCGCTTGTTTGTTAATGTATGTGTAAATAAAACGTCGCATACATTTCATGGTACAAGCGTGATGACATTGACAATGGCGATGGCACTCTAATAAGTGGCTAGATATTTTTTAATATGGTCATAATATGTGAGCTTTTGCGAATTTAGAATACAGAACGAGCTTATTTTTAGTTTTTCCTGTTTCCTTTAATTATTCTACTTGTAATATAATATATTTATCGACATTTTAGTCCCGCACCATAAAAGTATCAAAACAATTATTTTTTAACAAAAAATAGCTGCTTACGAAATGTTTCCGCACACGATGATAAAAGCAGAAAAAAAAATTATTTCTCCTACACCAATACCCTGTAATCTTTATTTAATAAGGACGAATCTTTGCTCCAGTTACAAGTAAACAGACGGCTCCGTGTCTAATGTCACGTGCCCCCGTACTTATTTGCGCACGAGGCACGCTCGCGCCGAGAACTGCGGGGAAGGGAATGAGCGTCACATTTGGAACTCGTTTTTTTGTCATTTGTCTTCAGTTAATACCATAAAGATTTGCTTACAGTTTGATCCATATATTTTTTTAACATTGAACATTGCTCCATTTTTGTATACTTACATCCTGTGTGTATAGGTGCTTTCAGTTTCTTAGATAACCTAAACGGCGTAGTAGTCAGTAGTCTAGTGAAATTTTGGCAACGTGGTGGATTCGAAAATGTGGTGGATGTATTACTGAAGTTTTTTATGCAGTTTTGGCGTGAACACGAAATGGCATGTGTATTGTGCGTGTATCATTTGCCGCACATAAAGAAACGACCGCTTAGAGACTCGCTTGGCGCTGTTCACAGCAATCACAGTATTACGAGTACTTATTCAGTACAGTACTATTCATCATCATCATCATTATCTCTCATCGTCCTCATCGCCACGCTAAGCAACCACGAGTCAACCTCACCCAAGATTATTTATCCATTACACCGCTGGACGGCCGACAGTAATTACTATCCTCGAACAAAACTTATTTTCAGAGACAAATAAATGAGGGTCGCCGTGTCACGTGCCCCGTGCTTATTTGTGCACGGAGCACGCCCGCGCCGAGGACCGCTGGTAGAGATTAATTCGCGAATAGTTGGTGCCGCGCGTGACTCTCGTCCATTATTTTATTATTGTGATTTCCCTTGCATTGTCATTCTGTGAAGGTCGCAGGGTAAGCATCTCGTCTGTTACCTGTAATGTTTTTGTGATGACACGCTCATTTTCCCCTAGCGAGTCACTCACTTGGTGAATAAAATACAAATAAATTAAACTGTATTGTATTTCAACTATATTGCTCTGCTCAATTGAACCGATATAAACTGGCAGCGTTATGAGCGAACACTAGAGAATTAAAATTGTGCTAGTTCGAAACTCTATGGAGCCATTACGAGCAGTTCGACAACTTGTTACCGAGCGGAGCTCGCGCGAATGCAGCCCCAGTGGTGAGCGACGGGGAAACTTTGAACCAGTCGGCTCGGAGTTTTCTATTC
The DNA here is from genome assembly GCA_905147375.1 of Hylaea fasciaria. NCBI lineage: Eukaryota > Metazoa > Arthropoda > Insecta > Lepidoptera > Geometridae > Hylaea > Hylaea fasciaria. The sequence goes on from LR990197.1 coordinate 11,768,216, forward strand.
ACTCAAACTAGGAAAAAAAAGGAATATAATTAATTCGGAGCAATGCATGGTTCAATATCGATATGATCTTATGTCGTGAGCGACGGGGAAACTTTGAACCGGTTGGCTCGTTTTCTGCTCACTCAATTTGGGGAAAAATAGGCTAGTATAGAATTGATTATAGAACGGTGCATGGTTCAATGATGATTCGATCTTATATCGATGTTACTACTATTTGCTGGATGAGTCAGCATTATTTAAATCATTATCATCATAACCCGTAATATGCGTCCACTGCTGAGCTTGCTTCACTTTTGTGAATTAGCCATGATCCTATTGATCATGATCGTGATCGGTTGCGACTTGCGACCCAGTCAGGTTCCATGGATTATAATATACATTGGGAATATTTCGGTTTGCAAATAAATTACATTAATTTGCTGTACCATATTTTTTTATATTTCCACCGTTGTCTACACTACTATTTTTCTGAAAGAGGAAAGATTTGTATTTTTCTGTGTATGTTTGTATTGAATAAACTCAAAAACTACTGTGCCGATTTCAAAAATTCTTTCACCATTGGAAAGTTACATTCATTTTGAGTAACATAGGCTACTTTTGATCCTGTAAAAATTTAAACGGTTCCCGCGGGATAGTAGTTAACGCGGGTGAAACCGCGAGGCACTTCTAGTCTAGAATAAGTGTTAAAAATATTTTGCCTACAAGTTATAAAAAATAAACTTGGTATTTTTTTATAGTAAAAATGTTTCGAATTTTGTAATAGAACCCTGTGAATAGAAGCTGCCGTGCGCTGCAAAATGAGCAGTAAGTCGTAGTGTAAATATAGTTTTAAAATCACCTCCAGAGTGAATGAATAATTCAGGGAATGCAACTCGATCGCTCGAGACTTCGCTGCCTATATTAAATCTTTTACATCGATGCGATGAAAACAACGGGGTAATGGTGAGGGATGGTATTAGATCGATTTTGCCGACGACATTAAAATTATATTATGCTACGTTTGCAACATAAAATAGACTTAGTGCAAAAGCCCGCAATAAAATATTAAGTTTATTTATATCTACTAATTGATATAGAAGTTAGAAATATTCTAGGAAACCATTGTTACTGCTATCAAGCCATGAGGAAAATTTAAATTAATCAGTCGAAACAAATACATAACAAATGTTTTTATGAATCACCAATAACATTAATTTTTAACTGTTTGAGTGCAAGAATTATTAATAGTCCATAATAGTGATAATAATCCAAAGTCCAATAATCGTTAAAACGATAGACAGGTAAACATTTTACTACAGTTCTCACAATAATCTGTTACCAGTTCTGAAAAAAAAATATATCCTCAGCATGGCAAAGGCATTTCATTTATAAATACAAAGAATAATTTCAATTTCGTGTGAATAGTACATAATATATTGAAAGTTGTGGACATGTTGTTTCAATGATTTTCGACTTTCAATATCGTTCCTTGACATGGGTCCCCGCAATGTCAACTGAGCTGACGCCAACGTGATATCAGCCTTTCACGAAATCACCTTGAGACGTTGGCAGCGCGACAGCCGAATGTACCGAGACTGGATGAAATCATTATTTATTTATACTTAGAAGACATACGTACTTATCTATATAATATATAACTAGAAGCACCTTGCGGTTTCACCCGCGTTACCTACTATCCTGCGGGAACCATTAATTTTTACTGGATAAAAGGTAGCCTATGTCCCCTGGGGATAGCATAGCTTCCCAACAGTGAAAGAATTATTCAAATCGGTTCAGTAGTTTCGGAGCCTATTCATTACAACCAAATAAACAAAGTTTTCCTGTTTATAATATAAGTGTAGAAAACAAGACCTGAGTGACTGACTGACTGATCGATCAACGCACAGCTGAAACCGCTGGGTCTAGAACCATGAAATATTGCATATTAAGCGTGCAATAAGAAAGGATTTTTGAAAATTCAACCTCTAAAGGAGTGAAGAGGGGTTGCAATGTTTGTATGGAGCAACGTGTTTTCTTGGTCTGATCAAATTCAAACTTGGCATTTATATTCTCGAAAAGATTTAATGAAACACGTGTATCATCGTTTTTTATCTATTATATTATTTATGTTTATCTATTATTACACATGAAGAGCTTACGATTTTACGTCATCCATCTAACTTGGTTCATTTATAATTAAAAACGATTAAATTAGTAACAGTCAAACCAATCGCACTTTACGACCACTTTACAAATTAAATTTAATAAACCATTAAAAAAAACGACGGAATCGGATTAAAGTTTATCTGAGGTCTTATTTGTTCCAATTAACAACATTGACTTAAAAAAAACTGGCCAAGTTCGACTCGGTGTCGCGCACGAGGGGTTCCGTACCATACTCGATAAATACGGTAAAAAAAAATCACGTATGTTTTATGGGAGCCCCTTCAATATTGTTTTTTTTAAACGGCAACTGAAATACATCATTTGTGTAAATTTTAACTGTCTGACTATTAAGGTTCATGTGATGCACCCTGGTGACAGCCGGACAGACAGACAGACATACAGACGGACGGACGGACAGCGGAGCCTTAGTAATAGGGTCCCATTTGACCCTTTGGCCACGGAACCAAAAAAAAAAGAAAAAGATACTGCCGTCAGTAAAACGACATTCCCCCCAGTTTCTGAAACGTCAGTCAACGTTGACAACAGATTAATTCTATTGCCATCCTTGTCATTTGTTTAGTGTTAGATAGAGACAACGATAGTTTTAATCTACTGTCAAAGCCAACTAGCGTTCTAGAAACCGGGGGTTAGTCTCTAGTCTGCCTACACCTCTACACTAATATGTCACGTTTGCGTCGCTGCTACGTCGCCGCTACATCGCTGCTACATTACTGCTACGTCGCTACTACATCACTGCTGCTGCTACGCCACTATGTCACGCATGGGTGCTCTACTGCTATGTATGTAGCGGCAAATGTCACTGTACCTACGACATTGCGCGTCTTGCTGTTTGCTGTCTCCAAACCAATATTAGATATCACAACCATTTCATACTTATGTGACTAAATATTTCCACTGCCACTGCTGATCGTGCTGAACCAATTTCAAACCTCGTATTATATATTTTAAGATGATTATCGTACGGCTGGATTATTTGTGTAAGTTGGTGTTGAACTGACTGCATTATGTGAGGGTGCAGGTTCAATCCCGCACATGTAAAAAACGTGTGTTAAGCTCTTTTTTTTTGCCCACATTAGGATTGCTCCTGTATCGTGGGTACCGCTTACAGACATATCATTTCACATGCACATCACACCCAGACCAGAAACTAATATTTGTGGATCGCACAAATATTGATTCCGGGCGGTAATCAAACCCGCAACATCAAGCGCAGTAGTCTGATTGCTCAGCCACTACGCCAAACGTGCCGTCAACCGCATGAATTTGGTCTAATTCTGGGTACTGGTGTAAGAAAATTTCTCATTTCTGTTCTTTAGACACAATTAGGGATGGGTTACGTGAGTGTGACGTATTTATTATGGTCCCGCCGTCGCTTCCTTCGTCGCACTCTCCGTTGAACCAACCACCTTTGATATCACCATAGAGCATAAAATTAGGCAGATGGATGCATACCCACGCTTAATACGCCTACGGCAAACGTGTCGCTCATAGTCATCGACTCAATTTACACACAGCAAGCCCGCTTTGATGTTGCCGATGTTTTGCCGGCAAATTTAATTATGTTTACGAATCTACATCCCTGATCAAGGATATAATATTTTGGTTCCTTGCAATATTTACTAATTATTTGTAATTAAATAGGTCTTATTTATGTATAGAAAATGTAAGTGGTATGTTTTTGTTTACCTTGAGTGAGTAGGAACGCAACCAACCAACCCAACTTTGTCAACTAATCGTCAACAATGGTAATATAAAAACCAAGTAAAATAAATGAAGTTTTAAATTTTTTTTTAAGTAGATAGTTACTATATATTATATTCAACGAACAAAACCATTTTCACACAAACAAAAAAAAAAAAAAAAAATTTTGTAAACCTAACCTAAGATAGTTGAAACAATTGACACGTGAATTGAAACAAATTGAAACTTCAAAATAATGTACATTGTACACTCAAATTATTGTTTTTGCCGTATTTAGCTTCTCATATTAAACAAACATTTGAACAAAACTGCGCAAACCGAATACTATTCTTGGCGCTTTCATTAATGAATGTTTACGTTCGCCACGAGCGGAATGATATCGCACGCCATCAAAACTGTGAAATTGCAAATATTTGTCGCGCGGTGTTGATAAAACGTTTTAGATTGAACGGTGAACGAATTGTGTGTGGTTTATTGGTCGCAGCTGAATTGCGGACGTTTTTAATGATCATGTCGGCTAATAAAAGTGCTTTTTGGGGTTCCGTACCCGAAGGGGAAAACGGGACCCTATTACAAAGAATCCGCTGTCCATCCGTCTGTCTGTCAGCAGGCCGCATCTCATGAACCATGATAGTCAGATATTTTTGTTGCCGCTATAACAACAAATAATAAAAATATAATAAAATTAATATTTACGGGGGCTTCCATACAACAAACGAGATTTTTTTGTCTTTTTTATAAACAATAGTACGGACTACGGAACCCTTCGTGCGCGAGACCGACTCACACATAGCTAGTTTTTTGTTTTGTTAACTAGAGCCTATATTTCTGGTGTTAAAGTTTGTTAGACCGCCCAAGGGTATCTAATGTGGCTTAACAACTGGAAATGCCGCCATTATATTGGTTGTGCTGCCAATTGATATTTTAGAAAAATCTGTTTAACTCTGGTGTAAGCTTTTCTGGTAAGACTGTAAATGTAAATAATAATATGAACAAGGCCAACCGCACGCCCACTGGCCACATTTTGCGTGCTGACCCTAGTTTAATTGCCGCTGAATTTTCCAAAGTAACCTGCTATTACACGTGTTTTCTATAAAAACTAGCTGTGACGTACGAGCCTGTCCAGACAACAGACGTGTTCTTGTCTATGCGATATTTATGAGTTAACACTTTTATAATGCATTTTCGTTAATTTTTTCCTATATGTTCATATTTATTCTGCTACCTATTCAGGGCAGAAACAAATCCAATGTCGCCCAAGAAAACGTGACATTATTGTCCAACAAAAATGCTGCGATATTGTTGCCTAACTTATTGTTAGTTACAGACAGGTGTACTTTACGGTAATTATTTATTTATTTTACAAAAACTACAGCTCATAATAATTATTTAAGTAGTACTTACAACTATTACCTACTTTACTTATTGTTATAAATATTACTTTTTCGTACTTTTAATAAGCCCAATAACTTTGAACAAAGCCTCTCAACCTGAATCTATAGATCCTCAGTATATGAAGGCGGCATAAGCGGCACCGCATCAATAGATAATGAATTCTCTCTCACCACAATATTCGAGGCTTTTGATACAACTTACAGCACCACACGGCTTCATTCGCAGATGGAAAGTAGGTAAGTGTTATATAGGTACTAGGTAGGTAGGGTTACTTGACCAGCTGAATGACTATCGAATTTATTCTACGGCTTATTTTTCTTATTATCGCATAAAAAAAAGGTTTTATAATAATGTTTACGTACCACTGAAAGTGTAAGCAAAAACAAGTCGAAACGAACCCTTCCCATTTAATATCTCAGTTGATATTTTCGGTAGAGTTTCGTATAATATTTCCACCACGGCGATAGCAAGAAGCTAATATTTCTATAAAGATAACGCACAGTAACGTGATATCAGTAAGGATCGTTAAGTGATATCAGTGAATATGTAAGAGTGGAGTAGCTTAGCCTAATCCACAAGGCTTACAAAATAACGACAACGGAGTAAATAAGTGTCGGTTCGATTTCAATAACTGCAATCATAATCGGTAGATTTTAAGTATCACGTGGGAGTAGTCGATAGGTTAATCATTTGTATTTTGTTGCGACACCGGTTAGGACATGCTCGTTTAGGAACATTAGGAAAACTTTAGGAACTCCTATATTACCTACTAATTGCTAATTCACACTCATTTAATTTAGCAATACTTAATAAGTGCGACTATACTTACTACTTACGTACCTTCAATAAATTATATATTGAGTTAGGACTTTTTACTACACTTATCCATGTGTGTGTCCTTAAGGATACTGCCCATGTAATTTGTTTAACATCAGCTGAGATGCTTGATGTTGATTTTTAATCATTTTCTATTAAAAACAAAATGGTGAGATGAACCAAACCCCACGTGTCATAAGCACCAAGCCTCTACGGACAAGTCATCTACACTAATATTATAAAGAGGAAAACTTTGTTTGTTTGGTTGTAATGAATAGGCTCCGAAACTACTGAACTGATTTGCAAAATTCTTTCACTGTTGGGAAGCTATGCTGTCCCCGGTACACATAGGCTACTTTTTATCCCGTAAAAATTAATGGTTCCCGCGGGATAGTAGTTAACGCGGGTGAAACCGCGAGGTGCTTCTAGTCACTTATATCATTAATAATCAGCATCAATCAATGCTGATGCTGATATTGAAACTAGCCCCGGCCCATACTGTCTACACGTTATGTATGGCGCGGAAGGGTTTGAACATCCGCATTATAATTCGGTTATGAAGCTGTTTGATGTAGGTGCGAGAAGAGAGATCGCCTTACAAAAATAGACCTCTGATATTGAGTCGAGTTGGATCTCCGCTTCGCGTTGTAAACAACAACATTAATCTGAAGAATATTTTTTTTTGATATATTATTACTGGATGCCTTTTTTTTGTAAAAGAGCAATTGGTTTTTGTTCTGAGTAAAATAATAGAGCTGGAAAGATACATTTCAATTGCCAGTATTACAGGGCAAAGTCTCAGAAATATGTTAGTACTAGCTGGTGCCCGCGACTTCGTCTGCGCAGGATTAGTATTTCGAGTAGCTATTTTGGCTATAATGGCTTACACATAAGATATAGACATATACTGTGGCGGGCTTTTTTGTAGGACTATTTAAGATAAACATTTCCATCGTACATTACATATGTGTAACTCTAGCGGTTTTGGCAGCGCACCAGAATATCTCGCAGATGGTAGATTTTTTCATACTTACTTGACACTTATCGTCATATTTTGGACAATTCACACAATATCTTAATAAATTGTAGCTTGTGTGTTATTCTGATTTATAAGCTTATATATTATAAGCTATATTATTGTGAAGTTTCATTAAAATCCATTCAGTAGTTTTTACGTGAAAGAGTAACAAACATCCATCCATCCATCCATCCATACTAACAAACTTTCGCGTTTATAATATTAGTAGGATTTTCATATTCGTCAGGTATAAAGCAATATCATTATCTACAAAACACGTTATTCAGCTAACTGAAACTTGCCTGTCAAATAATATAAAAATACATAATAAAAAAACCCAAAAAAAAAAAAAGGTTTATTTGAAAGGCGTGAAATGAAACTCCATGGTGTAATAAAGGTGGTGCCTCACCAAATATAACAAATACTCCTGCGATGACGCATTAATGACTGTGGTGGATTAATATTACTGCAGACGCGCCGAGCAGTCGTGATGAATGGAATGATATTCGCAGCGACTTATCCAGGTGTTGTATGGCCACAAAGTTGAGATTATTTCAAAAAGAGGTGGTTTTTTTTTAAGTTGTTGTCACTACACAGTAATACAGGTAGGAAAGTAATTTCAGCATTTATATTACAAAATAAATGAACTCTTGCAATTTATAAAGCCAGGTGCAAAGCCAAAATCCCCCGGTTTCTAGAACGTTTGTTGGCGTTGAAAGTAGATTAAAACTATCGTTGTCTCTATCTGACACTAAACAAATGACAAGGATGGCAATAGAATTAATCTGTTGTCAACGCTGACTGACGTTTCAGAAACTGGGGGTAAGAGTCTAAAAGTAAAAATATAGTGTTGTGTCCCTTCAAAAATTTAAATTCATTGACTATATTATTTTTACTTGTCATCAACATGAACAATAGACATCAAGTGCTTTTCATATAATAATAATTATACTTTCCCGTGAGCGTATTAAAAGTGCATTTTACATTTTTGTTTATCTACTACTTATATTTATTTATTACCCCTCACCCGCTGTTTCCCTGGCCCTACTCTGACAACAAGTCAGCGAGCAGAGATATCTAGACACTTCCGCGCATCCACATTGTGTTAGCGCAGTATTTCACCGCTCACAGTGGAACACAACCCTGTTTTGTACTTATAATTAAGTTGATTCGCTTACATTGCTAACAATATGCTCGATAAGAGTTTCCGGCTGGGAGTCTTGACAGAGCATAACTTGATTTAGAAGTTGTAGGTACCTACGTAAAGAGAGGAGACGCAGAAAGTTAAGCAATATTATTTTTATCCACTGGGCTTGCCTACAAGGGATATCCCTTGGTACGATACAACTGTATAAGTTGTAAAAATAATGTAGGGAAAAAGTACCTAATACAATTATTAATAAACGTATATAAGTCTTGAAAAGTAAGCAAGGTGATTTCTGCTATAAATCATACCGTTTTTTATAAAGGCAAGTTTAGATTAAAGATTATAATATTGGAATAGCTCGGTCGGGAGTAATAAACGCAACCTTACTCACCGATTTCCAGCTCAGTTCCTCAATCAGACGGCACCATCTATTATTGAAAAGTACGTGCCACACAAAATGTTAGATTTGTTATTATCGCATCACCACACTACCGACGAGTTCCTAGTACCGATGAGGCTGCAAACTTGATGTCTGCTCGAGTTTAGGATATAGCTGTGGGCAACGTGCTCCGACGTAAGTCGAGAACTGGCGCGCGAACCAGCGAGTGGCAACACGATTCAAGACTACCCTCACTGATGGTATAAACAAAATGATGGTATAGCAAAATCAGTTCTTGCAAACTACCCTCAAAACTGTAGATAATTTGTGAGTTTGAAAAAGCAAAAGATTATTATCAATAAATTCATACGCTTTTTTGAAAAATTCAAAACTATGAAGCGGCTTCAACAAGATGTAACCTTTTGGATGAAAATACAATCGTTTCGTTTGACCATGACCATTGCTGGTTACTGCTAATCACTTTTCCTCCACCAAAAGTATTTAATTTATTTCATTTTTTATAATTACGTTTGAATATAGTTTGGTTGGTAGGTAGTCTGAAACTTCCCGGGAGACTTATCACCTTACATTTTCGTTTCCGCATGTGAATATAAAACAAATGTATTTCCAACCGCATTTGCAGCGAAAGATTTAGATTATTCTAGACTTCGCATCGCATCGTATATCACGTCACAGCCGACACCTGGTGGAGTACGAAATTTTGCTCATGTTTTCATATGATCATAAAATATTATACCCTAGAACAGAAGTGTGTTCCGCGGAACCCTAGGGTTCAGCGCTACCCCTGTAGGGGTTCCGCAAGAATTTAGAAAAAAAAACAAACCTGATATCAACCAATTGATGAAAAATAAAAAACAGTATCATACCTCCCATTAGTTAAGATTTTTTCATTTTTAATATCTTCTATTATTGTACTTGCCATGTGGTAAAGTAAGTAATAATTAGTAACTGTTACATTGTACTTTAATTATGCTTAGGTATATAATAAAGAATACACTTTTAAAAACTATTGTTTTATTGTAGGGTTCTGTCAAGTATTTTGCTTGTCAAAAGGGTTCCGCGACCAAAAAAGTTTGAGAACCGCTGCCCTAGAAGAAGCTACACTCTATTTTTTTAATTAAAGCGAGATGGCAGATCGGCGTTTATTTGAAATTTTGAACGAGGTTGAGTAATATCTTTTGAGTACACGCAGTACAACGCGACGACGTTTTTGGTTCACGCTTGTCTTTTGATGGTATTAGCAAAGTTATGCTACCTACCTAAAATACAGGTTGGATGTAAGATGATTATCTAAAATGAATGATGATTTTATAATTATTTTAATAATCTTGTATATTATATTCCAGTTAGTTGCATAAACCATTTAGTTTTTGCTAAAGCTGTGCGTATAAATATTGTTACCTAACACACTTGAGTTCCTTGAGTTTTGTGAATGATTTTAATAATATAGTAATTTGTCATTGATTACTTTTTAAACACATGAACTATCCATTTAAACAAATGTGTTTATTATCCAACTAGAAGCGCCTCGCGGTTTCACCCGCATTAACTACTATCCCGCGGGAACCGTTAATGTTTATGGGATAAAAAGTAGCTTATATTACTCGGGGATAGTGTAGCTTCCCAACAGTAAACTTTTCAAATCGGTACAGTAGTTTCGGAGCCTAATCAATGCAAACAAACAAACAATTAAATCCTTCCTATTTATAATATTAGTATAGATAATCGCAACGTCCAACAACACGGTGGCTGCATTTTTTATGGACTAATGTAACGTTTTTCATCAAGTAGACTACATACTTACTTTGTCTTGTAATCTGTATATCTCAATACCTAAAGACTTAAAGTCCCATAGGGTGAACACGAATTACTAACGAGAAGGATTAATATAATTAACGTTAAAAAAGTTTTAGGTTTGATCAACAATAAGGCAAGCACGAACATTATTTAACGGTTCGTATCAAGTTTGTTTACGTATCTTGACGATAGCAAAGCCGATGATAAAATCTATTTTTATTTTTACGGTAACGATACGATTATTTTCTTGATAGTGACTCATGCTTGCCCTACCGGTGTCTTATACAAACTCACCTAACCGGTGAAATTATACAAACCTGCCCAATTAATTCGTCTCGCGAACTGAATGGGGAGATAAGGCTGGGTTGGATTACATTTTGTGGGCGGGGGGATGTTTAAATAATATTCCCTCGGGCTAATTTTATAAAAGTTAATTTATAATGTCAGATACGCGTGGGAGTTTATTTGAATAAATGCATGCTGATATCGCGTCATATTGTAGGCTACATTTTAATATTAAAAGTGAGATAATAGTGGTGTCTGTTATAATATTAAAAGTGAGTGGTGTCTGTTAACCTAAAGGGGGGCACACGCATGAAAGAGACAGAGTTTTTCATAATGCGTATTCAAAGTCAACGTTTGCTAATTAGTGATTAGGTATTATGAAACGTCAACATGGGCCGCTTTGAGATAATTAAATCAAACCCGTTTACTTCACCAACTGTTATGTAGAACTTATTTACATAACGTCGTCACATTAGCGTGAAAAAGACACGAATATACACTTTAATTTTTTCTTGAATTATTTTTACCATTTCGTTGTCTTAAATTTATTTGTATAATAAAGTGTATTTGTTGTCTAATAATAGGAACCCAGTTAAAACGCCTACTCAACGAGGCATCCATCTAGCTCTTGTCTAATTTATTATTATTATGCAAGGATTTTGCAAACAATGCACAATAACAAGCCACAGTATTTTGTGTATGCAAAAAAAGCTCATGCAAATTAGAAATTTCCTAAAGCGCCTTACTAAAATTTAGTTTCGAATATAGCTCAGTACTACAATTTTATACAGATATTTTTGATAAGCTTGAGCGCGTTGCCGTCGTCTATATAGATACAAAGCTACAATTGACAGAAAATATTATTTATTTCAATACCTAAATGTGAAACACAATAATACCAATACAAACGTAATAACAACTGGGACCTAAATTCACATCAAACAAAACATTATTGTGTTGACACATCCTAAGCGTAGTCTTGGAAGTTACGTAATAACGGACTAAAACATACGGGTTAGGGGCTACAAAATATGCCCTCGGCGCGAGTAACTGGAACCACTCGCACACCACTGGGAAATCACTAAACGAGGCATAGTGCGTTCTACCTCTATAAAGTCAGGTATAGATGGCGCGGCTATTTTCACGCTTGGTAAAATGAAAAAATAGAGTACAGGTGAAAATAGTATTTACGTAACTTGCCCATAGGTGTGTTGTATAGTTTATTATTTAAAAAACAAAATATTTTTTTCTAAAACAGACAATAATTTGTACTTCGAACTAAAATTACGCACTTAATATATACTAACAAAAAGTAAAAGCACATAATAATAGTATAATTACCTAAATTAATGAATAACTGATTGCGTTGTGAGTCTTAAAAAGGAACATTCTGTCGAATTTCGAATGAATATTCTTTCATGGCTGAATCTTGCGCAGAAAAGAAAACTGAGGTACTTACGTACTGTGCTTTTAAAAATAAAGACCACCTACCATTTAAATCTTCATTTAAAAAAACATACTTAGCCTCTTTATTTTGAATCTTGCACGTTTTTTTTAAATCCACCACATTCTGCGAAACTTTCATATTGTATTCTCCGATAGCTGTCCCATATGACCTACAGAAACATAATGAGAAAGGAAAATCCACTTTTTGTAGTTCCTTGTACGTAGCCCCAGGCGTGACTAGTAAACACTGAACAAAAACTAGTTCATTTCCTAACATTATAGTATATATAAATAGGTGGTAATGTATATATTTGTACTCATCAAAAACGTTATTATTAGGTAAAACTTAATTTAGTAGATGTAATATTATGTCATCTATTTACAAAAACAATAACGAATATTTATAGTTTATAAAAATGTATTTGAAGTTTTAATGAAAATGTATCTTTGAGCCTGCAACGGCGACAGGTTGAAGTAATTTAATATTAAAACTCAGTACTTCGAAATAACTTCGAAATAATCCGCAAGCGACTTCGTAAAGTCGACACAAACGAGAGCGTACTTACAGGCTTCTAAAGTCAAGTTAACGATCAACTTGTTCAATGTTCAAGAGCGGGAGAGAATCAGACAGCGTCTGTTGTGTTTAAAATCCAACCGTGAGCGGGAAAGGGTTGGACACATGGGAGCTGTTGACAAGCTTATTCGTACTGTAGTTATGAGCAATTCTATAACCTGATGATTTACGGCTACATTTGTCCATAACAGTTACTATAGGTTACTTCTATACGGTACAGTGCCACCGGGAACTTTGCATTGCAAAATCTTACGCAAACACGGAACGATTCACTGAAACCCTGAAAATACAGCTACTCAGTTTTAGCTGAGCCTCCCATCTGCTTTTCTTTATACAATATACATACAGTGGTACTATACAAACAAAACTAAAATCTAAACCGCATAGTAAATTAGGTGTAGTTTTCAGTTTTGTGTTTTAGTTTGTGTGGTTGTTTATTTATACGACGTAAATCGTAGTTTGAAATTCATTTGCAGTGATCCGGGAAAAGTTTTTCGCCCCACAAACGTGTCTCAAAGGCTTGGCCACATCTCATACCTACACAATGCTAGAAACTTCGATACCTACTTACTTAACTGGTTTGCTCTAGCCTCACGTGACTTCGTGTGTGCAGAGTTAGAAAACACACACAAAAACAACCAACAATTTCTTTGGTCATTTTCGGTCTTACCATAAAAAATATAAACCATAGTTGAACACATGTGTCTAAATATTTTTTCTACAAATCGACGTCTAACCCTCGCCTTTTCTACTTCAATAACAAATTCACAAGTAAAATAATTAGTAATGCCAGGATTGAGTAAGAAAACGCGAGTGACTGACGTCGATTTTGTGAAACGAAATTTTAGAAACATCTGTTTAAGTCTGGTCTAAACATTTGTGGTAAGACTGTGTTTGTTTTTCATGACTCGTGTTTCGACCCCGGGCTTAAAAACACGAGGCGAGTAGGTTGGGCTCGCGCGCCACGTCACGTCACGTGTATTCAACGTTAAAGACTTTTCATGAACCTTTAAATTGGAGGATGCGACACTACATAAAGGCTGCGCATATAAACGCGTTGCGTTGCGCTACCGCTAAAATCAGCGGCGTCGCCCGCCACAGCGCAGGTGGGCGAAGGCCGTTAATGCGAAAGTGAAGAGCCCAAGTTATGCCGGTCTGCTTATATGCAAAAGAGTAATTAGGCACACAACACAGACATCGTTCATAATTTCAATGAAAGTAATAGTTGTAGATAACTAGTAACGTCACGCACTGTCGCCGCTGGCTAACGGCCGAAATTAATAATCAATCCAATCCAAATTTTGCTATCTGGGATTGATATCACAATTCATTTTTAGGGTCAAATGTGCCAATACCCGATCCGTGGATTGGCACGTAGATTGGAAATCGATCGAACGATAGGCAGCAATCCAAGATCGATTTCAATCTTGGATAGGAGATACAATATTAATTTCGGCTGAAAGTGAGCAGGTTTTCTTACTCGAGGAACAAAATAGAATGAGTCACTAACGCTACATACACAATAATATACTATTTTGTATCCTCACTTAGTTATCTATTTTTATGGTGTACAAAAAATATTGTATCGCGTAAGCTGCCGCCATTGTCATGCTTCACTTTTTTATTTGTATCGTCTCTTTTATTAAAAGGTTCATGGTTGATTTATTAATTTCACATAAAGTTTGTTTGTGATCAAGTTTAAGGCTTTTCATCAGGATTTCAAGCTTCCTTTCGTTTCATAAAGAGGGGGTATGTGGCTTCAGAGTAAGTTGGTAATTGAATGGTTTGAAGTAATGAGTGAAGAGTATTTTGTTTGTTGTTTGATTAATTTATGTTAATTAGAATGGTTATTGAAAGTCGCAATTTTTGACATTCTTCCGTGGTCATTAATTACTGTTTAACAAAATATAATCATTATTGTGATGTTGTAATGATAATAGACCGACAGTGAACGGTCAATGTGTATTGTCAAGTTGTCCGTAGAGGTTTCTACCACTATGTCTCAAAACTGTGAAATATATAAAAACAACAAAGTAGATAGACAAGCATAAGCACAATCAGCGACAAAAGTTACAGAAAACATTCAAACTTTCAATTTATCTATCTATACTAATATTATAAAGAGGAAAACTTTGTTTGTTTGGTTGTAATGAATAGGCTCTGTAACTACTGAACCGATTTGAAAAATTCATTCACTGTTGGGAAGCTATGCTATCCCCGGTACACATAGGTTACCTTTTATCCCGTAAAAATTGATGGTTCCCGCGGGATAGTAGTTAACGCGGGTGAAACCGCGAGGTGTTTCTAGTTTTTTATATTTAGATTATATTATTTTACGCTAACTTTGAGCGTGACTCTCGTGTAAGCAAACATTTTAAGTTATTATGTGGACTTGTGGAGTCTTTTGGCTTTTGTCTCTGACTGTACGATCATAAAGGTAGAACGCAATATCGCGCGATAACGGCAGGTGGTGCGTGTTTTCGTTCCCTTTGATCAGACCTCATTAAATGCAAATGTAACATCGGATCCGTATTGAGTGTAATTGCAAGCGGAATTTGATCGTGTATAATGACGTAGGGTTGCGCTGCTTCCAACCATATTTGAGTTCACGATAAGGAAAGAAAGGGGCAAGTGACTAGGAAGGTTCTTCTCTTACAAGAGTAAGCTTGCAATGCCAACCCACTGGCAATGCCTCACGGTTGCGGATGTCTATTGTTCAAAGGCGGCAGGGGCCAGTTACCACGAAGTAAGTCGTATGCTTGTTTACCATTTACCACCAAAAAAAGTAACAAATGCACAATATGCGCCCTTATAATTTAACACCTAGAGTGTGGCAGTGCCAGCGGCAATGCTTGCTATTCTGTTTTGGTCGGAGAAAATTAATTATTACGGAATTTCAGTAGATGATAGCGACATTTACCACTTAATATTTTCGTTTTGTTATAAAATTTCCTATCCATACATATAATTATTGTATCAATTAAACACTTACTTGATATAGAAATGATGCCATTTGTTTGTTGTTTACATGCACACAAACAGGCCACACAAACGTATTATGGTAAACGGCCCAATAACCGTTAAGTTTCGAACTTCGCTGACTTTGTAGGTCTGCTATGCTAAAACTAGTAGACTTACAAAAACGAAACTTACATGACTAGATAGGTAATTTATTCTTCTTAATGTGTTATATTTTGTTTTTAATTAATGTAAATGTTAATACAAAATAGCACAAAAAAATGTAAAAAAGAGCCAATTGTACCAGTACACCCGGCAGAGTTGTACCAGTAAACGTTATATTGTCCCAGAAACCGGTATTTATTATCGCGAATTTGAACCCTATTGCTTGGTGTTACAGTTCAAAGAAACTTGATTATAACACGTCTGTGTCTTAAAAACAAATAGTGCATACAAATAAAATAGGCAAAATAGGGTTATAATGGGGTAAACATGACTTATTCAAATAAAATACATTACTTTTAATCAAATAATATTTATTATATTTCACACAAATTACAATGATAATAATTATTGTTATTAGGGTCAGTGCGTTAGTTATCGGCCTTTTAGCGCAGACATCAACTTTAAAATTGCATTAAAAAAAATTGAACGATGTATAGCCGTACTTATTTATGGTTTTGATAGTGTTAACAATGAAGTGTATGTTGGAGTTAATGTGAGGACGCTAAATACTACAGTTATTTTTATAAAAAAAGAAATGTCTGCAAAGTGCTAAAATGCTAGTTTTCGTCCTCAAATTTCAGTTTTCGGCCAGATAATGTTTAGTTTTCGGCCGTTACATCGCGCTATATTAAAGGTAAAATGCCATTAATTTAACATCAAAATCCTGCAGAAACGGTAAAAAATGTATTCGAAAATCATCAATCATCTGCTTTCCGACTTGCCTAAGACCCAATTTGGTGGCATGCTGTGTACAACACGTTTGGGTGGGCGAATGTATGAAAATACAATTAATGGCGGACATAACTATTTGTGTTTCAACGTTTCAAGTTCAAGCTCTTGGACTGGAACGGATTCCGCATAGAAATCAATGGCGAATACATCACTCACCCTCATTTTGCCGATGATATAGTCATCATGGCAGAGTCGCTGGAAGATCTTAATATCTGAGCATAGGCTCAGTGACCTCAGTGGCGTTTCCCAACAGGTGGGTCTAAAATGAACATGGACAAGACGAAAGTCATGTCAAATGTCCATGTATACAGCCAGTAATCGTTGGGAACGATACTCTCGAAGCTGTTGACCACATACACATATACCTTGGGCAGATTGTCCAGTTAGGCAGGTCCAACTTCAACAAAGAGGTCCCCCGAAGAGTCCAAGTCGGATGGGCAGCGTTCGGGAAGTTACGTGGCATTTACTCGTCCAAAATTCCACAGTGCCGGAAGACAAGGGTCTTCAACCAGTGTGTTACCAGTGTGATGGCATAAGAAACTGAGACGTGATCCCTAACGGTTGGCTTTTTGGAGAAGCTCAGTCATACAGCGGGCAATGGAGAGATAATTATGTTCGCAGTTTCTTTGTGCGATAAAATCCGACACGAGGATATTGGCCAAAGAACTAAAGTTTACGACATAGCTCTCAGGGTTTGTAAGCTGAAGTGGCAATGGGCAGGCCACATCGCTCGTAGAACTTATAACCGATGGGGATGAAAGGTTCTAGAGTGGCGACCACGACCTGGAAGACGCAGCATAGGTAGGCAGGCCTCCCGCTAAAAGGGCCGACGACATCAAAAGAGTCGCTGGCATAACCAGTGGTTGCATGTGGCAAATTGTCCTTCGGCGTGGCGGTCTAAGGGGGAGGACGGAAGTGGAAGTCTTCAAACTGATGATGTTGTTGAAGCAATGATGATGATGTTTGTGCTTCAGCACAGTTAAGTTATCCTACGTACTGCAATTTTTTATTTGATACACAAAGGTTAGGAAACCCTCTTGGACCAAGAGTCTTGCCACAGGCTTTCTAGCTGTCGGACAAAATGCGAAGCCACTCTGATCACCATTGAACATCCGCTCCAGACTTTCCAATATGTCTCAGTGGTTTATTTCCACCAGGAATTATTCAAAATCTCGGAACCAGAGCTTGATAGACTCCTCCGTAACACGAGCCCTCACTCTATTTATTCCTTCGGCTCGTCGTAGTGATAATGCTGAACGCCGTCTGTTTTAGTTTACATTTTGGAGGTGCCACCTGGAGAAAGACATTCTTAAACTGCGTGAATCAATATCTGTCAAGTTTAAATAAATAGGGAGAACCCAGTTGGATTTGCACTAGTGCTAATCTACCTAGTCAGGTCATAAATTCTGTCACATGTTTTATATAAAATAATTGAAACAAGTTTATTCATTATGTAACCTTATATACCAAAATGAACTTAACAAAACATAGATTCTTATGACACTAAAGTTTATTCAAAATGACCTCCGTGATTTTGAATACAGGCCTTCAATCTGCGCGGCCAGTCGTCTATCGCAGCACGAACGAGGTCCATGTCAATATCGGCGGCTGCCTTAATCAAGGACGTCTTGAGTGACTCCAAATTGGGATGAGGCTTTGAGCACGCCTTTTCCTCCAAGTGTTGCCATATCTTGTAATCTAGCGGATTCAAATCTGGACTGGAGGAGGGCCAGTCTTCGTGCCGGATGAAGTCGATTTCACGCGCCGCCAGCCAGTCTTGTGTGCTCTTCGCTCTATGAGCTGGCGCCGAATCGTGTTGGAATACCCAGTGCCTGTTATTAAACATGGTATGAGAAACAGGTTCCACAAGGTTCGTCAGGACTGTATTTTGATACACAACTGCATTCGTTTTTACACCTTTCTCACAAAAATGTACCTCTGTTAAGCCCCAATAAGACACTCCCAACCATACCATGAGCGAGGATGGAAAATGACCTCGTTGGACACGCGGAATACGGTTGCTCGCTTCTTCACTACTGTGTGCGTACACCTTATCATTTTGTTTGTTGTAGCTCTCTTCTACGGTAAAAATTTTTTCATCCGAAAAAAGAATTTCCCGATATTTTTTCCCCGCGTACCGCTTCAACAAAGCGCGGCATCTCTTCAGTCTCAGGTCCATTAGACGAGCATTCAAATGATGTCCTGTTTTTCTTCGATATGCCCGAAGCCCTAAGTCTTCATTTAACACCCTTTTCACCGTGGTTCTGCTTAATCCCATCTGAAGGGCCAACAGTTTCTGCTTACGTTTGGGATTTCTTTGAATTCGCGCCTTCACAGCTTTTATCACTGCTGGAGTCCTAACAGACCGAGGGCGACCACTTCTTGACCTGTCATCTACACTAGAGTCTTCATTGTATCGTTTGATGATACGATAAACGAATCTCTTGGTTATATTAAAATTTTTCAGTATGTCAAAAATTTGAATTGGCGCGTAACCGCAACTATGCACCGCAATAACTGCAACACGGTCTTCTTTAAGCGTCCACTCCATATTTAAAAATGAGTAAAATTCTAAAAAGTATACATTTTTATTTTCATGAACAATGCAAAATTCAAATTCAATAAACTTTTATGTGGCCAGCATTCTAAAAGAAAAGTTTTTACTGTGTGACAATACTTATGACCTGACTAAGTAAATTTGTTCACTATTTTCATGTTATGGCCGATAAGTGGGAACATCACTCAGTTTTCGGCCACATTTTGTTCCATACAAATAACTGTAGGCCGAAAACTAACCTATATTTTTATATGGTGTGCTAGTTTACGCCCCCGATAAAATGGTCATCTTAGTGGCACCATAATTTAATCATTTGGCATAATTAAATCATAGATCTTTCATGACGGTTATTATACGAGAGAAAAGAGTAGTCCCATTATGTAAGCCACCAAATAAATAAAAGAGACTAAAGTATAACAAGCTATGACAACTTAGTTCTCGGCCAGCCAGCCGAAAACTAATTATTTGAAGAAATTGCCATGTTAATATTAGGCCACCAAAATTATTGTGTATTTTTTATCAATTATGACAATAAACAAGCTAGAAGTATGATAATCAATCATTTATTTAATGAATAACATGCATGTCATCATTTTTTACTTATAAAAAAGCCTAAAGAAATAATTTAATCATCACGTGCGACACTATTTTTTTCTTTAATTGCACACCTTGTGGCACTTCTGTTGCCTGTGTCAAACTGAACAATTAATAAGAAATTCCTGGTCACAGCTGCCAGACCAAAAGTATTGTCAGATATTAGGCAACTAATAACAAATGATTCGCATAAAATATTTTTTTCATACACCTTCTTTTACTGCTATAATCTTAATTATACTGTAACACTACAGCCCAAAGGCCGAAAACCAAAGGTGCCCGGCAAACTAACACACTGACCCTATCTGTATTTCCTAATATTATCACGTAAGATACGAATCACATTGTTTTAATACTACTACAGATTATTTGAGGTTTTGCATTTATAACTAATCATAATTATTAGGTTCAGCCGTTTAGCCGTGAAAAGGTAAGAAACAGATAGAACTACAAAACAAACAAGGGATGCTTAAACTGCAATCCGTTGAGTTACAGAAAAATAAGACTTAACCAAGAGCAATAAGCGCCATGACGGGTTTAGATGCAACTGTTATTGTATGTCCTAGCAAAGAGAATACAAACGCTACGCTAGTCCTAGTATTCGGCAGAAATATATACTAGTTTCAATGGAAAATGAGACCTATTTCAAGGTAATAAGGATACAATAACGGATTTTGGTGCAACGAATATTACCGGGTTGATGCGTGTACCAATATCCGGTAAAAATTGCACAATTTTGCCGGTTACTAGGTCACGTTGGGATTAGCGAGAACCAGTAGATGTGAAATGCAAAACAAACAACTTTTTTATTATTATTACCTAAACTTTAATATTATATCGCTAGATAATTCATTCAAATATTTTAGTAAAATAACACTTTACCGTATTGTAATCCGTAGCAGCATGGCAAGCAAAAGAGTACAGCTCGGTGGTTGCGTGGTTCAGTGACAGAACCTCGGCTTTTTTTTATATTGTCCACCAACGCACTTTTATTGATGCTCAGTTACGATGCCATTAATTTTTTTTTGCAGTGTTGGCATTACAATAATAATTGTACATAATATTACCAAGAAAATATGGCCATTCAAAAAATCTTATTTATCATTGGTAGAAAGATACCAATTGTAAAAAACTGACTAGTTACCGGGTACTGGGACATTGCCGGAAATACCCTCGTCTTACTTTATTTAAATTCTCATAAGTACTTCAAAGTCAATCGGATCTTTGACTGCAGAAGGCCGAATATGATTAAAGTGATAAAATGTGGATTAATATAACTTTACTTTGACTTGACATTGATCATAAATTATATCTGACGCGTTTCGCTCATCACAATATCAGATAAAAAAGCACGGCTAAAGATCGTTTGTTAGATTAAAAACTTAATTATTTATTCACGCAATTTGTACCTAATATCTGACAAATTATGGAAAAATAAATTTGCTCTAACTAATGACGGTTTGCTCTAACACAGCGGTTCTCAAACTTTTTTGGTCACGGAACCCTTTTGACAAGCAAAATACTTGACAGAACCCTACAATAAAATATACAATATAAAATACAACAAAAAAATGCGTTGTAAACAATCTCGACTTTATGTTTTTGAAGATAGAGCCGAAAGTCGCTTGTTCACAACTATAGCGTCTAATTCAGAGGCGGCTTTTATCAAAGGGACTGCGTGCTCACCAGTATACGCGCGGCGGGCGGAGTCAAAACGTTGGACCAGTGACCAGAGAGAGGTGTTTTGTTTTTTTTTCTAAATTCTTGCGGAACCCCTACAGGGGTAGCGCGGAACCCTAGGGTTCCGCGGAACACACTTAGAGTACCGCTGCTCTAACATAGTGCTTATGTACGGATCTACGAGCAGTAAGAAAAACTGAGTCTTTTGATATTTTCCCCAAAACAAAGATTAGGTATTTTGAAAATTTACGTACCTACCAATACCGGCGCTATACAATTACTCGTAGGTAAGTATTGAGTAATTCTAATTTACACAAAATGCCGTGATCTTATAGAAGATACGGTGCGTCAATTTTGGAGTCTTGTTTTTTCCGAAGTACACATAATCACTAGCATTAACCCTTAACATTATTAATGCTTACATTACATTATTAAGCCTTAACTTCAACATATTTTATAACACAATGTCTGCTATTTTTTGATATAACAGGATAATAATAATAATAATATGTATTGTGATATTTGTATCCAGACAAATCGAGCTGATCTGAATCAGGTGTAAATCTGGTATATACATAATAATTCAGTCTGTAACTGTCCCACTGCTGGGCAAACGCCTCCCCTCACTTTCGTGAGGAGGGTTAGGCCATAATCCACCACGGGGGCCTAGTCCGGATTGGTAGATAACATGCCTCTGAAATTAATCTCGAGCATTTTGGTTTCCTCACGGTGTTTTCTTTCACCAAAAACCAGTGATAATTACGTACATATGTTTAAGAAGAAACACATTGGTGCGTACCTGCACTGGGATTTGAACTCGCCACCTCCGCTTTGGCAGGTGGACGTTCGACCACTAGGCTACCACCGCTTTTAATATACGGGAGCTTTAACCTTTAAAACTGCTCCCGTCTCATCCCAAGAAACGCGTCACTTATCCCAAATTATTTACAGTTATCCCGATAAGCACGCAAGTAGGGATAAGAACGGTACTGTTACGAAACCCCATACACGCCGACCGCATAGAGACGGAAACGCTGACGCTTGCACTTTTAGCGAGGCCAGCGTTTCCGATATCATGCATATTTCGGTCTGGTAGTTTCCCACGTTTCTAAGTCAGTCAGACTTGAACTTCGGGCGCGGTCAGATATTGTTTATGTTCTAATATCTTTTACTAATTTTCAATTTCCATAATATAATATTTTTTCTAGTTTAATAAAATCTTTTTTTAAAAACCGTTTCCTGACCCACCCCGTAACAGTGGTGTCAGAAGTGGGATGTGTTGGCAAAATTAAGCTAACCATCTCATACGGGTCAAAAAGAAAGTTCGCTTGTGCTCGCCATCAACCTGGTGTCCCGCGCTGGCCCTGAGCCGCGTGGACCCCAAAGCTGCCGCCGTCGCCCCGCTGTGCCCCAACTTTGTTTACGCTGGTATTGTACCGCGTAAACCCTGAGACCGTCGCCGCGTCTGACTCCCGTTCTCGTCCATCGCTGGCTGTGTGCCGCGTGGACACCGCCGCATCACGCTGTATCCTGGTACAAACACGGGCTGTGTGAGCCCGTAGTCTCCGCGCACTCGTCGCCATCCGCCGCTCCTCTTCGCCACCGCTCCTGCGTTCCTGGGAAAGAAGTCTACCTGGAATCGAGGCTGCCCACCGCTGCCAACCTGCTGCCACTGTATCGTCAACCCCGATAGCCGACACAGGATGTTCACCGTGCAAGTCGTAATCGTCCTGTGAGTGGAACCTATTTTTATCCGTTATTGCCACAGTCTACTCACTTATCCAACTGACTAATACTAAATTCGTTCAATACCTTATTTCAATAAGTAAATAATTTGATTCTATATCTGTGCTGTTCGCTCGTATCGTATACTATTTCCATCATGTCCCAAAAAAGTGAATTATCCGATAAGGTTTTAGAATCCGCTGCATCACCCGAGTTTCCGATCAATGTTTTGTGTAATTTTATAAGTACTTACAAGGGAGATAGAGAAACGTTGCCGGCGTTCCTCACTAATTGCAAAAATGCCCTCGAGTTGGCCTCACAAAACCAAAAAGGGCTACTTTTCAAATACATTATTTCAAGGCTAGAAGGAAAAGCCCAAATTGCATGTACCACCAAACTTTTCGACAATTTCGATGAACTAAAAACTTTCCTCCAGCTAAACTTTGGTGAAAGGAAACATTACTCCCACTTGTTGTTAGAACTGCAGTCATGCAAACAGTTACCGAACGAAACGGTAGCCCAGTTCGCCCTTCGGGTTGAAACTTACGTCACAGAACTCCAGTCTGAAATCCACAATTCAGAGACTTATAAAAAAGACCTGCCTGGTAGAATAGCAATGACCGAAGACCTAGGTCTCCACACGTTCTGTCTGGGTCTTAGCCCGCGTATCAGCGCGATTGTTCGCGCGAGGGACGTTAAAACCCTCAACGCTGCGATTAACCTAGCTATCAGCGAAGAAAAAGTCCAAAATGTACTATATAGAACCGGTAATGGAAGTTCAGTTCCCTCAGGGTCCATGACTTGTAGGTTTTGTCACAAGTTAGGGCATGCCGAAAAAGATTGCCGCGCTAAAAAGATGCAAGCTTTAGTCCCGAGTCCACCTCAAGGACTCCCCATGCAACAATATCGCGCTCAGAGACCCCCGATACAACAATATCAACAACAAAGGGCCCCTTTCCAACAGCATCAGTTCCAAAGACCTGCTGCACCACAAGTGTGTAGATATTGTAAAAATATAGGACACGACATATCACAGTGTATAAAACGTAGAGTTAATAACTCGCGACAAGGCACGTTTCAACGTAGCCTCCCGCAACAGAATCATGTTACCATAGAATCACCGCCGCCTTCTGAATATAATGAAGAACATTTAAACTAAAGTATCAGGTATCGAATACGTGCCGACGAGTACCTGATACTAAAACAGGCACATTTGCAAGTGTTCAACCTACTGAACTGATAAACAGTTTAAAAACGACAGTCGATCCTATTTCTCGTAAAAAACTTTATAGTGATATTGTGGTAGGACGTCCTTCTACAATGCCCTCTGTTCCACGTGGTCCCCCTGTCTCTGTCGACCACCATCATTCGATGCCCCCTGGTTCACGTGGTCCCACTGTTTCTATTAATAATAATTATTTTAAGTCGATACCCTCTGATCCGTGTGGTCCCTCCGTTTTTTCTGACCATCATCATTCTAAATCGATGCCCTCTGGTTCATATGGCTCCTCTGTTTCTGCAAACCGTTACTATGCTAAGTCGATGTCCTCTGTCTCGCGTGGTCCCTCTGTTCCTGCCGACCATCATTATCCTAAACCAATGCCCTCTGGTTCATATGGCTCCTCTGTTTCTGAAAACCGTTACTATTCTAAGTCAATGCCCTCTGTTTCGCGTGGTCCCTCTGGTTCTGACGATCGCCGCCATTCTAAATCAATGTCCTCTGTTCCGCATGCACCCACTGTTTCTATTAGTTGTCGTAATGCCAAACCGATATCCTCTGTGTCATATAATCCCTCTGTCTCCAACGACCTTTATAACATGAAATTATTGTCCGCTGTACCCCCAAACTCCTCTGTGCCTATCAATCGCTGTCCAACTAAATCGACGCGCTCTGACTCACACAGTTCTGGTTCCGCACCTGTAACAGATAATCAAAATTTTAAAAATAACGAAAATAAATACCTCTCTGAGTCACGATACGCAGCATCATCTGAAAGAAAATATAGGAAACATGACAAAAATTCGAGATCAAAAATAAACGAGGAAATCGTCGTGTACGATATTCGTGAAGACAAGTCTTCCCTGCCATTTATAGAAGTTCTTACCTCACATTCTTGTAAACCTCTCCGTCTCTTGATTGATTCCGGTAGTTCTATTTGCCTCATCAGAGAGTCTAGTCTCACACCAATGCCTAAATTAGAAAACCATACAATAAAGTTTAAAGGCATCAATGACGTAAATTCCTACGCTGAGACAAAAGGCAAGTTCATTTTATCTATTAAGCTAAATGAAACCGACTCTTTACCCTTTTACTTCCATGTCGTAGGTAGAGATATAAATTTAGATTATGACGGAATCATCGGTACTAGTTTCATGAAAGCTTATAATGCAAACGTCCGATATTCTAAATCAAGGTTAGAAATATCCGATAACCCGAACTGCTACTTCAACATTAAAATGACAAAGAACATTTATGATGTCCCCGCTCGCAGCGAAATGTTTATAGAATGTGTCGTCACAAATCCAGAAATCAAAGAAGGACTCATTTTGGAAAATACTTTATCTAAATATCCGGACTTATACTTTGCTAGGTGCCTCGTAAGTGTAAATTCTAGGGATAGTGTTGTCATCTCTGTGTTAAACACGTCCGAATACAACGTCCTTGTAGAGGACCTTAAGTTCACGCTAGAACCAGTCTCTCAAGTGCTAGAAATCGCAATTCCATCTCCCGAATCAAATGACGAAGATCTCTCTCTGGACCCTTCTCAGATTCCCTGTTTCATGACTGTTACTAATTCCCAACGAGATCTCAAGGTCCAAACTTCCCTTCGTTGTGATCATATGAACGACGAAGAAGAAAAGTCGTTACGTGACTTATGCTCTAGATACTCAGATATCTTTCACCTTGAAGGTGACCCGCTGACTCATACTAACTCAATACAACATGAAATTCGTACCACCTCAGAAACACCGATCAACGTAAAAAGTTATAGATTCCCTGAATGCCACAAACAGGAAGTAAGTAGGCAAATTCAAGATATGCTAGACCAAAAAATAATACGTCCTTCCAATTCACCTTGGTCAGCTCCCATCTGGGTCGTCCCTAAAAAGCCGGACGCTTCAGGCAAAATGAAGTGGCGTATTGTTATAGACTATAGAAAGTTGAATGAAATAACGATTGGGGACGCTTACCCCATCCCTAACATAACTGACATTCTAGATCAGCTTGGACACAGTAAATATTTTACAACCCTCGATTTAGCGTCAAGTTTCCACCAAATTTGTGTCAAGGACACCGAAAAAACCGCCTTCAGTGTCCCAGCCGGACACTACGAATTCACTAGAATGCCTTTCGGGCTTCGCAACGCACCTTCCACGTTTCAAAGACTAATGAATATCGTCTTAACCGGCCTTCAAGGTCTCCATTGTTATACGTACATGGATGACGTCATAATACACAATTCTAATCTAAATATGCATATAGAAAGCCTAGAACATGTATTTAAGAGACTCCGAGAACACAATCTCAAACTCCAACCAGACAAGAGTGAGTTTTTGCGAAAAGAGGTTCAATACTTAGGCCACATAATCTCCGATCAGGGCGTGAAACCTGACCCCAAAAAGATAGAGTGCGTCGCTGAATTTCCAATTCCGAAATCTCCCAAGGATATAAAATCCTTCCTCGGATTGGTTGGTTATTACCGTCGTTTCATACAAGATTTTTCTAATATCTCGAAGCCCCTGACAAGCCTCTTGAAAAAAGATACTAATTTTCACTGGACCCTCGATCAACAAAAATCTTTCGAACTCCTAAAACTAAAAATAACCACCGCCCCTATACTACAATTCCCAGACTTTACTAAACCATTTGTTCTTACCACTGACGCTTCTAATTTCGCTATCTCTGCAATTCTCTCTCAAGGTGAAGTAGGGAAAGATTTACCCATCTCGTTCGCATCAAGAACCCTTAACAAAGCCGAAGGCAATTATTCAACAACAGAAAAAGAATGCTTAGCTATCATATTTGGAACGAAAGTGTTCCGTCCTTACCTTTTCGGTCACAAGTTCAAAATCGTCACTGATCATAAACCGTTACAATGGCTTTTCAGTTGTAAAGATCCTAGTTCGAAACTCGTCCGCTGGCGGCTCAGGTTAGAAGAATTCGATTACGAAATTGAATATAAAAAAGGGACTCTTAATAATAACGCCGATTCTCTGTCTAGAAATCCACCAGTCCTTGCTGTCGATGACAATAACCCGCTGAATTCTCCCACAACCTCAGAAACCTACGAAAAGTATTTACAAGTATGTCGCGATTCTCCCTCTGCATCTTACAACACTATAATCGAAGAACATAACGAGTCTCTTCTTAGAGCTAAATGTAAAATGGTAGCTTATCCTACCTCGATTGACCTAGACGATTCTACTCCATATTGTTCTGAGATAATATCCTTATCTACAAGTAAACCATGCATCCGAGATGTCGAACGCGAACTATACACTTTCTATAACACATCGAATGATAAACACGTGTTTACTCACCTTTTTCTTTCGGTACATCACTACGACGAAATCTCATATAAATACATATTCAACATCTTACGTGACTATAGAGATATGATCAAATACTGGTGGCTAGAAGAAAAAGAAGTTGCCATCTCAGACTTTTCTAATCCATTCACTAAGTTATCATTCACGAGAATATACAATATCATTGCATTTATTTTCCATGACACAGACATAAAAGTCCACATTTATCACAACAATATACTATTTCCAACACCAGACGAAATAAAGAAAATTCTTAAAGACAATCATGACTCACCCTCGGCGGGCCACCCTGGCATAGCTCGAATGTATGAACGCATTAAAACAATGTATTGGTGGAAGAATATGCGTACAGATATAGAAGAATATGTTAAAGCTTGCAAGTCATGCCAAGTCAACAAACCTCTGCGTCAGACAAATCGGGCACCCATGATAATAACCTCCACCGCGACCAGACCCATAGAAAAAGTCTATCTTGACATTGTTGGCCCACTTCCGGAAACTTACGAATTCACGTACAAGTTCATTCTCACCCTTCAAGACGACTTAACAAAGTATTCCCAGGCTTACCCGTTACAAACCTGCTCCGCCGAGGAAACAGCAAAGAAATTTGTACACTTCATTTCCCATGTCGGAATACCCAGACTGATCATCAGCGATCAAGGAACTAATTTTTGTAGCGAAGTCTTCCGACAGTTAGAACACCTCTTCGGGATCAAACATATTTTTGCGAGTCCTTACCACCCGCAAACATCTGGCGCCCTTGAAAGGAGCCACTCCACTCTTAAAGAGTATTTACGTCCTTTTGTGAACGATAGCCCTAATGCTTGGGATTTATATCTAGACTCTGCAATGTTAGCTTACAATACAAATGTACATACTACCACCGGTTTCACTCCTTTTGAGCTACTGTTTGGTTTTAAACCTTATGTCCCAAAGTCCATCGACGTCATCGAAAATAATACCTACACAGACTATATTCGGGCACTGAACCATAGACTGTTTTATAGTAGACAGAGAGCCCTTCAAAATATACAATGTTCTAAAGAAAGGTCCAAAAAGTACTACGACTCGCGTACAAAACCAACAACTTATAATGTCGGCGATATGGTATATTTAAAATGCCATCATAAACAGAACAAGTCTCTCTTGCCCATCTGGAAAGGTCCTTTTAGAGTTATTAAGATAAACGGAAATCACACAGTTACTCTACTGATAAACCGACGCCATGTGCGTCATCATTATGATGAAATAAAACTAGCCGCCGATAATCCCTCACAGTAACTTCTCTTCTTTTCCAGACAAATCTTTCTCGCTACCAGTTCGAGCCACCCGTTCACAGCCTCTATAGTAGATAGTTCCGGCCTTTACTATGATAAGTTGCTCGACGTTAAGTTCAGTAATGATAAGTGGGACGTTGTAACTTTCACAGATATTCGTAACATACAACCTCATCTAAATGTGGTAGATAGTCTACTAGGTAAGGTCGAAGAGTTTTGTAGGTCCACGTCCTCAAAAATACAAATAGAGTGCACCAACTCCCTATCGTCCTTAGAAAGCCTGCACGTAAATAACATAAAGAAATTCTCCTCTGTTTCATATCTAATCTTCGGTAATGAACCTACACGATTCAAACGTGGTTTAATTGACGCAGGCGGATCTTTACTTAAATCATTGTTCGGAACGCTCGATAGTGATGACGCTTTAAAATACTCAGAAGCCATTGACAAGGTACAATCAGACGAAAAACAGTTATTACACCTAATGAAAGATAATATTCATGTCATTAAGTCTACTATATCTACGTTCAACAAGTCCATTTCTAAAACTGAGGATAATGAAAAACGTCTTAACCATAACTTAGAACTAATTAATGAATCTTTTGCACAACTTTCCAATTCTAACGATAAATTAGAAATTAAATCCCAGTTAAACTTAGTACTAAATTCGCTAGAAAGTATTATCATTTCCATCTCCTTCGATATCGAAGATATAAACAATGCCATTTTGTTCGGTAAACTAAACATTCTACACCCGACTGTACTCAGCCCGCAACAGGTGTACAACGAGCTCGAGTTACACAGAAACCGCTTACCCAGACATTGTGAATTACCTTTATCGCTATCTCTACACAATGTGCATCAATTAATAGATATCTCTAAACTCATCTGCTATTACCATAATCAAAAATTTGTAACCATTCTTCGAATCCCACTCGTGCTTCCCCAAAAATATAGACTCTATCATGTTATCCCTATGCCAGTCCCTTATGATATCGCGAAACCTAACACGTATGCCTTGCTAGCTCCTCACCAACCCTATGTGGCAATAACTATAGATAATATGTTCTACTCGCTGTTGGACTCTATCGATAATTGTAAACTTATAGTAGGAGAGTGCTACGTCTGTGATCTATCTAGTGCAAATGTGTTATCCACCATAGCCAATCCCGCGTGTGAAACAATTCTCCTAACAGAAGTGGTGCGTAAACTGCCACCTCAGTGCGAAGTAAAACTGATTAAAGGTGTCGTAGATGCTTTTCACAGAATTAGCAACAATCGGTGGATTTACGCCCAATCGGAACTAGGGAAGTGCCACATAGCGTGTGAAAGTGACACTCATGACGAAGTTCTATTCGGCACCGGTATCCTAAGCCTTCCTAAGAAATGTAAAGCATTCTTTAAAACTCTACAATTCACGCCAAGTGACGTTCTTGTAAGTAATACCAGTATGAACACTGTTTCCAATTTTAAACTAGTTGAAGACGATTGTTGTATACAAACCATTAAGAATAAAACACTCCAAACTCTCCCGTTTATGAAACTAGGGAATACGGGAGACTTCCATTCGCTACTTCACGCAAGCTTGTCACTCAAGAACCTTGAGGACGAACTAAATAAAATTGAAAGTCCAACGCATTTCCAGCAATATGGAGTGCATTATACGTCGATAGGATATACTATATCTTTAATTACATTACTGTACCTCTTGTATAAATGTAAGAGATTAATATGTGGCAAAAATGCCTCGCAATGTTGCATAAGAATTTATAATCAATGCTATACTAATTCAAAATCGAATTCTGTACAAACTGTAAAAGTCAATGAGCCTTCTAAAAATCCTGACACATCAGAGGATGAAGAAGCTGAAATATCTTATAGCACAGTAAGTAAACGTAATATCATTAAATTGAACCAAACTTTGTAAGAACTCAATTATATAACTCTGTGTCTCTCTGTGTCACCCTGTATCTCTCTGTGTCACTCTGTGCCTCTCCGTGTCGCTCTGTGTCGCTTTGTGTTACTCTGTGTAATTCACTTTTATTACTAGTTGTACTAGTTAATTACTATATAGAGAATAAGAATAAACCTTACATAGGTTTATAGTCTTTTAAATGCTATTTTCAAGTTTCTTATATAATTTCAATGTAGGTTAAGATTTGTATTAGAAATAATTAACTACTTATTTAGTTCCAGATCCGAAACGAAGTTCCAGTCTGTTCATGATTCCTCATCACTTCCTCTGTGATGATCCATCTTATGGGGGGGGTTGTTACGAAACCCCATACACGCCGACCGCATAGAGACGGAAACGCTGACGCTTGCACTTTTAGCGAGGCCAGCGTTTCCGATATCATGCATATTTCGGTCTGGTAGTTTCCCACGTTTCTAAGTCAGTCAGACTTGAACTTCGGGCGCGGTCAGATATTGTTTATGTTCTAATATCTTTTACTAATTTTCAATTTCCATAATATAATATTTTTTCTAGTTTAATAAAATCTTTTTTTAAAAACCGTTTCCTGACCCACCCCGTAACAGTACCATAGTAGGGTTTTTACTGCCTCTAGAAACCTTAATAATTCTGGATCGTAAATTAATTGTCTTTATTCCTTATATTGCGGTCTCTGGGAATACGTACAATGTTTATATTACAAGGTGCAAAAATAGTCGAGTTCTAGAAAATAAAGTGGGAATAATACGTGTATAATATATTTTTATTGTAGTATTATGTCGTAGATTATAGAACTGTAACGGGAATTATGCGCATACCGTTGTTCACAACTGTAACATCTATTTCACAAGGTTTTATACCCCATTTACATTCTGCCCTCGCCCGCTGCCAGCTGTATAATCATTCACTCAAGAAACTATGTGTTTACATACTGCAGTCGTTTCTACACACGGCACAGCGGGACAGGCAGTGCCTGAAAGAGGCAGGAGCATGAGAAGCTCCCCACTTCCCTACTCACTGCAGCTGCACTGCTGAATGTAAATGGGGTACGTATTAAAAGTTACGCCGACACAAAAATTTATAGCTTATGGTGTCAATGCACAATCTATCAAAACACCTTTTTTATAACGTTCTCATTGGCACGTGCTGTTGCCTGACTGTTACGACAAACGCTACGAATGAAAAGGTAATTTTTTGACCGTTTTGCCATTTTATTATCATTCATATTATATTTTAACTGCCGCCTACTGTTTTTGTAACCTTGGGTTAATTGCCAAATTTAAACAACAGTTATTATATAATACTGCAAGATGTTTTGAATCATATAATATTATGGTTGTTTATGATTCAACTTTACAACTATGATCGAACCCAAAACTATTGGTTTATTATAGACAATTGAAACAGCAAAATGCTGGATACTATAGTTATCTATATGAGCGGTCACACACACACAAACTTCACTTGTTTATAACATCCCTAAAGAGCCGTGATTGCTGCGTTACGTACTTCATTGGCACAACAACGTTTAAACACAAAACTAGCAAATTCCAACCTTATCAGTCTGAAAATAGAACTTAGGTTGTATGAAGATTTAAGCTGGCATTGCAGTGAGCAACAGTTCACTATTCAGGGCACGATTCGTTTGCGACACGAGTAATAATGGGAAGTGAGGGGGTGATCATGTAAAATTGGTATAAAGCGATTGGTTGTTTAGCCATTGTTGTTGTTGATATTTCAATTATCATGAACGGGCTAGGGCAATTTTGTCACATGTGAAACCCAGTGTATTGTTAACACCTGCATTAAGGGGAAGAGTCTTAGTGAATTGAGGTGATTACACATATTTTGAACGCCACTTACAACAAATCCGTATAACTTCGCAATGTGGAAAAATATATGTTAATTTTGATCATACACTTTAATTTGTGACGGTTAGTGAAACACAATTAAAATATATTTACTCGATAGAAAAAAATTTCAAAGTAACCTCTAGAAAATAGCTATTTAAATTAAATCTCACTAATTTATGAGAGAACATTATTCAAATCGAAAGAACTTGAAACCATTGTACAATAATAAAGGTTTTTAGTGTTTAATATAGCAACAATGCGCCAATTTTCATTCAAGAAAACATATTTGATTGAATTTTCGTTCAAGTAGAATGACGCGCCAGCCGCCATGTTATGTCCTCTCTATTATTTCCATACGATTCGACAGTAGTCGCTGCGGCGCGCCGCTAGCCGGACCTGTGTCACTTTTTTCAATTATTTTTTTACGTAATCATATTTTTCCAAAATACTGGACCGCATCCATCGCCTGTCATGTTTGGTCTGTCAAGGCACTGATTAAGCAAAACAAGCATTGGATGAAGCGCGGCCAGTGGCCGCTGTGTTTTGTTTTTCTAGCCCGTTTATTACAATAGAATTTAAATAGAAGTGCCAAACAGTCACGTTGCTCCCGTTCTTACCTACATAACGAGACAATCTTTGTGTAGGCCATCTTGATGATTCAATCTAAGTACATGCGTGTGAGCTTCGTAATGACCACGTAGTTCTTATAGCATCATCGTCATTGGTGCTTATTATAGGTATTGTTATAAAAAAGTCTGGTGTCGCTAAGCAAGAGATTTCCAAGAGTACCTGTATTTGCGAGGTAAACTTAATTTAGGTAGTTTCTCCGGTTTTCAAACTTGGTCTCAGCACATATCAAACATTTGGACCTATTCATTCATGCCTACACTTTTGAGAATAGCTCAATCAAAACCTAATCCTATATAGGTAAATGAACACAAATGACACGCACACGTCAACACTGAAGTACTCGTATATTATGTACATTAAAATTTGACGGTCTTTAAAATTGCAATATAGCATAAGGTAGGTTCACCCAATAAGGACCGGTTTCTTATAAGGGCCACCATTTCAAAAACCCGATGATAAATAGAAATCAAAACTCGTGCCGACGTTCCTTATTGACCAATCATTTAAGGGCATTGGCATTATTTACATTTTACGCTGCCATTTTGTCAGTATTCTTGTCAATGTAGTACATGTCACAATGCATCGGTCGATTTATTATCTTCCTTGGTGGCATTTTGAGTAATTTAAATATTTCTTTTTGGTTATTACAAGAAATTAATTTATGTAAAGGAATAAAGAACATCTAGGCGTGGGTTATGAAATAATGTTATCGAAAGCACGATTTTTTATGTTGATTTTTATTGGTTTTCTCCGGGATGCCGAAATGCCTAAGAAAGTCCACCTTCTTGTCGCCAATTAAAGGCCGGACCTTATAAGGTCTATGAATACTGTAAACTACTTGCTAGTCTTGTTATTACTAAATTGAACTACTTACTACCACACTTTTTTTTAAATATTTATTTATTACCTTTTAGGAAAAGCTATGGTTAAAAAAACCCATAAAATTAATACCCAATTTTTTTTTTTGAACCCGAATAAAATATTATGGAACTTCTAAAAATGAGCTAGAATGAAGGAATATCAACATATACATTTACGAAGTAGAAATGTCACTGATTTTCCTGAATTTGTTCAGTTCATTTACATAATACATCATGTTATTATTTGATAGTCAATATAAGGTCCACTGCCAAAAATGTAGTTTCTCTACACTTAATAAGGCCCAAGAGCTATGGCTGACAATATACCTGAATCGTATTATTTTTAAGCTGATAATTATTTCAGTTAATACAAAACTAAACTGTATTTTATTGAAATACATAATTTAATGTTGTTATACTGCATTTAAGTTCTTATAGTCTTAATAAAGACCACCACTTCAATTTTTATTAATTTTTAAATTAATCTTTCGGGAATGATAAAAACAACTGTAACTGTATCTCACAAAATTGAAACAAAATAATAAAGTAAAGTCGTTTTAGAAATACTTGCAGTAAAAAATGGGCCTTATTGAGATCACCTGTTTTTAATAAGGTCCATTGACATGTTTTTTTTTTAACTGTTTCTGTCATTAATTTACTTATGATAAATGATTTTTGTCTAATGTTTTTACTACAAATATGAGCAATTTCTATATTTTAGATGCTTTTTCAGTTGAAACGCTTCTAAAATCAGATTTATAGGGATTTGTAAAAACGTGGTCCTTATTAGGTGAACCTACCTTAGTTGTAACTATGATAGATTTATGATACGACGAGCCGGAGTTCGGTTCTCAATCGCCGTAGTTTGGTTTTGTTGGAAAATATTTTTCTAAACCTTTTGGTTATCCATTGCGCCTAGATTACCCACCTAGTTTTTCTGCTTATTAGAACCACAATCAATACGCTTTCTAACAGCAAGCCAATGAGGATATTTTGACAGTCATCGTGCAGTGGGGTGCATCGTGGTGCAGCCCGAAAATCAATAAGTTCGGGCTATGACTGCGTATTATACTATAGATCGATTAGTGAAATGAAAGATTACATTAGGTTCAAAAATATTTATTAACAGATATCCTATATTCAAAATCTATGCATTTTGCATTTTTTTATCCCTTCTCAGAACAAGTTCTGGTAGGTATAGGTTCCACTGGTGAAATGAAGTCTACAAAGTAACATTTTTTCTTTCTTGCGATTCTTAGAGCTGCCCTTGTACCTGTAATCCAAAATAACACCATAACTTTTAAATTCCTAAACAAATTTGGATGTACTATAGGGCTTCGTTATTTGCTACGTTTGGTACCTACTACACCACCCCTATTCATTTTTGTAGTAGCGTATAATGTCTTGAGTAGAGGTACATAACAACTGAACATAAATAATCACAGTTTTACATTACAATCATTTCATCTCGTCTGTATAAAAGAAATAACAATCTGCACAGTACAGAATTTTCAGGTTGGTCTTTGTACCAAGAAATTTGTTGCACGTTAACAATGGGTTCAATACTTACGAAACATCTTCGCCATGGAAACGCTTGAGCGGAGAACGAACACGTTTTCAGCTACATACAGGTCCAGAATAACTGTGAGCTCGTTTTTGATGTTTTTGCTCTATACATTTTTAGCATCGTCCGTGAAAACAGGAACTCTCTGACCCAATCTAAAAATCAAAATAATTATATTTAAAATGTTGGAATGTTCTTAATACGTATGTGATAGAAAAATAAAACGGTTTTCACGGTTTACAACACTGAACATAATATGAAATATCGTCAACTCTTGAATCTTACAATTTTTATTTACCCCAAAGCCGGTGACTACAGAGAACGAAACGTGACAGTCTGACACTGACAGACAGTGTCACGTCACGATCAAGGAGGTACCAGTTGATAATTACTGTATTGCCTTGCCAGTGCACAACAGTCAAAAGTACTGTACCAGTTGTACCACAATTGTACTCTGCTTTGATTGAACACGTCTTATCGTCATCGCGTCGTCTTTGTCGTCGGGAACCAATCGTGTAATTGCTATAATTATTTAAATATATTTAATAAAATTACGTAGGTATTTAAGATAAAATACTTATTAAATTATTTAAGTCTCTTTTGCTCTTATCTGTTTACTGGTAGGTATACCTTGCTCATTAGTTTTCTTTGTTGATGATATCGTTGGAAACTTGAAACCCATATAATTAATTAACTTGTTCAAAGTAAACACGTTCTACAATACATATTATTCATATCTTTTAAGAAAAAATGTCCAAAATTACATTCGGCTATAGTATAGTACGAGAGTAAATGTGATAATGTAGTAAGTGACACAAAATCTACCACGTGCAAGATTCTGGCAGCACTGAATTGGATACGTCACCTGGCGCTTATTTTATTATTTTGAATTACATATTATTTAATTACATTATACGAAACGGCAACGCCCGATTACGCTGCGATTATATCGCGGATATGCTCACACAAAGTAATGTCTTCTTGCTCCCACAGGCCTAGTGTGTCACGTCGCATAGTGTCAATCTTTTTGAGACACAAGATAGCCTATGTCCGTCTCATAGGTCCAATCTATTTAACCTACCAAATTTCATCGAAATCCGTTCAGCTGTTTAGCCGTGAAAAGGCAACAAACAGACAATAAACAGAGTGACTTTCACATTTCTAATATTAGTAGTATGGATTATAATATTATTTAAGAGCTTTTATATTTTGGACTCTGGGATTTTATCACTTACATAATAAAACTGTTAATGTACCTAGTAGGTGGATCGTTAATCTAATTTAGCTTTTTAATAAAGTGGGTTGGAATGAGAAAATAAAATTTCACATCTAAATACGAGTACCTATATTGATTGTATAATATTTTATTTAAGTCTAAACGGTTATGTACCTACATATTTTTCTTACAATAAAATAATGACCAGCTTTTATTAGCTAAACCGCTTATTTAACAGATCGCCGGCGCGTAACTTCTTTACGTTCTAATAGTTCAATATTCTTTGGTAGTGAAAGCCGGTAGTTGAAGGTCACGTAGCTGAAACTTTTATTACGCCGTTTCCCCGCTGTTTCGTCGTGCGCTGCAGTCGGATTGTGAAATGTCAGTAGCTGTTGTATGCTTCTTAATCTTTATTTTTGTATTTATCATTTTTCAATCCGAATGAAACAAAAAAAAACAGTTTTTATAATTGTTTAGGTACTGGATTCTTTTGAACGATTTTTAAGATCAATGGGCCTTAGGAGGGCATCAGATTTCAGATCAGATCTCAACAACCAGTTGTTGTTATTTTTACACAATCGCCTTGCATAGGGCGCTTGGGAAAAGTATGGGCAAGAGGTAATATAGTCTAATGACCATCGGTCTTTAAAGATGGCTACCCCCCCCCCCCCCCCTGACCCCTCCCCGTCGAATTTCGTTAAATAAGTTGATGGTAATACTTTAAAGTCGAACTTTCGATACCTATAGAATTATTTGCATTTTGAAACTATGTAAGTACCTAATTAATAGTTTCCTATTATATTTTCCTGAGCAATCAGAGTGTGGGGGAGGTACCTTATAAAAAAATAAACAAAAAGTTAGAAGTACACAGCTGGTCAAGTACTAGCCCATCTATATTAATAAAAGAAAGTCGTGTTAGTTACACTTTTTATAACTCAAGAACGGCTGAACCGATTTGGCTGAAAATTGGTAGGAAGGTAGCTGAGAATCAGGAGAAGGATATATAATACTATTTATCCCGTTACCACGGGAAAATTTATGAAACTGGGAAAAATATATCTGATAAAATCGGGTTGTACAGTTGACTACTGTCACTCGTTCTAGGAAAAATCTGAAAGAGAT
Organism: Hylaea fasciaria; assembly: GCA_905147375.1. NCBI lineage: Eukaryota > Metazoa > Arthropoda > Insecta > Lepidoptera > Geometridae > Hylaea > Hylaea fasciaria. The sequence continues at coordinate 11,806,456 of LR990197.1, forward strand.
GGATATAGAGGGAGAGAGATAGATTGCGAGGGAAAGAGATAGATATAGAGGCAGAGAGATAGAAGGAGAAGAAACTTTTTCCCATAGAGACAATGACAGGACAACGTCTGTCGGATCAGCTAGTAAATACATAAATTACGCGTCACGTTGTTTGTCCGCGATAGACTCCTAAACTACTTAACAGATTTTAATCAAATTCGCACACTGTGTGCGGTTTGATCTTACTTGAAAGATAGGGTAGCTTACATCTCAATTTATAGTCGCAATAACAAAAACCTTAGCCACAGCAACGCGTGGCCGTGTCTGCTAGTAAAATACAAAATTTTCCACCCTTCTCTTGATTCCACTGAAAGAGTAAAATTAAAGTGTGCGTATAAACATGTCCTGAAAGACTGAAGTGGAGGCCTCGCTAATACCTATCAAGGGGCGCATTGAGAATTCATTATCCCTTATCTGAACCCTTTTGTTTTATCCTGAGTTGATGGTGGGTAAGTTAGTGCATGTTTTTCGAGGGCATTTGCTGTGAAGATTTTTGATGTTTTGACTAAGAAACAACAGAAACAACATCGGCACTTTGCCGATGTTGTTTTTTTTTTTTACTTGATTTTTCGTATTCTAATTGTGTTATTGTTAATGTGGCTGTGGTGAGTGTGTATTGTATTATGTTTAAAAAAGGAAACAGGATTACCGCCATCGCAGACTTTTCTTGTAAGTTGAATACCTGCCTATATTCATAGAAAAATAACTTGCAAAGCTTGATTTATTTTCCTTCCATCTGCATTACACGGAATGAACGTTACAAACTACCTAAACTAAAAATACTGAACCCGAAACCCGTATTTCAGAGTGGAAAGTAGGGTCTTAGTTCGGTAAACCATTGACAGATGGCAGTGATATCAAATTACAAAACGGCCTTTTCAGCGTACAATTTAGTATTATGTGGTACTTATTACTAAAGTCATGGCCCCCTTTCAGACAAGTAAAGAACTATAGTGAACGATTGGATTATCCCCATCTGGAATACCAATACTAACATTCATAGATATTAGCGAGATATTATAAAAGTAGAGCTTGTAGTGTTTAAAAAAAAAAACAAAAATCACAATCAAAAATCTCGTTTTCACCCATTTGAATTGTTCTCGACTGTACTTCGGGCTGTGTATACGAAATTGGATGTAGCCTTGTTTTGAGCTTTATTGTAAGTATTTTTATAGGAGCTTCGTTTCAATCATTTTGATTGTATTATATCATTATGACGCACATCATCGACGTAACAAGGATATTTCTAAAAAACAAAATAACAGTCGTATAAATGGTTCAGAGGTTTTTAGGCACCGCCTCATTCAGTTCTAAGTTCTGTTCTGGAGCGGATCTCACAAAACATAGATCAATTTGATGTTAAGAACTTTATTAAAAAATATCCTTGTTTTTAATGTTAAACTAAAACAATTAAGTACTTACATGAACGTATGCGTTATCAAAATCTTAAACTAATTTTAAGTGATATAAAATGTTGCCCTTGTACATTAACATTGAGAAGAAAAATATTACAATTAAAAATTAATTAACAGTAGTCATAATAATAATAATAATAATGTTACCTTTTAAGCAATTAGAAACCAAACAGGAATAAAAACAGTCAAATAATATAAGCAAAAAAAACACTTCAAAACCCTGCATAACGCCCTCTCAAAATAAAATGTATACCGCCGTCTTCTTTTGCGTAGTAATAATATACGTCCTACATTTGCTGTGGAAGCGAAGAAAGATCTACAGACTCCATGAGCATCTCAAAAACGAGACGTGGCCGCTCCCGATCCTGGGTAATTCCTTGATGTTCCTCGGAGAAGACGAAGGTAAGTCCTCTTCTGTGAATAATATTACTGTAGACTTTTTTTATAAAGAATACCCCTGCTGAGGCAGGGGATATGCCGAATGCTTGTTTTTTATTCACCCTATACAAAAGAATAGTACAATTATTATTTACACTTGAATCTAAGGTCGCATTTATCTAAATCAATTTTATAATAACCAGAAAAAATCGATTTCTAATGATTTTTATTCGCTATCATTACACAATAATGTTACGTAATAAGGTAGAAAAAGCATTGAGTGCGTAATTTTAGTTGAAAGTAAAAATTACCTATGAACGTTAGTGCTAAAGTCAAAGTCAAAGTCAAATCATTTATTGTAAATAGGCAAAAAAATCGCACTTTTACAAGTCAAACACTTCAATCTAATAAACAAATTAAACCATAAAAGAAAACAAACTATAAATTCATAAACGGTAGTGAGAAAGAACGCCTCGTCTTACTATATAAATATACAATAAAATACAAAATACAAACGACAGCTACTCAGAGCCAATAATGTAAACAAAAGAGATTGACGAATCTCTACTCCACTTGACGCGAGCCCAACCCGACTCGCTATTTTTGTCCACCTTGGAAGGCCCCATACTGTACGTTTTTAGGGTTCCTTACCCAAAGCGTAAAACGGGACTATATTACTAAGACTCCACTGTCCGTCCGTTTGTCTGTCTGTGTTGTAAATAGGCAATAAAAGCGCCCTTTTACAAGACAAACATTAAAATTTCAGTAACAAATAGTACCATAATACAAAATATGTTGGAATAAGATAATATTTTATACGTGAAAGGATGTTTAAGTCACTGATCCAAGATTGAATTTCGGACAGGAAAAAGGAAACTCCGTTGACTTTGCCAGTCCGTCGGAATACGCCCGTTAGAGAAGATAACATTAAGAAACTCATGGTACGAAAACCTCCATTCGTGAGTCCGACTCGCACTTGGCTGATTTTTTGTCAACACAGCTGGTAAACCTATGCCATATAAAATATTTTCTTATTCTTATTTGACATAAAAACTTGTCCTTATCGGTGCATCACAAATTTGACGAGTAATTTTTTTGATAAAAATTGTTTATTCAAAATAAATTAATTATCAATAAAACAAGAATAAAACAATCAAAAATAATAAATTATAAAAATATATGCATATAATTTTAAACTTTGAAAACTGCGTAACGGCCTTTAAAAAATAAAATGTTTATTACTCTCCTCTTTTGCGTGGTAGCAATATACGCCCTACATTTGCTTTGGAAGCGAAGAAAGATCTACCGACTCCATGAGCATCTCAAAAACGAGACGTGGTCGCTCCCGATCCTGGGTAACTCCTTGATGTTCCTCGGAAAAAACGAAGGTAAGTCCTCTTGAGTTAAATGACCGAGCGAACGAAGTGACCGAGGGCTCCATTTTAAGAGTGGCTGTTTATACTTTCGTCCGGATACTTGTAATAGAAGTTTTTAAACTTTTGCCAATAGAAAAACTACTCCTACACGACTCACCCAACATGTAATACAATCAGAGGCTGAGACAACGCGTAATATACCTCTGTAAGGGTGTCAATGGATGCTTCATATCGCAAATTTCGTATACTTTTTGAGTACCCAATGCCAGACAATAGATGTTTAATTGTTGTATGGTCCGTATGGACCAGTCCACTGCAGTGTTGAGCGCTTTCTAGTTCTGGTTGAAAGAGATGTAAGGTTCTCGTGGACTCGTGTGGTAAGTAGTTAGTAGCTTTGGTGCGTGACAACGATCCACAAGAACAGGGGGCTTAGCATGACGTCTGATTGCGATCCAATTGAGGACCTAAACAGAATCTTTTCGCTTTAAATAATAGTAATATATGACTTTTGATCTCACTTAGGTAGACGTCAATCCTTTAGATTAAAATTAAGATTTAGATTTAAAATCAACCTAAATTGAGAGACAAGATGTCACAAGACGTCTTGGCACGAATAAGTAGTAAAAAGATTATGTTTAGGTCCTCAATTGGATCGCAATAAGACGTCCATGGTAAGACCCCAGGGCTGCGTATCAGTATTGCACGATATACTACTCTGTGTTCGCAACAAGGGCTGAGGCAGAAGTTTTATAAAAACACAGAGACACCGTTTTACTAGTGTTTAGTGTAAGATGGTTTTGCTGCAGCTATTTATAGATTTGACTCACATTTCTCGGCTGAAGCACACCTGTTGGACATGTGGGTCCATGAAAAATTATTGCCGTATCATCAGCATAACACAATTTTATGTCGGTGCCTTTAATTGTCACATCGTGAATGCTGTGTAGGTATAATACAGAAGGTGTAATGTGGGTAATAAAATAAGTTACAATAATAATGACTTTTTTAGAGTTCTCTTGGCCATTAACGAAACTTGAACAGAGCGTTCCGGTGAAGGCATCGATGTAGGTACTACTCAAAAGGATCTAGTACTGCAAAAAATGTGTACTAATAGAAAGTAGGTATTATATATGTTTATAGCATTTAAGTCTATTTTAAGCTGCGCTTCTCACATAGATAATCCGAGCCGAGAAGGATAGCTACAACAGGGCGGTTTGTCCTTGTCGTTTCATATTGCCAGCCTTAAAAAATGTCTTTGATTAAAATTTTGGAACTAAAATCTTTTCAAAACGCCTTTATTTTAATTATATTATTATGTATAACTAATTTTAATTAACACTATACCGTCTACGTCTTAATAATTTTGCTAGATAAACCTAAATAGTTAAAAGAAGACATTATTATTTAAAACCCTCTTGTAATATTTACTTCTACGGGCATTTCTTTTATTGAGTCATGGCTGCTACATGCGTTGGCAAAAGAGAAATGCAAAGCTCTGTTTTGGCCATCCTTGTCGGAACGTTTTTTTCGCAGTACTTAATCCTTTTGGGTAGTACAGCCATGGGTGAAGGTTATATTATGCTCGTATTTTAATTTTATTGATCGTTGTATGCAGAAGTAAGTGTTATGTTCCGCTTTTCCAAAAACTTGAAGTCCACCTCAATTTATTATCACTATTTTTTTTCTTAACCTATGCTGTCCCACTACTGGGCAAAGGTCCCCAATCCTTCCACAAATCACGGTCCTGCGCCATGTTCGGCGTATTCCATCCATTCTTTAAATATATGAAATTACTGGGCATTAGTGAAGATATAACTCCCATTAAATCCACCTCACTTTTCTCCGGCAACTTATTAGTAATTTACACAGATTTTTGTGGCAGTTTTATTAAAATTACGAATGCCATCTCTAATAATTTACTTTAGCGTTAGTTTTGTCACTTTTACATTTTTTTATCTGTATAATTTGAAACTTTTGCGGTGAACATTTTCAAAGCGTAGATAAAGTTTACAATCATAGTAGCCTGTACTGAACCCTGCGCAAATAATGCCTGTTGCACACTTCGACGCATTTCATTTGATTGTCGTATAAAATGACTTTGATCTCATTCTTATCAACATTTAACAATAATCTCCGTATAATAAATACGTACACTAGTAATAGAAAGCATTAGAAAATACAACTGAAAACAAATATTAAACCCTTAGTAGTTCAAAAAAGTAAATAAGTGCACAATGTTATGGTTTTTTATTATTATTGTATCTTGGATGGGGTTTTATATTTGGAGACACAGAAAATGGGCCACGATGTTTAAAAAGTTGCATTGTGATCCGTGGAACTCACCCTTTTCAAATTTACATATTTTAACATGTGATAACGAAGGTTAGTGTGCTAAAATAATCCTTATTACGAAAAAAAATATTGTATCGAATACTTTCTCGATAGAGGTTCCTGCTCACCCTACCGAACTTCAACCTTGATGACGTCATCGGCTCATGGGGCAGGTGGCCAACCTCTTAGCCCTTTCTATAATACCTAAATGATGATGGGATTCCCAAGAACTGGCTGCTCGCACGACCTTCCTAATGAGGATTTGTCAACAGATTTACTTACCCTACCACTAAGGTTTAAAAGATTATTTTCCTTCATCGGAAGCTCCAATCTCAATTTTTATTGTCAGTTGGTTCCGAAACTATGCCCTGGGACGTGCAATCCGAAGACAGAACCAGCTGAGTCATCTTCTTTGTTCCAGATCGGATGAAAGCATTCCAGCGGTTTGGAAGACTGGCCGTTAAGCAGGGTGGCATGACCAGCCTGTGGTTTGGGCCCAGATACTACGTGGGTAAATACCACCTTTATTTAGTTCTGTAATAAAAACGAGCTACCTAGCTTATAAAAGCTTATAAAAGCGAAGTTGCTTCTTTTTAACGGCTAAGCGGTAGAAGGTATCTTGATACACTTTGTTGAGGAGATTAAGGAGACCCCTGGGAAAGTGCATAGAATACTTCTTTTTTTACATTGTATATTTTGATTATTTTTGTGTTTATTTTAGTTAATTGCACAATTTATATTTGCAGTGGTAGCGGACGCAAAAGTGGCTGAAATAGTTTTGAAAACTTGTCTTGAAAAGGACGACATTATGAACCTTGCAAGAGACTTGCTCGGATACGGCAGTATATTTGCGCCACGTATGTATAATAATGACAATCGATCTGTTAAAATCTGTTAAGTCTGGTCAGCATTGTCACCGACAAGCTAGACGCTGGGCAGAAGTGCATCAGTGTCTTCCTTGACCTAGCGAAAGCCTTTGATACAGTATCTCATCCTATACTTTTAAAGAAGCTTGAGCTGTCGGGTATTCGCGGTGTTCCACTTGATTGGTTCCGATCATACCTTTCAAACCGTAAACAACGAGTTAAAATCAATAGTTTCTATAGTGACTATGTGGATGTTACTTATGGTGTACCACAGGGAAGCGTTCTCGGCCCGACTCTATTTCTGTTATACATAAACAACCTATGTAAGCTTCCTCTAGACCAAGCCAAAATCCTAACCTTTGCTGATGATACAGCCTTAATTTTTTATGCAAATTCATGGAAGGCAGTGTATAATAATACCCAAAAAGGTTTACAAAAGGTCAATGAGTGGTTAAATATGAATCTGCTGACTCTCAATGCGTCCAAAACCAAGTTTATGCGATTTAAGATATCGAACAGAGGCTCGTTTGTGCATCTAACCCAACCGCTTAAGATTCATTCGTGCGGGGATAGTAATGATTTAGCTTGCCAGTGCCCTACCATCGGAAAAGTCAACCAAATTAGTTACTTGGGTGTAATTATAGACGAAAAACTATCCTGGCAAAATCATATTGATATGGTCTGCTCTCGGGCAAGAAAACTGAAGTATGTATTTCTAAGGCTTAGGAAGATTGCTGGTGCAGAAACTATCAAGCTAGTATATACTTCACTATGCCAATCTATTCTCAGCTACTGTGTGTTAGCTTGGGGTTCAGCGTGTAGTAGCCATCTCCTAAGAGCAGAAAGAGCTCAAAGATCTATACTTAAAATCGCATATAATAAACCAATAAGATACTCCACTAGTAAACTGTACAGGGACTGCAAGGTTCTTACAGTTCGCCAACTGTATTTACTTAGCACTACACTGAGGTTTCACAAAGTTGCTCCAAATTTAGTATCCAGCACGGAAAGATCGCAAAGAAATCTAAAATGGGACAAACCTCTTGTCCGTACTAAGTTTGCACAAAGATCTTACTCATTCGTCGCACCATACTCGTATTCCAAACTTAACAAAATCCTTGACATCTATAACTGCACAAGATACATTTGCAAAAAGAAACTAACCAATTGGCTGCTAAATCTGGATTATCTACAAACGGAAAACTGGTTGCGCATTACTGGATGATATCCTTAACAAAATAAAATAACTCTCCCCTAAGCTCATTCTACCAAATAGTTACTTCTACTAAATACCCGACACTGCGATAACTCCTCAATGATACATTAACAATACCTTGACTAATCACATGTACTAATATTATACAGCAAATACTCGCAATCACATGTATGGCACACCGACCCACTCACACATTTACACACCACCTCACACAAGCCCACATATACATACACCCACCCACCCATACACATATTATACCCTCACAACCACACACATACACCCTTTCTCCCACACTACACAAGACATAAGATCACAATGACTATAGTATAAAGTTCAAGTTCAAGTCCTTGTTGTCTTTAATAAGCAACGCACGATTAAGCTACGTGTTTATATTATGTACAGGTACTTAATTAAAAATTGTTCCATCTGGAGAAACTGGTTCTCATAACACAGGGAATCCTACAATGAGAACCAGGGCTATATATTATGTAAACCAAGTTGTGATAGGTATGTAAATTAGAATCTCTGCTCTGTACCTACCTACACAATGTTTTTCTGTTGCTGAATAAATTATTATTATTATTATTATTAAAAATCATAGCAAATCAACATAATTTTAGCAGCCATCATGGCGGCTGCAATGGTGTTGAAATAGCAATATTCCGCAATTGCTTTACCGGAACTTCTTCAGTGAAGAAAAATAATATAAAAACTGTTACATTTAATTCTACCTATACAGAGAAATGATACTAAATACAGATTTATTGTGTACCTCCCGTCATTTTAACAGATATATTTTCTAGTAACTATAGGAACAACTGCGCTTTTCTTCTATCTGACATTAACATTCTTCCTCAGTCCAAATATGGCGGCCCAGGCGCAAGGTCATCGCCCCAACTTTCAGCACGAAGAACCTCATCCAGTTTGTAGAAATCTTCTCCCAGCAGAGCGGCATCATGGTGGAACAGCTGCGGGGGGCGGCGGGGAGGGGACCCTTCTCCGTGTGGAAGTACCTCACTACCTACACCATGGACTCTGTTTGTGGTAACTATGCATCGGTTTCTGAACCCCCTGTTAACTTTGACCAACTGATTAGTCTATCGTTGTCTCTATCGGACTCTGAACAAATGAAAAGCCTGCCCAGCTCGCTGGGCTACTTACAGGTTGGGGAATCGGGGGCAGGATTAGAATAGGTCATCCTGTTTTTAGGATTCCGTACTCAAAGGGTAAACGGGACCATATTACTAAGACCTCGCTGTCCGACCGTCCGTTTGTCTGTTTGTCTGTCTGTCCGGCTGTCACCAGGCTGTATCTCATAGACTGTGATAGTTAGACAGTTGAAATTTTCACAGGTGATGTATAATGGATACGGAACCTTTCGTGCGTGAGTCCGAATCGCACTTGACTGGTTTTTATGAATTCTCATCCTGTTTTCATTTACTACGCTGGCAGCAGTTATGGTTTTTTTTTCCATTATAAACAATCGTTGTTTATAGAGTCTGCACTGGGGGTGAAAGTAGACGCACAACTGAACCCTGACCAACCATTTCTGGAGGCGTTCGACCGGCACTGCCAGATGGCAGCTGTGAGGGTGGTCCAACCACCGATCGCTCAGAAGGCGTACACATACTTCCCAATCCACAGATTGTATATGAAGAATATCTATTGTATGTGGGACTTCGTCGATTCGGTAAGTTATCAATTCGTTTGTTGTTTGATAGAGAGTTTCCCACACTTGTATTGCTCCTGTATCGTGGGTACCGCTTACAGACATATAATTTCACATACACATCACACCCAGACCAGAAACAAATATTTATGGATCGCACAAATATTTGTTCCGGGCGAGAATCCACCCCGCGACATCAAGCGCAGCAGTCTGTTTGTTCAGCCACTACGCCATATGTGCCGTATTACTATTATCTCGCCCGGTTTTAACCAGTCGTCGACAGAGACAGAGGATCCGTACCAGATAATAGTTTGATGTGGTCTAAGACGGTAAACATACTCCGTCTTACCACAAAAGTTTAGACCAGAGTTAAACGACGTTTCTAACATTGCGTTCCAGAAAATCGACGTCTTAGTCCATCCTGGCATTTCTAATTATTTTACTTGTGTATTTGTTATTTAGTTAGGAAAAGCTAGGATTAGACGTCGATTTGTGGAGAAAATATTAAGACTCATCTGTTCAACTCTAGTTTAAATATTTTGTGATAAGACCGACTAAGCCTAAAATAAGTCTGGATTTCAAGTACATTTACGAAATAACTTCGCCTTGCGAGATTTGTAGTGAAAAATGTTAATCATGAAATATTAATCACACATTTAAATACTGTAGCGTGACGGAAAATATTATGTGCAAAAACACTTGGTCGTTTGCTCAATGGTGGACCCTATTAAATAACTATTATAATTCTATTATTACTGTTTAATAAGTATAATAAATACGTCTAAACAATCACATGCAGGTCAGGAGAATTGTGTATAACAATGGAATATTAAAAAGTCTAAGAAAATATTAACAATAGCATTTTCTTATTAGATTATAATATTGTAATTACACAACTTAAAAGTACTTAATTGCTGGCATTGTTGTGTAAACAAGTAGATTGTCCGAACAGGCGGTTAATTTGATGGTAACCGCCGAGCCTGAACATTACAATTTGCACATTTTTTTCTCGCAAACTTTTTACTGCATTGTTCCGTATTTCTAATAGTAATTAGTATTTTAAGTCACTGATATTCATAGAGTAAGTCGTTGTTCGATGGATTCCGAAGCGTATGTGGGCTCAATTCCCGCACAGGGAAAAAATATTTTTTGTGAGCAAAAGAAACTATTTCTTCGGAGTCTGGGTGCTTGCGAGAACAAGTTCTTGACCTTCTAAATACAGGGAATTCTGAAGTCTACAGAGGTCAACATTTTTTCTTGTCGAGCTTTAAAACTATACTCGTTACGTACTGAAACATAACTGGTATCCTCGGTGTTTATATAGTATTTTACATATAAGTAGTTAGTATAGCATAGTTCAACCGAATTTTTATTTCTTTATAGATTATAAGAACCAAACGTAAGGAATTGACAGAAAGGAAAGAAAAAACATTGCAATGCAGCAATAGTAAGTACCGCGTGTTTTTATAGTGTACCTACAATAATTAAGAGTTGTATATTAACCTATCTACGAGACTTACTTATTGGTGTATAACCGAAGATTAAAACCGGGTTAATTCTGCTAATTTAAGAACGCTTCAATCGAATCTCAATGGAGTGACTTCGGAACAGTTGGTGACATCACTATGGAATTGTATCCTGTTTTTTTAATAAGTCTGCTAGTCAAATAATAACCTTTGAAATCAATGTCACAATGAAGTGTCATAAACTATTCCGAAGCCACGCCACTGGGATTCGATTGAAGCGTTCTTAAATTTGCAGAATTTAACCCCTGGTTAGATGGTTTCGATGGGCTGACGACATCAAAAGAGTCGCAGGCAACCGGTGGGTGTAAGAGGCAAATTGTCGCTTAGTGTAGCGGCCTAAGGGGGAAGCTTATGTTCAGCAGTGGACGTCTTCAGGCTGATGATGATGATGATGAGCCCCTGGTATCGTTGGGTCAAGTTCTACTATACGTTTCAGATGAAACACGAGAAAAGCCACGAAAAACGTTCCTGGAACTCTTCATTGAGTCATCGGGGGGAGCGTCAGGGTTCACAGACGTTGAGCTAAGGGAGGAGAGTTTGGTTTTGATTCTGGCTGGCACAGACACTTCAGCCGTGGGTTCCGCTTTCACTTGCCTCATGCTGGCCAGGCATCCCGATGTCCAAGAAAAGGTTTATGAAGAGTAAGTATGTGTTTTGTTTATAGACAACAAATTGTGCGCGGTTTTATAAAGATCCCACGGAAAGTATACAATGTTCCAAATATTATATACATATTCTTTGTCTACCTTCGTCTCTTTCATCTCCGGCGAAGATCACTGGAAATTCTAACTCAAACCTGGATCATAATTAACTAGCAGGATTTCACCTTAAAAAGATCAATCGATTTATACGATCGGAGTGTCTAAAACGCAAAATTACTAAGTAAGTAATCCCCTAAAATGTATGTCTCAAGCTAATCGCCTGATAAGCAAAATGCCTAAAACTCGAATTGCCTAATTTTGCATGCTTAAAATATAAGACCCAATTTTTCCGTGATACGTTAGAAATCTAAAGAGAGCGAAGAAAATAGCAATATAGGTATATGCACTTAACAATGATGTTCATTCAGGATCAAGGAAGTGCTCGGTGATCCAAAAGGCTCCATCAGTGCAACAGACCTTCCCAAGCTCAGGTACCTCGAAGCTGTGATCAAGGAATCCCTGAGGCTGTATCCACCAGTTCCCGTCATCGTCAGAAAAGTTACCAAGGACCTGCAGTTGCGTAAGTCCTTGTCGAAACTATTTAAAAGACAAATTTATTTTAGTGATCTAGATGCTGCTTTCAAGGTTTAGTTATTTTTATTAAAGAAACCCAGTTTCTCTGTAGTGTGGTTAGACGCCTCATGACGTCACAACTATAGTTTTGATTACAATTTATTACGTACACATAATTTATTGGTTATCTGGATCATAGTATGAATAACAACAACAACCGATTATAAATGAAATAGATTTAGAATACATTCAAAATTAATTCATTTGGAAACCATTAACAGCATTGTTCAATCAATCAGAAATAAGAGGACCATAAATGGTTCTTACATCTAAACTTAGATGAAATACGTATGGACGTGTGAATTAATACCAGTCAACAAATCACCAAAGTCGCCATTAGCTCAGCATGTTATTATCGTTGCTTTGGTGTTTACAGCATCAGGTGTTACCTTGGTGGAAGGTGTAGCGGTGATAGTAAACATTGAGGCCTTGCACCGAAACCCAACGTATTGGGGTGATGATGCGGAAGAATTTCGACCGGAGCGCTTCATGGATTCTGCTCCAACCCACCCGGCTGCATTCATACCCTTCTCCCATGGACCCAGATCTTGTCTTGGTAAGAATCTAGATCCTTCAAATATTGAAGCTCCTACGTGAAATCGCAACTTCTTTGATCTAAATATAACTCTTTATTGCGAACACTTTTTACAGACAGCTCAATAATTGTACTATATATAGTATAATGTGATAGGCTACGCTATCGTCATCGTCAACGGCCGACATCGCTTTAAACAACGGGGAAATTGTCCCGATGATATATCGCTATAACTTTTACTGGCCACACTATCGTTATCGTCAACAGCCAAATCCAAAATGACGCAAAACTCAAGAACAGCTGTAAACATCGAAAATCGGGATGTTCAACGGCAATGTCAATACCATAATATCCTGATTACACTTACGGCGAACGCCAAATGACATCAAACTACGGAATATTCAATGGGATATTACGATACGTGTGGCCCCAGCATAAGAAAATGATGATGAGAAGTGATGAAGCGTCATCAAGGTGGATCGACGGCCTGGTGAGAGTCATCCGTGTCGGTGCGTGCGAAAAGCTACTAACTCATTGTGACTTTCTATAGGGAAGGCATTTCAGCACAACCGTAAACGAAGTCGCAAGTAAAACCTAGATATACCTAATATGACCACCTTCTTATACCAGGTTATCAATACGCAATGATGTCGATGAAGACCGCACTGGCGCACCTCATCCGGAACTACCGTCTGCACCCGGCGGCGCCTGTCCACGACAAGAACGCGCCGCTGCGAGTCAAGTTCGACATCATGATGAAACACGTGGAAAATTTCGTGGTGCAAGTGGAAGCCAGGCCTTTGTAGACGCAAATGAAAATAGATTTATTACTCGTATTTAAGTGTTGACTTTATGTAGATAGTAAGTTAGCTGTGCCCCGCTGTTTCGCTCGCGTAATTTCAATTTCCCGTATGAACTGTTGAGAAGCTACACTATCCCCGGGTGGGCTACTTGGGCTACTTTTTATCCCGTTAAAATTAACGGTTCCCGCGGGATAGTAAGTAGGTAACGCGGGTGAAACCGCGAGGCGCTTTTAGTAATATAATTAATAGTAGGCAACAGTACCGCACTTTTAAGTCATCCGCAGAGAAGAATTAAATTGATGACTTGAAAATATGGGTTCAGTTAAACCATAATATTTCCCTATCATGCGCTGATTCATGGTTGCATCTCGGACAGGAAAAAGAACCTCCATCAATTCTACCAGCGCTTCGGAGCCATACCTACCCGTTAGAAAAGAGCACGATTGAACTCCCTTCGTTGTGGTGTACCTACGTAAGTATGTGGTAGCAGGACCATAAATTGTGTGCTTTGCCCCACGACCTCGGACCACACGAATTATTCATTTCTTTTGCGGATTCCGATAAAACCAAGCGTGGGTGGTGTTATGAGTTCCAGTAAAAAACTATTAGCTGGAGCTACAGCGAGTAAATTGCAATGAAAATTTTGCACTGCAGCGGTACTGTAATTGCAATAATAATTTTGCCAATTGGCACTGCACTACGCTCGTCACTCTAAGAAATGATTTCTTCAGGCATTTGCAGTTTACTATGTTCATTAGTTTGGCTGTAAACAGGACTCTGCAAACCAGTTTCCATATTACTCCTTGGTAGTTAGCTATGAGCCAGGCGTGATTGACTATTTGCTAGTTCTATTTTGTGCTTTCCTATTAGGCATTAGAAAATAAAATAGGCAAACTATTTACACCACATTTTATATGGGTTTCACCAAAATAATTGTGCTTGAAATACTTAATTATATTATTTCCTGAAGAGATAAAATTGAGTGGAATAGTATTTTCCATATTATTATACTACTTTAAATATTTTTCCTAGCGGTTGATCTATTATATTATGTACCGTTCTGTTATATTATATAGGTACTAACATTAATTACGACGACATACCAGATTAGTTACCTATTTACTAAATTATTGAAACAGTCAGCTACAAATTATGTAGTGTAACAAATTCACTTTTTAAATTAGTTTTTCAGTGCAATATGGTATTTATTCTGACTGTGTGTGTTTTGGGAAGACAGGGAATTATGGTGGTGGATGGTAGTAGATAAGATTTCTCAGCCTATGGCTAAAATTACAAAAAAATATGTAATAAGGTTTAAGCGCCTACCTTATATTGAATGGAAATAAGTGTAAAGTTGTGATGCTATGCGGTTTTCAACAGGACCTTACGAGTAGGTAATTACATTAAGTTCTAGTAAGGTGAAACTAGAAGATTTTGCCCTTTAGTGAGAAGACCTCAAATTGTATTAGGTATATTATGTCTCTTAATGGTTATGTCTCTTAATGGTATTTATTATGTATTATTATTATATTATTTATATCATAATGGGGTCCAATAAAATATGTGTATATGGCGTGATGCTAGTATTGTCTTTCTTAATATTATGTTAACTACCTATTAGTGTATAAATATTCATAAAAACCTAATAAAATTATTGAAAATCAACCAACATCCGGAACACCATAGCTCGTACTCGTAAAATAATGTATCTATCCATGAACCTACTCAAAAGACTTAGCAAAAACTTGCAATTAACAACTGCATTTCACAGAGGTCCTATTACGTTATAATAAGGTGCATTTTGATGGTCCTTTGAGAATGACCACAAGAAATAGCTTCCGGGCATCGGGATCTAGTAATTCCAGGCGAGACTAGTTACTTTACTGCTTAATTCCACAGGGGTGTTAAACAGTTGAAAGAGTGGTTGGTGAAAAATATTGATTTATATTCACCTAAATACCAATTATACCTAGGTGTCACAGTGTAAGTACTTAACGGTTACCATATCGGGATGCGTGGTAGGTAGGTATATATTTATTTATAGCACCGTGCGACCTAAACCCGCACTTAGGTCACGCTTTGCGCTGTTCAAAGTAGCACATTTTTAAATGGCCTGATGTGCACTAACTTCACACCGTTTAAGAATATACCCATCGTTTGCTAGTGTAGTACTGAACAAAAGCTAATCAGTCATACATTTTTAACACCACTCACAAACTCATAGTAAGCAAGAGAAGATACGTATAACGTATGGGACCGAAACGCCAATGTCTTTGGCGCCATATTTCTGCATGTTTTCATTTTGGTCTTCGTCGGACAATATTACTTATTACGTGAAAACGCTATACCTAAGTTAGCGATATTAACCGTACACTGTACCTTTGTTATAAAGTTTCTAATCCGATTATATAATTATTGAAACATAAGAATACTTACTTGATTTAGAAATGTTGAATTTTTTGTTGTTTACATAAAATGTAACCGACACATGAACTTTTTTCACTGAATACACACACTTTCAATTATTATACACTATTACATATCTAATATTATATAATAATTATAGTCTCGTAGTGAATACATTTATGCACAAACTAGATCAATCACAGATTCGTTACGATAAAGATTCGGTTACAAAATAAAGCGCTACAATATTGATTGAAACCTGTTTGACTATTATTTAAACTGAACAATAATAAATCTGAAACAATAACACATTAAGCAATCCACGAACAATAAATATGCATCCAAGAATACTAATAACCTAAATAAACAAATCTAGAAGTGATACGGGTAGGTGTAAATTGTGTTTTCCCGTTCTCTACTGGTGGAATGCCAACCTACCCACATTAAAATTTGTGTGTTTATTACTAAGAGTCAAATGAACATCTTTTCATTGCATTAATTAGAAGTTTATTTTTAAATAAATTAAATAGATAGCGGGTTTATGTCACACGTGCTATAAAATAGTATACGATACTCGCTGCGCAAGTAAGTCTATTAAATACACGGCGGTTAGCACCCTCGCTTCGCTCGGGCGCTAACTTCACGCCGCCGTGTATTAATATACTACTTAGACAGCTCGTATCGTAATGTACTATTTTAGTACAATGCGAAATCCTTTATTGTGACTTAATTTTTCATAGTACCTACTATGTTTGGGTGGGGTGGTTAAAGAACCTAGAAAGGTCAAAGAAAGAGTGTCTGCCTACCGTATTTCGACAGATATTTTTAGGGTAGTAAGTTTGGGCAAGCGTACCTACAACTAAGTACTTGCTGTAAAAACGTTTTCTAACAGGAATTTTGTAGGTGGGTCGGGATGGGTTGGGTTAAATAATTTTCCTCTTGTTATAGAAGGATTTTTTCAGAGCACTAAGTTGGAACAGTCAATTCCTTATAACATCCTCTTAGTTTCCATTACCTACATACAGGGAATCAAATACGACAGGGTCACGATGTCGCCAACTTTGAACACAGGGAAACGCGTATTTGTTTTCTATATAATCAAAAAGGTTTGATGACTTTGTTACTTCTAAGCAGCCTCTCGAAACTCAAAAGACCCCAAGGATGTAGACGCTCGTTATAAATGAAATAGTCCAATCGTGTACCACACCTGTAGTTCATTTGGGTTCAGTCAACCTCTCCGTCCGCGGCCGCCGGTCAGCCGAGGGTCCTCAGTCGCGCCCGTGACGCGGAACCACGACCAGGATCTCAAGGTAAGTCGAGCTTTTCAATATTATTTCATGTATACTATCTAAATTTATTATTGTTTGTTTGTATTTTTGCATTATAGGCTCCGAAACTTTGCCTTACTAACTTTTTTTTAATGTCACCCCACACTAGTATTGCTCCTATATCGTAGGTACCTACCTCTTACAGACTTATAATTTCATATACACATCACACCCAGATCAGAAACAAATATTTGTGGATCTCAAAAATATTCGTTCCAGACGGGAATCGAATCCGTGACACCAAACGCAGTAGTCTAATTGCTCAGCCGCTACGCCAAACGTGCCGTCGAAATTACAGAATCGATTTGAAAAAATATTTCACAGTTGGGAGTCTACACTATCCTCGCGTGGCATAGGCTACTTTTTATCCCATAAAAATGAACGTTTCCCGCGGGATAGTAGTTAACGCGGGTGAAACTGCAAGGCGCTTCTAGTATACCATAAGACGGGGTGAATAGGACTCAAAGGGTATTAGTAGAAGATTTGGGAAACTATCAAGTAGCCTCATATACATACAGCCAACCGTTCCTGGCTTTTGTGTTAAAAAGTAGTAATTTCCCCCAAAACGGGTTCGTAGGCTTTTATTGTTTTTACTATTCACCCCTTTGAGTTCTATTTCACCCCGCTTTAATTCGTTTTAATCCATGTCGGATTTCAAATTGCAATTGTATTGTTTGTAAGTTGCAAAAATAATCGGTCAGTTTATTTAACCAAAAGTGCTGCGACGAATGATCACAATAATTTATACCAAAGTTATTAAAGGACCATTATTTTTAAATTTGACTCAAATCCGACCTATACATAATGGAAACAAAATTTTATCATCAAAGCCACGCAGTTCTTAGTATTTTACGTAGGTATATTAAAAAACTCTAATGATACCCTTCTATTTAAAACAGCAATTTGCTAAAGGGTTCTCGAGCGAGTAGCATTAGGCATAATTATTTTGATAAACATAAACCTGTTAGTCATCAGAGTTCTAGAGTTCCAAGAAAGTCGTAGCATCTGTGGCATCCAGTAGTGTTTAATTATTGTTATTATACATTAGCAGTTGCTACTCACGTTTCTAATAAATGTTTCTCTCGGGAGGACGCTTTTGGAATTTTAATTACAACAGTAATCTTAAATATCATTACCTAGGTTCTGTAGACGCGACCTTACCAACATTCTAGGCCACCGGCACAAAATTGCTCTAACAACACGACCGCTGTTTTTGTCAATACATTCGCTAATTTAAAGCTGTTATCATTAGTACTTTCATTTTTATATCACACAAAAGAAAACAAATACATGGTGTTAATAAGGTCTATTTTTTCTTCACAGATGCACTGTTTCATTTGCGTGGTGTATATGATCATCGTGACCAGCGCTAACCCGATCACAACGCGAGCAGTCGCCACAAAACCTGAGACGCGATCCTTGTTCCGTGACGTCATAGAGTCTTTGAGAATCCGCTCGCAACTCCCTGAGGGTATCAGTCAAGATGATGACAACAACCTGTCCCACAACTACGATAGGTATGGATACGAGAATGAACCACTCCAACTACCAAGTGACGCTGACTTCATACCGAGGAGAAACGACAGAATCGCAATGCCACCTCTAAAATACCGCTACCCAAAGAGCTTGGACCTCAATGGTACTAACGAAAAGAGCAATGAACCGCAAGAGGAAGTAGTTATCTACATCCATACTCAGGAAACAACGCAAGCACCCAAACCGACGTCGACCCAGAAACCTCCTAAGAAGCGACCGCAAGCGAACAAAAACAAACCAAATAAAAACAGGGAAAGTGAAGACGGTGATTCGCAAACGCAACCCACAGAAGATTCCAAACCGATAACTAATAACATGGCTGGTCAAAGTCAAATTGGTAACCGCGAGTCTCAGACTGTTTTCAAACCGACAGTTATCGTCAATTTCCGAGGTACTGTTAGTCATAAGGACAGTGATATTAGACTTGAAAAAAGAGATAATAATGACACGTTAGATATAAATTTTCCTCCTAATGTTTTTAACATCAAGCAAGAAATTAACCTTGCTCTAAAGGAGCCTGTACAGAAACTTAATAAAATGAAGCAGGATGTGAAATTAGCTGCTACTAAAAAAAATACAAAAAATGATGAGGATTTGATGATGTGTGAGACTACTTCAAATGAATTGAAATCAAATGATGAACAAAATCGTAAGGTGCACAATATCATGCAAATATTATTTTCCATTTAAGAAGTTATTGTAACTCATATTATAATGTTTATTAAATCTTTTGTCTTAAATGTTTTTGTCCTAACTGACTTTTCAATCAGATTGTTTTTACTAATAACTAGCGGTGCGTCCCGGATTCGCACTGGTGGACATTTATTTATATGAAACACTATCACGAAAAACTCTTAACATTTATCGGGTTAATATTAAGCCTATGACACTCACAAACAACGTGGCTTTCTATTGGTAAAAGATTTTCAAAATCGGTTCAATAGAGCCAGAGCTACAAATACGCCCTACAAATTCACAAACTTTACCTCTTTATAATATTTAGACCGTATTTTGCATCAAAATTTTATCCAAAATGTCTAGTGTGTCAAGTAAATCATAGAACTGAAACAATACCTATATTCGACATTCGTGTCAAATTCGGCTTAGATTATTCCATTCAAAATTTTGGACATACATGAATCGTTTATGGTGTGTGCAAACATGGACATAGCTGCCGAATTTTTCACAGCTATGTATTCTCTCCCCGTTATTGTTCCACTGGGCCTACGCATTTTTCTAAATTTGTAAAATATAACGTATTTATTTGACCATATAAATATCCTTGTATAGCTTTGAAGCAGCTGACAAAACACAAAACATCGTTTGTATCTACCTATTCTTTATAAGCCTTCATGACTCATGGTGTGTGATTCCATTTCCTGCAGCGAAATGTTGTAAAAAGTAATAATATAATAAGCATGTCATATAAAAATCTAACTTTTTGATTGCACAAGTCCTCTGTAAAATCAAATTATTTATAGGAAAAATATTAAGATATACCGAAGTACTTATTTTATGTTCCAAGTACTTCAACATCCGTAGTAGGACTACTATTGCTTTCTTATGTAAATCATCGTCATCATCATCAGCCTGAAGACGTCCACTGCTGAACATGGGCCTCCTCCTTAAATCAGGATGGAATGTAAATCAGGACAGGCTAATATGACTCCTCAATTTTCAAAATATAACATTAGTGTTGAATGTATACATAATAAAAGTAAATTCCAATATTCTCCCGAAAAACCTTGCCCTTGATTAACTAGCCCAAATAGCGGTCAAAGAGACTCGATAAGGAATTAGGATGTCGTTCACATTCGACAAATGCCATCGCTTTAAAACTGATGTGTTCCGACATTATAAGTACAATCTATTTACAAGGTCGATATATCAACAAAGGACTCGATCTCCAAAACTAATGCGCGTTCAGATAGCCATGCAAGAACTTTATCTTTATGCAATTTCTTATTTTTAAAAGAAGATTCCGAGTAACAGTTGGACTATTTAATGTGGTAAAGTTCTAATGAGGTTTAGTTCACATGCTTGTACTTCCTTGGTAGGTAGGTGTGCCCAGGGTTTAGTGCAAACTAGATAGATAGTTGTTTGGGTACAGGATAGGAATAAAAACTAGAATACCTGGAAAGACTGTTGATCTTTGAGTTGATTGTAATTTACAACTTAATTACCAGTTTGTGATTATCGTATACGTTTCGATTCCATTTTAATGTACCTATCGATTCGTAATTTACACGTTTATTTAATGCGTTTGTATGTTAAAATACTCATTGGCAACCTCTTCTCTTCTTCTTTTGTTAAATGAGATGTTTCGTACCAGATGCTGAGTAGCCGGGCAACAAAACTTTAGCAAAGCCTGTATAATACCATAGTAATGATTTTATACAGAAAATTTATGGCTCTAATTAAGAATTAAGTTTTCATAAGTTTAATTCGAGAATATGGGCTTTCAAGACGTTTTGTCAAATAATATAATTATTAAAGAAAATGAACATTTTATGAACTTAGTTATGTAATGTAAAAAATATATTAATATGTAGTGTTATTTATTTATTCTTCTCTACTTTACTTAATATTATTATACACCACCATACACCGCAACATCTCTCTGAAATTCTTGTCCATTCAAAGCTTGCCTGTAAGAAATAGCTTAAGCGATAAGGCCGCCCATTGTACAGCATTTAAATGTTTTATTTTTCTGTTCTGTATATATTATGTTTATTGTATTATGTTCAATAAAACGTTATTGTATTGTAATAAAGTCAACAAAGTCAAGAGATATGAATAAAACATAATCATTGTTATTTGTTACATCAAAATAATTTAAAACGAATAATATGTTTCAAACATTTCACTAATTATGTAAATTTGTTAAAACCGATGACATCGCCATAAATCATTACAAATAGTTATTATAGGTTTAAAACAAGTCTACCTTGACGATTCGGAGTGCCAAAAAGTGCGATGATCCGATATCCACTTATAATATAGATCTATAATAACGGTACTCTGAAATAAAACTTAGATAATATAATTGTAAGAATTAGGATACGAGCGCGTTGATGTCTTTTGTAAGAGGAATCGTAAACGTAGTTTTTCCACTCGGATTTGCTTTACTTTGGCATTAGTTACGAATACCTATACTAGAATTATACTTTTTGTATTCTTGTATCGGTTCATTATTTCTCGTATATAGTAGTAATCCAGAAAAAAATATTTGAAATTATCCATAATAATTATGTTATTGTTCTTATGATATAAAATATGTGGTGTCACTTGTACCTTGAATAATATTAAATGACTACTACCATATTATATGAATAACCGACTACGTATGCAATCTTAAACAAAAAATCTATGATATTATCTCAATCTAATTAAAGAAACCCTCAATAATTCGACCCCGTTAATAGCTCTATAAGTGATTTGTGCTCATAATCGCAATGTAACTTTAACAGTTAGTTTAATAACCTTTGTTACTATTAAAATAGCTTGACTATAATGATTGACTGACACTTTAATGTTAGCATCAATTATTTCACGTTTCATAGGAGAATAGACGACCGACAGATATTGCTTACCAAATATAACTACATAGAAACATTTTTGGAAACTTACATACATACTCATACAGTTATGCATTTTCCCTTTTGTGGTAAACAGACTATACATTTTTCCACATGCTACGATCCTGACACGCCTCTTTCCCTTCTTCCACTTAACGAGTCTCTTCATATATAATAATATGTTCGCCGGTTATGTGTACCTACTCTTGACTTGGCCTTTCTTAAGGACGTCCTCGATCGCAGTACGTCCGCCTACGCCGACCCCTACTGGCTGGTCCATTCATACTTGATCCGTAAATCTTTTTCGTCAATCTTCCTTCATCAATCCTCGTTATATGAACAGACGCACATACAATGGCACAAAATTAACTATTTATTATAATATGAAAATAGTTGACGCCTATAACGTTCAAAAAAGTCCATTATCATATTATGACTATGTAATATCAGTGATTTAAAATCAGACCAGTTTTAGAAGTTGCAAAACCTAATCAAATCTATAAAGCGATCATTCGGTCGTTTTATTTGGGCATAACGGCAAGCCATCGCGATTTACGATATCATAAATGTTTTAAGATTTATTACTTTAGCTAGTTTGATAATTAGTCGAATATGATATAAAACAATTCTACTATAATATTTAATTTAAATAATTAACTATTACACTGTTTTAACCACAATAGTTATTTCGTTGTAGTTTCAGTTAGCAATAAATTTACAATGTAAGGGACACCAGTATGACCTGGTATTTCATGCCTTGCCCGGGGCAACATACTACCACAGCGGAGAAACTGAACGAGCGTGTCATTCACTTGATGGTAAGTGTCACTCTAGACTATAGCGCATGCAGTGCCATTCAGACTGGCATTTTTACATGCGTAAACAAACATCCAGTTTGTTATTTGGGCCAGAAGTACGAATTACTTAAAGTCCACGGTCAAGTTCAAGAGCACTCGAGTGATTGTGCAGCAATTTGTGTACGAGATACGGGTAGAGATGTCCTGTTGAGTGTGATTACGTATCGATAATATTATTTATCGAGATTGAAGTGTTTGACTTGTAAAAGTGCGATTTTATTGCCTATTTACAATAAATGATTTGACTTTGACTTTGATTTTGATATTATGTACCGATATTATTTGTCGATACGTACCCAAACTTATTATTATTATTTTTAAATTATAAAATTGACAGCTTCTGAGGTCCAGCCACAATAGTAAATGTGCGTCCAGATAGAGTCAAAATAGAAAATGTTATAATGTAAAAAACTACTGTAATCCATAATCTATCATATTAAATAAAATAACGATAATGTAAACTCAATAATAATATTATATAATTCCAATATAATCAGCTTCATGAGCTTTTGTCAGAAGTTAAAGTTTATCAATAATTTGATCATAACATATTTTTTTATTTGAATCGAGCAACAGTAATTATTATCAACTCTCATCTCAAGTAGTTTAATCCAATATAATATTGAATAATATAATTATATGCTTTTAATTATAACTTTATATTGTTTCATATTATAACTTTATCATAATCCATTAGTTTTAATAACTAATTTTAAATGAGATGTTATAATAAGGCTTGAGCTGTATAATTATTTACCGGTGCCAGTACTATTTATCACGAATGAACTCGGCAGCCGATTAATTATAGACGATGATGATGGTACAAAATGTTATTTAAAAAGCTATTCATTATCTTAAGATATTGACTTTCATATTTCGCATCCCTGTTCCAATACTATGGAAACTCGAAGTAACAGTTTTATGATTTTTCCTTATACATTACATACTCACTAGTATTTTTAAAATTTTTATAGGTCCATAACAAGTTAAAATCTTAACATCACTCTACCTACAGTCTACATTAAAGAAGTTTTTCTCGAACTTATAATAGTCATGCGTGTAGTTTCAGTAACATAATAATATTACTATTTGTACTACTATGTGAGAAAACAGTTCAAACGCTTACAATAAATAATTACACCTTTAAGTCTGTCTATTTTTTTAAACAATTCCTTATAAGTATTATAAAGACACTATCACATTAATTGTTCTAGGATAGATCATGACGTCATGCCTTCACCGTTTACTTTCGAGAAACCGACCGCTGGTAAGGGCAAGCAGCCGTTTAGCAAAAGCTGGCGAGATGCAAGCAAGCTCTCGATTCTAAAGTCAGTCGTGGCACAGAGCGCACGTAAGACAGTGACGATTTAATTTATCGACTGTAACTTCACTTCCTGGAGGAAGCGAGACAAATTTTATCGATTGAAGAAATTGGGTTCTGGAGAAATGGCGCGTCACTATTATCTGGGATTTTTTGTGAGTGTATTTCTTGTTTTATTTTTATTTTAACTTTGAATATAAATCTATATAAGCAATAAATAAAATTGTAAACAATATCGATACGTTTTAAACAAGTCGTAAGCAATTTTAATCTAGGTAGATATCTAATTAACTTTCGGAGTTTAAACAAAGTAAAAACCTGCTTTACGGCATTTCAGCACTTTAAATAAGGATTAGCACCTAACTATCCGTAAAGGTAAATACCAAGCTAGGCTTCCTATCCTATTATAATCACGTATTAAAGTGTAATTAATTATCTTATGTCAGACTTGAGGCCTCTACAGTTTTTTTAACTACCAAGAAGAGATATAAAAAACGAAAAAAAAGACATAAAATAAAACGTCGATAAAGATATTTGCGTAAAAGATACCGGAGAAATAAAATCGCAAAATCTAATCAGCACAATCTCGATACTTGCAACTTGCACTTGACACTAAACTGCTTTGCAAAGTGTGAACAAAGCCTATAGAAATTATTGGACTGAGTCACCATTGCATTGGATAAGTGTAAAACAATCGACAAACAATTTTTTTCTTCCTAACCAATGAATAAAATATCAATATTTGTTGTCGGATTCAAAATCAAAACGTACACATATTTGGTCGTGTTTATTTGATTCGTGTCAATGACACGTCAAACATCATTAATGTTAATGACCTTTTGACAGCCGAGGATAAATATACGAGTATTAATCATAATTTAACTTAAGGACGTTAATGTGTAATAGAAATGAAATTGGTTTAGGGACGAGACAAGAAACTTTTGATTCATCGTAAGAGATCCATGTTTTACGTTGTGTTGTTACGAGGGGTCATCTCGGCCAAATGAATGTCAGCCAAACGGCTGAGTTATCCCGCTTCACTGCACCTATTTTAGTAGGGGCGACTTGGCCACGCGTACAAAGTAATGTCAGAGTAAGAGTTATTATTATAAAGACGACCATTTCACAGTTTACTTACCTGCCTCGTTAAGTATCGGATGTCATAAAACCTTAATTACTGAAAGTACTATGTAGGTCCAGCTCTCAACAACTTTCCAGTCTCAACCAGATATCCCAGTTCATAGAGCTTTCTTCTAAACGGACGTCGACTGTGAATAAATAAAAGCCATGGATGTGGCGTAATATGCTATGGATTTCTGGGAACAATTCGTCTCTAAGAAATTTAGCGGAGTGGCCTGCAGTTTCCAATTTGTCCATAGAATCCTATACTACTATCCTACGCCTACTCATTATGATTGCGAAAGTTTATCCTCTCACTCTTCACGCCGCTACATAAAGTACACTATCCAATCCATATGTCTCATCTATCATATCTGAAAATCCCACAGATTGTTCACCGTAAGTTGTCCCCTGGCGCCTGGCCGTACCCCGTAGGCAATGCTGCCAATTCCCAAACCAGGGGACAACTTATGGTGAACCATCTGTATGTGTACTACTCATTTTGCTAGTGCTATGTATGAACTATTATATAGTATGTGCCCAAAGGTCACCTCAAAACTAGCAAGTGGATGAGTACGTAATGGCGTTGTTCACAACCCGACCTGACACTTGACCGGCTTTCTCGACAATGAATGCCCTGCTTTGAGATAAACGAGATAAACAATAGGCGAGCGTAGAAATTAGAACCTTTTTAGATACCATCTTAATAATGGTTCAACGGCCGAAGCGACTTGCAGCTGTGACAGCTTAGTTAGTTCAGCACTTACCATCAGTTCGACGACCTGGCACTAGAAGGCAAGAACAAGACAAGAAGGCTATAAGTTCGAGCCTCCGTCCTTAAATCACATAATAATAACACCGTCTTCACTTCGTGCTGTATTAAAAATAGATTGAGCAAGTGTCGGTAGTAAAGACGCAAACTGCGTCTTGTCGCATACATTTTTTAATTAAAGAAGCCACTATTTTACTACCTTCATAAAAAATGTAAGTGGCAACAAAGGATGTATATACTCGTACTATTCCAGAAAAGAGATCTCTGTAATTTTTATCCGCAGTTTTATTGATTTAACTTACTTGTAAGTTTTATTATTTTTCTCGTACCAAACCTTCATACGCAATGGCTAACTGGCTGAAATGAGTTGTCCTTCCAATGTTCCATACATTTCATCTATATCTATAATTAAGTTTTCATGTTCAGATATTTTGTTATATTCACTACTCAATCATACCAAAACTGCTGAACCGATTCTGAAGAAATTTGGGCATTGAACTTTTCCTGAATAAACTCCGAAAGAGCTTAATGGTTTACAGTAAATATCTTTGGAATTCACACAGAAAAATTAATACAAATTTTCCATTTCAGAATTTACAGTACTTATTTGCGCGAACAAAGCCATGGGTACAGCTAGTCCCGAATAAATATTTCCCTCCAAGGGCAATCTTTTGCCTACTTCTTTATTGCTCTTGGACTTTAAAGGTCAAAGCTATATCGTAGATCCAATGTTGAAGATATAAGATAAAGTGATTTGTAGAATTGCAATGCCCTCATCAAATGTCAATCTGATTTTTCGATCGAAATGTTTCTTAGAAATGCTAAGTGCAATGCTTTTATCAGATTTATGCGTATCGAGTTACATAGGTCTTAGGTATACACACTAATCACACTAATCGCATTACTACGAATTTACATCACATCGTACAAATAACTATTACAAATTTGTAAATGTTAAAGTTTGCGTGTTTGTAGGCGTGTTTGTTCCTCTTTCACGCCTGTAAGGCTGTACGGATTTGGTTTGGAATTCGGTATATACATAGACAGGAACTTGGATTGGAGATGGAAACGCGAGTAAATGCAGGAAACAGTTAACATACAATATCACTTGTAAATTTCATATAAAATATGTACTAACTGCGCCCCGCGGTTTCACCCGCGTTTGTATAATATACGATACATCTTTATGAATTGTAGCCTATGTGTTATTCTGATGTATAAGCTATATTATTGCAAAGTTTCATTAAAATCCATTCAGTAGTTTTTACGTGAAAGAGTAACATACATCCATCCATACTTACAAACTTTCGCGTTTATAATATTAAGTAGGATTCCACATTATACCATTAGATGACTGACACAGTGGCAGTGACAGTGGTAATTCACCCACATTAAAATGCGTAGGTAGTATATAACAAATTATTAAATTTAATGAAACGGAATTTCTTAATAATCCATCTACCAACAAGATTGTATAAGTCTTAAATTTTTAAAGCACTTAATATTATCAGCTTGGACACGATGTACCTTGTTTGTATAATATGAATATGTCAAAATTAATAGAACATAATAGAACATAATTTATATAACAGTAAGCAATACCAAATACCAGTTAAGGTAATAATATTATGTCAAAAATAGACATAACCATAATGGTCGGGATCATAATTCTATAATATATGCTATTAAATGTGACATTATGCCTCATAGTTGGTATTTTAGTAAATAAAGGCCAACGAACAGTTTATTCATGCAAAATAGTTTGATATATTCAATCGTATCTAAATTTTTAGTATACCTAAACGAAATACAATAACATAACTATAAGATACATCTGGGGGCACGGCAGTGCCCCCGCCAAGTCGAGCAAAACAAAAGGCACGGCCGTACTATCCTTTTCTCGAAGCGATTCGGGCCATTTTCGACCCCCTGTAACTTCGTTATGGATAAAACTAGAAGCCTAAATTTTTAGTGACCTAGAGGGCATCACGTCTACAGATAATAATCCAAGTTACATCAAATTTGAACCAGTAGTTTAAGAATTATTGCAAGTCAAAGTTCCTTAATTTTGCTGCCCACTGACTGACTGACTGACTGACTGACTGACTGACTGACTGACTCACCGATCATCAAAATTCTAAGGTACTTCTAGCCGTCCCACAAGTTTCAAATTTTGAATATAGCTATTGTTTAGCTTATAAACCATGGAAAAATTCTGACATTTCATAATTTTCATCCCGTTTTCTAGATATATGATCTGCATAAATAACTTTGTATTCCCATATAAATCCTATTAAATTGTATGTGATTACAAAGTTACTTTTACAGTTCATAATTAGACTTCATTGAAATTGAATGAAATGGGTAACAGGGGTTAATAAAAATAAGAAATGGCTTCGAGAAATTAGACAGTTAAGCGCTTTTTAAAAACTTCCACGATAGATAGAGAGATACAAATCCCTATACTACGAGTATACCTACACTTTTACAGGTCGAACAAATTCGTTACCTAGGTACATTACAATAGGTACCTCGGTACCTTATACCTAACACGCATCTGTGGAGACGCAAAGACGCTCGTTCATGATAATCTATGAACATGACCTATGTCGCAAGGGGCCCCGGCCGCACAGGCGCGGGGCGCGCGTTGATGCGTGTTTTGCAAAAAAACGAAATTAAGAAAGAAAACCTACAAAAAGAAATGAGATCCCATCAAAAACATTACATGTACAAAAATGCACAAGTCTCGCAACGCAGTTTATCTGATGTAAAAAGTTGTGAGATCGAATGTAAACCAAGTCGGTTAATTGAATACCTACCTACTTATTTATTTCTTTAGTAAATAGAGTGTCTTGGCGATTGTACACGGCAACATAATCTACTAGGTAATCGAAATAATATAGTCTTCCGTGTAGCGCTATGTAGATTTATGTTGAAGTGTGCAATTGCCAAGTCACTCTATTTACTAAAGAAATAAATAAGTAGGTAGGTATTCAATTAACCGACTTGGTTTACATTCGATCTCACAACTTTTTACATCAGATAAACTGCGTTGCGAGACTTGTGCATTTTTGTACATGTAATGTTTTTGATGGGATAACTATGAAAGTTTCATAGTTCGTGGTAATATCATACGGAAAATTAGACGTGAATAATAAAAATATGTCGAATAGTCCCTCTGATAGCTCATTGCTCCGTCGGCCCCGGTTGATCAATAGACGCGTTTCGTTATCAGAGGCTCTTGAGCCGCTTGACCAATAATTCTGGCAGTACAAGTAGAGGCAGGCCTCACTCGACTTACAACTGCACATATTATTAGATTTGTAGATAAAATAGCGAATTTACGAACGTAATTTGCAACAGCGATGCCACCCAAAATAGACGTTCGCTTTGTACGAATAAGCACTAGGTGTAACGGTTTATACTTTCATCGCTTGTCAATAAATATACGTATTGTGACCTACAATCTTGCCCTCGTCTTGTTCAAAATAAACACATTTTGTACCGCTTGCCAAGTGCATAGCCCACTTGTTTTTAGGGTTCCGTAGTGTAATGGGATTGTTTGTCAGTTAGTACGTCCACCCATCCGTTACAGCGTCGTCAGTTTTAACTTATAAAACATTACATAAATAAGTAAAATTCTTACAACAAATTATGAAATTACGTCTTGAACTTATCATAAATGGAAAGCGAAAATAATTTTATTGGCTCACCCTTCGTGAATAAGAATATAAATATCATTTTTCTACGACAATGAATAAGGTTATATGAAAAAATAAACTCGTTCCTTTACAAAAAAAAAAAGAATACCTAACTAGATTACTGATGTTTTCTGATGTCATAAAAAGTTATCGTAAAATGTAAGGGGATCTCCGACTGCAGAACTCTATGCTTCGTGCGGTCCACGCACTTAGCCAATTACTTTAAACAGGTTACCGGCCATCGCCGAATTTGCTCATTTCACTTTCGCTGTTTTGTTTTTCCGGTTACTTACTTTTTGTACCTACACATGACATGAAAGTTTGATACAGTTCTACTATTTTTGTGTACCATCATCCTAATGAGGTTATAATATTAGTAATCAGTACCCAGCATGTACCAAGTGAGGTCTGGCAGAGGTGCATGACTAGACTGATTATGGGGTTGTTGTTAGTTTTTTTTTCCGTTGCGGAATATCCATTATCCAATGGTAAATGAGTTTAGGGTCTAAAATGCTCCATTCCCCAAAAATCGGACACGACATTTCAGCCGCAAGGAGGCAGACTGTACTATTAAAAAAATTCTAGCTTTGTCTTTTGGTATGTGCATAACTACGAAATAAACTTTAGGTTATGCAAGTTTCCTGTGGAAAGTTTTAACCTCCGGACTCAAGCGTTATAAAATAGCTGTCAAGTTCAATAATATAATTAATAACATTTACAATGTTCTATACTTACAATAATTTATACATCGCATTTTTTCACTTTTTATTTTAAAAACATGTGTTATGAATATAAATATTCACTGTCAATGTCAAGGTTGATGAATATGAACCGGATTGACCAGTTTCGATCGATTGAATAATATTGTGAGATTGCAATTTTTGCATTTAGTTTCATAAGTGATCAAAGTATCAAAATAATATATAGCATCATAAGTGACACTGATTTGTGTAACAACACACTTAAAAAACTTGTATACTTATTTAAAACATAATGGTAGGGATGAGCCAAGCCAAGCTTTGCAAGCGACTTCATCCGTCTAATGAAAAATAAAAACCAGCCCATTGCGAGTCGAACTCGCCGATGAAGGATTCCGTACCTACCAGGATCTATAAAAACGGCAAAAAAATATGGTTGTTATATGGGAGCCGCATTAAATATTTATATTATTATGTTTTTTAGTATTTGTTTTCATCGCGATAAAATTACAGTAAGCTTATTGCAAATTCTATTGACAAACTCTCTCCTCCTTTTCAGATACTGTTTTCCTGCTCTCTCCTAGAGGCTCTACCACGACCGACACTTAATGAGTAAGTTTGACAGTAATAATAACTATTAACAAAAGTAGTTACAGTTAAATAAAAACATTGTGAAATAAAAACAATAAATCAAGGAATATAATTAGTTGCCGTGTGTTACACGATTATGAATTTTGGTTTATGTTTCTATTAGAAGTGAAACTACTAAGGAAATTGATTATATTCCTTAATGGTAGGTAAGTAGTAGTATTTTCTATATTTTGATATTACTGAGTATATTTTTTTTACGTCGGAATTTCGAAATAATTTTAAAGACAAAACACACCAATGTAATGTTTAACGTTCATTGGTAGATTCGGCTTGACGGATAAATTCCTGAATAAAATTTATTAAAACCCACGTATAAATAATGCACAACGCAAGACTAACAAAAGTAGAACAAAAGCTTAAAATAGTGAAGGTACAAGAACATACCGCAATGGGTAAGGTACGATATAATTTTTATTTAATTTATGCTTCAAAACTGCTTTATGTAAAATATGCCGTAGAAACGCTTATGGGCAAGGATAATAATATACAAAATACATTATCTCTAATGTGGATGAAGTACTAACTAAAACATTACACGTTTCAGGGAACCAACAACTCTCACCTTTGAGCTGACTACAGAAGAAGGCATTGATGACGATAAAGAAGAACGGTCTCTAATGTATGAAGAAGGGACAGATTCTGAAGGCAATGCAAAAGAGATCATTGATAAAATAAAAGCCATTAACGATGCAATAAAGAAACCTCATAAAAGACCACAAATGAACTGGAATACTCAGCCACATACTGGAGGTTCCTATATCATGGACAAAGACGTGTTGGAGAAACTTCAACAGATCATCGCATCAGGAAAGCTGCAATCTTCCAAAAATAACCTTAATCTCCAAGACAACAATTTAATATCTGAAATCGAGGATCTAAGAAAAGCAAGAGCACTGGCAAGTCAGCTTCATAGAAATCAGGAAATGATGTCGACGGCTTACATGACTAGCATTCCAGTCCTTATTATGCCTTCAACATCGCCATCAATGTTGAATTCAAAAAAGAAATTGGACCAGCTAAGCCAACCAAGTTACAGCAATGGTCTAAATGCAATGCAATTTGGACAGTTTGGTTCCAACAATGGACTAAATTCTATGCAGTCAGAGCAACTTGGTAACACCAACGGTCTAAATCCAATGCAAATGGGACAACTTAGTTCCAACAACGTAATTAATCTTATGCAATTGGGAAAACTCGGCTACAACAATGGTCTAAATCCTATGCAAGTGGGACAGCTTAGTTCCATCAATGGGCTAAATCCAATGCAGTTAGGACCATTCCGTTATGGCAATGGTATAAATTCCATGCAAATGGATCACTTTGGTTACAGCAATGGTCTAAACCCCATGCAGTTTGGGCAGCCCGGTTATCATACTAGACAAGGTACAGAAGAATCATCATCGGGGTGGCTTTCGGGCATCCAATGGCCTTTTGCTTCATATTTTCCTATTCTAATAAGGGATCCACTTCTAACTATTATGAATGGAGGCGGTTGGAACAATTGGATTGAATCTGGACAAAGTGCTGATGTATGCAGGAAATTGAAATCAACTGAAACAGAAGACATTCAAGACAATATTACAGAAAACGAGGAAAACTTAAATGCCATTAACAACTTAAATTCAAGACAAGGCCGAGCTATCAAAAAACGCACAGTGTCGCATCAAACTCGACTTCAAGATGTTGACAACACGAAGAAAACAAAAAGAATATTTTCAACCAAACCACTCACCACTCGAAAACCTGTAAAACAGGCTCACACCGAACAAGACACAAAAACTGTTGATGAGGGAGATTTGCGTTTCCCGTTCGGAGAATTCAGCTTGTTTGGAAATAAAAAGCCTGTAGCTCCAAGTCCAGGATTCTTTATAAATAGACTGAAAGTCAGAAGAGGTGGTGTGGCTATAGCTGGTCCCGGGGGTGTAGCTACTGCTGGCAGAGGGGGGACGGCTATAGTTGGTCCTGGAGGTTTAGCATACACACAACCTGGAGGGCTTGCTGTAGCCGGACCGGCTGCTCGCGTCGTCGCTCTCGCTCCTGATGCAGACCTGTCTTCCATCATCTCCAGACTTCAGGCGCAAGACGGTTCAGTACCTCGATCATTACAACCTATAATCGAAGGAAAAGTAGTTGCAACGGGTCCTGTTATTTACTACCATCCTAACCCCTCGTGATCTTCTCTAACCCTAAAACGCCTTCTTTTTCTTTAGTATAATGACCTTCTTTCTTTCTCTATTAGATACGACCGAGACGCCGGAGGCTTTGGAGGAAGAGACAGAAGAGGATCAGACGTATTCCAATACGACGGAATGAGGTTTGGGAAAGGTCCTTTGAAGACGGAAGATCCCATGTTCCTGCTATTTGTGAAGCCGATAGCTCACGCTTCGAGCCCAAGAGGAATAGCTATCGCGAATCCTATCTCTAATGTTATTATTGCTCGGAATAAAACTGGGTCTATTGTTCACGCACCACAGGCCACCGCTGTCGCGGGTCCAGGTGGCATAGCACATGCCCAATCTGACCTTTACCTTTACGAATATGTTACATACTAGATTGTTCTCCAGTGTAGTACAAAATATTGTATATAAAGAGTATATTTGCGAAAATTAATTTCGACCGTTCACTTGAAATTATTTTTCGATGATTGTTTAAGTACCTATCATAATTTAAGAAATAAATCCCATTGTTTCATATTTAGCTTTGTTGTTTTTATTTAAAAAACGGACCCTACCTTAAGTGATAGAGATCTTATTATTCATCGCAAATAAGTTGAAGCTAGACATAGCATTAAAATATCACCACCCACACATACAATTATTATGCTCTCATAATCCAATATAGGTAGACATACCATTGCGATGTTGGATGAAGAATAATTTGAAAGAGATATATACACTAGGTGATTTTACTTGAGCTATGCAAAATGTTATGTTCCTAATATTGTATATTTTCTAAAACTTTATTTTGACTTTAGGGCTTCTACACAGTACCTGCCATTCTACGGCGGCGCCAAAGGGCAATACCTAGAAATTAAGAAGGACACAGCTGGTTCCGTTACCAGCGAAAAGATTGTGTCAGAAGATACGTTAAGCAGTGAGAATATATTCAAGAACAGTGAAGAAAATCTCTTGTCTAAAGTTCTAACAGCTAACTTACAGAGTTTACGTACTGTTTCTAATAACATACTCAAGTTACATACTCTTGGAAGGAAGACCGGTCGTTTAGGGAGTACTGAGAAAAATAGGTTTAGGAACCAGTTGGCGGCTTTGGGAGAAGCTGCGTCTAATACGATAAAGTTGATAGAAGAAATAGGAGACAATGTCGACATACTATATAAGAAGAATGCTACTGCAACGAGAAAGTACGGGGGGCTGGACGAAGAAGCGGATAATGAAGACGTAAGTTTCCTTAAATTAACTAATCCATAAAAACTAGGTACCTATTTGGTTCTACGCTTAATTAAAGAACACATGACACAATTTGATATGTTGAACTAGCGGCGTCCCACGGCGCTATTTCCGAGAAAATGTAGTGTATAATACGTTAATCCAGAGTGTTAGCTACCTCCATACCAAATTTCATAAAATTTGATTCATCCGTGTGAGCGTGAAGAAGTAACAAACATACAGACACACACTAACTTTCACTGGAATGAGTATAATGTTAAACAGTCTTAGTAGTTACCAAATTTGCCAAAATGATGGTGGCAATACAATTTAAAGCACTGCGGGAATTTCGTCTTTCTGTATCTACTTGGATTCGAATCTCATGGAGTAAATTCATGACAGAGAGAGACAAGAGTAAAATTGACAATCGAAATGAGATGACATGAGGTGAGATGAGAGCGAGAGAGGGAAAGGCTTTTACTCCATGAGATTACGAATCCGAGTATAATCATGAATAGTATGTAGTAATTGTATTAAATTATAAGTACTTGTTACAGGTCGGAGAAGAAGGAGTAGGTATAGACGCTGATGGAGATGGGTTCGACGGATCGAATGTGTCGTCTAGTGATTACAATGACGACAGTCACGGTCACACCATCATTGCCGAAGCTAAGCCTATTGGTACGTATCATAAAACAGAGTTTGCTAATAAATATGGGTAGCTACTGCCTCGCAATTCAATAAAGTGATAAGTGATCCTAGCATTAGTAGTTGAGAAATAACTTTAATATTTTGCGTGTAAATAGAAGTTAGTACTAGCTGAGGCAAATCTTGAAATGGTTATCGTAGACCAATTCAAGATATTTCCACATGCATCATAATTAGAGATGAAACTATATAATTATTAGCTACTCTATCAGGTTTGAGAAGTACACGCGTTGGATTGACAAGAGAAACTATAAAGATGTATTTTTTATGTTAATAAACTATTACATATTATAATGTGTATCAAACACGCCTTAGAGATGTTGTTTTTGGATTTTGAATGTTCATTTGGCAACATCCAAGAAGCTAGCGCCTTGCTTTCTTGTGTTAGCCAAGTGGACACTACTGTCATGCTCATGGACTTATAGCAAAATTTTTAAGGCTGTTCGAATAGTTTGATTGAACTACGAGTCCACCAACTCAATCAATCAACATCAATGTTCGTTCCTCAATCGCGTCCTCTACTTCCAGGTCTAGCTGTGGTCGGGGAGCATGGCGTGGCTGCTTCTAGACCTGTCGGCACAGCGGTGGCAGCATCAGGGTTCGCGCTCGCGCGTCCTATAGCCACTGCTATAGCAGGCCTCGACCCGACAGTCTTAGGAATCAACTTTCAGATTAATCATCACACTAATTAAATTAAACAGCACAACTAACTGC
This sequence comes from Hylaea fasciaria, assembly GCA_905147375.1. Lineage (NCBI taxonomy): Eukaryota > Metazoa > Arthropoda > Insecta > Lepidoptera > Geometridae > Hylaea > Hylaea fasciaria. Next base: position 11,842,659 of record LR990197.1, read on the forward strand.
TACACAAGATAATAGTTGGATAACTTATAAAACAGAAAAGGATAACCATTACTGGCTAGGGCTTGTCACTGGCACGTTAGTAAACTTTAACAACTAGCAGGCCTATTGTTGTCATTTGTTACAACAACGTTATATCCAATCCGCAAAATGCTGGCCGCATGCTGCTTAGTTAGTTATATCTCGTTAGTTATTCAATTCACTTAAATACGATTTGTTTAAAATGGTATAATAATCTGTCATCGTCATTATTTATCTACATAATGAATGTCACGTTTTACGAGTATGCGTCAGGAACTGAATGTTGTACAATTGGCAACTATCGTTGTGTTCACCTTTATCTATATAATTTTTACACAGGGAACTTGGTAAGTTTTGCTTATTGCAGCCTTTCAAGTGCGCTTTCTTGTTCATTTGTTGCAAATTAACTATTAACTGTGTTTCCATAACCTGCGTTAAATTATTAACAAAACTTTAAATACATAAATAGGATTACTACATAATTAGATTTACTCTATAGTAGGTACGTCTAATGCTAGAAACTAGAGAATGTTGCCATAAATTGGAATGAATTGTGATTGTAAGAGAAAATGATTTGTGATAGTGTCTTGAAAAGACAGAAATAAAATATAATTTATTTAATTTATAAATTGTGTAACCGCTGAAACGCGCGTTTTCATTTGCATTAATACGGCAACCTAACTCCTGATAATCATATCCTACTTCCTACTTATATTATAAAGGTGAAAGTTAGTGTGTTTATGTATTTGTTAGGTACTTCTTGACGCTCAAACTGGGGAAACAATTTTAATGAAACTTTGTATGGATGCAGCAAATACCCTGGATTAACACATAGGCTACTTTTTATTCCGAAAACAGAGGGTTACACCGCGGGGCGCAGCTAGTAATACCTAAATGTGTAAATGCATCAGTTTGTTTATTCAGTTATCACGTTTAAACATTCTGAAAAAAAAACACAATATATCGCCATGAAACGAGTCAATATAAAACAATACCCTACCATTGAATATTTAAATGATTTGACTTACAAGTTACAGGAGAGGTAACGTGAAACTTGGAAAGGACATAGTTAGGTACATACTTGTTATAATTATATTATAAGATGCATATTTCGAAAATTCACCCATTAGCAACGAAATGCGATATCAAAGTAGGCAAACAACACCAAGAAGTATACATTTTTTATAATAATATATTAATGATGTTTAAGAAATACTCCTGTATACAGTTTAGTGATGTACAGAATTACCATATTTCTTCTGTTATAGTCTATTTTTCCATTTAACCATATTTTGTTATGCAAAGTACGCAGAGAGATAAGATCACACTCTACATAAGGCGTGGAGAGGCGTGGTAAGAAATATATTAGCAGATAAGTACAGTTATTTACCGTTACGTCTGTTATTTTCATGACTATTTATATTTTTTTGTATTGATATAAGAAGAGAGTTTTATCAAGGGATACGAGTATACGGCACGCGGTGCCCTCGCCTGCTTCAGATAGCTTTATCAACAGCTCAGAGTTTTCTAGTTCTATTTAGATATAATTTGTATCATTGCACTAAACTAATATTAAATCTACTATCAGTGAAATCCCTATTCCAATCGGTTCAGTAGCTGTGCCTCAGTCTTAGTATCGTTCTGGAATAGTGGATTAGTCACAATAAGGGGATTTTCCATACCTGACTAACAAAGGTTCCTATCAAATTTCTAACCGCAAACTGCAGTCGAGTTCTTTAGTCATTAGTTTCCTGGTAAAGTTGTTCACATTGTATTATCGATTCTACCTATTTCAGTTGTGTTTTCATTTCAATCCAGTTAGTATTTTCTTGTTTTGAGATATTATTATGATAACGCTTTGCATGGGAAAAGCCACTGGTTCCTGAAACACAGTTAAACACTAGTTCGGTAGCCTGTGGATTCAAAGTGTAGCTGTAAAATATATACTGTGTCAATAAATAAATTGTGTTTTGTTTTTGTTTGTTTTGTTATCCAAATGAGTCCACGCAATATCAATTTGCTGAGTTATTTTATCTACCTTCCGTGCCGACTTTCAGATCAGCTCGCTGTCATTAGAATATGGTATTACCTACCATTTCTACTGCACAGAATTGCAATTTTAACTCAATTCCACAACGGAAACTGGCTTAAATTTGACTCAAAAGATTTGACTGAAATACCTTTCTCGCCGTATCATACTAACACAACTTCACATAACGCGAATGTCTCATGATGACGAGGGAAGTGCAGTGCAGCAAGATTAATCACAAAGGTGGCACTGGAACTGTCATGGGCAGGCGAGCGCTTAAATACCTGCCATCATGTGAGCGACTTTCTAGTCCCGGTTATTTAGTAAAATACAGTTAAAAATAAAGATTTATCTGCGTAGTTAAGTGAATGATACATATAATTTCTTAGGTGACAATATTACAACGACATTGTAGGTAATTTATACCTTCACTTTAGTGCGTAGAATAACAATTTAAGTAGGTGTATTACCACTATTACTAATACCACGTGGACCAAGGATTACCATACAAATGTGTCAATAACCACATCAATAACTTGTCACAATAACCCTGTGTCATAGTAAACAAAGTCTTACCTCAACTTATACTTATACTTAGTTTATAAGTATAGAAGACTCGGCGTACTACGCCAAGGTTCGTTAATGTGACTGACTCATAAATGTTACACTTTTATCTTATAAATCCCTGTATTTAATTGATGATTTATAGCTGGGTGTGAATTAATAGATATGTTTTTTTATTTCTAACCCTAAAGAGGTCGTATTATTATAAGAGATGGTAACTTATAAGTAGATGCTATATAAGTTACAGTGATTCACTGTAAATACTGCATGCGTCCTTTGCCAGTCAGGTAGTAAATAAAAACACAAATTGCAATGTGCAAAACAATATACCTAGTTAAACTGGAAAAAAACAGTACAATGAACTGTATACTAATAAGTTTTAGGAAAAGCGGAAATACGGGAATGTATTGTTAGGAAACACTGATGAACTTATTAAGTTCTCAAGTCTTGGTGGATTTACATGACTTTTACCTGTAATCTAACCGTAGGTACCTACATTTACGCCATTTTATTGTCAACACACGATTGACAATAATATTGATCTCGAATCGTACCGATGATGTTAAGGTACCGTAGGCGCATAAGTGATGAACGATACAGATACTTAAGAACGATACAGGACTGATTTAATATTTCAAATTAGTTTTCGTGACATGAAAAATCTAAAACAATGCCCGGTTTGGAAAATTTTGAAAAAATTGAAAGTTCTTTCTTACGGAATGTTTGTAGGTATGAAATTATCTTTCCTTATTTATTTATCACAGAACAAACTAGTAATATAACGTTCAATATAGTTTTTGTCTGTTACTCCTATATTTTTTTATTAATGTCTTTGACTGAGTATAACGTAGACCACACACGCGTTATACATACTTAAGCGTGATTTAACTATAAAGAAATATAAAAAGCTATAAACAAGCCAAGCAGTCGATAAGCAAATGATGCGTATAGGAAGGCAACATAATAATATATCTCATCCATACAATATACAGTTTTCCGCGTTTCATAAGGCTTTTTTGTTTAGAAGTGTTTGCTTGGCTCGCGGCCAAATCATTCCCTTGCTTTGTTTGTCATTTCTTTCCGGTATGCAAAGAGTCATAGTTTTCTTCAAAACGTGATGTCTTAAAATACCTATGTACGATAGAACAAATGATGAATGATGACAAAGCATTAGGTTCCCTTAGAAAAGGGATAAACCATACATACAGAAAGAGTACTATCGCTTTTAAAATTTCAATCTACTTAAAATCTATGCCGTTGCAGTGCAGCGCAACGTGAAGAGAAAATAAACATCCAATCATCCAACAGTTAAAACTTTGACATAAAACTTATATTAAGTATGATTATTGTTTTTAGGAGTAAGATTAATCAAAGAACCTAACCCATGTACCTAGTAATTTTCTACCCCTGCGCCGCCAGAGGGTTACTCATGCCCTGCGCGACGTAACAGTGAATAGAATATAAGGATGCGCACGCGCCGATCGCAGCATTTCCTTGTCCGATACTGTGGAGTGTTAGTTGTGCGAGATGGATAGCTGTGCTGTGAGTATGCTTTAATATTTTTAAGCCCCGATACAGTGAGATGTCAATACTCCAACGGGTTTTTATTATCTGTAACATCAGTTCCATAACGGATAAGCCGATTTTGATGTACACGCGGCATCATTGTCTAGGAATTTTATTTTAGACATAAAAAACATACAAATAATTTTATACATCCTAACATTTTATACATACCGGTGCAGATGTGTTAGTAAATGCAGAACAATATCGACTATTATATTGTTATAAAATATGTCATGGTAAATTACAACATCGATATGCCTAGACAATGGTAAGTACTCAATTTTGGTTGAAAAGTAGACTTGATCGTTAGTGTTCTGAGCTTTGATTCAGTTTTGTTTTTTAACTTTTTATAGGTCTTCTGTTTTTATTGTAGGTTACTATATTTAAAAAGATTCTTTTATCAATTAAGACTTAATACAACAATGTGCACGAAAGTCAGGGAATACAGAGTAAAATTTATTTATAACAATATAAACAGTGAAATCTGGTAACAAAGCCCTTCTTACTTTCTGAAATCAGCTAAAATATTTCAAATTTAGTTCAAACTACAAAATTAGCTAAAATAAACCTTCACAAAGTCTCACCAAACAATACTTATTCTCCAACAGTACATTACATATTACTATAACAATAATATAGTCAATATTAACATGCATAAAGAATCTCAACAACTGTCACTGATAACAAAAACAGCCATGAAAAATTTATATTTACAGGTCTCTGAACCGTGTTTTGTCAGATCTATTATGGACTGTTTCTGCGAAATTACTGGTCATGCGCCTTTTGAACCAAGGTGTCAAGTTGAACGCAGTGCAATGCCGCGCAAGATTATGCAATGCAAAGTTTTAAGTGGCACTGCCAGTGCTACAGAGAGGAGTAATGCTCACCATCAGACCAAAGACTTGCTATTCTCGTTACTCAGTAGCATAAAAAAAACATTTAGTGTCTCGCAAGACGCAGTGTAGATAGGCCTCCCTCTAGATGGGCCGACGACATCAAAAGAGTCGCAGGCAACCGGTGGATGCAAGTGGCAAATTGTTGTTCGGTGTAGCGGTCTAAGGGGGAGGCCTATGTTCAGCACGGGACGCCTTCAGGTTGATGATGATAATGAAATCGTAATTAATTTACAAAGAATGTCTCAGTGGTAAACTTTACAGACTAGTATCCTTTTTTCGCTGGACGCTTAGAATTTCATCATAGCTTCTGAAACCAGGTTAAATAGCGTTCCGTGTAACATATGGCAAGCAAAACCACCGGACCGCAGCCCCTTGTAATTATGACAAAATTACACGCTTGCGACGTAAATCTATGCGTCGTCACTTACCGCCAAGTGGTAGGTGGTCGTGCGACAGTTTCATTGTGTTGCAACCGAGCTTGTGGGTCAGCTGGACGGAGGAAGTTGCAAGAGTTAAGTAGAGGTTAGAACTTAGACTTATGAAACAGTAGTGAGCTCTCTCCGTTGACCGTAATATATTTTTAAGCACTAGGTGGGTCTATTGAATGAGTAAACCGCTATTTGATGCCTTATGATGTAATTTCTTCCGTAATGTGACTATTTTTTAGCTCTCTTTATATAATTACGGCCACGCGTTGCAGTGGCTAAAGTTTTAGTTATTGCGACTTTAAATTGAGATGTAAGCTATCCTATCTCTTAAGTTAGGTTAGACCAAACTGCACACGGTGTGCAAATTTGATTAAAATCGGTTCAGTAGTTTAGGGAGTCCATCGCGGACAAACAACGTGACGCGTAATTTATATGTATTAGGATGTAGTCATAACCTTATTCAGCCTTTATATGGAATTATAGTAGCTTACTACACTGGGTAAAGCAGCTTCCAATGAATAAAATATATTTCAGAATCCGATTAATAGTTTAAGAGACTACCACTTTAAAACTCGTAAACTTTACCTGGTCGTAGTATAAATAGAGGGTTGAGGTACAGATTGGATATAGGTAATTCTATGCTATTAGCACATTTAACAGTGTAAGGAAGGGTTTATGTGGCTATAGCATTCGTGTGGACTTATAACGAGGATACATTTTGTGTTAAGTACACCCCACCCCGTACAGGAAGTAAATACATAGGTAACTATTGATATTGGTTTCACTCACTTCCAATATTTCGTCGACTTACACGAATTAAATTGACAGACTCCCCGCGGCTTTCAGCATGCGAACAGCGTAGTACTTACTTTGCGAAATATATTTTGACATAAAACTGGTTTGCTCGTTGGAAAATAACTGACTGTATTACGAGTATTAGGATTTCTTACTAAGATAGTGTAAAGCCATCTGAGCAGTTTTCGTGGTAAATTCGCAAATAGCAAGTCATTTCGACTGTGAATAAAAGTTGGAAGCGTTAAACCACATCTCCTGTTTAATTAGCAATAACAACAACTCATTGCTAAGTACACAAGTTTCTAAGTACGTGACGGACTCATCGTCCCGTTTGTAGAAGATATTGTTGAATCCACAATCCACATTAGGAGTAGGTAGGTACCTTTCCCAAAGATTTGGTAATATGTACTAAAATTTTCTGATACAAAGGGTGGAAAGGTGGAATGCTGCAATGGTGTGTCGTCCGCCCAATAACAGTTATTTCTTGATTTTTTTACCCACTTTTTGGCATTATTATTTGGGGTAAAACGTAACATTCCTTTTTGTGTTTGTTTTACTTGGTTGTTCAGTTGTTCACTTTATGGCAAGCGCCACGCGCCACGCGCCATCTATTACAATAGGATAGTGCTACCCAGAATATTATATTGTATAATATTTCATGGCACTGCACTGCGCTCATCGTTAGAGACATTGGTTCTATAGTCTCATAAATGCCCACCTTATGTTTCCGCTGGTAACAGTTCTCTTCAGTCGGAACACAGTAATATTTGCATACGGCCGAAATTAATAATCAATCCAATCCAAATTTTGCTATCTGGGATTGATATCACAATCCATTTTTAAGGTCAAACGTGCCAATAACCGATCCGTGGATTGGTTTATAAAGGCACGCAGCTTGGAGATCGATCGAACGATAGGCAGCAATCCAAGATCGGTTTCAATCTTGGATAGGAGATACGATATTAACTTCGGGCGATAAGTAGTATAATACTTTGGCAGATGACTTTTTGAAAGGTATGTTATTTCCCTAGGCGAAGGCTCTCTCTTCTTGTCGTGAGCTCACAGCTGAGTATCGTGATGATCCCGACCGATTTTATACTCATTTGATTGCTATCACTTTTTCGACTGACTGTACCTTGCACGTGCGGTCGAGTTTGCTACTACTAAAATGAATGGTGGCAACTCGACCGCATGGGCGAGTTGATTGCGGTCGAGTTGATTACCAACTCGATTTTCCGATTACACAGAGGCTACCCTTAGGTACATACCTAAATTAAAAGTTACGAAAATTAAACGTAAAATGTCTACTTGTTATGTGAAAAGTGATGTTATTAATAATACGAGTACCTACGTAGCGCATGCTTTAGATGAGAAACGTTTATTTATTTCGGTCTTAGAGCGTAACTTCCAGTTGAATGAACCTATTGTGTGGGTCAGAGATTCCTTAAAATACTTATTAGGAAGGTCATGGTCACGTATACACATACGCGTTATCATATTGAGGAAAACATAACTTATGTAAATAGTTGTTAGGTACTTAGTTGTAACATTTAAAACCTATGGAGAGTTATACGCATAATTTTAACGTAAAAAAATTTGAATTCTATATATTGGTGATGCACCCTTGTGTTCTATGCTACTCTATATACCTAGTACTTTTAAATAAAATACCATAAGTAGGTAGGTACCTCCTGTTTTTCCCATCCACACAATCCAGATACCTATTTAAACTTTTATTTGTGGTGCGAAGCGACCATAGCGAAATGCGTACTAGATCACATCGTTAACGCGATTTGGTGCGACATACCCCATTCAAATAGGAGCTGGGTCGTTTCGTACCTATGCGTACGGACCGTGGCGGGCAGCACCCATTAAGTACCCGATTCTCAATCAACTACAAAGAGTTCTTATTATGAAGGTTTAATTAAATTCAACTTAAATAGATACCTGAGTATTGTTAGTATGTAGCGTTCGTGGGACCTTCACCCAGATGTTGGTCGTTAAAGACCCGACGACGCGTCAATGTGACATCATAATGATTAAAAGAAGGTGATGTTCACAAGTAGGTACGCTCGTAAGTAGAGTAAGGCTGTATGTATAGTCTCTAATAAACGCCAACGACCGTTTACACCACCACGCCGTACGCCGCGTCATATATAAATCACGCGTCACGTTGTTTGTCTGCGATGGACTCCGATTTTAATTAAATTTACACACCGTGTGCAGTTTGATCTAACTTGAAAGATAGGATAGCTTACATCTCAATCTATAGTCGCAATAACAAAAACCATAGCCACAGCAACGCGTGGCCGTGTCAGCTAGTGTACTATAGAAATGGACGCCGATATCAGCGTGTGAAAGATATCACAACAGTACATTTATACTCGTAGTAAGAATCGTGACGCGGCGTACGGCGTTACGCTGTAAGAGGCCGATGGCGTTTATTAGAGACCCTAATTTAGGCAACATAGTCGTAACTTATGATTCTGCTGCGTAAAAACCGCATTAAAATATCTTATTTATACGTAGGGTCTAAATCTTGAATGAAGATTCTAGGGAATGGTGAGAAACGGAACCATAACAGCGAGGTTATAAACCAGATGAAAATCAGGAGACAAGGGGCGAAAATCGTTTAAGGTTCTCGTAATTAAATATTAATGAAATGATAAACGAGCATGCTATAAACCAAGTTCCACTATAAACGCAATTACTTAACATGTAGTAACAATAATATGACGGTTGCTGACTTCCTTGCGTTAGTACAGGATGAGTCAAATTGGCTGAAGGCAGTAATTTCATCTTCAAATAGTTCGGATGCCTAGTTCCTGTTATATGTCATCATTATATCTATTGTCATCATTATAAATGAAACTTCGTGAGGATGTATAACCTGTCACTACTATCTCATCATCGTCACCACCCATATCCACTTACTGCTGAGTAGGGGAGGTGTCATCTCCTCATTTTTGTGAGGAGAATTAGGTCATGATGAACCACGGGGCCCTGTTCGGATTAGATTGATTACATGCCTCCGAAATAACTATCAGGCAAGTTTGTTTCCTTTATTTTTTGGCTTTACTAATGTCACCGGATATAGAAAGCGTTCATCGTCTGGGAAAAAAAATCGTAAATTACATCGATGGTGTACCGCTTGTCGAGTTTCACAGTAGTAGCCCCCTGTTTTCTGGTCAATAAACTCTAAATGTAACATGACGTATTTTCGCTCTCCACAAAATATTTGGTACCTACACTTTAACCGAGACAAATAAACGTGAAAATTTTCATAACAATATGAAATTATACTAATAACGGTCAACAATGAATCTTTTTGTGATGACCTATGTTTTTATTTATTTTATTTTAATACATAACTAACATTTTGAAATATTTTTAACAAAAATATTTAGATATATTTATGTCTCTTACTTTTTGTATATCACGTACCTATCAATATATAATTATAATTATTAATTATTAATAATTATACTTAACGATATAATATCTGCCAAAGTCGACAAGGAGAGTATTTTTAATACGATTTATAACAGAAAAACTGCTGAACGAAGAGGATAACTGTAGTTTATTTGTCGAGGAGGTTAAATTTTATTACTTATTTTAATTTATATCACATAATTATTTTAATGGATAAAATCACGCCATGCCATGCATATTTCCCGCATGACTAACATTCTGTCGCCGACAACGATTAAAAATATATCTGAACCACGTTAGAAATGCAGACGGACAAACAAACAATTAGCATTCATACTTGTTAATATATGCCACGCAAATACCTATGGTAATGGATATCTGTCATAGTTAGTTTAAAAGATTTTGTATTTTTATATGCAACTGACACTAACTAACTAACTAGTCATGGCGGGCTACCGTTTAGCGAATAGTTTTTTTCGCCAGAATTTCGGCTGGTGGCAATGTGGTTAAAGGTGATAAACACGGTTGGTCTTCCCACAAAAGATAAGGTCAAAGTTAAACAGGAGTTTCTAAAATTTTGTTCCACAAAATCGACGTGTATCACTCGCGTTTTCTGACTAAACCAGGGTTTAGTTTTCGTAATTATTTTACTTGATAATTAGTTATTGCAAGATCAGGGTTTGCAAGCTGAAGTGGCTATGGGCAGGTCACAGCGCTCGTAGAACTGATATCCGATGGGGAAGAAAGGTTCTAGAGTGGTGACCACGGACTGGAAGACGCAGTGTAGGTAGGCCTCCCACTAGATGGGCCGACGACATCAAAAGAGTCGAAGCAAACCGGTGGATGCAAGTGGCAAATTGTCGTTCAGTGGTCTAAGGGGGAGGCCTATGTTCAGCAGTGGACGTCTTCAGGCTGATGATGAAATTACTTATTGAGTTAGAAAAAGCGAAGGTTAAACATCAATTTGTGGAGAAAATATTGAGACTCATCTGTTCTACTCTGGTTTAATTTTTTTGTGGTATGACCGGGTGAGCTTCTAAGCTCACCCGGTCTGATTGCTCACGAGTCTGGTTCTCAAGGATCGCCGGAACATTCTGGACGGAAAATAGCCTACTGAACAAAATTGGTATAACTTTTTTTAAATGTTGTTTGTTTCCGCATCAAGCAGAAAGAAAGTACTGAACCATTTGAAATGAGATTACTGTTTGACATCTAAATTACTGAAAAAGTGCATCCTAGCAATAAAAAAAAAAAACTGTTGCCTAAATATAGGCAACCGGAGTTTTGGTTTTAGCGGTACGGTCCTTCAAAGCCAGTGCTATTCTAGACTGAGCATGTTTATACCACCTTTGACCACATTGCCCCTTAAAACCAACCCAAGCAGCAAAATAAGACGTAAAATAGTCGTGTACACATTGTATTAGATACTTCAAGTTACAAAAAATTGTTGGATAATGGTTAGATATAGGTACTATTACTCGACGCGATTTGGGCGCAAATTAAAGATCTTTCAGTGTTATAACAGTTGTGTTATAGCTATATAAGATAAATTTTTAGTCGTTTAAATGTCGAGTAAATGCAGTAAACACTACATAAATGTAGTAAAGCAGTAAAAAAATATAGTTTTATTCTACTTTTTGGTTAGATAATGCTCACAACAAAATCATTGAAGTACTTTTTATAATCGGCTTCATCTATATATATAAAAGCCAAAACTGACTGACTGATTGACTGACTGACTGACTGACTGACTGACTGACTGATCGATCAACGCACAGCCGAAACCGCTGGGTCTAGAACCATGAAATTTTGCACAAATATTCCTTATGTGACGTAGGCGAGCAATAAGAAAGGATTTTTGAAAATTCAACCCCTAAAGGGGTGAAAAGGGGTTACAAAGTTTGTATGGAGCAACGTGTTTTCTTAGTCCGATCAACTTCAAACTTGGCATTTATATTCTTTAAAAGATTTAATTAAACACGTGTTTCATCGTTTTTGAATATTCAACCCCTAAATTGAGAATAAGGGGTTGCAACATATTTTCATCCGATTTAGTTCATAATTTAAATTTGGATCAATTATGCCATAAGTGACATAGGAGTGCACTTCAATATGATTTTTAAATTCAACCCCTAAAGGGGTGAAAAGGGGTTGTAATGTTTGTGTGTCACAACGTGTTTTCTTTGTCTAATCTGCTTCAAACTTGGCTTTTACATTATTTAAAAGATTTATTTAAATATTTCATAGTTTTTTAATATTCAACCCCTAAAATAATAAAGAGGGGTTGCAAAATATTTTTCATCAGATTTTGTTCGAAACTGAAATTTTGCACAAATATTCCTTAAAAGACGTAGGTGTGCACTAAGTTTCTTTTTTTTTTAATTCAACCCCTAAGTGGGTGAAAAGGGGTTTCAAAGTTTGGATGGAACAACGTGTTTATCGGTTTGATCAACTACAAACTTGGCATCTATATCCTTTAAAGATTTTAAACACGTGTTTTATCTGGTTTTAATAATGAACTAAATGAATCCTAAATTGTAGGTAGAAAGTGGTAGATTTTGTAGAAAATGATTAATTTAAAGTAGGAAATGGTAGTTTTTAGTAGGAAATGGTAGATTATTGGTAATAATGGTAGATTTTTGGTAATAGTGGTAGATTTTGGAAGGAATTGTAGCTTTTGGTAGATAATAGTGAATTTGGAATTAAAATGGTAGATTTTGGTTAAAATGCTAATTTGGTAGAAATGATAAATTTGGTAGCTTTTGATGAAAACGGTAAATTTTGGAAAAAAGGAAGCTTTGGTTAAAAATGGTACTTTTTGGTAGAAAATGGTAGATTCTGATTGGAAATGGTAGGTTCTGGTAGGAAATGGTAGCTTTTGGTAGAAAATAATACATTTAGTAAGAAAATAATAGATTTAGAAACAAAATTTTAGATTGTGGTAGAAAATTTTAGATTTTAGTAGGTAGATAATGGTAGCTTATGGGTAGAACATGGTATTTTGGTAGAAAATGGTAGATTTTGTTAGGAAATGGTAAATTTTGTATGAAATGTTAGATTTTGGTATAAAATGCTAGATTTTTATATAAGACTAGCTGTTGCCCGCGACTTCGTCCGCGCGGACTATATATTTTACCATAATTCCAAATACTTAACTAAAAATAGACCATGACCTCGTGTTCGACATCGACATCCGATATGCGATATCCAACATGCTCGTACGACATCCACCATCTTCTATCAAAATTACTATCTTATATAAAAATCTAGCATTTTATACCAAAATCTAACATTTCATACAAAATTTACCATTTCCTAACAAAATCTACCATTTTCTACCAAAATACCATGTTCTACCCATAAGCTACCATTATCTACCTACTAAAATCTAAAATTTTCTACCACAATCTAAAATTTTGTTTCTAAATCTATTATTTTCTTACTAAATGTATTATTTTCTACCAAAAGCTACCATTTCCTACCAGAACCTACCATTTCCAATCAGAATCTACCATTTTCTACCAAAAAGTACCATTTTTAACCAAAGCTTCCTTTTTTTCCAAAATTTACCGTTTTCATCAAAAGCTACCAAATTTATCATTTCTACCAAATTAGCATTTTAACCAAAATCTACCATTTTAATTCCAAATTCACTATTATCTACCAAAAGCTACAATTCCTTCCAAAATCTACCACTATTACCAAAAATCTACCATTATTACCAATAATCTACCATTTCCTACTAAAAACTACCATTTCCTACTTTAAATTAATCATTTTCTACAAAATCTACCACTTTCTACCTACAATTTAGGATTCATTTAGTTCATTATTAAAACCAGATAAAACACGTGTTTAAAATCTTTAAAGGATATAGATGCCAAGTTTGTAGTTGATCAAACCGATAAACACGTTGTTCCATCCAAACTTTGAAACCCCTTTTCACCCACTTAGGGGTTGAATTAAAAAAAAAAGAAACTTAGTGCACACCTACGTCTTTTAAGGAATATTTGTGCAAAATTTCAGTTTCGAACAAAATCTGATGAAAAATATTTTGCAACCCCTCTTTATTATTTTAGGGGTTGAATATTAAAAAACTATGAAATATTTAAATAAATCTTTTAAATAATGTAAAAGCCAAGTTTGAAGCAGATTAGACAAAGAAAACACGTTGTGACACACAAACATTACAACCCCTTTTCACCCCTTTAGGGGTTGAATTTAAAAATCATATTGAAGTGCACTCCTATGTCACTTATGGCATAATAATTGATCCAAATTTAAATTATGAACTAAATCGGATGAAAATATGTTGCAACCCCTTATTCTCAATTTAGGGGTTGAATATTCAAAAACGATGAAACACGTGTTTAATTAAATCTTTTAAAGAATATAAATGCCAAGTTTGAAGTTGATCGGACTAAGAAAACACGTTGCTCCATACAAACTTTGTAACCCCTTTTCACCCCTTTAGGGGTTGAATTTTCAAAAATCCTTTCTTATTGCTCGCCTACGTCACATAAGGAATATTTGTGCAAAATTTCATGGTTCTAGACCCAGCGGTTTCGGCTGTGCGTTGATCGATCAGTCAGTCAGTCAGTCAGTCAGTCAGTCAGTCAATCAGTCAGTCAGTTTTGGCTTTTATATATATAGATAGTAATTTTGATAGAAGATGGTGGATGTCGTACGAGCATGTTGGATATCGCATATCGGATGTCGATGTCAAACACGAGGTCATGGTCTATTTTTAGTTAAGTATTTGGAATTATGGTAAAATATATAGTCCGCGCGGACGAAGTCGCGGGCAACAGCTAGTATTAAATATAACTAAACTGAGTATATTGATAGTGGTAACCATTTTTACGAACATATTATAATGGATGATAACACACACACGTCATGCTAATGGGTGCTAAATTCTTGTGGGGAATGCATTTTTACTGTAATATATAGTGATATATTTGCTAAAAAACTTAAGGGCTTCTTGTAAATGTAAAATAAAGTTATTTATTTAAAATCATAAACATTAGGTTGATACTTATACAACCGCTTTACAACTAAAGATTGCCAGGTGATCTTCTTATGATTTCTACATAACATACAGTCCTTTAATGGTTAAATCATGACGGTTGGGAATTGATGGATATTCGCCATGATGCTTTTTAGAGATCCTCATAACGTTTTTTTAAATAGGTACCTAAAATACAGGTAAATAAAAAAAATCTCAGTCATCGCTTCGTTTCAGTCGTTTAAATTTACTCCATTTTACCCTAAATTGGTTGATTATTTAAATATTTTCGATACAATCATAAACTGATGACATAAGTTGTATTAAAGTTATTACATGACGCTATCATGATTATGTGCTTATAGTAATCGTATAAGTGTGATATTCATACGCACATTAAATCATATAATAGTGTAACTGAGACCTTTAAACGAGTGTCTAATAAAAGTATTACTAAAAACATCTATGTGAACTAAAGTTATTTATGAGTCGAATGAAAGTCTACGAATTAGTCGGCGCGACGATTAGTACTCGATTACAATGTAACCATCGTATAATGTGACTAAATTCATGTTTATATAACTTTTAAGCGTTGTACGAGGATAATGCAACCGAAAAGTCGTATAAGATTGTTATATAGAAGTGTTAACAATAACCAATACATAATGATCATATAATTTCATCACGTAAACGTTTATAAAACCTTTTAATACGACATTACATAATTAGTCGCCTTAACACTTTTAAATAACTTTGAAGGAATTTTATAACTCTTTTGTTACATTTATATAACAAAAAGGCATGTGTGCTGTTTTTATACGACATATTTTGCTGCTTGGGAAGTAAGGTATCAAAGACTACCCAATAAAGTATGTAAAACTGACTTCAAACATCGATATAAAAATAAAAAATACCATTGTGAACAAAGTCACAAGCTGGTCACCATAACTATCTCAACAATCAGAATTCGCGACCCGACCGCGCCACAACACCGTTGCGTAACGTTACCCTCCTGCCATACCAATAGTTATCCTCTCCGAGACCTCAGCCAAGGTGGTGCGAGGATGCTGCCCGCATCGCAAGCAGCTGATTGTGATGCCGGTAGGCGTGAGATTTGGACGGCTTACTCATTTGTTGATTAGAAATGGATGGATCGTTGATAAAATCGGTGTCTCTGTCAAGGTTCCGTGTGGTAAGGCTGTTCAGAAGACTGAATTGAATTAGCGTCGGAAAGTCGTTTTTTGTACTTTATATTTGGCCACTATCAGGTCGTGTCGAAGGTGGTCAGCATGCTCAACCTCGAACGGGGTTAGCTCTCAATGGCTGGTGCAGGAACACCCCGAAAGGGAGTTGGCAGCAGATTAATTTTAGTTTTGTTTGCAATATTGCAATAATATGGTATCTAGTGTATGTAAGCTGCTATGAATAAATTAAACAATCAACCCTCAAGAATGTGGAATGTCGAGCTAGCATCTCTTCAAAAGAAGGGCGAGTAGAGGTGTAGAGATATGTACATCAGCAACGTCGTGAGTGGTTCCGGTGTCCACAGCGAGCAGTAACCGTTTATCACTAATCTCAGGTTACATGAAACTCTGAATTAACGAATGCCTACTTCAAAGCCGAATACACCCTCAAAGACAAGGTTATCAGAGCTTTATCGAGAATTTTACTGACCTTTTTTTATCATTGCAGTTTGTTTTCGCGGCCCTGTGCTTGGCGGTGAGGGCGGCCCCTCCGCCGCAGCTGCATCAGCTCCAACAAATAAACACGTGAGTAACACCTGTCCATCAAGTACTGTTCCATCTGAGAGTCTGTTTCATTGTACCGTGGACTCTTTTGGTTGAAATGTCACGGTCACCTTTGAATGATTGTACCATCAGAGGCAACAATTTTTCACCCTCTTGATGATACTCCTCCCAAATTGATTTCCTCGTATTATGTTCTAATTCCTTAGAAACAAAGAAATGCCTGCAGCCTAGGAATTAGAGTCTTGGTTTATCTGACATTTGCTTGAGAGCATTAATTAATGACCGTCCTCATTAATTTCCAGTCTGGATTACTACCTCGACCACCCAGAGCTCCACAACTACTACAATCAGCAACACCAGCAGCAGAAGCAAGGTAAAACATGCTAATTGACCAAGGCGGTGGTGGAATCGCTGACGGCCATACCCACCAGTTGGGAAAAGTCAAATATACTCTGTTTTATATTTATTCATGAACGTGGTTTCAATTAGGTAACCTACTACATTTTGTTTGGCAGAACCTATAGGTAGGTAGGTACTGGTTTGCAATAACTTTCGCGTATAAAAAACATATTATATTATCAAGCTAAGCGATACTTCGAGGTTGGTCATGTAAAAATTACCTATATATTTTGATATTAGTTTGTGCGCGACTTTAGACCCTATTCTAGCTAGTTAATGAGACTGTACTGGTTTATATTAACTTTGTACAATGGTGTTACGTTTTCCAGGCAACGCCAGCCCAAGCCAGGGAGAACGTTTGGAGACATTGGAGCCAGACAGTGAAGTGGAGCTGATACCAGGAGCGCAGCCGCCGCAGCAACCGCCACAGCAGGTATATATACGCTTTATCAACTTTTGCAACATTTGTAAACTATATTTTACACACTTTCTCAAACAAATAATCACAAGTAGATGGAAAAATCATCAGATACTCCTATTGTCAACATTATTGGCATACGGCGTATCGTACTCATTATCACGGATCATCACTACTTCGACTCGACAGTCATACAAATCAGATCGTGATTTCCATTGTTACTATTATTATTTGCTCAAATAGCACGTGTATTGCCAGCCTACTTCCTAGTTCACACGACATCAACGCCTGGGAGAATTTCAATAGCAATACACCGCAACATCCATTGATTATAGTGAATCGCTGAGAGGGCTCAGGGAGTTTGTAGAATCATTAACATCGATTCATTCAAATCATTCAAACACTATACTCACTCGGAGAAATCTAAAATCTACCTTACGCCTTTCTCTTCGCAGTCTAAAATGTTTCACGTTTCTTCTTTCAGCCACCAGTAGCTCCTAACTTGCCCGGTCTAGCGCCTGGTCAAAGAGTGTTCATCGTGCACATGCCTATTCCTGGTTATAGGTAAATTTTACAGTACCTAACTAACTACTTGTGATATTAGTTATGAAAATATATCTTGTTTTTTGTGTACCTAATTGAAAAGGTACACACACACCCCTATTAGAAGGTGGCTTTATCAAAATTAGGTACCCCAAATAATAGTTAAGGCAGCTGTTGGTAACATTTGAATACGAATAGCATGAGTCCCGACAAAGTGTTCAGTAGAACCAAAGGCAGTAACGAACGGTTAAAATAAAGGTGATGATAATCAATCCTCTAATATAGGTACATCAAGTCCAAATATTAGCTGCTGTTGACTACAGCGGGAGCACTCAAACTTCTTCTTTCATTTCAGACCAGGAACAATTGGAGGCTATCAACCAGTTTACATAGTAGCAGCAGCACCACAAGGAAACCCTGGCTTCCCGGGCAATGGTAACTTAAAGCCTGAACATAACATTAACCTCTATGCTGGGGCATTAATTAAAATAATAGAAAATCTACTGTGACTGGCACGGACCCGGGCCATACAGGCGACAGGTTAACCATCAAACCTAAATTGTAACTGGAAAAGATCACAGCTGCAGCTGTCCAAAGAAAAACACTGCTAATATTTGCATTATCCATGTATATCACTGAACACCTATTTTTCTCAATAACTGAGTTACAATGACGTTAACTCGTCTGAAGATCTCGTGTCGAAGATCGAAGTCTCGTGCTGAAGATAGCCAATTAGAAAGTGTAGATATAGGTACATTCCTTGAAACACAAGAAAACCAACTCAAATATTTGATTTGTTTGCAGGTTACCAAAACGCCGTAATTCTGAACCCCTCGAACCAGGGGGTGGTTCATTCAGGCTACCGCGGCGTGGTGCAAGGAAGCCACCCTGGCCTGGTGCAGGGAGGCCACCCAGGCCTGGCACAAGGAGCTACCCCGTTGTTTTTCGGAGTTCCTCAAAATCCTTATTATCAAGATCCGGGAGTAGCTTACCAGTAAGTACTTAAATATATTAGAAAAGCTACTTTTTTAGGATATTACAGATTGACGTGTGACCAAAATGGCAATACCACCAAAACTTTAGACTACTTATCTCCACACTAGTTTGATTGATTTTCTATTTTTTTCTATTCTTGACCTGACAGCACTTTTTTCATGTTTCCAGTCAAGCTGGACCGGCAGGGCTGAGGATAGCTCCTGAGGGTAACCAGGGGTCTTTGCGGTTGGTGCAGCTGGGGAACCTTCGGAGTCCAGCCAGTGCAGCTGCCAGGCCACAAGCTCCTGGTTAGTACAGAGTCAAGTTTGTGGGTATAACTTTTGCTAGCAATTCGATGGAGTGTATGCGGATTGAAAATAATTATAGAAGGTGTTGGCATGTTGTAATTTTATCGAGATTGTTAAAGTTGAATTAGTAGTTATTAACAGTAACAGTTATTTGTTTCTATATATTTTGTCTTTATCAGAGCCCATTTTGAAAAATAAACCGCTAAGGGTTCGCAGGTTGCGTCTAAATTATTGGGATCAGCCATTTTGAAACTATAAAAATAGTAATATAATGTTAATTTTGTAAAGACTTTCGTAAATAATGCCATTAGTATCTATAGCATCCGCACCAAACCGAAACAGGAGTGGCTTTCACTGGACCCTCAGATTATAGAATAATATAAATCTTAGATATATATACAATACCCGTATAATCTAAAGGATATGAGACTGGAGCAATACGTTCACGATGAATGTTCAAAAACTCGTCTTATAGGCTGCAGTGAATACAAGCACTGACTTACCTTACCCCCAGTTTCTGGAACGTTTGTTGGCGTTGACAGTAGATTAAAACTATCGTTGTCTCTATCTGACACAAAACAAATGACAAGGATGGCAACATAATTAATCTGTAGTCAAAGTTGGGTGACGTTTCAGAAACCGGGTGTTAGACTGCTGCAAACACTCGAGCCTCAACTTGCGATCGCTCACCAGCCGGCTAGTTCAATATTGTCTGCAGGGATTCACTCAGTCTATGTGTATAATGAAGCACACGCGAAAATGCAGGAATATTCGTTTTCCCACAGGAAACGAGCGATATACGATGAGTCGCGCGCGATGTTAACTATATCACAAATTTTTATGAGTGTGCGGTCCATCTGCAGTCGACTATGAAACTACCCTCCCTTGCTATACTTTTTCTTGACATCGATAAAAGTATCACTATAGTTAGCTATATTGTGGTATACAAACTGAATCGGTATTATAATTTCTATTACAGAAGTGTCTTCATCCGAGACGAAACAGCAGAGCCAACCGATAATCGAATCCAAGGAGGGCACAGAAGATGCTCGCAGGAACGTCAGGCCAACATCTGCGCACGCGCAGTCCAGGGTCAAACCATAATACAGTAAATATTATTTATCTGTCGATATTGCAATAAAACGAAAATTATAAAACCGATTTTAAATGGATTGGAAATGAACACATTTTGATGAAGAAAAGGACTGATAAATTTCATGAGGTTGCTGCTCAAACGATTGCATGTTTGCGTTTTCTACTATCATTATTCAGATTTTACTTATCTATTTTTATATTATTAATACAATTATTTTTCATAGTATCATCATATTTACACATTGTACTTATCTGTACCTATAAATGGGCACTTTCTATCCTCACATTCTGCTGATCGATGTAATTATAAAAAAATACTCGTTGGAAAACGAAACCTTATTTTTCTGTCTTCATCACCACATTTGAATTCATTCAGTTACCATTAAGTATTTCATAAATATTTAAGTAAGTAAAATAATTTGTAGAGCGCTGATTGTATAATATTATTGTAGATTATTAAATACTTTTATAAGAAATTCGTGGTCTGTGTTTTTATTGAAATATCCATTGACGTAATATACTACCTATATCCTTAAATTTAAATCCTTCTTCCCCTTTCTGCTAGCCTAAGTAACAACTAGGAATAATTTCTAATCAAACTACTCTCGAAACTGACGATTACTTTTTAATTATTACAAACTGTTCAATTGTAGGTACAGTACTCGTAGCTTAAAATCGTTTACTTTACATTTATAACTCGAGAACCGCTAAATCGATTTTAATGATCATTACTTTGTTTGATTCGTCTTTGAGAAATAAATCAGGGAAAAAATTTTTTTTTCAATTTCTCATACATTTGCATGGAAGGGCTTAAAAGAACAACGTTAATCGGGCCAGCTAGTAAAATTATATTTATAACATTAAATAAAAATATTTAAGATAAAAATTATTACCTTACTTTACCAATAACTATTGGTACTTCTGTTCTCTTGGGTCAGAAAATAAATCACATGAATATACCTACTACACGCATCGTTATAATATTATCCAATGTTAGCAGACTTGCTTCCTATTTTGCTGAGAGATTTCTGCTATATTGTTTATGGCTAGTTAAAAGCTTTGTAAAAACTAGGGCTCCGATCCAGGCCTTGCAATATGGAGCGATAGCGCCGACCGGCAACTAGCGGGGCCAGCTTTCTACATCGGACACTCTGTAGCTGCTTAGACATGGAAAAATATGCTACTCTTCTTCTAAGCAGTCGGGTAAAAAGTGCGTCAAAACTAAGTCGGGTCGCCGCAAAAACGAAACATCTAGGATGGTAGGTACAAAGCCTTAAATGTGACGAATTTACTTTCAATGTATGGAATGCACCTACTACAAAAAAGTGTTTTTTTTTGTGGTAAAAGTATGTACAAGAACCACTGCAAAATAATATAAAATCTACGTCCACGACTCTTATATTATTATTGTTTTTTATATACTTAACTAAGTAACTTGTCAAGCTGGTCATTGACCTATCAAGAAGTATCTCGTAACTGTGCATTGTAACATCTTGCACGGCACTGCACTACGCTCGTCGCCCTACGGCATCGGTGTATGGACATTGGACAGTCATCATTGGTCTTTATCATCTACAAATGAGACCAATACGGGAGCAGTCGCGCCCGCACAGTCGGCAGTTGTGAAGAACCGATGATACTCCAGATGGAAAAGGAGCATCAGCGTATTGTTGTATTTGGCGCGTTTACTTAACCACTGAGCAGCGCCTGGTCGAGTTTTGGAGACAATGGCCAGTAACTTCGCTAAAAGCAATGTCCTTCGAATCGAAACTCATCAAAGTTTACATACTGCTGAACATCTGGCAAAGGTTTGATACTCTTGGAAGACAATTCAGATATACCTTCGTAAGACCAGGTAACCAGCTAACATAATAACAAGCAGAAAATACATAATCTACACCAACATAAGTTAGTTTATATCTACTTCACCGTTACCTGAAGCTATACTTTACCGCCCGGAATCGCTCGTGAACGTACGTAACGGCGCACCATCCTGAACCATTTTGCTACCTCTCACTCTAATCCCCACAAAAGGTCTTGGCCCTAAGCCTGTGGCTATAAGGTTGAAGACTGCTGTTAAATGCATTTTTGATGTGTACGTTATATTGGTGACGCTCCAAGAATGATATTCTAGTGCGAGATGTACCCACAGAGAAAATTGCTCTATAATCATGTCGGTTCTGATCTCGTTATGGGAATGTTGTAGAGATTGCGACGGTAAATCGTAGTAATATTACTATCATGATTAATCTGACAAATTACATTGAGATAAACGGAAACCATTTCATGTAGGCAAGGCACGATAACTGAACGGTATCGCCTGTGTTTGGCACAAGCGATATTTTAGTAGCAGTACTTATTCGTCTTGTCTTCGACTTATGCATTTACAATTTTTTACATCTGTAGGTTAGCTTTTTTTACACTCGTTTATAGCGTGTCCAAAGGCGTTACAAGAAGTGATGCTTCTGACTGACATCTAACATTCTCTATCGTAATTACCTCCAATTTTATAAGTACACACCCACCTACTTAATTTAGATTTAACATGCAACAAAAGAACAATCGAAAATCCTACAAACCGCATTTTGTTTATTTCTACTGACCCGCATTACTTTGGCCTTGATACTGCATCATTATTTCACCATCAATCACCGGCTTTCTTGATTGATGCGTGTTAAAATGATTTAAAAACCTCATGTGCATTTAAGTAGTCGCAAGCAAACACGTCTCCAACTGCAACGCAATATCTACTCTATTCCCCGGCCTTAGAGAACCAACAGTCTGCACCCGACTTGCGCTTTTGCATCCCGGCTGTTTTAACGAGTCGCTAACAGCTCTCATCCACCAGCACAGCTTGAACTTCCACATATCTATTCGTATTCCCGAACAAAGTCCACCAAATTCTGGGTGTTGATGACTCACCCAAATTAAGATGGCATCGCTTTCCAAACGAAAGGTGTCGTGCAATTATCCCGCGTTCGGAGCAACGTGAGGCAATTATGATCTTTTTACTCGAGGCCCGTTATATCGGCTTAGATGTAGGGGCAAAAAGTGCGGAGCTCAGTGCAGGCTCTCTCGTGTCTCCGCGCGCACGTCCCTGAACATGGCCCGAGTGCTGTTGGTGCTGGTTGCTATAGCCTGTCTCCAGCAGGCCGCGGCTCGGCCCGTCAAGAAGACCCTCAACTTCAACATGTTCGTGCTGCGCCCGCGGCCCGACACCCCGGAGCGCGTGCTGCTGACCACCGACGGGGTGTCACGCTTCGGGCCGCTGCTCGAGTACTTAGTGCAACGCTTCCAAGGGCTGATGTCAGTGAGGCTGCCGCAAGACAAAATCGACACTATTTCTATCCCTGAAGCAGTAACTGCAGTGCCGATCGCTGATGCATCTGAGAACGAAGTCGATGCGGGTCCCGAGAAGAATGCTCCTGGCGTCGTGGTGAGGCCTTCGCGAGACAAACCCGGCACATTCGAAGTTGAAATCAACGTGGTCGTCGATGACGGACAGCCGATTCAAAAGAACAACGACCACAAGTACTAAATAGAGACTGCTAAAGTGATAATGCATTTATTAACCGTAATATAGAGTTAAGTGATGTCTAATTTATTTACTTTTTCTTGCCATAAAGTCAATTAAAGTAAGTCGTGTTTGCTTTTCCTCCGGCTCGACGAAAGAGAGCTTGATTACGTAACTTACAAAAAAACTTAAAATTCAGTGAAAGTCGTCGGGATGTATATAAACAGAGAGAACGCAGCCATTCAAGTAAAAAACCGGCTATTTACGTCATTTTTAAAATTTCATATTTTAAGATTACAATGTCACCATGATTATCTGACGATGATAATTATCCTGAGAGGCTTCATTCGTAATATGTAACGAATGTCTCTAACGTTTGGTCTCTATAGCCTAACCCTATGGATTTAATTGAATCAGTAGTAACTCTCTTCATCCGTTTTGACTATGGTTTAGTGCGCTGTATCGCTAAGACTTAGGTAGGTACCATCTTACTATGTTTTTGAATGAAAAAGGAGACAGACTCATTTCCTAGCCATCCATACGTTCCCTATAATTATTTTTACAAGCTCACTGTGTCAGTAGGTATGACTATAGAATATACTTTACATCTAGGATCCAGTTGCCGTTGTTGTAGTAAAATTTTACATAGGTACATCAAGTTCTACTCGTGGGCTAAATTTTCGTAGGTACACTCCCCGGAAGTACACCAAATGGGAGAAAACGAGATGTTACATTATTTTTGTACGATGTTGCATTTAAGTATTTCATTTTATTCAATACTAGAAGCGCCTCGCGGTTTCACCCGCGTTAACTACTATCCCGCGGAAACCGTTTTAATTTTTACCGGATAAAAAGTAGCCTATGTTACTCAGCACAATAGTTTTTGTATTTATTCATTATAAACATACACACAAATCTTTCCTCGTTATAATAGTAGTGTAGATGTAGATAAACTAGCTTCTAGCTACGACTTCGTTCGTGGCTGTACATTTTGGTAGGTAAGCTTATTTGAAAAAAAAAACTTTTCATCAAAAAATCTTTTATGGTTGATTACGGTGCGTAGAGGTACAGCTATCGTTGATTAGGAACGGCAATATGTATATAGATACTGTAAAATGTTATTAATGGCAGCAAATAAGCTGTGTTTGGTCAGATAGGAGAGTGAAGCATTGTAACTAACAGCACAACTGGTCTGCGTCGGATGAACTCGGATGCCATCACTTCTTAGAATAACTGTTTTCCTAGACCTCACGACTCTTGGAGTAATTGGAGCCGTTTGATAAAGCGTCACTTTTGACTGACATCTTGAATCTCTGTAAGTATGTATATGAACTGATCTTGGTAAGAGCTTTATTGTTACTACGACATTACCCTTAGGTACCACAAAACTGACTAAACAGAAGTTTCTAAAATTTCGATCCACAAAATCGACGTGTAATCACTCGCATTTTCAAATCAAATCAAATCTTTATTTCTTACAAAGTCCTGGCATTCCTCATGATTTTACTTGCAATTTAGTTATTGAGTTAGAAAAAGCGAGGATTAGACGTCGATTTGTGGAGAAAATATTTAGACACATCAGTTCGACTCTGGTTTAAATCTTTTGTAGTTAACCGTAAAACTTTTGTTTTGGCGCGATGACGACATAACATGGATCCTAAGCTGAGAGTCCCGATATCTAAGAAATCAGAAACAACCACAATGTAGGACAACCAGGAAATATGAAAATTATGATTTCACATAGGTACACCCCAATTAGCTTTATCTTTGTAAATAACCGTGGTTTACACAAATATTTGCTCTGTGCAGAATTTAGCGCACATAACCATATAAGGAATATACATTATGGTGCAGGACCAAGGTTTTGAAGGCACTGTGGCGTGCGTATGGAAATCTATCCCAGGCGCAGTTGGGAAAAGACTGGAAAATTATGTACCGCTTATGTTAATTATAGTGTCAGGATTACTCACCTATACCTACTGCAACTTCTTAGTCTACCTTCCTACTGTGCACCAAACACTGGAAAATGTTTTACTAACGCCATTCGAATAGATACTTACCCAACTTAGTAGGTACAGTAGTACCCAACTGATAAGGCTTACCGATGTACCTGCGCAGAAGATGAATTTTCAAAGCGCGGGAAATGCTATTGACCGCTATTGGTCGGCAGCCGCCGCCATCTTAGCGAGCTTAGAGTGAGATGGAACTAACAGCTGCAGTGTATTATGAACCTTATAATAGTGAGCTTAGGTTGATTGTAAGTTTTAAGCATTCTTTCGTTAATCTTCGGACCATACTTTCTTTTCTGCACGAACGAAGATTCACGACGCGCCTTATAAGTTGGGTACTAGTATACAGTATACACCTCATAGAAATAAACGAAGATTTACATTGCTATACCTACTTAACTTTCCAACGATTTTCACTGTTTCTAAGCAGCCCGCGTTTAATGTCTATACAGTACTTACCTTATTACTTTACGAGAAGAACCTTAAACAAATATCTCCATAAACATTACACACTGGTTATTGAGGAAGGCTTACAATAATTTACATGCGCCGGCATTACCGGGTTACCTTATTGCCTTATGCGGATACTTTGTCGCTTTTACCAAACCTATGCAAGTTTAAATCTATGTGCATAAAAGTATGTAGAAGTGTGTGTTGTATCTCCAACAGCTTTAGTACTTTTGTAGAACCGACATACGGGTTTTTATTTTTCAATATCTTCAACGACATACACCTGGATGGGTGGCCGTTAAGATGGCTTATTCCATAAATCCCCTGGCAGTATAAATAAGTGGATTTTGATCAAATACATAATATTTAATCAAATTTTATATGATTAAACTAGGTGCGCCCCGCGGTGTTACCCGCTGTTTTCTGCATAAAAAGCAGTCTATGTGTTAATTTAGGGAGGTAGCTACCTCCAATACCTCCATACCAAATTTCATACAAATCGGTCCAGCCGTTTGAGCGTGAAGAACTAACAGAAACACAAACTTTCGCCTTTTTAATATTAGTGAGATGAGATGCGATGGCATGACTGAGCGCTATTGCTTCATTAAGAAAAATATAATATTGATTGCAGAGAGTGGAAGTAAGAAAAAAAGTTGGGTGTTTCTGATTAAATTAATTACCACCTACAGATAAAACAAACTCGTCAAAGTTTTACTCTTACTTTCCTTTTGAGATGACTAATTAGCTTCCCACAGACACTTACAATTTCTCAAATCCCAAAAAGTAAGAAAAAGAAAGCCGCAGGTCAGGAGTCCTGTCAGTAGGCCACGAGGCTGGCATCAGCTCTGAATAGCAATGCGGTGCGCGTGCGCACACGCTTAACTTCCTGACAGTCGAATGTGATGTGTGGACACATCCTGTATAGTCCGGAGTGATTTGACGTGACAGTGTATTAAGGTTTTTTTTAATAAATTAAACCGGTTTGTCATTAAAAGTTCTGGTGAAGTGGTGTGCATTAATTATATCCGTAATTTTGATATTAGAGATCATAACAATCAATATAGAGTATTCGCAAAAGAAAATTTGGAATAGGTATTCTGTTTTTTGTGCTATAGGTACAATAATAGACATAATTTATAATAACAGACAGAGATACACATAAAAGAGAAAAATTCAAAACTAAAGAAACTAGATCAAAATTATATGAAACAACACTAATAAATGAATGTGGTGACTTCAAAATGATCAAGCACATCAACATGATTGGGAAAATACTCGTTACCGTCTTACAAGTATCACTAATAACAGCGATTCCTCTGCAATACCCTTTGATGCAACCGCTGCAGGGAACGCTGCAGCAGCAGCAACTGGCACTGCAAGAGCAGATGTTGGCAATACAGCAGTTTCAGGCGATGCAGCGATTTAATGCTGTGCCTCCACCAATAGCAATGTAAGTATGGAAAAATAAGAAATAATGATTAGTCTTATACGCTTGGCATAGTATTCCAACTCCGTACTAGAAGTTGATGATGAGCTGACCGTATGTTCAGTGTCCGCACATAGTTAAGAAGTTTGTTGTCACTAATATTTAACATACCTACCTTCCCTTCATCAACTGTCTTTTTCTACCCTGTACCAATAACTACTGAAAATAGCATCTAATATTACATAATGAAGTAAACCTAGACAAGAGCTTACCAATCTCTGAGAATGGAGTTCTTTAAATGATCTGTGTTTGACTTGTAAAAGGGCTAAAAACTATTAATGATAAAATAATAATAATTCAGCACGTAACTGTTCCACTGCTGGACAAAGGCCTCCTTCGTGAGGAGGATTAGGCGAGAATCCACCACGAGGGCCCAGGCGGAATTGGTGGATAACACGCCTCCAAAATGATTCTCGGGCATGTTGGTTTCCTCACGATGTTTTCCTTCACCGAAAAGCGAGTGACAGTTCCGTACATATGTAAAACAAGAAATAATAATATATTGGTACGTGCCTGCACTAGGATTTGAACTCGCCACACCTAATAATTATTACAAATACAATAATGTATTGCAGGAATTCACAACAACCTCTTCTTATACTTCTACCCAACACACCATCAAACGAACTCGAAGAACGATACTCAAAACTGAACGAAAACCTTGTCAAAAGCAAACCACCCCAAGGTGACGAAGATGACGACTCCATCACTATAGACGCTGAACCCCAAGAAACCATAGAAACTAATACCAAAAACAGCCCAATGAGAGCAATTCTTCTAGTCCCGAATGCACGGTTTTCCATCGGAAGCATCATATCTGGCATACCATTTCTACCTTTCGAAGTTAACGTCCCCGATTCCATATCGTGGATTTACAATGGAATCTCTGGTATTATTTCTGGGATCGGACAGAGCTGGCCGTTTAGCAGACCGCAATCTAATGGGAACCAGGATGAAGACAGCATGAAGGCAGCATGGAAGGAGTGGAAGACAAAGAAGGTGATGCCGATAGTGGTGATGCCGCTTGGTCAACCGATGATGTCCATGCAAGTGTGATTTTAGTCTTCGATGTGATGAAATGGAAATAGGGAATGAAAGTAGAGACTATTCGAGACTTCCGATTTGGGAGTCTAGTTTTTGCAATATTCGTAGAATGTATTGTGACTATACTAGATTTAAAATATTTATAGCGGGATGGAAAGCAAATAAATAAAAAAAAATGCAATAAGCTTTATTATAAAAAATAATAATAATCAATATTGCTGCCAAGGCTATGGATACTTAAATTAACGATACGAATACATTCACCATAATTTATGTAAATAAAAAATGTTGATATGGTTGGTAACAGTTGTCGTATTCATATTTCAAAACGTGTCTTAAAATCAATTAGAAGCCAAAACATGTTCTCTAAATCTGAATTTAGCTAGACCGGGCTCAAGAGTTTAACTAACAATGACATGAATCGCACATTTAGTGTTGCTATTTAAACATGTTAAAAAAGTTACACTTTCAAACGCCGATCCTGCTTAATATCTACATAGCGACACAAGAAATGATTACAAGTAAGAATATAAAAGGATTAAATTAAATCTAACACACGCTATGTACTGCAAATAAGAAACACTTATCTAACCTACTTCTATCTAAAATGGCAACGATAATAATTTATCCTAGCTGCCACAGCGTAAACATTATTTATAGTAATCATTAGTCCAATATACAGAATCACCACTCACATACAAATGGTCTCATTAGACTGTGGACAGCTAGAGGTGATCACATAAAACTGTTTGATGACCATAGATTTATACCTACTGAACGGGGCAGTAGGAGAAATTCGGTCTATTAGTGTGACTCGTCTTATAAGGACCGCTTAGGATGGCGTTGTCATAACTTTCTCGAGGAAAAGTTCTAGTGTGGTATAAAATGTGGGCATGACCCTTAAGCATGACATAAGTCAATTAAACCTTTAAGAATAAATAATTTTCAGCTCAAACAAAGAACTGTCTTGAAGCCAGATATTGCTGAATTTGAAAAGAATAAAGACACAATATAAATTGTACAAATCTTTGTTATTTAAACAGCGATTAGCAATATCCACGATGCGGCTGAAGATGAAAGAATATGCTTAATGAAACTTTATTCTTAGAGATTCAAGTTGCTTACAACTCATGTCTCAGTTGGTGCACTGATTACTTCTGGCCAACGGAAATGGTATCGGCGTCGACCGGGTAGCCGGGCTTGCCACCTCCTTGAAGCTCGCTCTTCAGCGTAATAATGGGGGCATCGTAATTAAAGCTGTAGAAGAAACCACGTGGGGGACCCTGGAAGATTAAATAACAAAATGAATTGGCGAAATCAGGAACAAATATTATGGTTTAAATCAATTTGAGATGAAAATATGTTTTTTTTTGTCTGTTTGAGAATATTTCCAGAACAGTTCTAGGTGCTGAAATTAATTACAATTATGTAGCATAAGCGACACATATAAATATTACTGTTACATAAACACGATTATGTTAGTTAAAGCGTAGAAAGTTTTAATAAGTTAATTAATAAATTAAGGTTTCTGAAGCCTGAACTTTTTATCAGATTGTACAGTGCAAGATATTGTATTAATTTGTACTTATCTCTTAGTTTTTATATTATTATACGTATGATATATCAATATTACTGCAAGATAGGTCTTAGCTGTAAGTCATTATTTCGCATTTGCAGTTTTATCATACATGGTTGCAAATTAATTGCAAATGCAAGTCTGTATTCTGTCTAATGATTCTTTTGCATTTTTCAGGATTCAACAAATTCATACTCAGAGCACTACAAAATGTTAAATCCCAATACCAATCCAATTCCATTTCTATTGAAAAGTAATATCACAACATTACAAGTGACCTAATAATTATATTCGATGCCCTTATCAAAGTTTTTAGGGACCTCAAATCATTATGGATAAGGTGAAAAATACATGTCGGTACATAAAGTTATTTAATAAAAATATACAACATGAAAGTATAAACTAATATAGCCAAGGCCTAATAAATTTAGCAAGTCCTTCAGTTTTCATCCTGACTCTTTTTATACCTATTTCAACGTATAGTTTGCCTAGCCTAATAGTTTTTAATAAATACACTTGCGTTATAATGCAAGCAGTCGAGTTCTAACACTTAACATTTACATTTTTTTATACGAATCTACCGTTAGTTAATATTAGTAACGTAGTAGTTATTGGTATACTACGAAAACGAATTGTTCATAATGTTATTTTACAATATATGAAGAAAAATCGATATCACCTTCCACCTGTTGAAGATTGAGTATTAGTCACAAGTTCAACCAATATACATAGTATATGACCGTGCCTCGCAACATTGACGAAGAAAATCGCCGATTAGCGCGTTAATTTCACTCACAGTTGGCTCGGGCTCCGGCGTGGTGGTGGAAGTGAAGTCCTGGGGGCCATAGGCTCTGCCCTGGCGGAGCTGGCTCGGGGGCAGAGCGTAAGCGCCTTGCTGCTCGGAGGCACCGGTCTGGTAGTCGTAACTGGGGTTGCTGTTGTAGCTATTGTAGCTCTGTGCGGCTTGGTTGGGGACACCACCGTTGTAGCTATTGTAGTTCTGTGCGGCTTGGTTGGGGACACCACCGTTGTAGCTATTGTAGTTCTGTGCGGCTTGGTTGGGGACACCACCGTTGTAGTTGTTGTAGTTCTGTGGGGCTTGGTTCGAGCCAGAGGCAGCGGCAGCGGCAGCACTATAAAAGACGATAAACACTTAGATATTCAACTTTTACTGGACTCAAAAAAAAGGTGATGACAGCGTAGTGAAGTTCTTTACACTGTGACCCAGACCAAGGGAGGACAGTGGACACTCCGTACTTCAAAGGTACTCAAACTCGAAAAAGAGAAGAGCGGATACAACACACTCAAATGTCCTACAAAATCACGATTAAGCTATCTCGCTTTAATTGTATGTCCCTTCTTCTGGTATTCTGTGACTGTGACGGTGGTTGGTGCATGGCACAATAATATACTACGCCTGGTAGGACACTCCGGAAAAGATGATAACGTGGGTATCTCTTTCTGCGTCATCAACGTACATGGGGGAGTTATGAAACGGTATCACACGTTCGTTGAAGACGCAGAATGAGACTACGTCATCATCTTGTCTGAAGTGTCATACGTGGATTGTGTAGGGATGGCTATATAGTTAACGACTAGAGAATGAAGAAGCATGGTATATTCGGCTTTATTACCCAGGGTGAAGGTTCGCATACGCGGCTGCCTCCCACGCCTTCTCATGAGCGATCCTGGCCTCCCTGACCTCCGGAGCCTCCTCCACGGGCTTCAGCACCACCTTGGGGATGTTGTCTTCCTGGTGGAAGCCTTGGCTGTCAGCCCAGTAGCGGACCTGCAAGGGATTATGTACTTTATGAACCTAATAGCTTGTGACATGTAATCACCGTATTGTTTACACTTTATGGGATAACATTTGACCTTTATCTCACTTGGTCTTTCTTAAGTCAGGACTGGTAATAGAATGAGCATAGGCTCTTGCTGGAACACTTCTACATCTGTAAACTTGGCGACAGATTTTGTACAAGACTATATTTTACTAAGGTAAATGGATTCAAAGTTCTTTATGGTTACAATTCTTATTCTAGATCTAAGTTGATTTCGTCACCTTGATCAGATCGTTGCTAGTTCCAGCCTTGAAGGTGTAGGCTCCAGAGATATCTCCAGACCTCTGCTTGTTCTCAACCTTGGAGGACTCTGGGGTTTGGTATCCGTAAGAGTATGCCCCTAGGCCATCTTGTCCGTGGAACTGTTTGGCGTTATAGACCTGGGAAGTAAGAAGCTAGTTAAGGACTTCAGCATTAATACACCAACTATTTCTTATTTACAAGATAACAGCTCACAAATGTATTAGTAGTACTAATATGAATTGGCTGATTAGGTAATTTTTTTTATCTTGCAAGTAAATGTTGACTTGAGAAAACTTTGCATCTAAACGCTCATGTATTGTGAAAAATATATTATATTTTTCACAATACTCTTATCATTTACTAATATTATACGAACTCGTTATCTTGCCAGTTCTGCTTTTCCATGGAGTTTAAACTAAATAAAAAATAAAGTTGCTAAGGTACCAGGTACCATAATATCCATTTAAAGCTTTAGGTGCTGCTTGATATACACGAAGGTATAAGATAAAGGCCCAACAAGATCTCCATACCTCTTCAACGTAGTCGTCGGTGTTTTCGATCTCTTTTCCATTCTTCCAGTAGTGGCCGAGAGTGGGTCCGGCCTCGGCGGCGCGAAACCTAGGGTCGTTGTATCGCACCTGAAACCAAATAATGTAACTATGAGGCGAAAGCTGTGAATCATACATTAGTATAATATCTCTACGCAGTGTGGACGGAAACTAGGAACTATTAGCGATGATCAGGTAGAAAATCAAACGGTATAATGAAAAGATAGATTAAACTGTGTTCGTGTTCGTCCATTGGCAACTTCAAGAAGTCAGACTACAGTGATTTATTTGCATAATATGTGCCTTCAGTCAACAGCATCAAGAGTCACGTCAGACGCCCTTGGACCGCACTACCTCATTCGACAAACAAACAGCAAGGGTGTCAGAAAGTTTTTAAGTTACATCAGGTTGTCCAATTCCAGACAGTTCAATAGTCAGTCATTATAGTCAGGTCGCAATCAACTTAGTGGTGGGTAGATCCTTTACTGAAACTTGCAGCCAATTTAAGAAAGAACAGACTTCAATTGTTTTTATCTGGCTTCGCGGATAACTGGATGGATAGAACAGAGATGGCACACGTATTGTTGTGCTAGAAAGCTTCTCCAGCTGCCAATGAGAACAGCTCATAAAATATATTTGCTGTTTTTTTTATGAGCTAGGTATATAAAAAAGGTGGTAAAAAGAAGGTTCTTACCAGAGGAAGCACGTTGGTGCGCGCTGAT
The DNA here is from genome assembly GCA_905147375.1 of Hylaea fasciaria. NCBI lineage: Eukaryota > Metazoa > Arthropoda > Insecta > Lepidoptera > Geometridae > Hylaea > Hylaea fasciaria. The sequence continues at coordinate 11,876,314 of LR990197.1, forward strand.
AGCTGTGGCTCCGTGAAGGGAGGGCTGTTGATGTACTTGGCAGCTTCTTCAGGGTCCAAGTCTAGCTCGAAGATGCTGTGCTGAGGCGCCGCTACGGCAAGTGCCAGCTGAAAAGGAGAGAAGAGGTATTAGGAATTAGGCTGGCGGTAGGCACCATAGAATGCAGGTTGACTCGGTCTCCAGTAGTAGAATATCTTGCCCCTTTTTCGAATTTAAATCCTCTTTTTTTCTCTTTTGTTTGCTTATTGTTAATGTTTTTGTTCAAGTATGTAGTTTTTCTTTTGAGCTGTGGTGTTCAATAAAGAGTTTATCTAGGTATCTTTTATTTGCACTATAGGTATATTTTTATTTGCACTAGTGGTTCCCCAAGATTCGGATGACATCCAATCTTGAGGAACCGTCAATAAAATGGAATGATATGGAATGTCTTGACACTAATCCGTGAAGTAGCTCTATTCTTAACTTATCAGAAGAAAAAAATACAATGTAAACGTAGATACTGCAAAAGTAATATAGATAGGCAGGCGTGGCACCTCCGATCCTCTATCTATAGGTACTATAGAGAATCAAAGGCCTCAATAAAAGTATAAAATATATAAATCGCATTTATTCCATTAGACTATTTCCTATACAAACACATGAATTAGGTTTTCAATTTTGCGTTACTAAAACGGCCGCGCTTATTAAGCGCTTTGTCTCTTTTCTATAACAAATAGCGACGATTATACTCAGCACACATCCTATTAATTACGATAAATGGCCGGTCAAAGTTGACTCATCGTGTAGGTACCTACTAACTTAAGGTCACGATCAAAAACGTTTTCATTCAGAACCGGACATTCGTGTTGCGTCATGAATTTATGATGCGACGTTTTATTTTAACTTCTTACATGGCTAATTTATTAAGATGCGATGCTAGAAGTTATTGTTTCAACTCAATTTACTTATCAGAATAAAACATAATATTTTTGCAGCGAACTTTGTAAATGCCGCAGAAGGCATTAGTAAATATCTTAGGCAAATATCTCACAATTTCTAACAATTTGAAAATTGTCGTAAACAACAACTCACTTCAGCTCCCATTCCTATAACCCGTGAAGTTGACTTTGACCTATCACTCGATGCAAATTGTTACGTTGAACAATTTTTAGATTCGCAGCGTGAATAGACAGCCTAAATAAAACTAGAATGTACGATGTACATTGTACAGTCGTATTTAAGTATTAAGCCAAGCGTATAGAAAGACTGGTAATAATTTATCTGACGCCATAAATTAAAAAAATGTTAATTGTCTGTGCTTTAGCAATTATTAGTATAGTTTGATGTTTTACTCATACTAAATCGTATTTAAAGTATTTTACGCGATGACAAGACAGACACATCGTGGTGTGGAGCCTAGAGGCATATATTATAATACACTTATAACCTAGAGGATAATAATATAATGTTCAACGATGTGGAGTTGTATCTGCATAATATGGCATTGCTTATTTTTTGTTAAAAGATTAGCCGTCCAAATCCCATTCCATAGAGGAAATATTACCTATATTTATTTAAGAATTATACACAAAGACTGGCTGCATACACATGGGCGCTACTAATATACGTTTACTTGTATATGCAGCTGCAAATTACGCGCATATATAAAGCTCCTAATCAGCTACTAGATGAACAAACACACGAGCACCTCTACTACGCTCGCACGAACGGTCTTACTCTAGCGACAAGACATTGTAGAGTATCTACCACAGCTAGCTATAGTTCTGATAGCAACCTAACTCATCATGACCAATGTCCAAAATTATTACAGTGCCAAATAAGCTTGGAGCGTAAATTAAAACTGTAAGTGCTAACTCTATCCCAATTGAATGCACGATTGTGCGTACTCTATTTACTTACACCCTGACGTAACAGTATACCAACGTCAGTGGAAAGGCTACTTTGCTTAACCGCCAAAACGGTACTTTCGGGAAAATGGATTTAAAGTTATTTTTTTTAGAAAAAAAATCATATTTCCCTTGTTTTTTAAGGAAATTAGAATATTTAAATGCAAAATATATTTATATTTTTTTCTTCATATTTACAATACATTCACATTATTGTAGCCCTTTTAGATCGCAAAATAGTGGTCGCTTAAGCAAAAGTATTCCGGTTTTAAGAAAAAAATCAGCCAGGAAAAAAATGCTAACCTGCCGTTAATTCACAAACATAATTAATTTAAAATTGCTAATAAATGGCAATAAGCTTCTTACCAGACAGCAAAAATGCTTATGAAATTAAACATTTATGAGACTTGTACAGAAAAAAATCTTATCGAATGTTTGATCGTTCCATGCCATAATGAAGATTAGCTTAAGAAACGATAAGCTTCATAAGTTTAATAAGACAACATGCTAACTTGTGCAAACTTATCGAAAATGCAATCAAACGTTACCTTACAGATATAGAATAACCAAACCTTTTATCGATCATACTACTTATCTGCTTACCTGCTGAATAAAAAATGTGCGTATTCGCCCTTATTAATAAAATTAGACAATTATTTATTATAATCATGACTCATCATCATCATCAGTTTGAAGACGTACACTGCTGAACATAGGCTTCCCTCTTAGGCCGCCATACCGAATGACAATTTTCCACTTGTACCCACCGGTTGCCTGCGACTCTTTTGATGTCGTCGGTACATCTAGTGGGGCCCTATCTACGCTGCGTTTCCTAGTTCGTGGTCGCCACTCTAGAACCTCTTTCCCCGTCAGCTATCAGTTCTACGTGCGGTGTGGCCTGCCCATTACCACTTCAGCTTACAAACCCTGAGAGCTATGTCGTAAACTTTAGTTCTTTGCCGAATATCCTCGTTCCGGATTTTATCGTGCAGAGAAACTCCGAGCATAGCTCTTTCCATTGCCCACGCATATCCAAAAGGTCAGTAGTTATGGGCTACGTCTCCGTTCCATATGCCATCACTGGTAATACACACTGGTTGAAGACCCTTGTCTTCAGGCACTGGGCAATTTTGGACGAGAAAATGTCACGTAACTTCCCGAACGCTGCCCAACCCAGTTGGATTCTTCAGGCGACGTCTTAGTTGAAGTTGGACCAACTTAACTGGAATATCTGCCCAAGGTAAGTATACCTACTGGTCAACGACTTCGAGAGTATCGTTTCCAACAATTACCGGTGTGGATACAACATGGCCTTTGGACATGACTTTCATCTTCTCCATGTTCATTTTAAGACCCACCTGTTGGGAAACGCTACTGAGGTCGCTGAGCATAGTATTGAGATCCTCCAGTGACTCTGCCATGATGAATAAATCATCCGCAAAACGAAGGTGAGTGATGTAGTTACTTGCCATTGATGTTGATGCTGAATCCGTTCCAGTCCGAAAGCTTGAAAACGTCCTCCAATGCGTTCGGGAACAATTTCGGAGAAATAACATCTCCCTATCTCACAACTTTCTGTAATGGGATAGGTTTCGTGTTCTTGTCCTGTAGTCGGATTGACATGGTGGCGTTTCTATACAAGCACTTTAGCAGTTTGATATACCTATAGTCGATATGGCATCGCTGAAGGAACTATAATACTGCCCAGGTCTCGATTGAATCGAAGGCTTTTTCATAGTCCACAAACACCAAACATAATGGCCGATTATTACTCCTGTCTTCTGCATAATCTGGCGAAGCGTGTGTATGTGGTCTATGGTGTCAAAGCATTTCCGGAAACCGGCTTGTTCGGGAGGCTGGAAGTCATCAAACCTGCGTTTGATGCAGATGACATCACCACCACACTCCTTTGCCATGCTTCTGGCGTGATAAGTATCCTCGAGTATGATCGTATTAAAAAACTTCTGGAGGACTTAAAGTACCTATTGGTTTTCCACCCGCTCTCAGCAGTCTGTTGTGATTTCATCATCACCCAGCGCCTTGTTGTTCTTAAGCTGTTTGAGAGCTATTCTAATCACGTACAGACTGATGTCTGTGATGTCGTCAGTATAGTGTCCGGTTAGTTTAACTCTGGTATCATGAGCTGGACTGACAGTAAGTTTAAATGTCGAGGTGTACAACTGTCCGTAAAATCTCTCAAGCTCCCTCAAAACCACTGGCTTCAACTACTGCCGTCCTCGGTCTTCAGCTTTGTCATGTGGCTTTGCCCAATAAACGAATTCCTTGCGAACACTTTCAAGCCCTGGTTTCGCTAGATTACGTGCTGTATTATAGGAACGCAGGTCTTGTCGCAAGGATTTAGAGATTCGTCTATTGAGCTTGCCGTATTCTGACATATCAGCTGAAGATTGATTAATTTAATGGTTCTGTCAGAGAGCTTTTGAGACTTATTCCGGCGTGGGCTCTTAAATTGCTTTGAACCCACTGCTTGGACAGTTTTCACCAGTCTCTTGTTTATCTCGTCCACAGAATCGCACTCGGTTAGGCTCTGGAAGCGATTATAATAAATATTTTAGCAATCAAATTACCTCATTTAAACATCTAACCTTGTAATATTTTGTATGGGAAGCCATAAGAATAGGAAGGCCGCGTCAAAACATAAAGTTAGTAGGCTGGTAGATACTCTGTCAGTCATGTTGTCACGACTAACGTAATGAAAAAGTAAAATTTATAATAAAGGCAAATCGCTAAAGCGCCACCAGTTCTCAAATCTTATGCGAACAGTTATGCATAAACGCCTGACAGTTTGTAACAACAGAAATGAAAAATAGCTAACGACTAGTTACACAATAAAAATCAATAAGCTGATATTGCTAATATAATAATTTCATCCGAATTTAATAAAAGAAAATATGCTTATTATGCTGAAATGAGATAAATGTTAAAAGGTACAAGTTCTTATGCGACGTCACTTTAAAAAACATCGTAAATACGTCGCTTGAGACATTGAAGACCGGAATATACCTCAAATTTTCCGCTTTTTAAAAATGCTTAACTGCCAAAAATTTGCTCAGATTGCCTTGAAAGTTATACAGATCGACGCAGAAAAAAAAATGCAATCCAACAATATATATAACTCATTTTGGCCCATTTGGCGCTTAAGCACTTTCTCCTTTCCACTGACGTTACCTATATTTATTTAAGAATTATACACAAAAACTGGCTGCATACACGTGGGCGCTACTAATATACGTTTACTTGTAAATGCAGCTGCAAATTACGCGCATATATAAAGCTCCTAATCAGCTACTAGATGAACAAACACACGAGCACCTCTACTACGCTCGCACGAACGGTCTTACTCTAGCGACAAGACATTGTAGAGTATCTACCACAGCTAGCTATAGTTCTGATAGCAACCTAACTCATCATGACCAATGTCCAAAATTATTACAGTGCCAAATAAGCTTGGAGCGTAAATTAAAACTGTAAGTGCTAACTCTATCCCAATTGAATGCACGATTGTGCGTACTCTATTTACTTACACCCTGACGTAACAGTATACCAACATCGACATTATTACATACTAGCTGCACCCCGCGGTTTCACCTGCGTTTGGATAATATACAATATAATTATCTTTATGAATTGTAGCCTTATGTTATTCTGATATGTAAGCTACATTATTGTAAAGTTTCATTAAAATCCATTCAGTAGATTTTACGTGAAAGAGTAACAAACATCCATCCATCCATCCATCCTTACAAACTTTCTTGTTTATAATATTAATAAGACATACCGCACTATGTGACATAGTGTGTGACGTCATTCACCCAACAAGTAGAAGGTTGCTAACCTAATTTGGGTGGGGTTTGTTGAAATCTTTCATTGATATTTTTTTGAATAGACGTGGCGAATCTAATCAGTGCAAGCTATTGTATGAAGACTAAGAAGTTATTAGACAAATATTCAACATCTGTTACGTTCCCAGGTCCAGCCTTCGTTCATAAGTAGCTGTGTATACTCTACCACCATCATATCAATATACATACAGCGTCTGGTCCAGTGTGGGTTATAAAAGCTCTTGCAATATGGCAGAATCAGGTTTTTATTGCAACTATAAATAATATATAATACTTATACTGACAAGGAACTCATTAATAGTTAAACAAAGAATTAGTGATAGTGGAATTTGGGCACACTTTTTCGGTAATTTCATTATATAGGTACATGGATTGCAATTTGATCACAAACGAAGTTTTACTCAAATTAAATTATTATTGTGGTGAAAATTAGTAACAGTTAATTAAAAAAAAACAGTTCTTCCATATTCAAATTACCATGACTAATTTTCAATAAGGATATTTAAATCCGTACCTACCTAAAATAACGGTGACCCATGCTGCGATAAACATTGTCGAGTCGAGTTATTCGTGACTCTCTGATTTAAATCCCATAGTGGTTTCAATATTTGTTTAGATGGATTTGATTCATCACCAGAAAATGGATTTAGTTGTAAGCCTATCTAATTTACATTATATTAGAATAAGTATATTATAGTTATTTATTTTTAGACTATGTAGATGAGGTGACCTAATCACGGAAGATAGTGTATATTTACAACGTGACACTATAAAATGGTCTGTATCACAGAAAATGCGATGTAATTACCTTACAAACAATGCGTACTTTTGGTACTTATTCCGTATTACCACAAACGTTTAAACCAGAGTTGAACAGTTGTGTCTAAATATTTTCTCCACAAATCGAAATCTTAGCCTCGCTTTTTCTAACAACAAATTCACAAGTAACATACTTAATTAGGAATGCCAGGATTGAGTAAGGAAACGCGAGTGATACACGTCGATTTAATAGAACGAAATTATAGGAACATCAATTAATGTTTAACTCTGGTTTAAACTTTTGTGGTAAGGTAAAACGGATATTATGTCTAGGTAAGATATTTAATAAATCTAGTGCGATTCCAGGGTGATGTTGATAAATGTGATATAATTACTAAAATATCATCCTATAATTATTACGTACCTAGTTATAAAGCAACAGTTTAATTATAAACGTTATATTTTATCAACTACTAATTTAATATAATAATTTATTGTGATATACCACCATTGTAATATGATTTATATTGTAAAGTTACAAGAAGTGTTCCTGGTTCGTAACCTCTATCATCTCGATAACTGCGTATAGGTATTGTGGCATCTACTGCACAATAATGTTATTCACATTATACCACATAATAATATACTACGTAATATACTACGTAATAATAAACGTATATCATATAATATAACGTATAATTATAATATACTACGTAAAAACGGCAGAGAAAATGTTGTTCATTACATTTTTTCAATTTTATTATTCCTACGTTCAAAATAATAGCGACATACCAACGTTACACATGTGAACGCTAAACAGCTATTGTGTTTTTTTTTTCAGTTAGTTTTGTATTTTGTTATTACATAAGTATTAGGTAGGTGTATTTACTTTTAATTATTTGTTTGTCCTGTAAATAACACAAAAAAACTTCTGTATTCATTTTACACGTTTCAAGCAAAAAAGATATCCGTTTCAATAATAATAGCACACACTGTTTATAATGATAGCTGATTGGGAAATTCGTTCCTTTATGTTGTTTTTGTTGGGTATTATTAATCACGAGTTATCGTAATAATAGGTGCGAACTTTGACTGGTATTGAATTAGCTATTTGAGACTGTAGTTAACTTGTAATCAAGCAAATATTTTATTAAATTCTTAGAACATCTCACTGATTAAATTGCGATATTTCGATATTTTATTATTTTACTCAGATTTATAAGTAAGTACCTATGTAGTTAATTGAATAAGGAATGATTTGTGGTTAACTTATGACACAAACAAAAGCATGTGTCTGTCTACCGTCCGTACTTAGCTAGCAACCGATTCAGACATCACTCCGAAAAGTAAACGTAGCTTCCAACCATTTGTACAATTAAAAAGCATTGTTAGATTAGGTAGGTGCACGCCCGCTAGTGAAGAATAGGACCAATTTATAGTACACGATAAGGTGACCAACCTTGGACCTTATGGAACCTGTTCTGACGACTTGAACTTGATCAAGGTGAAGATGCAATCGGATCGGATTTCGAATTCAAAGAATCAAAATATAGGTACCTATAATATTATGACTTTATACATATCTATAGATCATGAATCAGACGGGATATCAGTGAATTAGGTAGTCGTAAGATAAAAATATGAAAAAAAAGTTCGTTTTTTTTAAAGTAAAGATCCAAAAATAAAGTAGAGTTTGCAGAATCATAAATTACCAATCTGGCGTGGGCATTTCCAGGGCTCTGTTAATGTAAATTTGAAGATTGGGGTTGAATGTTTCGAAGCTTAGCCTCCAAAGTATTATAAACCCACAGAAGGTTTATCATCCCATCATTTTAAATAATATGGTATCGTATTGATATTGTTATTTAAATTCGATGTTTTTAAATTAAATTTGTGCCCTATATACCTAATGGGCTTTTAAAATCATCATTAATTATGCACATTAGGTTCGTATCTACACAACACTTAAAGTCCCAGATTATTCATCTCAAGTTGATCATATTATAGAGATATTTGGTCCACTGTCGGTCAAAAGAGTTCAAATTGCTTTAAGTACCAAATATTCAAAAAGTTCTTAATTCAAACTTTTTGCAAAAGCTGGTTCCAAAAGGACCCCTTAATCTGCACAGGAAAATAAAACACACCAGCAGGATCCATCATTCTCCAAGGTCACCGTAAGGTGAACAGGAACGGAGACGATATAATAATTTAATGGCATATGAATATGAATGAAAGCCGAGATAAATTACATGGCTCCCATTTCCCTGTAGCGTTTTGACATGCTGACAAACGCCAATTATGAAAACGAGAGATGCCTTGGAATAACGAATTAAGACTGCAAAATTATTTAGAAGAAAAAACTGTTTACCGAATTATCTAAGGAATTTTAGTGACCCATTCTAGATTGTGTAGGTATAGAGCTCACACATTTTTTTGAGTAATTTATGCAGGGTATTTTATTAGGAGGTCTAATTAGTGGTGATGTGGAATATAGGCACTATTGCATACCGAAAAGAGGCCTTATGAAAAACGATGCGAAACTATCATAATATTGGAAATAAAATCGATCGAGAAATGGCAAGAAAATATGATGATAACAGTTATTGTAGTCTAAAATAAAATTGTTACTTGAAAATGCTTCAACAATTTGTAGTAAGTCACTAATCAGTGTTCCTATAATAATGCTTGTACCGTAAAATATAAACAAAACTGTTGTTTGTCCTTGTTCATGTTGAATTGACCCAGAAACAAAGCAGGTGCTAAGCCACTGCCTTGAGGCACACCGTAAATGTCTGTAAAATCTGAAAACCTCAGCGATTCTCTACATACAACAATAACTTACAGGGTTAAATAATGACTCAAGTTAGCACCTAAGTTACCTTCAATCGACACCGGCCTCGTCTTGCAACTTGTAAACAAAATGTAGTACCTAAACGTGGAACGACATTGTTAATCCGAATGGAAAACATGGAAAACTAGTTTACGAGTATAGAGGAAAATGTTTAAAGGATACATTTCAGTTGTTTTTCAGTTTAACTCAAACAATGTGCAATAGGTAAAGTATCTATGCAGAAAACAATCATAATTATCTATTTGATTGATTTCTATCCCGTTAAAGTGTGCCGTTAAACTATTTACTGTCCATTATTTTCAAGATTTAATTATTCCATGAAAAAAATAAAACACAAGGGAGAGGAATAGAAAACTCGTTTACCGGAAACACCATTCCATTATGATCCCATCGCTAAAATGTTCTTATACCTAATGTAAATGTAAAAATCGTATAAATATAGTAAAATCGTAAATACTCTTTGGTAGGTGCCTATCATTTGAGAACATCAAAGAAAGAAGAAACTTTTTGTACCCATCTCTGTACATAATAGTGTATGGTCTATGACTCAGTCTCGATCTTTGACTGAAAATGTCTAAGGATGTCAATATTCTTTCAAAAATTACCATTAGGTACTGGCAAAATTACTGTGAACTCTGTAAACTAACCATACAATTATTTACGAGTAGGTGTCCTACCTCGAAGATTACTATTTTCACTTGGAACAAGTATCACCGTCGTAATCCAATCGAGTGAGTACTTCATCATTTAAACTAACTTTCCTGTTACTTACAGTTACAAAAAAATACGATACACGCTTTGTTAGAAACAGGTATTTTAAACGGTAATGTAATTAAAGGCTAGCACTTGAATCAAATCCAAATAAGTTATCAAAGATCCAAGGAGTCAATATACGCACAGCCCATCTGCACTGGATTTTTTTATAGGTTTTCGTTTGACCACTAATACCTACCTAACATATAGGTAGGTCTATGTAGGTAGGTACATAAACAACGCGTCAGGATCACGAAATTGAACCCTCTTACTAGGATTACGTTTACGCGAATGCCTGTACCTAGAGTACCAGGAACTGCAAGGACATGTATGGTTTTCTACAAAAACCTGATACGAAATTGCCAGCTTGTTGAAGTAGGTTTGACTGTCACGTGACAATACTGGCTGGCATTAGGAGTCCATAATACGAAATAGCCAGGCAGTTCAGTTTACGGCGTGAACTGACTAGGAATAAGAGTTCATAATACGGCCCCTGGACTCACGAGCAAATGCCTGTCGCACACTCATATCACATCCCTCGCAAACGAATTATTACTAACTTACGACACGGATGTCTACACTCTACTGAAGCTTAGATTATCAGGTTATCCATCGATTAGTAATCCAGCGGCAGTTTATTGCCGGTACAAGTTAGGGGCGTTTCAATAAATATACCCTTAAAGCTAGAACCACTAAAGAAACTGGTCTACGTCAGTCTAGTTGATATTTCAATCGGAGCATACTGTATTTTCTTCATCTTACTATACGGTGGTTGGAAGATCAACACGAAGGAAAATAAATATTGATGAAGAGACGGAGTAACTAGGTAGGTACTCGCCAGTCCAGCATATACGGATGGTGAATTGAAACGCTTTAGCTATGGGGGGACTGCAGTATCCAAGTGAACGCAGTATCCACTTGACACGAAACACAACGAAACACAACTTGACTTGAACACGGACTTGCATTACTGCATGATTAGCTTTTGGGCATTCAATAGTTTTTAATTTTGGTTATTAACTTAAGTAATTTTGTTTTAAATTTTTTTATTTTTAAAAACGTAGCCCCAAACTAGGATTGCTTCTGTGTCGTGTCGCACCGTATACAGACATAGAATTTCACATGTACATCACACCCAGACCAAAAACTAATATTTGTGGATCGCACAAATATTTGTTCCAGACGGGAATCGAACCCGCGACGCCAAGCGCAGCAGTCTGATTGCTCCGATTACCGATTGCGAATTGAAGTTTGGAAGAAATATTTTAGACGACATTAATTTGGCCTCATAAACACACAGATCGTGCCCATTATAATATTTATCTTTCAAGTAAACAAAATTAAAATCCATAAATCTAGAACTGTCTAGACCCAGTAAAAAATTAGATCATTAGTAAAATTTACATGAACCAATTTAAAATGTCGAAAGCCCCATAAATAACGGACAATAAAAATAAGAACATTTTAAATTCATAATAATACCTATTGACCTTTAATCAGTTTCATTTTTAAAGCTCATCATCATTGATTATAAATTGGTGACCTTACTTAGGTGATACCATCATACATAGAAATAGAAAAAACAAGAATTTGCACGCGACATTTTCCACGCAGACTAAAAATATACAGTTCTGGAAGATGTATAGGTACATTCAAGGGCGCCGGAAAGGTGTTTTTTAAGGGGTTAATGTATGAACTCAAGACCACAACTCACGATTAAGTACGAGTATATCCATGGCAAATTTATTAGGTATAGGTATACGTAATTTTTTTCGTATTTTAACACAGACAACATAATTATTGTGCTGTCTTGTGTGCTAGTATTAAATTAATAGTGCTTATGTACTCGCTTACACAAATAAATTTATTATTTACCCTGTACACCCACACTAAAATATAATTATTATCCTCAAGCACGCACATATTTTTAAGACATGCATCTCAACGCAATGGGCTCATGTATGCTTTGTAAATATATTAATGTTAGTTGTTTGAGTAATTACATGAAATATAACTTGATTAGGCTTCTATGTTAGCATTTTTATGGCAATTATTTATGAACTTGTTAACTTTGACCTATCAAATTTATTTTGAACTGGTAGTAGGTGTACTAGGCACGTATATATTATTTTTATAATATTCTAAATGTTTCTAGAATATTTTCGCAAAACTACGTAGTAAGTATATATAATTTTATTGCCTTTTATGCATTTTTCAACTGCATAAAAAATCTGAAAATGTTACAGCAGAGATATCTAACTCACCGCTCCAAACAATGTTACGAATCGCAGCATTTTTTCTTTCACCGATAAAAATAACAACACAATTTTCTCACGTTAGTCAAAATACTAACCTGCCTTCGTCGCGGGCGCATCATATACCTCGCAGCCTCCGATGACGTCACCGCCCCGCGACCTCCGCGCCGCCCCCCGGGAACCTGTTCCGATGCTCATCTCCACGAGACTTGACCTTCGTTCTACGTCCATTGACGTTTCTCGAAGCAAATGTCGCACTAGTTTGTTTACCGACCGAGCGATGGGTGAGAAATGCCTTACATTAGGATCCGCGTTTTAAGGTGGTGTGTAGTTGGATTAGTAAGCTATGCTAAACTGTCGCCCGATAAGCTTTTGATAAGTGATAGCCTTAATGGAGGTTAATTTGCTTTCCTCGAGCTCCTTGGAGAACCCTTAAAGGGCTCTTCAAGTGAGATAGTCAGTGAGACTGCCTGATACATAACAAAATGCAGAAATCCTACCCGTCAAACAGGTTTAGTTTATCCCTATATGTCTCAGTCTCGGTTATCATCTAGTTTACCATTTATCCAAAATAATCACCTTATTAGGTCACTACATTTAATTTTAAAATCCAAATTTGCGTGTTTTTAATACGTAGGTTTTTGCCAATTAACTCTGTACAGGGATAACAACCAACTCGGCAGAACGAATACAGCTTGGTTACTGAGCATGGTTGCTTGGTTGGTTGGAAATCGGAATAGCGCATGGTTACTTTCATCGGCGAAGCTGAGGGTGCAGCTAGTCAGTGCAAGCATCTGATATTGTCAGCTGGATAGCTTATAGCTTAGCTTGCCGTAGCAACTCCACACGTATGGAGTACCATCTCAAGCAATCCTTCAAGAGTTTGCTCAGCCCATTATGTAGGTAGGTACTTACTATTGGAATATCAATTAGCGCATACTTGCTACGGTTTTGCAGTTTTGCATCGTGACACTGAATAGGAAGGTACCTACACTAGGTCTTGACCCTGACTTTGGCTAAAGGAATGACGGTAGAAATCTGGTTATTTTGGTCTGTGGTGGTATTTGACACATTTAGCGGATTTCCTGTGAATTTTTTTATATGACGCTATCCTCGATACTGTGCGTGATCGTGGACAGTATCGAAGCTAGTTGGCACCCATATCTACCCACTGATGAGCACTGGTCTCGCCTCACTAGTCAGGAGGAAGGAATAAGGCCAAATCCACCATGGTGGCTCGGTCCGGATTGCTGGATTACATGCCTCCGAAATAATTAATTAGTATTAATCAAGCAATCGGACTTCTGCACTTGGCTCTTGGTTCGATTCCCGCCCGGAACAAATATTTGTTTCTGGTCTGGGTGTGATGTGTATGTGAAATTATATGCCTTTAAGCGGTACCTACCCACGATACAGGAGCAATCCTAGTGTGGGGCTACGTTTAAAATAATAACTATCGGGCATGTGGATTGGGTAGTTTAGGTACCTCACGCTGTTTCCCTACAAAAAGCGAGTAAAAAATAAGTATTCTTTACACGTCATAAAACAAGTAAGTAATGTAATTTAGTACAACTTTAATTAAACCTGCTGATGGGGCAAAAGTTATCCCCGCGTTTAAAAACCGCTTGAAAAGCTTCTATTTAAACTACCATCATTATTCGACAGCAAGATTTATAAACTCTCAGCTCAATAATTGTCACCATATAAGCCGGTAACATTTTTCCTGTATTTTAACAAGACGAATATTCGATCGTTGTCTAAAAATAAACATTCAACATTCTAGGTGGTAATGGTTTGCTTGAACCAAAAAAATGAAATAAGAAAAATAAGCCCCTCGATATAAACAAGGGTTTTAATGTATGGTTGGGATCGTTTGGGGACATTTAAAAGTTTTTATTGCTTCATGTATAAACAACGTTCTTTAATTAATAAACACATACTTACATATTTTATTAACATACAGATCGAATATGAAAATGTATCTGGACACTTTTATTCTGTAAATAATCATGTCATAGACAGGCGATGAGTTTACCATCAGATGAAAGATAAGGTAAAATACGCAAATCAAAGCTAGAAGAATACAATAATTATGTTTAACGAATAATATAAAAAAGCGCATATCCGGTAAGAAATATGAGGTTGTTGCCCATCAATTATTATTCTATATTCTTTATGTAGTTTATAGTGGGCACTAATCTTAATCTAGGATTAATGACCGCCTACCATCCCGGTAAAATAGATCCCATAGATCTTGTCTATTATCCGCACACCGTAACTAAGTGTTTGCGAACAAACAACAACAATAATGCAAGGGTTCCGTAGAAATTACGCATTCTGTTGCAGTTTTACTCGAGAATCCACGATAAAATTGTTGTTAGTAACGTTATTCTCGTTAATAATAATTTACGCAAGGAAACAACATAGCTTATTGCATCTGTGATCCAATATTTGAAAGCCTCATTATATAGGAGGAAATCATAAACCATTAAATAATGCTCTATTTTTATAGACAATAGAGATGGCATAGCGTTAGGTAGAGGTATTTTAATTATACCTACATAATATTAATGCCATACACAAATTTATGGTCTATATAATTGACTCATTTTGATCAGAAGTAAAATTTCCCACGAAATCTAATTATTTAACCTACAATAGTGTTGATTCGTTGATTGAGCACCTGCTACTTGAGTATAAGTACCTAAACCTGAAGTCTGGAAATCCCAGAAACGGAATAGGTATTTATGTGACCTTTTATCTGCAACTTCCTTAAATCGTCAGAGTTTTTACTTTATCATCAGGATAACAACTTATAACAGGATAATAGGTAAGTAAGTACTTATTATTTTCACTGTAATTATGTAGGTACCTGTCTACGTTATTATCGGTTGAAGATATCCCGGATGTGTTAACGTTAACGCGTAAAACTTTGTAGGCAAACTTACCTAAAATACCTTTTTAATGATGATTGTACTTATAAAAAATGCAAATCTCAGTTATCGCAAATTATCACCAGAATAATTTTGTATTTTTACTGTTTTAACAAGCGTTTAATTCACCTTATTTTTATGATTGGGATAGACTGATGATGATAATAAAACGTAAAATTCCCAGTAAATTAGTAATAGGTAAATACAACTTACTTTTAAGTTAACTAACCGTCCTTTAAACTTGCATGCAATAATGCAACATTTTACTTTAGAATAGCACCTATACTCCATTATTGAACTCTAAAAGTAGAAAATAGATGCAAATTTTATGCCATGAACCTGGGATTGCGAGTCGTCAGTCAGCAGACGTCCGTGTGCTGTTCTTTGACATTAGGTACGTACCTACTCGTATAGTTGTATAGGTATAGTGAGGCATAGTTCAAGGCCAAGAGGATGACCACGCGGCTAGCGGCGTAGGAAACCAGATCTGGTTAATTACCAATTCGTAGGTATGTAATATTGTGACGATGGATGTGGTATAAAGTTGAAGGAAAGGGGTTCACCGGTTCACCGATGGAGGAAAAAATGCCGTTTTTCTACCTAAACAGGTGGCTTGAATAGAAACATTGCTGGACGGCATGTCTAACGTCCGGTTCTGCTAGATAACTTTGACCAAGAGTCTATCGTTGTCTCGATCTGTCACTAAACACATGACAACGACTGCAGTACACTTATCGATTAGTGAAAGTTAACTAGGGTTCAAATCGGAACGTGATTCTGTGGTGAATCGTCCTGCTCCAATTTCGATGTTCAACCTAATCAAATCTTCAAATTACGCCCTGACAGAAACACTTTTCCCGTTTGAGAAAAATAAATTAATGATTGAAATTCAAGTGTCTGGACTGGTCTTCGGCTATAAGCTGTTCTTCGCGCAATATTATCTTTATAGTATTGTGTCATATTGAGCTTTAGTTAACGGCTAATTATTATGACTAAGAAAAGAATCATCAACTATTTATCGCTTCCCGTAGGCAGGTAGGTATCTGAGTAATCCCACCTGTCTAATAAGTGATGATCACCGTTCTAAGAAATCACCAGGGCTATTTGACCTTTGATAGACAGTTGGGCTTACGTAGGTTCGACTTCAAATGCGTAATTTTTGAGCTAAATTCAAAAACTTCCTGGTTCCATTTAAACAATGAATCAATCTAAAACCGCAAAATTAAATGATGTAGGAAAGAGTCGTTAATGTCGTTATTTATTTATGACGGGTTTTAATTTTGCCAGGCATGAGTGGGGGAAATTAATATCTATTAGGTATTATTATTTGTTACAAACGTAGCACCCTAGGTTTGCTCCTGTATCGTGGGTACCGCTTACAGACATATAATTTCACATTACATACACATCACACCCGGACCAGAAACCAATATTTGTGGATCGCACAAATATTTGTTCCGGGCTGGAACCGAACCCGCGACACCAAGCGCAGCAGACCAATTGCTCAGTCACTATAACGCCAATCGTGCCGTCTACTTAGTTAATACATGTCATCATTGCAACATTCCACCGCGATAATTATAATATTTACTATTGGAAGAGTTTTTGCTAACCCTACTGTGTCTATGACAAACATTTCAAAAGTGCGTCAGATAAGCAAAACATCTAATATGTATACGAGTACTTACCTACTAACTCGTATCAGTGCTAATTTACGAAGAGCCGTCACGATTAAAGTAAGGTAGGTTTGGTTGCGTATGGCCATCGAGTGGCAATTAGATTTGACATTTGAAAGTAAGTTGATACCCGGCAATGGCCGTTATAGCTTCAACTCCAAACTCTACATCTGGAGGAATGAATGGCGTATCCCCCAACGGAGTAACTTTACGATCAAGCCATTTGCCTGATTATAAACACCACGCCTGTTCACAGTCACTCGATATCGATTTTGAACAAACACAACACGGATTGGTGAACAAATTAATCTGTAAGGCTGTTATTTATTTCTAATGCATACTCTTTATTTATGTTTTCTTTTATATTTTAATTAAGTAGGTACCTACCTATTGTAAAATTCTTATTGTTATTCCTAGACTTAGTTAATTTCTGTGATAAATGTAGCGTAATGGAGTACTCTGTGATGTTACAGTTATATGATGAATAAATAAATAAATAAATAAATAAATAAATAAATAAATAAATAATCGATGGTAAAATATACGTAGTAAATCTCAAAAATTAAACTGTTGCAACGACCACCACTGGGGGCAGAATCAGGGGTGGTCGTTGGGAATAAACCGTTTTTAAGATCCGAGAAGTGTATATCTACTTGAAAACCTGTTCCGTTTAGGTTGGTACTTCCGAAGGTGCTTTCTATTTAGGTTCTACGTGAAATGGGTTGGGATGATTGATGCAGCCACGCCCAGAACTCATAGTTTTAACGAATGATCCCTCCGGGCACCATCGGGAACGCGCCTACCTCCTACCTGGGAACTTCGGCGTCCTATTGCGTCATGGTATGCTAATTATAGAGCCTGCAATATCGAAAGTGTTTCGTGAATCGTTACATCATTCATATGGATGGATTGTAGATAACAGAATAAGTAGAATGAAACGAACAAATCCATCAATCAATACTTATGGTGAAATGTTGAGTAGGTACCTACCCATACCTACCCTTGTTGCCATATGAACATTATTAGTTGGTGGTTCATAATAAATTAACGTTTGACCCCTTTGTCCTCGGTCTATGACGACGTGATCGAATTATGCTAATTTACGCTAAGCCCAGAATACTTATTAACTGCTGCAGAAAATCTACTTAGCTAGGTACCTATTTATTTTATATACCAATGAAATGCCTTGTCTTTTTAGTCTTCAATGGTTTCTCCGAAATAACGGCGTAGTTCGTAGGTATGCGAATACATACCTAAAATGGCATTAATTCAAATTAATCTTATTTATACTTAGTAGGTATGGCGCAGGGCAAATTTATTGTATTTAATTTGAGCTCAGCAAAAAAACGTAGGTACCTAATACGTATCAGAATGATTTTATTGTTGCCGGTTATATACGTAGGTAGGTACATAGTAACACGTCATGATTAGGTCGACTATAACGTCTTCATCTTTATTTATAACTTTTTACGGCATTAGTATTTAGGTACCTATACCTACCTTATTGCCACGTTTATTGTAAACACACATAATAATTATTATACTACGTTACAATATCACGGATATTTTTCTCACGTTTTATTTTTCCGATTGTTTATAGCCGTCTTACGACAAAAGTTTAGACCAGAGTAATTAACCAGATGTTTCTAAAATGTTGTGCCACAAATCAACGCCTATCACTTGCGTTCTTACTTAATCCTGGCGTTCCTACTTAGGTATTTAATCGATCGTCGATTTGTGGAGAAAATATTGAGACTCATCTAACGTGTTGCAGATTCCGAGGCTGAATTAATATGGGGAATGGTCAATCAGTTCGGGCCACACACTTCCAGCGGCCTGATCCTTCGGAGGAGGAGCTAGCGGAAGAGATTCCAGACGACCACCACATCAGCATTTCTAACAAAATGGTTTTCGAATGTTCATTTTGTCTTTAGGTAATGTAGGATTGAGGGTAGGTAATGAGATTGGACCAACATCTTTGGGCATAAGAAGCTTCTTCTAGGCAATGGCGCATGCTCCATGGCTTAACCGTCAACCTCGTCATCACTTATCATCAGTGACTGGTCAACGTTTCCCTGTTCGGTAATGAAAACGGTGCGACTGGTTCAATCACAAATCACAGCGCAAGATAAAACACTACGTTATCTGATTCTGCTCTAAGGATTCCTTTCGTTCGTTCTCATGAAGATTGTGTCTACAATAATATATGCCTTGTGAGGTACCGCGGAACTGAGCAACGGGATGCATCTGATTGTAGATAATTTCAGGCTGCCGTATAATTTTAGAGAGGCGCAGTTAGAATCTTAATCCGCAGAGGTTTGTGATGCACGCTTGCAATGTGAAACATGAAATTTTGTAGTAAGCCTGTTTGTTTAGCTAAAACTGTTTCTTCTACATTTTTGAGCTGAATCACCTCCTAAGTACGTTAGTCTCTCCAGCCTGATCTTCAACCCTCCAGGTGGAGAGGCTGGTGGAAGACGCGACGCTCGCCGGCGGGGCGGCGACACCGACCGTCACTCCTCGCGGAGACTACAAGGACAAAATACACATGGAGCGGATAAAGTGCTTGGACGACAACCACTCGGCGAGGACTGGGTACATGAGTATACCTATCTATATTTTATTTTATAAGTCTGTTTGAACGCTTCTACTCTCCTTTCTGCTGGTTGCTGCATTCTATTTGAACTGCCTCACTGTGATCCAATTTATGTCTTCTTGCGGTACGAGTTTGGGCGTCTGGAATCACTTTCCCGGCTTTGCCTTTTGCTCGATTGCAGGCCACGTAGAGGCCGGAATCTGGCAAGCTTAGGTATGGCTTCGATCGTAGAAATAATGCTCAGCACCATTGAACTACTATATTACGTAGTACATATGAGCTCATACTTCAAGAATGAGCTAGATAACGTTCTGATTGTCTCTAAAGTAAAATGCCAATCCAAGATTTATTTTCAATTTGAATCAACAAGCCAGTTTTTGCACGGTCTTCCCACGTCTCTTCCAGCTTAACAATAGAGGAAATGAACATGCTAGCGAGCAGGATCGACTTCCGAACATCCAACATGGTTAGCGTGGAGCCGGTGTGCGCTGAATGCAAGGACAAGGTCATCGACTGCTATAACAGCTACGAACTGCCCGAGGACAATATCAAATGCTGGGACACTGTCGGTGAGTAGGTAGGTAGGTAGGTATAAAAATAGGTAGAAAAGTAAGTATAAAACTTGCCACCATAACTAACGCCCGTATTAAATAAAACGATCAGGAATCTCCAGAAATCTTATTAGCATAATGCCTAATCGTGCCAGATCACGATTTGGAGTCGCTAATAATAGCGTAACTAAGGCATTATGTACGCCTATGAATATATTAAAATGTGTACCTACAAATGTGATACAGGCATAATACAGGTCTTATATCGTGTGCTAATGACCAGGATCTCCCAAGCCCAAGAGAAGCAATCTAGCTAGTAGGTAAGTGTTGATTTGACCTCAGATAAAAAAAAATTAACTTGATGGCCGATGACTCTTGGGTTAGGCCGTCTTTTTGTATAGAACGTGTTGCTATTTGTTTAACGTCAGGCGAAAACAGTCTGTTACTCTATAGTGATTGGGAGTTCCAAAATGAGTGATAAACTATGTAGTGCTACTGTTAGGACGTAATATTGTATCACAGAATGTAGTTATACAACACTACAATTAAATTATTGTTATGAAGAGTCTCCGACTTAGAGGATAATAATTAATATACCTACTAACATTCAGACTGAAGTAGTGTTCAGCTGTGCGGATTACGGTAGGTTGGCACTTTGTTTCCCTGATATTATCAGTGGCGTAACGTTTTAGTTAAAACTATAAATGTGAAATAGTCTGATGCGATGCGAGGTTTCCCGCCAGGCGAGTTCTCTGCGTGCGTGCAGGCGGCGGGCGCGGCGCGGCTCCGCGCGCGCACGGCGCGGGAGGCGCGGGAGCAGGCGCGGCGCTCGCGGCACATGGCCCGGGCGCGCCGCCGGGAGCTGCGGGACCTGGGCCCGGGGCCCGCCGAGCCCGGCGACGGCTAGCGACGCCTCGGTAGGCCGCACTACGCAGCAAGGCTTTATTCGGTTCATCGTAAACATACATAGATAAATGGAACTCTTCGACGAAAATCTAGCTATTTCATCCGTCCTAAACGGTACATTACTATTTATTAGCAAACAATTGTAATAAAATATAGAAATCTGATATTAATCTCTTATTTTAATCATCTTATAGGAGTTAGGTATTGCTTATCATAATTTTTCTGTATTGATTTATTGAGTAAGTTTTTCTAAACGATCCAACATTTTAATTAAAACACACTTTCTTCTTAACATCATCGATAGAAGCCACTTTACTCCTCTGCATAGGCAATTTTGGCATGCTAATATCAGCTTTGCTGGCATCGTGGGTGTCAGTCTTATCGGCTGGGGATATGGACTGCTTGCCCCCTGCGGTCAGAAGGGCGAGTTTCCTGCGAAGGTCTCTGACTTGTGCGGCGCTGGCGAGCTGGGCCACGCCTCGGGAGAGGACCTCGGCCCGGAGGTGCTCGCATTCTGTCCTGGAAGGGAAATAGGTACAGTATGTTAGTACTGATAGTTGTAGGTAACTAATGGATGAGAATTTGCTTACAATCTGCCTAGTTATCGCTTTACGGGGAAAATAGATGATCACAAGTGTCAGTTTTCAATTAACATTGAAACAGTTACATAATCAAGGGAGTCACGTCGCGGTAAATACCGTATGGGCCATAAGGTCGACACAAAGTAAAATAAATAAAAAAGTATCAAAAAGCAGTACAGTACAAAGCAACAATCGTCGCAACTATAAATATTTAACTACATTTTTTTTTTACACACAATCAGTATTGGACGTGACGCAGTGTCTTATCACTTATGGATATAGAGGTACCATATCAGGGATAACTAGGTTTTATCAATGGAGTGTTTTCTCAAAGAAAATTGGCAATGATTTGTATACACACTTGAGATGGTCCAGAACGCCGGGCAGCCAGCCGTTGGTGGTAGATTCACAGTGTTTCCCAAACCACTGCACCAGCTCTCGTCTCTGCCTCTCACAGTGGCCTTCCAGCTGTGTGATGCGCTCTTCATAACTCTCTGCAAAATGGTGAGGATAGTGTTGTGAATCAGACAAGTCGCATATCAACTAGGCATTATGTTAATTATGTTAAAAATACTGCAATATGAAAATGAGACAAATAATATAATTAAGATATATAAAATTCAATTGAATATGCCTAAATAATATTTACACTGGCCTCTATTATGACTTCTGTTTAAGAGGAATAGGATTGATGACTCAATGGCAGTTCTTTTTCAAATACCTACTTGTCTAATATCTAACATGTCAGTGATCTTTAAAACTATACATGTTTTAACAGTCATTAGTTTTAAAATCTTTGCTTTCCTTGTAGTAAGTCAGATATTATCTCATACTGAGGTTGTCTCACCAATAAGTTCTCTATCGTAATGAGCAGAAGCCCCAGCCTGCTGGTCCCAAATAGTCTGCTTCTCATGCAGCAGAGCATCTAGCTCTGCTTGCTTGTTGGCTAGCTCTCGTCTTAGCTGGAATATAATCATTAACATTTTCAATTTTCCAATATTTCTTGTGGGTTAGTTAGATTTTGGTAGTCAAGTATTTATTTCAATTTTAGGGAATTAGTCTACTTTATTAATTAAAATAAGTATGAAAGTAATTTGATATGTCCTGTCTGGTTTTAATCTCTTTTACAGCTGAACCAATTTTGATGTTTGGTATTAGTTTGAGCCCTAGAAAAGAACATAGGATACTTTTCGATGCAATTTCAAGCAGTTATTATTTTAGTTCCACTTACCCTAGAATTGGTTTGCTTCATTTGTATCAGATTCTTAGCCATCTCTTGTCTCTTGTCCTCTACTTCAGCAAATATTGAGTTTCCTTTGGCAGCTGTAGGAAAAAAACAGGCTTTAGATGTGTGACTTTTTCCTAAACACTACTGATTTCACTGCCACTGCTTTGCTTACCGTGAGGCTGCAAGTCCTGTGTGTCTGTACACTGATGAAGCATGGCCTTTGCTTCTGCCAGCTCAGCTAATGCAACTGCTTCTCTGTCGTTGGCCGCCCGAAGTTCCTCTCGTCGCAAATCAGCAGCAGCTCTGATCTCGCTCATCTCTGACACCAGCTCCTCCGTCTTCATTCGCCAGGAAATCACTTCCATCTTCACCTCTTCAAGCCCTGCTTTAGCTGCAGCAGCTTCTTCCAGCGCTGCACTTACAGCTGCTCTTGCGTCTTCCAATTCGGAATTATCGCGAACAGGACTTTCGCGCGCTTTGAAGGCTTGCTCCTCTTTCAGATTTCGAATCTGTTCTTTTAACTTTTTAATTTCAGCAGCGTGACGGTCCGCGGCTTCTGACCGCTCCTCTCTGAGCTGCGATATCTCCTCTTGAAGACATGAAATGCGGTTGTTTACCTCGCTTTTCTTCCTCTGTGCGTCTTCTTGTAGACTCTCAAGTTCGGCACTGAGATGGCCCTGTACGTCCAAAGCGGTCTGGTAGCTTCGTCTGGTATCGTGAAGCTCCTGTTTTGTAATTTCATAACAATGGGATAAGTTGGTGAATTCTTTTTTGAGCAGAAAGTATCGCTCACTCACTTCGCCGTTTGTAAGTTCCTCAACTTCGGTGCAGTTAGTCTTGTTGCTTATGGTTGAGTAGTCCATGTTATGAATCCAAGTTTTTCTTTAAAATAGGTAAGTTTGATGAAATTTTAACAGTATATAATCCAAACACTTGTATGTTCAAATTACACAATGTAAATAAATAAAACGACCGTTGCTTGCACTTTGAATTCAAAAAATCGACTTGACACTTTACAGACGCTGACTGACGCACAGGCATGAGTATGTAACTTTTTTTTTACTAGTTTTTTTTTTTTTGTTTTAGTTATGGCTTCGCACGGTTTGTGCATATAGCCAGTGTCAAGTATTTTATTTTATTTAAGTATTTCTTAAATCACATTAAGAAAGTCACAGCAATGTTATAGCAATCGTGGTCAAGTAGTCAAGTCAATTATTTACATCGTCAGTCACGATTCAGTAAAGTAGTGGATGCTTTACTGAAACTTCCTGGGAGTTTTGGAAAAAATGCGAAATGACACGTTTTTTGAGTTTATATCATTCGCCTACACTCGTGCACGTTAACGAACACTTAATGGTTAATATTCCACCAATATTACACATTAACACTCGAAGAAACACAAATTTGAGCTAATAATACAAAACCAACAACGTCTCACTATCGGATTCCCGCCAAAACTCCTTTTTACTAGTTTTTAGACGGTTTTATACCTGAATTTTTTTGTTTATTTTGTTATGGCTTAGCACTTTTTGTGCATTTAGCCAGTGTCAAGTATAATATTATTTAATTACTTCATTCAACAATAGAAAAGTCATTTAGTCATAGCATTATACTTGGTGATCAAACGAACTTACCTGTAAGTGATGTTCGATCATAATTATATGAAGACCTCATCCTTCCATGATTAACTATGTAGTATCGATCTCCATACGCGCCAATTACACGAATTTCAAAGCTAAAACAAAATTTATTAAAATTTTAGCCTATTTTGTCTATGTCATAGACAATACCCCAATGGCAGCCCTTCAATCATGTCATTCGTTCTTTCGTGCGCGCCATTGCACGTCGCGTTTTTTAATAATTTTGTAAACCATAATCTAATATAATTTTATTTTCAGGAAATGGGGAAGATGATAGGCGGAGATGAAGATTTCTTTGGGGAATATTGCGAAATTATGGAAGAAAATAAGGGAATGGACGACGATGCAGAAGGATGTCAATGTGGTCGTCGCGATTCAGCTACTCAATCCTAGAGCTTTCCTGTGGGGTCTGCCAGTGATTGGTCTTCCATGACTAGAGCTTTCCTGTGGGGTCTGCCATGTCAAAGGTGCCTAGATTTCTAGGCTGAGAAAGTGAATCCTTGAGCTTTCCTGTGGGATCTGACAGTGATTGGTCTTCCATGACTAGAGCTTTCCTATAGGGTCTGCCATGTCAAAGGTGCCTAGATTTCTAGGCTGAGAAACTAAATCCTTGAGCTTTCCTATACGGTCAGCCAGGGATAAATCTTCCTTGACTAGGGAGAGGAGAAGTATACAGTAAATCTGGTTAAGTTGTCACGATGTATGTAGACAGTGACCTACTTCCTTGACTAGAACTTTCCTGTGGGGACTGACATGTCAAAGGTGCCTAGACTACTATGCTGAAAAGTAGCTTAGGATGGAGCAGAGAAGTATATATTAATCTGGTGTTGTCACCATATTGTATGTAGACAGTGACCTACTTCCTTGACTAGAACTTTCCTGTGGGGTCTGACATGTCAAAGGTGCCTAGACTACTATGCTGAAAAGTGGCTTAGGATGGAGCAGAGAAGTATAATATAGTAAATTTGGTTAAGTTGTCACGATGTATGTAGACAGTGACCTACTTTGTCACAGAACAGTAATACCACTTGGGTTACTCGGCTCTTCTTGTGCTATAGTTATGCTGGGATATTGACCAATGTCAAGTACCTACTGAGGGTCCAACCCTGATATTTTTTGTAATACAGATTTACAAAACGATATAATAGTAAAAGTTGAAACATTTATTGTAAATAGGCAATTAAATCGCACTTTTACAAGTCAAACAGCTAGGTAATTCTCGTTAACAAAGAGAATCATACAAACATAACAACAACAATATTTATATATTGATTGATTTGAATATGACAACATTGACAACAATATCTTGTTCATTCAGAATTCAGAATTGGGGAAGGTTGGCAAAACATCCTTCAGTTGGGTTGGAGAAAGATGAAAGAAAGGAAACTGGTAGGGAATTATCCTCCAAATGTAAATGTGTCATGTATATAGTAACTCCTAGTTTAAACCCAGAAGCCGCATTCACTCTAAGTGACAGTACCTATTAAGAATAATTTGACTGAGGCAATAAAAACAGCTAAGGCAGTGACAATAGCCGGTCAAGATTTTTAGACCCAAAAATGGGCTCTTAAACTTAATATTATTATAACAAGGCTGCTTTATCCCATCAAGAACACTGGTACAACAACATCTACACCGGTGCAACAATGAGCGGCTCCTTCAAGAAGTACCGACGCACACCCAACCTCAACATCCCTGGCGGAATGTAAATAAACTGAGGGAATGCTCTTCCTTGGGATTATCACAGCTACACCCACCACAGGTGGGCTTAAGCTACACTAAGGTATTTCTTCAATTCATTGCTTAATATAGCTAGTAAGGATACCCCTATTATCTCAGGGTTAAAAGTTACAAAATACTTTTGAGACAAAACCCTTTCAGTATGATGAAACTTCAAGCGGTAACATCAAAAATGGAATTGGTCATTTATAGCAAAGTGATTGTGTCATCAGTCTTAGGGGCGATTGAACTAGGTAAAGAAGAACAATTATTTCCAGTACCAATGGGGTTTATTAAAAATCCGAATGGCTCTTCTAGGATTATTATCATTTATATTTATCATTAATATTATCATTTAGAACAGTTGAATAAATTCATAAGTATAATAATATATGCAACATGTTCAACTAGAAGTTACAGCTTGTACGCATTGTTTCCTAGCAAAATGGACCTCAAAGAGGCATACTAATGGCCCCTATATTTGAACATCTTAAAAGATGGTTGCAATGTCTGGTTTGTAGGAAAACCTAGCAATTTAATTTCTTACCATTTGGGGCGTGCTTCATCACCCCTTATGTTTGCAAATATCTTGAAGCCAGAGGTGATGGCTCAGGAGAAGAGGGTTTTTTATATGAACTATATTATTATAGAAAACACATTTGAAGTCTGTTCGAAAGATTAGAATTCGTTATAAAGGGAGAAAAATGTTGTTTAATAACATCGAACATAGAATACTTCATTCATCCAAGAGGAACTTCAAACTGTCTCAGTAGAAGAAGAATTCAATTAAATGATAGGTATTGTGTCTATTAAAACTGTAATCTTACAGCATTATGTTCAGGGCACTGGTTTAGGCATACTGACATCGTCATGTCCGACAGTATTGTATGGATTTCTTACAAAGCAGTGTTTCTTATTACCTATAACAATATAATGTACTTACCTATGTATGAAGTATTATTATAGATACTCCACCCTCTAGCATAAGAGATTTGAGGTGGTGGAGAGACCATACTTTAACTGTTTACACAGTTTTATATTAAATAAATAAATAGGTACCTAGGTAGGTACCTATTGAAGTATAGATTGATTGTATAACCCAATAAGATATAGTATTCGGTAATAAGTTTATCTTAGAATCTTCTCGGGCTCTTTAAAGGTGGGTTCAGGAGCATGTTGGGGGCACGAGATAGCCAAGGGGACATGGAAGGAGGAACGGCAACTTTAAACCTAGCAATGTTAAAGGTTTTTTTATTATTATCATAACATCAGCTTCTTAGCATTGAAATGTTTCGCGAGAAATAGTAAGAATACAGAGGTCTTACTAAGAATAGAGAATAGAACTCTGATATCCTAGATTTATAGGTGAGGTGGTACCAATACCTGTGTACAGGTTCCACACTTTCACTCTATTGCAGAGAGCATATTTTGTAAAGGAAGTGGTTAACTATGGTTATATGCTTAGATTAGCTATGGTGTTATGCATCCTACGGTTCTTCAAAATAAACTTTTGAGGCTAATGTTCAGTTCAGGCTCACTACTGTAGAGTCAGGGGAGAATTATCCTCCATAACATTATATTAACACAAGAATCTTTTCGCATCCAGAATTCCAGGTGTAATAAGTACCTAGTTATAGGAAGGTACCTATACTTATGTTTGTTCACACTAGTTCAACTCATGTGTTCTGTACGTACCTTGGCACAGATATTGGGAGATAGATGCATTTATTTACAGTGTAAAGCAGCTTTTTACTAGTTATGTGTAAAGAATGAAATATTACTTACCTACTAGTTATTTTTTACCGCTTAGTATATGATATGGAAGTGGTTGACGAAAATCATCAATGGAAAAGCAACAGACATAATGGTTGTTCCCTACTGGGATGGCCAACCTTGGTTCCCGTTGTGAGCCATACATATATACTTATGTCAAGTATCCTGGCCCCTAATAAAACTTTGCCTTTGTCAGGTTCTGGAGCACCTCATCCACTGCACAAAGATGAGATGAAGATGCCTGAATGCAGATATATTGTCTGGGAAACTTGTTCAAGACAGGGATTGTCGGATGAAACATCAGAAATATGCCTGGCATCTTTTCAAGTAACACTTTAAAGCAGTATATATTATACTTAATTAAATCAGGTACATATTTTGAATTGCAGGTTGCCTTTTGCAACTTACACAATAGAGATTAGGTATGTTGAGACAAGAGCTTTGGCTATAGGTACTCTTACAGTTCTTAATGAGAAATTATAAAAGAGGGGCAGCATACAGGACCTCAGCCTGAAAGCAGCTGTTGTAGCTCTAGATATACATATAGGTTGACATATTTGTTCTAATGTTATTGTCAAACGATTGTTAGAGGCATATGGAAACAAGGCCTTGTTACTTACTTGAGCTCAGTAGAAAATCCATTATATACCTAAGTACCTTTAATAGCATTAATAACAGGACACCATCCAGACTTAACAGGACAATCTAACTTGGAAAAAGATAGTCTGAGTGTAAAATTAAAAATCCCTGAAATAGTAAAATTTTCAGGTCCAGGTAGACATACCAACCGGTGGTAGAGATTTCTTTCTTCCAAGATCAACCTGATGTCTGTCCAGCAAGTACATAGTGTGCATTATTATTTTTATGTTAGCTTCTAAAACCCTCTTTCATCTGTTTTGACATTAGGCCGTTGGGTTAAGGGAACCAAAGCAAGTGGCATTAACGCAGTCATGTTATGGCACATAAATAGTACAAGGCATGCTTCTTCTGCAGTTTAAGAGACAGTTGCTGGAGTAAGTTCCGGAGGGTTACAAAGAATATGGAGGTACCTACCTATGTAGGTAGGTTTATTGTAATTTTCGTATGACCCAGTGAGATGGACCAGTAATATTATAGGTAATATTGTTGTATAATAATTGTACCTTTTCCTCTTATTTATCACTAAACTAGATTGTTATGATGTCATCGGCCCCTTTAGTAGGAGGCCTACAACATCAAAAGAGTCGCAGGCAACAGGTGGATGCAAGTGGCAAATTGTTGTTCGGTGTGGCGAGGCTGATGATGATGAGATTGTTATGTATAGTTAAAGCACTGCTTAACAGTTGGGGCTGTATATTACCTTAAAATAATTAGGTACTTATACCTACCTTTGATATGATTAATATTAACTACATTAAGGTTTTGTAAATACCTAGATGACAGTGGTATGGTATGGTTATGTTCACACTTTTTAATACCTACCTAGGATGTGTAATAATGAGAATTAAATTGGACTGAATTGGATAGAGTAACAATTACTTATGGAAGTAATTTAGAAATGATTCTTGTCGTAAAGACATCTATAAGAGGTATATCTTATAGACATAGGGGATATTGTCAGAATTAAATTTCTATATCTCCTACAACCTTTTATGCTTTAAACATCCTACATAGTTAATCATGGAAGGATGAGGTCTGAAGTATAATTGGTGATCAAACGAACTTACCTGTAAGTGATGTTCGATCATAATTATATGAAGACCTCATCCTTCCATGATCGGTCCCACCCGAGTTTCTCTCCCCAGGTAACTCATATACTCATTCATAAGATAAGAGTCACATTGGCCCAAAGAGATATAGAAATTCGGAACTGGCGGGCTTTGAACTAAATGACATGATTGAAGGGCTGCCATTGGGGTATTGTCTATGACATAGACAAAATAGGCTAAAATTTTAATAAATTTTGTTTTGGCTTTGAAATTCGTGTAATTGGCGCGTATGGAGATCGATACTACATAGTTAATCATGGAAGGATGAGGTCTTCATATAATTGGGTTTTTGAAAAAAAATTTTTTTTGTGATAAATGGAAAGATTATATATTAGTTTTATAACAAAACTATTTTTTTTTTTTTTTTCGCAATAATTCAAAAGTTATTTCAAAATAAAAAAAAAAAATTCAATCCAGTACCGAAGACACGCCGACAACTCCCGAACAAACCCGAGCGCGTGTGACGTCATAATGTTAGTTTTCACTCATTGCAGTTGATAGAAAAATAATAAATACAGTGTTTTGATCTATTTAATTTTGTTGTCATTATTAAATATTTTCATTTATTATATTATTTTTTAACAAACTTACCTTGATGCCTTGGCACCTCGAACTTCAGCAGAATTAAACCGAACGTCATTTTTTAAAAAATCGGTGATCATAAATATATCAACATCAGGAATATTATCAGACTTTGCCTTAATAAATCCTTTATCACACATAGCTAATCGAAACCAACTAACAACTCGTATTTTAGCAATAAATTTTTAATATTATTGTCTAGACACGTGTAATAGCCGTTGTTCCTTTTCGTGTTAGGTGAATGAATAATCTGACTCCAAATTTGATTATACTTTGAATTTAATGATGTTCTTTCCAATAATGATAGATCACTCGCTTAAGATAGAACTAAAAGTATAGAATGTAAGCACACGTATTAACGTAGCGGCGTCGTCCCTGTCTCTCGCGAGCGGGGGCGGTCGCCGGCGGTGCGCAGGCGACGGGGTAGCTTCACACATTCTGGCGTGCTAGTGAAGCGCCGGAACATAATCGGGGGCCTTGGAAGCGTCGGATTCCAAACGGTGGTCATCTGCAGGCTCAAGCAGTGGGCAAAGATACTTGACTCCTCGTCGGTAAGTGCCTGTGGTAGTTTTGACTTCAGCAACTCGAATTATGCCATCCTTCCCTGGAAAGGTTGAAGTTATGCGCCCGAGCTTCCATTGCATAGGAGGAGAGTTATCGTCCTTCAGGAGCACCAAGTCTCCTTCCTGTATTGGCCGGTTGTGAGTGCGCCACTTGTGTTTCTGCTGCAGTTCGGCTATGTACTCGGTCTGCCACCGTTTCCAAAAATGTTGTCTCAGTTGTTCGAGCCGTTGGAATCGATTCAGTCTGCTCGAACTCACATCATCTAGATCTGGTGACGGAAGCGACATAAGCGGCCTTCCAATAAGGAAATGCCCTGGGGTTAATGGGTTAAGGTCGTTGGGGGAAGAGGATAACGGACAAATGGGTCTGCTGTTGAGGACGGCTTCTACCTGACAAAAGAGGGTTGCCAATTCCTCAAAAGTTAAGTGAGTATTACTAAATATACGTTTTGCCACGCTTTTGGCTGATTTGACAGCTGATTCCCAAAGACCCCCAAAATGTGGTGCATAAGCCGGTTGAAAATTAAATTTTATACCTTCTCCTGATGTGTAGCCTACAATGTCATCAGCATGAGAGGTAAGAAATTTTCCTATCTCCTTTGAGGCGGCAACAAAGTTACGTCCATTGTCGCAGAAAATCTCAACTGGGCGGCCTCTACGAGAGATAAAACGACGAAAGGATATAATAAATGCGTCCTTGGATAGTTCGCTAACTGCTTCAAGATGAACACACTTATATCTAAAGCAAACAAATATACATAAATAGCATTTACCAATTTTACAACCTCTGCCTTTTCTATCAGTGATAAGGAAAGGTCCGGCAAAGTCGACACCGGTAGTAGCAAATGGAAAACCTGGATTTACTCGTTCTTTAGGTAACATACCCATCATTGGAGCAGATGTGTTACCACTGGCCCTTCTACACACAACACACTGCCTGGCCGTGGTGCGAGCTAAATCTCTGCCACCTATTGGCCAGACTAATTCTCTGATTGATGACAACAGAAGCTGAGGACCAGCGTGAAGAAGTCGAAAATGTTCCTGTTGAAATAATAGCTTAGCAAGTTTGTGTTTTGCATGTAGTAGCATGGGGTGACGTTTATTATAAGGGTAATTAGAGTTGTCTAAACGCCCTCCAACTCGTATAATATTACCTTCAGATTCCAAGAATGGACTTAGCGATAGAATATTGCTCTTAGAGTTGAGCGACTTGTGTGAACGAAGAATGTTCAATTCCTTTTGAAAGGATTCCTCTTGTGACAATTTAACTAAATACCTAAAAGAATTCGAAAGTTCTTCAGGCTGTAACATACCAATGCGCTTGTTACCTTTTCCTTTGCAATTATTGATAAATCTTAAGACGTAAGCAAATGTGCGTTGCAAAAAACTTAATTTTGAATACCTATCGAAATCTATTGCGGGCTGGTTTGTGCCTACCACGCTACTCGTATATACGTTTGTTTTTATTTCAGGCAAATCTTTGAAAATATTAGAAGAATTATTTTTAAACATAGAGGGCCATTCTGACTCAGGCTCCTTTAAAAATGTTGGTCCGTTCCACCATATATCACATTCCTTGATTTTACTTGCGTCTAGACCGCGTGTAGCTAGATCCGCTGGGTTCTGGTCAGTTGGAACGTGACGCCAAACATTGTGTTCTGTAAGCTCTAAAATTGCACTTACTCTGTTAGCTACAAACGTTTTTAATTTGCCGTACCTCATACTTAGCCAGGATAGTGCTATAGTGGAGTCCGTCCAAAATATCTTGCGCTGAATGACACATCGCAAAGCGCGACACACGGCGGCCGAGAGTTGAGCTCCAAGCAAACATGCACATAGTTCTAGCCGAGGTATTGTCGTCGGCTTCACAGAGGCTACTCTAGCCTTGGCGCATAAAAGACGAACAGTAGCGTCACCTTGCTCGTTCACGGATTTTACAAAAACAGTGGTGGCCATTGCAGCAAAGGACGCGTCGCAAAATATATGTAGCTCTGTATACACAGATTTCTTACATAGTGCCTGCCTAGGTATGCTAAGAGTGCAAAGGTACTTTAAATTATTGACAAAATTGTTCCAATGTTCCCGTATTTGATCTGGCACTGGTTGGTCCCAGTCCAATTTTTCGAGCCATAATTTCTGAATGAGAATTTTAGGTATAATTGTTAGTAAGCTCAACAAACCGAATGGATCAAATATTTTACAGGAGTCGGATAATATAGTTCGTTTTGTTGGAAATTCCGTTCTGTTTTTATAGTTGCACGGAAAATGAATAATATCATCATTAGGATTCCATCCAACACCTAGTGTGTGAGACGATGAACTTATAGTTAAATCCCTTTGATCGCCTTGAGTGTGATTTGATAAGACTGACGGTAAATTAGATCGGTATTTACGTAGATTGAAACAACCCGAACGCAATGCAGCTTCGACGGACTGCTTAATAAATAATAATTCGTCACCGTCGTCACTTCCGGTCAAGAGGTCATCAACCAGAAAGTCCTTTTGAATGATTTCCTTTATTTTAGTGTCGGTGCACTCATCGCCTATCTGCCACAAACAGCGTGTACTTAAGAAGCTTGAACTAGTATAGCCGTAAGTGACCGTATTCAATCTTAAAAGCTTAAGTGGTTGAGTTACAGAATCGCGCCATAATATTATTTGTAAATTACGATGATCGTCTTGCATCTCTACCTGTCTGTACATTTTTTCTATGTCCCCTGAAATTACATAAGAATACTGTCTGAATCTTAACAAAATATTGAATAAGTCATCCTGAATATGTGGACCTACCATTTGCAAATCGTTGATTGAATAAGATGATGTTGATTTTGCATTGCCATTGAAAACAACTCTTAGAGCGGTTGATTCACTATTTGGCTTGTAGACTGCATGATGCGGTATAAAATATGACGGTTCTGGCACTTGGCTAATTTCTGATAAATGTCCTAGTTCAGAATACTCCTTTATAAAGTTAGAATATAACTGTTTAAGCTCTGGATTTTTTGTTAAGCGCTTCTCGGTGGCTAGAAATTGTCTTTTAGCTTGTTTCATTGAATTACCTAAACAATCAGGTTCGGAAATAAGGGGTAACGTCACACAAAACCTACCTTCTTCATTTCTGTATGTATTTGTGACGAAATGAGCCTCACATAAAATCTCCTCTTCAGTTAGTAAATTACTGGGTACAGGAATTTGCTCCAATTCCCAGAACTTTGTGAGGCTTTCATCTAACGATTCATTCGAAATAGAGTCACAACTGGATTTAATGGATATATGATTGCATCTTATTGATTTACTTCTGAATTCATTAACTGTAAAAATTGGGCCTGCCAATATCCAACCTAGCTTAGACTTACGAGCTACTGGCTGGTTGGGGCCAAGAAAGATTTGCTCCGATTCAATAAGATGCCAAAACATGTCAGCACCCAATAGCAAGTCTACTGGTGCTGTACGATAAAACGTTGGATCGGCCAATTTGATATGCTGTGGTAAGTTGATTTGTGAAATATCTATAGACTTGTTAGGTAACCTACCTGAGATTTCTGGCAGCACAAGACACGATAATGAAGATTCGAAACTACTTGTTTTCGATTTTAACTTGACAATACATCTATGTATTGCGTTGGATGCATGAATATTGCCTACACCTATGATATCGACTTCGGTTGGCTGAGAAGTCAGTTTTAATTTGGTTTTCAACCTATCCGTTATTAAAGAAGACTGACTTCCGCTGTCTAGCAAGGCTCGAACTGTAATATGTTCGTTTGTATTTGGATTGTATAAATCAACCAGCGCGGTTGATAGTAACACACTACTATTATTGGTGACAGACATACTAACTACATTATCATCAGATATCTGCTCGCTCACGGACTTGTCGACTTGAGATGGTTGCACATTGGATACATTTACAGCCTGAGAAGAAACCCTATGCAATAAAGAATTATGCCTTTTCTTGCACTTAGCACAAGGGCCCAACCTGCACTGATGAGACGGGTGTCCCTTACGAAGACAGTTCATGCACAGCCTCAGCCGCATGACCTCAGCTATCCTTTCTTCAACATTTTTCCCCAGGAACGAAGCACAATCGTATATGCGATGACGGCCATTACATAAGATGCAAACTGGACCATTGGTACTGGCAGCTGAAACCACACATGATTTTGTGCTAGATTTTTCAAACTTACGGGAGTATGAATGGGCTGGATTAACTTGCTTATCAATTTTATTATTGCGAAAGGACTCTAAAATGTTTGCTCGGGAATTCAGAAATTGGAAAAAATCTTTCAAAGACGGGCTTTTATCAAAGGTATTTTTATGTTCTTCCCATTTAAAACTAGAACCAGCATCGAGCTTGGCTGAAACCAAATGAATGACTAGAGAATCCCAGTGCTCCGTTGGTTCGCCTAGTGTGCTCAAAGCACGCATGTTTTTAGAGATATGATCAACTAAAGCTCGTAAATCTTTCGCCGAATCTCGAGGCACAGGCTGTATATTTAACAAAGAATTCAAGTGATTATTGATTAGTTGTTTTTCGTTGTTATACCTCTCGCAAAGAAGACGCCAAGCCTCCTCATAGTTCACAGCACTGACTTCTAAATTGCTGATGACATTGGAAGCCTCCTTCTCGAGATAAGAATTTAGATAGTGAAATTTATGTATTGATTCGATTTTGTTGTTGTCATGGATGAGTGAAGCAAATGTATCCCTGAACTCAAGCCATTTAGAGTATGTTCCATCGAAGGGTGAAATTTTTATAATAGGTAATTTGAAGCTTACGTTGTTATTATTCTGACATGTATGACTGCAACTCGATTTTGCTGAGTTACCATCTTCATTTCCAGATGATTTTTCACGATGTTTCTCGATAAACAACTTGCATTGTGCGATTAATGAAGAGAATTCCAATTCAAATTCTTCACGAGTGTCAATTTCATCATCTAAATTAGAAGAATTTAGTAATTCTATTTGAGATTGTAACTCATCAAAACAAAAAAATAAGTCTTTAAACTTATCGTATCTCTGTGTCAACATACACAGATCGGTTGCAGTTATTGAAGCAGCCGTGAGAAAAGTACTCAAGTAATTTTTAAACTTTGTAATTCGGCCCTTAATTGAACTACGTTTTGTATTAAGATCCTTCAAATTACTTAAAGATGGAACATTTAAACTAATGTTTCCCGTAGGTGACCTTGGCTTTGGTTCCATGTTTGACACAACAATAAATAAAGAAAAATAAGACTCGTAGCTTTGAAAATTAAATAACTATACGTAGCTTTTATCCGGCTTATGCACCCCAATACGATGTCGTCAGGAGATCAGCTGATTGCCACTCGGCAAGAACAATGGATGGAGCGGGTAATGACCTCAAGCGATCAGCTGTTAGGCGATTGCAATGTCGCTGGAATGTAAAGAAGCAGGAAAATATTAAAATGGGTTGCGTTATTTTGTTGCGGGATTAGTAAATTAGAGGTTGGTGCCCTAATCGAGTAGATGTGATGGATAGAAGTCAAATAATAAATAAAAGCAACTAAACGATGAGTAGGTACTCGAAATGTTAAGTAGGTACTTGTCGTACTAACTTTACACTCAAAATAAGCAAAGGAAAGATAAGATGTAAGCTCGTGATTGGTTCACGATATAATAGTAAAAGGATGCTATAAATGTATGAATAAATTGCAGTGGTATGCAGAATAATTGCTCAAAAAACAAAAGCGTTTGAAGCTTGCGTGGCAAAGAAAATGTGCTGCACGAATATAAGCTTAACGTTAAAATGATATGGATTGTAGAAAGACAGAAATTTAGCAACTAGTAGAAAAGAGAGGGCTAGGTAAATGTAGGAAAGAGTGGGCACTTCCCTTATAAAGCTGGGCTGAGGCGCTGAGCTGCGATGTCATGAATATCGTCACGGCACGGCTGGCATTCTTGCCTGCTTGATACAAGGCGGGCTTTGTTAGCAATCTTTGTCCTCTTCTCTTCTCTCCAATACGTAGTGATTGCTTGCAAAACTTTACGATTTCTCGGCAACACGTTTGTAACACCGTTCTAGATTCAAACAAGTCTGTTGCAAGGTCGATCTTTCGGTTTGAGTCCAACGGTCGATGCACAGGATCGATGTTTCAAAATGGCGTGTCCGTTTTAACTGCGTAGAATTTTGCTGTATCACGTCGGGGTCACCATGTTCCTTTTCGTGTTAGGTGAATGAATAATCTGACTCCAAATTTGATTATACTTTGAATTTAATGATGTTCTTTCCAATAATGATAGATCACTCGCTTAAGATAGAACTAAAAGTATAGAATGTAAGCACACGTATTAACGTAGCGGCGTCGTCCCTGTCTCTCGCGAGCGGGGGCGGTCGCCGGCGGTGCGCAGGCGACGGGGTAGCTTCACACATTCTGGCGTGCTAGTGAAGCGCCGGAACAGCCGTAAACGCTGTACTGTTATTAAATAGCTATAACATTATGACGTCACAACTATGGTGACCAATCATGGCGCGTTTATAGTCACGTGATTTTTATTTAAATTTCATCAATTTTTAATTGTTTATAATTAATTGAAAAAAATTTTTTTTGAAGTTTTTTGCATTAAATATTAATATTATTAATAATAAAGTTTTAAAATACATAAAAAAAATCAATATTTTTTTTTTTTTCATAAACCCAATTATGATCGAACATCACTTACAGGTAAGTTCTTTGATCACCAAGTATAATGCTGGAGTTTTGGCGGGAATCCGATAGTGGGACGTTGTTGGTTTTATATTATTTTCTCAAACTTGTGTTTCTTCGAGTGTTAATGTGTAATATTGGTGGAATATTAATCATTGAGTGTTCGTTAACGTGCACGAGTGTAGGCGAATGATATAAACTCAAAAAACGTGTCATTTCGCATTTTTTCCAAAACTCCCAGGAAGTTTCAGTAAAGCATCCACTACTTTACTGAATCGTGACTTTGACGATGTAAATAATTGACTTGACTACTTGACCACGATTGCTATATTGCTGTGAAATACTAAATTATAATAAAAAACTTGACACTGGCTATATGCACAAACCGTGCGAAGCCATTACTAAAACAAAAAAAAAAAAAGTATAATGCTATGACTAAATGACTTTTCTATTGTTGAATGAAGTAATTAAATAATATTATACTTGACACTGGCTAAATGCACAAAAAGTGCTAAGCCATAACAAAATAAACAAAAAAATTCAGGTATAAAACCGTCTAAAAACTAGTAAAAAGGAGTTTTGGCGGGAATCCGATAGTGAAAAAGCTGCTTTACACTGTAAATAAATGCATCTATCTCCCAATATCTGTGCCAAGGTACGTACAGAACACATGAGTTGAACTAGTGTGAACAAACATAAGTATAGGTACCTTCCTATAACTAGGTACTTATTACACCTGGAATTCTGGATGCGAAAAGATTCTTGTGTTAATATAATGTTATGGAGGATAATTCTCCCCTGACTCTACAGTAGTGAGCCTGAACTGAACATTAGCCTCAAAAGTTTATTTTGAAGAACCGTAGGATGCATAACACCATAGCTAATCTAAGCATATAACCATAGTTAACCACTTCCTTTACAAAATATGCTCTCTGCAATAGAGTGAAAGTGTGGAACCTGTACACAGGTATTGGTACCACCTCACCTATAAATCTAGGATATCAGAGTTCTATTCTCTATTCTTAGTAAGACCTCTGTATTCTTACTATTTCTCGCGAAACATTTCAATGCTAAGAAGCTGATGTTATGATAATAATAAAAAAACCTTTAACATTGCTAGGTTTAAAGTTGCCGTTCCTCCTTCCATGTCCCCTTGGCTATCTCGTGCCCCCAACATGCTCCTGAACCCACCTTTAAAGAGCCCGAGAAGATTCTAAGATAAACTTATTACCGAATACTATATCTTATTGGGTTATACAATCAATCTATACTTCAATAGGTACCTACCTAGGTACCTATTTATTTATTTAATATAAAACTGTGTAAACAGTTAAAGTATGGTCTCTCCACCACCTCAAATCTCTTATGCTAGAGGGTGGAGTATCTATAATAATACTTCATACATAGGTAAGTACATTATATTGTTATAGGTAATAAGAAACACTGCTTTGTAAGAAATCCATACAATACTGTCGGACATGACGATGTCAGTATGCCTAAACCAGTGCCCTGAACATAATGCTGTAAGATTACAGTTTTAATAGACACAATACCTATCATTTAATTGAATTCTTCTTCTACTGAGACAGTTTGAAGTTCCTCTTGGATGAATGAAGTATTCTATGTTCGATGTTATTAAACAACATTTTTCTCCCTTTATAACGAATTCTAATCTTTCGAACAGACTTCAAATGTGTTTTCTATAATAATATAGTTCATATAAAAAACCCTCTTCTCCTGAGCCATCACCTCTGATTGATTTCAATTTCGCTCAATGGGGTCACTTCTGAAGGCCCACCGCCAGTACGAGACTAAGATTGGCGTATAGCAGCCACTTTTTTTTTTAATTTGGCTTTAAAGTCAACCCAATACTGAAAATTTATAAAAGAACTATGTAACTATGTATAATCTTCATAAATGTAGAATTATATTTTTATTATTCACATTCATTCTTGTCCATCCAAAGGTGCCTATATGAAATTGTTTAAATGCACAAGGCCGCCCATTGAACAGCATTATTTTATTTGTTTCATTTTTCTGTACCTATGTTTACTGTATAATATGGTGTTCAATAAAGAATGACTGTATTGTATTGTGTTGTATTACTTGTATTGTATTCATAATCTGAAACTTACACTCGACCATCCTTTCCAATCTTTAAACGCTCCGTCTCCTTGGGAGTTCAGCGACTCTGCGACATTCTGCCACAGTCGCTTTGAATACTCCCGAGCTTGGGCCGACTTATTATAGCCTATCGCTATATCTCTGTGGGAATTCAAAAATTCCCAAAGTGCTTCTAGCTGCCGGTATGTAACACGGCGACGAATGCCTGCGCTACAAGAAATAAACTTATTTAACCTATTCTTTAACATTGGTAACTGTAAATATGGAATAATATTTGCAAACACTTACGACATTATAATAAAATCCACAATTATACACCAACACGAGAAATGTAGGTAGGACCTTAGGGGTGCCGTAGTTCAAAGTTTTGTAGTTTTACTTTGTCGTTGAACGATTTTAGCATTCAAAAGTAGTTTTATCAAAGTATAAACAAAGTTTTCATATTCGCGCGGAAGCCGAATTGACATTTGACAGACACATGATTTCGTTCGGAAACCATGACTAACAATAATGTAATGGTGAAAATAAAATTGTAACACATATCTTTAACAATTAATTGAATTTCATGAAAAACTTATTATATAAACTAATTTTGAATGTCATTAAGACAGTAAATGTGTTTTAGTCTGTTAATATTTTGCTCAAAACGGGTAACGAACTAAAGTCGGAAATAACCGGAAAAAAAATAGTAACATTTCTGAACGATTCTTGGGAAACTAGTAACCGGCCAGAGACAATGTTCCAGTGAATATCCAGGCAGAAGTAGGTTTGATTATTGTAGGTCAGCGGTTCTCAAACTTTTTTGGTCACGGAACCCTTTTGACAAGCAAAATACTTGACAGAACCCTACAATAAAATATACAATATAAAATACAACAAAAAAATGCGTTGTAAACAATCTCGACTTTATGTTTTTGAAGATAGAGCCGAAAGTCGCTTGTTCACAACTATAGTGTATAATTCAGAGGCGGCTTTTATCAAAGGGACTGCGTGCTCACCAGTATACGCGCGGCGGGCGGAGTCAAAACGTTGGACCAGTGACCAGAGAGAGGTGTTTTGTTTTTTTTTCTAAATTCTTGCGGAACCCCTACAGGGGTAGCGCGGAACCCTAGGGTTCCGCGGAACACGCTTAGAGTACCTACAATGTAGGTCATAATACGAAAAAGAACAATTCAGTTCACGGGCGTAAAATGAATTGCCTGGAACTTGCCTGGTTTTACATAAGTTCGTAGATCATTACTAATACCATTGTAATATGAACACAATTAATATTGGTGGAATATTAATCATTAAGTATTCGTTAACGTGCACGAGTGTGGGCGAATGATATAAACTCAAAAAACGTGTCATTTCGCATGTTTTCCAAAACTCCCAGGAACTTTCAGTAAAGCATCCACTACTTTACTGAATCGTGACTTTGACGATGTAAATAATTGACTTGACTACTTGACCACGATTGCTATATTGCTATGACTTTCTTAATGTGAAATTAAGAAATACTTATTATAATAAAAAACTTGACACTGGATATATGCACAAACCGTGCGAAGCCATTACTAAAACAAAAAAAAAACTATTGTGATTGAAACTTGACAGCTGACAGTGAATGAGTGAAGCAATCACTGAAGGCCGACAGTGAAATATTTTACTTTTGAAATTCTGACGTTTCTAATTTTCATTTGATTGCCAGCACAAATCTATATAAGTGCGCCGATTACCTACGAAACCAGTAGCCTATCTTTCAGGTGAAGTTATAAAAATAATCGTCTACTACATACATACCCACAACAAAATCTTCTATTTCAAAATCTTTTTTATTTTTATAGTCTGGCACTTATAATTTCATCCATTTAACCTGAATCCTTTTCAGACGCTTTCGCAAAGTTGCACATTTCGCTATTGGCATTAAAAATGCCAGTAAATAAACCATTGTTGCCTATTATTTCCTACTTGGCAACATTGATTTGGTTTGCAATTTGCATTGCAGCACAGAGGGGCGGTGATCGGCTAATGTATTTATTTGTTTGAAAACAAGGAAAACGTTCCCGATAAACAATTATTATCACCCACTATTTTACAATGTCCTCTCCGCCTCCAACTAAACCCCCACGCGGGGTCAAACAAGGAAAAGAA
Source organism: Hylaea fasciaria (assembly GCA_905147375.1). Taxonomy (NCBI): domain Eukaryota; kingdom Metazoa; phylum Arthropoda; class Insecta; order Lepidoptera; family Geometridae; genus Hylaea; species Hylaea fasciaria. The sequence goes on from LR990197.1 coordinate 11,918,105, forward strand.
ACAGTAAGTATTACACTATTGCAGTGCAAACATGTTGTCGGAATTAAACGTAAATAAAACCTAAATAAATTGCAAAAATAATACTTTCTACAGAATTTGTTGTTTACTATGTGATTTCTATATTACTGTTGCTTTATTAGAAGTGGATGTACTGTATAAACGCTGAATTAGGCAGGCCTACTAATGAATTCTTGTAAGCAGCCATTGGCTCACAAGAAAGCTGGATTTTTCAGAGTGGTCTTCTAATGTCCGTGATTCGGACTCTGTCAGCTAGCGAGACAAATGAGCAGCGGGAGAAGGAGAGGGCCAAGCTCGAGAAGGAATATAAGAAAAGCGATGGGAGACTTGATGAGCTGGTTGCTGCCCATGCGCAGGAAATCATGGATGTTATGCAGGTTTGTGCAGCATGGATGCTAATATGACTACAGACTAAACTTCATACTTTGAAATGTAAACAGTGATTGAATCTATCTATTTATTAATCACAGAAGTTCAGCGCTGTTGGCGCAGCGTTAACAGTCTGGGGCCAGCACTGTGATGCGGCCACAGCGAGGCTGGCTGCATGCCGGGGGCTGTTGCGGTTGAGGCGGGATGATTTGAAGAGGCTGTGGATGACATCCCGCACTCACCATTATGCTTTGCAAATGTTGACTGATATGTAAGTAACCAGTATGGAAGTAAATTAGTATTCAATAAAATTCACTTGGAAAGAATGATTTCATGCTAGTTAAATGGATGGTTCTTAGTAATATAGCTTAAATGCTGTTGTTGTGTTTATTTCCAGTGAGCGTGTGGTGGTGTCGGAGAGGGAAGCGCGGGAGTTTATAGCTGCGGGGCGAGTGCTCGCGTGCGCGCACACGCTGAACGCGGCGCTGGCCACCGCCGCCACCACGCTGTCGCATGTCGACGCACTCAACGCCACAAGGCACCACTTAGAAGTATATACGGGAGAATAAATTATCTATCTAAAAAGATTAATCATAAATTAAGTTTGTGTCTTGTAACTTCGCACAATGCACATTTGAATTCCGACCTTACTCTTACAGTGTGTGTAAAGTAATGAGCCGTCCATTGCAGGCCAAGAAACGGGAGTTAGTGGACGTGATAGTGCGGCGCGTGTCGGACGCCGTGTACCGCGGGGAGCGCGCGCCGCTGTCCCGCTCCGTGTCCGCGCGGCGCCGCACGGCGCTGCTGCTGGCAGGTACACGGAATCCTCGGGATTAAGAATCACTACTTCATGCTCGCTTTCTCAACCCCTACTTAATTTTGACCTATTAATAAGTTCATTATCGTCTTCTCAATCTGATTCTAAATAAATGATAATGACAGTGATAGTCTTTTTTTTTTTTTTTTTTGTTTTAGTAATGGCTTCGCACGGTTTGTGCATATAGCCATTGTCAAGTATTTTATTATAATAAATATTAGTCTCACTATCGGATTCCCGCCAAAACTCAGTGATAGTCTTATCGGTTGGTCAATGTATAGTTGGGGTTCAGAAACGGAGCATACCTGCTGTTACTATTACATTTAGTGACATAAATTACTAATCAAACCGGTAAAATAAAGTTGTTTTCGAACAGAACTTACAAAAAGCGAAGAAGTAACCGACGCTTACCTGCAAGACATCACGCCGGAGTTCGAGGCGTCTCTCACCGAGGAAGATAAAACGTTTGAGACCACTGTCATGATATCCTTAGAAGCGCTGGGGGTGTTGGAACAGCTAAAGGAAGCCACCGAGGTGAGCCATTCCTTTCATCTTCTATGACAAACCCCTACATTGTTTTTGAAGAAAATTTTCTTTAGGCGCGACTAGGGAGTAACTGAGATTTTTTTTCTGACGGAAGTAACGCTTACTATAGTCTGTGTAGTTTCCGCTATTTAAAAAAGGTTACATTGACATTTCAATGTAACCTTTTTTAGTTTTACTTCAATCGCGCGTAAAGGTTACACGCACACACTTTTTTTTTCTACTGGAGAGTTGAGTTTTCTCATATCTCTAAGGACTGTGTAGTGTTGCAATAACAAAAACAGCTTTCGTATCTTTTCTTGGGCCTGCTGTTTTTTGTCTGTGATAAGTGTGAGTGGTGACTTTCTCACTAACAATTTTAAATTTCACAGAAATTCAAAGTGCAAATACAGAATGAGCTGCTCGAAGTGATCGACTCTGTCTCCCGCCGCATCATCGATGATGGCGACGTGGAGCCCGACGCCGAGTGCGAGGAGGACGGGGAGATACCTGAAGACGAGAGTGTGACCGAGGCGGGGCGACCGCTCGCCAAGCTTGTGTCGATACTGGCGGAGGAGTTCAGGGCGTGCGCCGCTAGGAACAAGAGGTACGCGAGACAAGGATGGCGAGATGCTGGACTGCGCGAGTGTGACACCATCATTATTATGATCACAACCTAAATCCACAAACAACAATGTTGCAGGCTATTGCAGCTGTGGCGAGCGGCCTTGCAGAAACATCGGTTGTCTGATTCGTGTCTACACACCGAGCAACATTACTGGAGTGCCGTGCAACAAGTTGTGAGTGTCGATTGGACGAGACTTCATACATTGCATGTATCGATTATCTGTATTTTTTAATGTTATTTCATTCATTTCATGAAATTCATACCGTCATTCACTTAATAATTTATTTTTTTCGTTCACTTCGTTTATTTCATTCATGATGTTAGTTAATTATTTTCATTCATTCTTTTTATTTCTCTATTTTCATTCATTTATCACAGTCCATTGTACATTTCATTCATTCATTACATTCACTCGTTCATTACATTAACTCTTTCATTTTATCAATTCACTCATTCCATTCATTCTTTTATATCATCCATTCAGTCATTTCGTCCGTCGGTCAATTCATTCTATTCATAATATGTTCATTTAATAACATTCCATTCTTTCACTCATTCAATTTTTAGTTTATTTTATTATTTCGTTCATTTCATTCCGTCGTAAATTTCATACAATGGGTCGAATTGTTCATTCTTTAAAAAAAGACGTTCATTGGTTAATTTTGTTCATTCGGTCCTTTTGTTCATTTCGTTTATTCACGTCGTCCTGGTCAATTCATTATTTATTTCATTAATTCGGCTATTTTGTTAATTTCATTCATTTGGGAATTTCGTTCATTTTTTCGGATCATTCATTCTTTCATTTTGTTCATTCGTTCATTTCATTCATTTTTCATGACGTCCGTTCGGTCAATTCATTCATTCATTTCATTAATCGGTTATTTTGTTCATTTCATTTATTTGGAAATTTCGTTCATTCGGTGAAATCATTGATTCGTTCATTCATATCTTTCATTTATATCGCTTTTTTTAATGAATATAGTTGGGAATAGCTCTCATCGTTTTCCACAGCTTTAAAATATTTTCCCTCGTCCAGTTCCAGCTGCTGCTGACGGAGTACCTGGAGATAGAGAGCGTGACCGCGGCGGCGGCGCAGCGCGCGGCCGCCGCGCCCGCCTACAGCGACGCCGCGCGCCTCGCGGACTACTTCGGCAAGAAGCGCCCGCAGCGACGCCGCGCCGACCTGTTCAAGCTGGCGGGTGAGTGTGGGCCGCCGGGATGTAGAGAGCGCCGCGCCCGCCTACAGCGACGCCGCGCGCCTCGCGGACTACTTCGGCAAGAAGCGCCCGCAGCGCCGCCGCGCCGACCTGTTCAAGCTGGCGGGTGAGTGTGGGCCGCCGGGATGTAGAGAGCGCCGCGCCCGCCTACAGCGACGCCGCGCGCCTCGCGGACTACTTCGGCAAGAAGCGCCCGCAGCGCCGCCGCGCCGACCTGTTCAAGCTGGCGGGTGAGTGTGGGCCGCCGGGATGTAGAGAGCGCCGCGCCCGCCTACAGCGACGCCGCGCGCCTCGCGGACTACTTCGGCAAGAAGCGCCCGCAGCGCCGCCGCGCCGACCTGTTCAAGCTGGCGGGTGAGTGTGGGCCGCCGGGATGTAGAGAGCGCCGCGCCCGCCTACAGCGACGCCGCGCGCCTCGCGGACTACTTCGGCAAGAAGCGCCCGCAGCGCCGCCGCGCCGACCTGTTCAAGCTGGCGGGTGAGTGTGGGCCGCCGGGATGTAGAGAGCGCCGCGCCCGCCTACAGCGACGCCGCGCGCCTCGCGGACTACTTCGGCAAGAAGCGCCCGCAGCGCCGCCGCGCCGACCTGTTCAAGCTGGCGGGTGAGTGTGGGCCGCCGGGATGTAGAGAGCGCCGCGCCCGCCTACAGCGACGCCGCGCGCCTCGCGGACTACTTCGGCAAGAAGCGCCCGCAGCGCCGCCGCGCCGACCTGTTCAAGCTGGCGGGTGAGTGTGGGCCGCCGGGATGTAGAGAGCGCCGCGCCCGCCTACAGCGACGCCGCGCGCCTCGCGGACTACTTCGGCAAGAAGCGCCCGCAGCGCCGCCGCGCCGACCTGTTCAAGCTGGCGGGTGAGTGTGGGCCGCCGGGATGTAGAGAGCGCCGCGCCCGCCTACAGCGACGCCGCGCGCCTCGCGGACTACTTCGGCAAGAAGCGCCCGCAGCGCCGCCGCGCCGACCTGTTCAAGCTGGCGGGTGAGTGTGGGCCGCCGGGATGTAGAGAGCGCCGCGCCCGCCTACAGCGACGCCGCGCGCCTCGCGGACTACTTCGGCAAGAAGCGCCCGCAGCGCCGCCGCGCCGACCTGTTCAAGCTGGCGGGTGAGTGTGGGCCGCCGGGATGTAGAGAGCGCCGCGCCCGCCTACAGCGACGCCGCGCGCCTCGCGGACTACTTCGGCAAGAAGCGCCCGCAGCGCCGCCGCGCCGACCTGTTCAAGCTGGCGGGTGAGTGTGGGCCGCCGGGATGTAGAGAGCGCCGCGCCCGCCTACAGCGACGCCGCGCGCCTCGCGGACTACTTCGGCAAGAAGCGCCCGCAGCGCCGCCGCGCCGACCTGTTCAAGCTGGCGGGTGAGTGTGGGCCGCCGGGATGTAGAGAGCGCCGCGCCCGCCTACAGCGACGCCGCGCGCCTCGCGGACTACTTCGGCAAGAAGCGCCCGCAGCGCCGCCGCGCCGACCTGTTCAAGCTGGCGGGTGAGTGTGGGCCGCCGGGATGTAGAGAGCGCCGCGCCCGCCTACAGCGACGCCGCGCGCCTCGCGGACTACTTCGGCAAGAAGCGCCCGCAGCGCCGCCGCGCCGACCTGTTCAAGCTGGCGGGTGAGTGTGGGCCGCCGGGATGTAGAGAGCGCCGCGCCCGCCTACAGCGACGCCGCGCGCCTCGCGGACTACTTCGGCAAGAAGCGCCCGCAGCGCCGCCGCGCCGACCTGTTCAAGCTGGCGGGTGAGTGTGGGCCGCCGGGATGTAGAGAGCGCCGCGCCCGCCTACAGCGACGCCGCGCGCCTCGCGGACTACTTCGGCAAGAAGCGCCCGCAGCGCCGCCGCGCCGACCTGTTCAAGCTGGCGGGTGAGTGGAGGAGACACGCAAACAAATAAATATAGCATACACGGGACTATCTCATATCGCCGTATCGAAGTTTTCAGTAATCTAAGTGTACCTACCAGTTGTGTGTTTGGAGGGTGAGAGTGCGCCGCACGCTTCGCTGTACTTTGACGGTTCGCTCACCCCGCCCGCTTGCAGCCGCCCCGGCGCCCCGCGGCGCGGCGCGGCGCCACGCGCACCCGCTGGTGTGCCGCCCCGACCCGGCGCACCTGTACGCCGCGCTGCCCGCGCTGCACGCGCTCTGCGCCGACATCGAGCCGGCCATCGAGTGAGTGCGCTTAGCTTATTTGGTGACGGATCGATTACGATCGTGAGCTAATTATTATTTTTTTACATTCGGTCCATTCCCATTCCCAGCGGGAACGAGTGTTCGCTGCGTGCGTTCCTGACGGACTACGTGCGGACCGGGGAGAGCGAGCGCCTGTCCCGCGCCGCCTGCGCCGCCATCCGCGCCGCCGTGCGCGCGCCCAGCGCCTGGCGCGAGCGCGCCGACACGGAGCCCGGCGACGGGTGAGTGCCGCGCTAGCCGCCGCGCCGCCGTGCGCGCGCCCGGCGCCCGCCGACACGGAGCCCGGCGACGGGTGAGTGCCGCGCTAGCCGCCGCGCCGCCGTGCGCGCGCCCGGCGCCCGCCGACACGGAGCCCGGCGACGGGTGAGTGCCGCGCTAGCCGCCGCGCCGCCGTGCGCGCGCCCGGCGCCCGCCGACACGGAGCCCGGCGACGGGTGAGTGCCGCGCTAGCCGCCGCGCCGCCGTGCGCGCGCCCGGCGCCCGCCGACACGGAGCCCGGCGACGGGTGAGTGCCGCGCTAGCCGCCGCGCCGCCGTGCGCGCGCCCGGCGCCCGCCGACACGGAGCCCGGCGACGGGTGAGTGCCGCGCTAGCCGCCGCGCCGCCGTGCGCGCGCCCGGCGCCCGCCGACACGGAGCCCGGCGACGGGTGAGTGCCGCGCTAGCCGCCGCGCCGCCGTGCGCGCGCCCGGCGCCCGCCGACACGGAGCCCGGCGACGGGTGAGTGCCGCGCTAGCCGCCGCGCCGCCGTGCGCGCGCCCGGCGCCCGCCGACACGGAGCCCGGCGACGGGTGAGTGCCGCGCTAGCCGCCGCGCCGCCGTGCGCGCGCCCGGCGCCCGCCGACACGGAGCCCGGCGACGGGTGAGTGCCGCGCTAGCCGCCGCGCCGCCGTGCGCGCGCCCGGCGCCCGCCGACACGGAGCCCGGCGACGGGTGAGTGCCGCGCTAGCCGCCGCGCCGCCGTGCGCGCGCCCGGCGCCCGCCGACACGGAGCCCGGCGACGGGTGAGTGCCGCGCTAGCCGCCGCGCCGCCGTGCGCGCGCCCGGCGCCCGCCGACACGGAGCCCGGCGACGGGTGAGTGCCGCGCTAGCCGCCGCGCCGCCGTGCGCGCGCCCGGCGCCCGCCGACACGGAGCCCGGCGACGGGTGAGTGCCGCGCTAGCCGCCGCGCCGCCGTGCGCGCGCCCGGCGCCCGCCGACACGGAGCCCGGCGACGGGTGAGTGCCGCGCTAGCCGCCGCGCCGCCGTGCGCGCGCCCGGCGCCCGCCGACACGGAGCCCGGCGACGGGTGAGTGCCGCGCTAGCCGCCGCGCCGCCGTGCGCGCGCCCGGCGCCCGCCGACACGGAGCCCGGCGACGGGTGAGTGCCGCGCTAGCCGCCGCGCCGCCGTGCGCGCGCCCGGCGCCCGCCGACACGGAGCCCGGCGACGGGTGAGTGCCGCGCTAGCCGCCGCGCCGCCGTGCGCGCGCCCGGCGCCCGCCGACACGGAGCCCGGCGACGGGTGAGTGCCGCGCTAGCCGCCGCGCCGCCGTGCGCGCGCCCGGCGCCCGCCGACACGGAGCCCGGCGACGGGTGAGTGCCGCGCTAGCCGCCGCGCCGCCGTGCGCGCGCCCGGCGCCCGCCGACACGGAGCCCGGCGACGGGTGAGTGCCGCGCTAGCCGCCGCGCCGCCGTGCGCGCGCCCGGCGCCCGCCGACACGGAGCCCGGCGACGGGTGAGTGCCGCGCTAGCCGCCGCGCCGCCGTGCGCGCGCCCGGCGCCCGCCGACACGGAGCCCGGCGACGGGTGAGTGCCGCGCTAGCCGCCGCGCCGCCGTGCGCGCGCCCGGCGCCCGCCGACACGGAGCCCGGCGACGGGTGAGTGCCGCGCTAGCCGCCGCGCCGCCGTGCGCGCGCCCGGCGCCCGCCGACACGGAGCCCGGCGACGGGTGAGTGCCGCGCTAGCCGCCGCGCCGCCGTGCGCGCGCCCGGCGCCCGCCGACACGGAGCCCGGCGACGGGTGAGTGCCGCGCTAGCCGCCGCGCCGCCGTGCGCGCGCCCGGCGCCCGCCGACACGGAGCCCGGCGACGGGTGAGTGCCGCGCTAGCCGCCGCGCCGCCGTGCGCGCGCCCGGCGCCCGCCGACACGGAGCCCGGCGACGGGTGAGTGCCGCGCTAGCCGCCGCGCCGCCGTGCGCGCGCCCGGCGCCCGCGCTAGGCTACAGGAGGTACGTACAACGGTCTCTATGCGCCCGTGCAGGTCGCGGCCGCGGGTGGTGTTCGCGTGCGCGGTGGCGGCGTGGAGCGCGGTGGGCGCGGTGGCGCGCGCGGCGCGGCGCTGCGGGCGGCTGGGCGGGGGCGCGGCGCTGCGCGGCGCGGGCGGGGCGCTGGGGGCGCTGGCGGCGGCGGCGGGCGCGGCGCACGCGCGGCTGGCGCCCCCGAGCCGCGCGGGGCGCTGGCTGGCGGACGACGACATCGTGCGCTTCCTGCAGGCGCTGCCCAACTGGCGCGCCGTGCTGGCGGGCGGCGCGGGCGGGAGCAAGGACAAGGACAAGATAGACCCGCAGGTCAGACATTTTCTGTTATTTTAATAATACCCACATATTAAAAGAAAAAAAAAACTATGATTTAAATTTGCAAATAATCAAAAATGTCCATTTTCAAATTGAAATATTTTTAATGTCGCCAATTCTGACGACGCCGACGTTATAGACGCCTAACTTGACTACACCTAACAACACTGAACAATACCTGACGATTCCTACCCTACCTTGACGACGCCGACGTCAACCCTGAGAGCGACAACGCTGTGGACGCTAAAGCTAACGACGCGGACGACGCTGTACTTTGGAAGTTCTGTTAGTCTTTGCAATAAAGAATGTAGTATCCCACGGTACCTCGTCAGGAGCTGAAGCAGGCGTACGAGCGCGAGGCGGAGATCCTGGGCTCGAGCCTGGGCGACGGCGCCGTGGCCAGCAAGGAGATCATCCGGGACGTCGGGGCGCTCGCCGACCTGGCCGTGCTCTGCGAGACTATGGTGAGGGAAATATGTAAAAACAGAAAAAAAAAACACTTTTTTTTTTTTAGTATTTTTTTGTATGTTTTTAATTAACAAAAATACCCACCCCACATTGACGCTGTGACACGATACGGATACCGACGCCGTAACTTTACCTGATACTGACGCCGACGCCGTAACTCAACCTTGTAAGGGTAAATTTTAACCTCAAGGGTAAAATGTATCCGTCAGGACTGGCTGGCGGGTAACGTGCGCGCGCTGCCGGTGGCGGCGGGCGCGGGCGGGTTCGCGGCGGAGGCGGCCGGCGCTGCCAGAGTGTTCGACGACATCGCACACAAGTGCCTGCTGCTGCTGCATCTAGAGGTACTCAAATCATACAAAAATAATGTAGGTATGTACCTGCTGTATAAATAAATAAAAAAAAATATTGCCCAAAAGGGTGGTGCAGGGATGAACGATGGCGCAAACCTGGCGCTACGCGGTCGTAAGCGATGACGCTGTGACGGCGTAGCAGCGTAGCGGCGTAGCAGCCGCGTAGACGACCATTACGCGACAAAAAGTGATCGCGTTTTCGAGTGTATGGCTGATGCTGCGTCTACATTAATGTAGACGAGAACATCGCCTATACCCGAACACGAGGTTTTTTTGCGCCAACACGATACGAATATTCGCCCGCTAATGTAGCCGAAGCATGATAAATAATATTATGGCCAATGCCTCCAGATGCGCATCGAGTGCTTCCACTACCTGGGGCAGGAGCAGAGCGCGGCGGAGGGCGCGGACGGCGCGGAGGGCGCGGAGGCGGGCGGCGGCGCGGGCCGCCTGGCGCACGCCCTGCTGGCCTTCCACGAGCAGGCGGCCGCCGTGCTGGCGCCGCACCGGCTCGCCGTGAGTGTCGCCTGCAGCCGGCGGCGCGGCGCGGACCGGGCGTGCGGTGTAGTGTAGTGGCTCGCGTTCCGCAGTACATACTGGAAGGCGTGGGGGAGATGATGTCGGCGGCGGTGGTGTGGCGCTGGCGCGGCGCGGGCGGCGCGGGCGCGCGGCTGGCGGCGCTGCGGCACTGCCTGGCGGCGCTGCAGCTGCCGCACGCCGGCTTGCACCGCGCGCACGCCTACCTGCAGCTGCTGGCCGCCGACCCGGAGGTGGGCCCGAACTACATACACAACGCACACTTACACATTGCACTCCTACATCCGATACTATTGGTACAGTGAATGTAAACATAATGCACTAGCCTGGTAACAGACAAACACAGCATGACAATATTTTGAGCGTATCTACGATAACAGAGAAAAAATTACACGCTTCATACAGCCTCGCTACGAACAAAGGTCCTTAGTCGCCCTTTTCTTATACTCTCAAACAGCGTTCAAAATGTGTAACCTATTACACATAGTTATTATGTTGTCTGTTATAGGAGATAATAGCGATGGTCCGCGAGAAAGGGCCGCAGTTCTCGGAGCTGGAGTACCTGAACGCGTTCAAGGTGATCGGAGCCAAGCGCGGGCTCTCCGCCGCCGACATGAAGCAACAGCTCAAGCAGCTGTCGGCCGCGCTCGGCCACATCGGGGTCACCGTGTAGGCTCCGGGGCTAGCGCGCGGGCCCGGGCCGAGGCGGCTCGCTCCTGGGCTAGCGCGCGGGGTCGGCCGGGCCGAGACGGCTCGCTCCTAGGCTAGGGCGCGGTGCCGGGCCGAGGCGACTCGTTCCTAGGCTAGGTCACACTCAATACATAATTCACAATAAATTATGTGGAACCAGCACTAATTTTTTTTTTGTGTTTATAAAATATGTTATTATTGTTATAATCTGTTCTTATGTAATAAGTAACAATAATTATTATACTTACAGTATTACGTTAATAAAAGCTTGTTAATAAAATTATTTAACCTGTATACCTTGATTTTTATTGTTTTCGTGCCTAGTTGCTACCTGTTAGCCGTTGAGAAAAAACCCGTTGAGGAAAATGATGTTATTTTCCTACGTTTCAGTTTTGGCTTCGCACGGATTGTGCATTTAGTCAGTGCCAAGACTGTCGTCACCTGTCCCAAAAACGTGACAATGCCGTGTCAGCACTTTACGCACTAATGGGTTCGCACGTTTTGTACATTTAGCCAGTGTCAATTATAATAATATTTCAAATATTTTATAATACAAACCACAATAGAAAAGTAATTATAATAGCATTATAGGAGTTTTGGCGGGAATCCGATAGTGAGACGTTGTTGGTTTTGTATTATTTTCTCAAACTTGTGTTTCTTCGAGTGTTAATGTGTAATATTGGTGGAATATTAATCATTAGGTGTTCGTTAACGTGCACGAGTGTGGGCAAATTATAATAAACTCAAAAAACGTGTCATTTCGCATTTTTTCCAAAACTCCCAGGAAGATTCAGTAAAGCATCCACTACTTTACTGAATCGTGACTTTGACGATGTAAATAATTGACTTGACTACTTGACCACGATTGCTATATACTATTGCTGTGACTTTCATAATGTGAAATTAAGAAATACTTAAAATAAAATACTTGCACTGACTATATGCATAAACCGTGCGAAGCCATACCTAAAACAAAAAAAAATAGCATTATAATATTATTAATCCTCGTAGTCAAGTAATCAAGTCAATTTACAGTCATAGTCATGATTCAGTAAAGTGGTGGATGCTTTATTGAAGCTGTCACTGGCTGTCAGTATAGAAAAAAAATGCAATGTTACACATTTTTTTGCGGTTATATCATTTGCCCACACTCATGCACGTTAAAGAACACTCAATGATTATAATAATATTTCACAAATATTGCACACTTATAAATTAACACTCAAAAAACACAAATTAGAGAATAAATATAAAATCAACTTCTCACTTTCAGATTCCCGCCATAACTCTGTCCGGTACCTATATATATACCTACTCTATGGTCTGATTTGGCGGGAATCCGATAGTGAGACGTTGTTGGTTTTGTATTATTTTCTCAAACTTGTGTTTCTTCGAGTGTTAATGTGTAATATTGGTGGAATATTAATCATTAAATGTTCGTTAACGTGCACGAGTGTGGGCGAATGATATAAACTCAAAAAAAGTGTCATTTCGCATTTTTTCCATAACTCACAGGAAGTTTCAGTAAAGCATCCACTACTTTACTGAATCGTGACTTTGACGATGTAAATAATTGACTTGACCACGATTGCTATAATATTGCTGTGACTTTCTTAATGTGGGATTAAGAGATATATTTAAAATAAAATACTTGACACTGGCTATATGCACAAACCGTGCGAAGCATAAGTAAAAAAAAAAATACTAATATCTATGGTTGTGGTAAACAAACTCAAGTTAAGACCAGTCAATCAATGCGGTTTTTATTCATTTTTTATTTGTACATTGCATTTATTCCTTTATTGCGTGCTTATTTCTTCGATTTTATTGCACTTTCATCATAAATATACTTCTTAAATATTTTCATTTCATCGATTCTTCCTATCAAAATTCCTAACAATGGCAGACTCCGACCTAGCTCAACTAAGGAAAGAGTGCATTACAAGTCTGTATTTGTGCGCCGAAAACGTATCCAAGTACTTGGATAGTGAAAAGGAGGCTGAGTTTGATAAACTGGAGTCTTGCGTGCGAGAGTACTGCACGCAGGAGGCAGAACAAGATGTCGCTATACAAGCGCTGGAGAAGGCAAAAGTAAGCCGGCAATTTCAAGGTTATGTTTTTGTTTGTAAACAATAGATATTGCTCCGTTGTATCTGTATCAAATTAAAATGCTGTCCATCTATTGATACTACCTAATTTGTTAAATTGTTAATTTTTTTACCAGACTGTTATTCTACTCTTTATTTTATGAGTGGTTTGTCTAAATGTCCATTATGAATGCCTATGTAGCTACAGTAAATAACTTAAAATTTCTAACTCATTATTATCTATACATAATATGCTAGTGGTTAAAGAATATTGGTACACATTACAGAGAGAAACAGATGCATCAAATGTAGACACCATGGAAGAAAGATTCAGGGGTCACCTCGGCTCCATGGCAGGGAAGCGCCTTAATGTAGAGAATCATCCGTACATGAAAGAGTTTAAGGAGAAAGTTAAGAGAGGCATGCAGAAGACTAAACGTGAGTATGGTGTATTTGATTAGTCTCAATAAGTAATAAATATAAAATAAATGTATGCAAGTTAGTCTGAGAAATTTTTCCTATATAATATTATTCCTCATTGTTACCATTATAAAATGATTTATGTATTTGCAGAAAACTTGGATGAATCGGACCTTGCTATTACAGAATCACAGGACCAATATGTGAGTATCTTTATTACTGTAACAATTTCTGAAGACATTTTGGTTTCACCAGTCATCTGCACTCTCACCTCTGGAGCTAACACGGTTTGCCGATGATGAATACAATCTCTACTGCCATTCCGTTATATAGAATATTTATCAACTATCACCACCGCATAGTAATAAGTACATACATTTAGAACAGCTAAAACTTCCTTGAACAGAATAATTTAAAATGCATCATAATTTTTAAGGTTTTGCATTTGGCTTAATTGTTATGTTTTTTCCAGATTGATCCAATAACAAAGAAGCCTATCGTTGATCCAGTGAAGAATTCTGTGTGTGGCCATATCTATGAGAAAGAAGCTATCTTGAACCTGATTAGGATAAAGGATAGAACAAAATGTCCAGGTACTAACTTACAAACTCTACAGACATTGACTCAGATGATCAAAACACCTAGGAAGTTTCAGTATAAATAGTCTTCACCATTTGTGTTAACACAACTACTGACTACTTGACTGACACTGCCTATTTTGGTGATATAAAATACTTGCAACTGTACTGAACCATAACTCGGTAAAATTATATAATATGTATATTATAATAGGGATGCTATAGCTGTGCACTAATTCAGGTAAATCAGTGCTACTTAAACCTATTTATCAGCTTATGGGTTATTCCTACTTTGGAAAATTATTGTACACTCTACGAAATATATGGTAGATAGATCCCCAATAGGCCCTTCAAACTACCTACTTGTGAGTTGTTACTTTGAGTCCTTGGGTACTGTCATATGTTCAAAGTTCATAATTGTATCTGTTAGTTATTGCGAGGGTACATTTCTGCTTTATTAATAAATAAGGTTGATTATGTGGGTAGCGAGGAAAACTTTGACACATTCTCACTTCTCTGTACTGGCTACCTAGCCGAATACACGATTCATATTACATAATGTGTTTCATTAACTTTCGGACTTAATAGGTACCTACTGTATAATCATCATTCTTGATGTGCTGTGCGAGGTACCCGGTAATGCCATCTCAGTCAGTAAAAATATTCATTTTTAATTTGTCATTTATTATTTTTAGTGGCTGGTTGTGGCAACAGGGGTCCTATCAGGAAGCAAGACCTCCTGTCAGACGAGGAGTTGAAGTTCCGCATGACGCTCACCACACATTCCACCATGATCCAGGAGCGGTCCATCATGAACCTTGATGAGAGTCAATAAATCGATCAAGACACGATCTAGATCGAATGTCAGACCTTTATGGTGTGCTGCCTCATAAGGATTGGATTTATATCATAGCAGTATAATTTCAAAAAATCTAGTTATCGAATGTGACACTTACGTGTAAAAGTACTAAGGTAACTAGGATATGTAAATTAAGGCAAAATAATTGTTATTTCATTGACAGACACTGTGATAAACGTAAATTAATGCTACTGGTTTATATACAACTATAGTAGGTACAATAAAGAAAGTGGAAAAAATAAAATTTTGCAGTATTCTTTTAGAAAGGTAGTATATTTCGATTTCAGCTGGAATCTAAAACTAGATTTAAATTACACAATAATTAACAATTGCAGTGTTCCAATACTTTCACTTCGAAACATATTCTCTTCCTATTAAAGTAAAAATCTCACCATAAATTGTACCTATAGTATAAGGAATCAAATAACTAGATATTAAACTAAACATTACAATATTTGGTCCATAAAAATAAAAAAGGCCATCAATATGATTAGTTCCATACAGTTGGCAGTAACAGACTGGGTTAGAATGATTTGATTTTATCAGTTAAATTTATACCATTTCCATATATTATATGAAGTTGATAGTAGATGATAGTTTTACAAAGAATATTTTTAGATATTCATTATAAGTTGACTAATTCTGATAACAAATGCCTTGTCGGTGCGGATATGAAATTAGTACACGAACTAAGATCTCCAGTAAAACAATCCGAGTAACACACATACCTACTATTATAATGCGAAAGTGACTGTTTGTTTGTTACCTTTTTAGGACAAACGACTGAACTGAATACAATGAATTTTGTTATAGAGATAGATTTGATCTTGGAAAGAGACAATACTATTTATCGAGATATAATGTAGTGCACACCCACGCGAAGGAAGTCGCAGGCAAAACGGCAAGTTTTTCTTATATAAACGCCGTCTACAGGAATCTGACGTGCTTATAACATCACTATAACACGAATAAAATCTATACCTACAAAGCTCATTGGAATCCAATACTAAAAAATTAAATGAAGACATTAAATTGTACCTATTTAATATTTCATTATTAGGTAATACAATAATTTTAAACCACTTTAGTTATTGATTTTAAATTCTACGTCAGAAAATCAGTTGCTGCTAAGTTGAAGCTTCTAAGTCAAAGTTAGTACTTATGTTTATTTACCGTTTCACGAATAAACATTACTTTGGTTCGTCACAAATGCTTCGCTAGATAATAAAATAATGTGATTAGAAAAGTACATTATTATATGATAAGCGTATGCTAAGCAAATAAAGTGGGTTCCCAACGAGTCACACCAGATCCGGTTACAGTGTGACTACTGACTACTTGGGAGTTTTTTTCCCATCGAGTTACACTGTTACACAAGTGAATAGTAGTACCCAACTGATATGGCTTACCGATGTACTTGCGCAGAAAATGAATTTTCAAAGCGCGGGAAATGCTATTGACCGCCATTGGTCGGCAGCCGCCGCCATCTTAGCGAGCTTAGAGTGAGATGGAACTAACAGCTGCAGTGTATTATGAACCTTATAATAGTGATCTTAGGTTGATTGTAAGTTTTAAGCATTCTTTCGTTAATCTTCGGACCATACTTTCTTTTCTGCGCGAACGAAGATTCACGACGCACCTTATAAGTTGGGTACTAGTATAACACGTTGGAAACTCTTCTATAAGAAAAAGTTACAACGAGTAACAGACCGCCCACCCCGACACAGATAGGTTAGGTTGTTAGGTATTTTTTTTATAACTACTTAGTAATCGCTGTATAATACTATATATAATTGGAGTTGAAAGAATCCTTTTTTTGAGTCACACTGTTACTAGTTACAACTTTTTTTTTAATAAGTGTTCCCAACTGTTACACTGTAACTCGATGGAAAAAAAACTTCCAACGAGTCACACTGTGACCGAATCTGGTGTGACTCGTTGGGAACCCACCGCAAATAATAATTATGTTGACTTGGAAAGGAGTAGTACATTATAATAGTTAAATATGGATTACAATAAGACTATCCTGGTACATTTAAAATGCATTAATAATATTTTATTTGTACTACATATAATGGTTCATATACGTATTATATCGATATTTTAGAATTTAGTTCACAATTACCTACATAGTAGTAATAATTTAAAAAATAACTTTCTAGTAAAAATAATAAGATCTAGCGATACTATAGAAAATTAAGTTTTACCGCGTAAATATGATATTCCATAGCAAATAAATGCACAGGTAATTATTTATTTTCATTTTAGAATGTAGTTTTTTTTTAGTAAATGTAACCTTCACATTTTCCTTCTTTATTTTATGTGAGCAACACATTGTCATGATAAACTAATTATAGTGTGCTTGATTACATGGCAAAAAATCTGCAGGCTGTAATCTAGATGTCACTGTTGCATACATAATGAGACCTTGCTCAGCCTTGACTTAGTTCGAACTCTGTTTCATGTTTAGTTCAGAAATACTAACCGTTGTCGCAGAATAGTAAAAGAATATATCTATTATTTTGGTTTCGAACTATCTGTAACATTAGACAGAGATAACAGATTTCAACCTTAAAATTCATAATGTTGAGGATATTTGAACTCCCTGTAAATATAAACTATAAACAGTCTGAAAAGCACACATTTAAATATTTATAAAATTTAGGAAGTAGAGTAATGCTTTATATTAGTTTGTATGATAGTCTCAGAAAAAGTATTTACTTACATTACTATATTTGGCAGAATTACATTAAATTAATGTTAACATTACATTAGCCAGAACACACCTTGTATTCTTGTATTTATATGTTATGGTGTTCAATAAAGAAAAACATAGTTTTAAAATATATTTAATGTTTGTAAACTACCTACTTATTTTTAGGTAGGTACTTAGTCTAAGTTGCAAATGTTCAGTTAATGTAATTCTGCACAACTAATTCTACATTCTAATACTATAATTAGCAACACTTACAGTAAAAGTGGCAGAATATAAAATATCAATTTAATATAATTATTACCTATGTATATTTAATCACAGTATCTGTGAAACTACATTGTACTTTGAGTATTTCAATATTGCTATTATTGTTTGTCAGTAACGTAATGTATTGTATAATTACTATTTAAATGACGCTACAGCGAAAGCTATATTATTATTCTAATTTATAAAATTGAACTTTTAATAAAATTTAGGAAGTACTTATAGGGAAGATCTAAAGGTGTCATATCACTGAAAATGTAGTAGGTAGGTACTGTTCAACTGGAGTTACTGACACGAAAGTTGACAACTTTAACTTGGCGAGGAAGTCTAATGTCATCTTGGCAAAAAAATCATATTATAGATGTGCTTATCGTCAGCCACTTGTGAACTGAATACATGTTAATTAGTATTGAAACGGGTCTAATTCGCGCACAAACTAATATCAAAATATATAATTTTGACATAACCTCGACGTTTCGACCGAGTTACATCGGCCGTGGTCACGAGAAGACGTCGAGGTATGTCAAAATTATATACTTATTTTGTTATTAGTTTGTGCGCGAATTAGACCCGTTTCAATACTAATTAACAGCCGCTTGTGTTTTAGCACAATTCACGTTATTGGATAAGCACTATTTTTATTGCAGTCTGGAGAGGCCATTCAGAGCAATCTTTCATTTTAACTACAATGAACATAGATTGTGTTTGTAGTGTAGAGGCCACTGCAGAGTAATTGAATTATGGCATTCGCTGCAGTGTGATAATTATTATTACTTTAATAATGTACAAACGTTTAAATAGTCAATATAATTTAAAAAAGAATGGAAATATATTAAAGTCAAGTTAATTATAATACAATAGACAAGTAGGCGTAGATTTCATAGAAATGCTAGAGTTACATAAATTAAGTAAGTATAAATAGAAAAAATTGGGATGTAAAAATCCAAGATAATAAAAATAATGTTCTTACTTATACTAAGTATCTCTAATAATAATTTATCGAAAAAATAGCACATTAGTTGCGTGAAAAACCCTAAGGAAGTCGAAAAAGTGAAGTAATTACACACTATGACTAGAATATAAATCCTAAGTAGGAAATAGTCTAGCGTAAAAAAATTACCAATAGCTGAGCTAAAGCGAATTCACATTGAAAATAGCCATTCGTGTTGGAACTTTACTCTGGACGTCGAAATGGACAGCCATGTTAAAAATGAGGCCTAACTCCAAAGAATATAATTCAATGAAGTAGGTATGGCTCGAGCAGCACAACCTTCCGCTGGTATGGAAATATTCAAGAAAAAGCGTCGTCTTATAGTTGAATTAATAGACGAGGGCTGAACAACCCCCAAGAGAACAAATAATCCCTTGAAAAACAATAATAAAAATGTGTATTACACTTTAATTCATAGACGAAGGTGAATCTACTCATATGCTATATAAAATGATCCAATTCTTTACTTCTAAAATATGGTTTAAAAATTGTCGAATGCAATAAAATAGAACATAATTATTAGGTACCTATCTCTCGACTATACACTCGACCTGATTTTATCCTTTATATTGATTTAATATTGGCGCAAGTAATTTGGACTATGATTTTATTTTCAAACGTTAGAAATAAGAATGTCCAAATGGCCGCATAGTGGTGTCTAAAATATCACTTTAAAGTCGCAAACTAGCGCACTAAATATTAGGCCCACAGACTAAACAAAGCAGAGTCTAATCACCATCTGAAATAGCCTTAATCACCCCCAGAACGCACGCCTTCATATCCCCGCTTAGATCGTTTCTCGAATCGGCAAATTTCCGAAGCGACTCGTGCACTTTCGCCTGCTTATAATCCGTCGCGATCTCGTTTTTCTTCGAAGTGATGTCTAGAAAGGCGAGTAAGTTTTCCGCGACCTCGATGGGCATTTTTGCACAGTTCGTGTCTACCAAAACGGTGATGTGCTTACCGATCTCCGACTTTATCAGCTGGGCGCTAAAGCTCTGTTCGTAGTCGAAGTCGGGCCGTTCCGAGTCGGGTGAGAGTTTTTTGAGCGATTCTATCGCGAGGAGAGTGAGAGCGAGAATAGCTTCGTTCTGCATGACGGAGTGAGACGCCAACAGCATGTTGACCAGGCTCGATACACAGCCGTCCACCTGAAAAAGTTTTAATTAATAATTAGAAAAATGGTAGTTCGTCTGAGTTTATTCGTTGACTGCACGCAATCCCCCGTCTCCCTCGCACCTGCACGATGTGCCGCCAGTGCCGCGAGTCCCGCAGCTGCTTGACGCACCAAGCCAGCAGCCGCGGCGCCTCCCCCGCCGCCCCCGGGCACTCCCCCGCGTGCCCCCAGCGCGCCACCGCCGCCAGCGCCGCCGGCGACCGCGCCAGCGACCCCGCCACGCCCTCTGCACATCGATTACACACGTTACTTCATCATTAGTTGTATCCTATCGACTGCGCCATGTCTGATCGGCATAATAAAGTAACCTTAAAAAAGGGAACTTAAGATTGTACGATTCGTTTAAGAGTTATAATATTAACTTAACTGTGCAAATAGAGGGAAATCATCAGCCCAGGTTTTGGAACCTGTAAAGGGAAGTACTTAATACATACCCTGTCCGTCGAGCGACATCCTGATAGCCGCCAGCAGCTTGTAAGCCACGTGGTGCTCGTTGACATTAGGCAACGCGTTGACGAACAGTGCCGCAGCGCGCCCGCTCGCCGCCGCCGCGCGCTTGTTGGCCGCCGGCACGGTCAGGTTGCGCAGGGCCGACAGCACCCCGTGCTGGATCTTCGTCACCGTCGACGCGTCTATAGGATGCTTGTTGTCGGGATCCGCTTGGATCTTGACTGAGAAGTTGTGGTAGGTGTCGAATATGTCTGAAAATTATTACGATTCAATTACAATAGGGAATATTAATCTGCCAACTCAGGTTTTTAGAAGGGCAGTTTTGGACTTAGTGCAAGAATTGCTTGATAACTCTGCAAGTGTTATGGGCAGGCGTGGCACTTAGCTTCAGGTGATCAACCTGCTTGTCTCATAATACTCATAGCATACAAAACCTTTACAGTTCGAGTTAGTTTTCAGTTTAACCGTTACAGTATCTCTGTATATCTGATCAAAGACTGATATGGTTAGAATGACACCGTTACTAACCCAGCAGTTTGTCGTATATCTTGTCGTCCATCATCTGCACACAGTAGTCATCCTGACGTGCAAAGTTGCCGATTGCCAGCACAGCTGTGGTTAGTAGGTGGTGGTTGGTGGAATCCAGCCATCGGACCACTGTGAGGTACACCTCACCCACACCATTGTTGTACAGTGTGTGCATTGCCTCATCTGATGAATAAATAATGTTACTTATGTGGCTCAAAATAACGGCACTTATGGAGTAACCAGTAACTGAGAACTGAAGTTTACAAATGTATCTTTATGGAGTTCAAACAGCTGAACTGAAATAAGGTTTAAAATTTTGTTGGGCATGTTTTAATTCTTCAAGGGATCTGAAAATTCGTATTTTAGCTTTTGGTGACATAAAGAACTGATATAAAATCAAATTGTAATCATCAATATCAGAATCTTTACGATGATACATCAGAATCGAAACTTGCAGATTTATTATATTAGTTCATTGTGGGGTTATGTCTCACCCCCAGTCAACACAATGATGATTAGATCACACGCCTGCTTCAGTATAGCCTCTATATCGGAGTCATCTGTGCTCAGATCCCCTGCATCATGCCTCGCCATCAGCTGCTCGAGCCGGGAGCACACCAGCTGGACACCACCTTCATTGGCGAGGAGAGTCTTAACTGAATCTGGAATGGTAGATGAGACATGAACGCAAACAGTGTCAGTGTAGTTGGAATATTATGCCAGCGGAAGGAAGTTGCACCAGACAAAAAAATAGTAATCATCATCATCAAAGTGGAAAGAGTGACTTGAAATATAGGAAACACCACTCCAATGACTTTTCATAAGTTATGTGCAGATTTCCATCACTCACACACATTGTTGGCAATTGATAGCAGTTGTTGGGAGGGTTGATCAACACTGTCTACTGCACAACTTCATACGACAAGCAAGCAATATTATAATTATGAGGCCATGTAGGTTGAGATATTATTATCATACCATGTTCAGCCTGAGCATGCAAATGCTCCAAGCAGAGCTCGGAGATTTCTAGATTAGTCGTC